>JARWLC010000015.1:25964433-26679433 GCA_033318265.1 Phyllotis vaccarum
TGGTTTGAGACTGTGGGTATTGCTGCCTAGCTAATGAAATCACTATTTTTGCTTTTTGATGAAAAGTTGAAATACTAAAAGAGAGTTAAATTCTTCTCCAGATTTCTGTGTGTATTATACAGTATAAATTACAACATAAACATTAATTTTAAAATGCTATTAGGCAGTGCAGTGTTTGTGAAGGATTGCAGCTTAACCTTAAGATTTGAGGGGACTGATTTGATGACAAGGTATAGGAAAAGGCATATCATTGCACCAACCAACCCTCCAAACCTGCTCACCCTCAGCATTTACTTCAAAAGTCTTTCTGATTTCGTTTTCAGGCTCAGCTTACTTTAAGTTTGGTCCTAGGGGTTCATCCACATGACTGGGAAAGGAGCATTACTCATCCCTGAACAGAAACCGTTCATTGGTTCTGATGTGCCTTAAAGTAATAGAGGAAACAGTTTTGAGTGGTTTTTTTTCCCCATAAATGTTTATTGTTGGTTGAGGAAACTTTGGTCAGTTATGCCAGCAATCTAGAATTTAAAAGGTGGTGGTTGCCTACACCTTTAGTCCCAGCATGCAGGAAGCAGAAGCCTCTGCAAGTTCGAGGCTAGCCTGGTCTAATATATCTTGATCTCTTTGGGGACAAGTTTTCAAATTTGTGATCTTCTGTGTCCTCAAACTACCCAAGAGTGTTTTCCATTCTAATCAATAAAAATACTTAAATTGCATCTTTAGTTTTACACTGAAAACAGCTGCTAATTACTACTATTTTAAGGGTTTCGGAGAAAATTTGTATATTATTCAATACTGACTAAAAATGGCCCATTGTCATTTATTAAAGACATAATAAATGTCTTTATTTATTATTATTATGTTTTAAGCGAACATGGCATGAAGAGTCTGTGATAACCTATCATTTACTGTATGTGTGAAAGTACCACTTAGGTATTCTAAAAGTTCTTAAGCACTAGATGTCTCGGTTCCTGTTACTTTAGAAAAAATTAAACAATAGCAAGATTGATAGCTCTTAAAAAATGCATCATTTTTTCTATTTGCTTATTGAACTAATGAAAAATAAACTTGGAATAAGACTGATTTGTTTAAATTCACTTATTTGTCAATATTTTTAAGACTTTCAGTAGATTTACTGTTGTTCTGTCTATGCCAGGAACCAGGGGGACAGTATGGTTTTTGTGTGGCAACATATGGCCCTGCATACTGGCATCACCATCACTTCCAGAGCAATATGCACACCTGCTTTGGGCTTGTTATGATGACTTCCCCAGTCCTTGCTGGCTGCTGTATCTGTTTCATTTTGTTTCCCTTGTTAAAGCTAGGCATTCCCTATCGATTAATTGCTCTAAGCTCCACCCAGACCCTGTTATAAGCCAAGTGCCACTATTTCCTTGTTTGATAGCTTCAGTTTGGAAACACATTTTATGAAACATGTGGGTGTGTGTGCACGCGCAGGCGCGCACGCACACACACATCTAAAAGAAATTTATTTTCCATTATTACCTAAGCAAATTAGTCAACATTTAAGAAATACTCATCGAAGAAAATGTTTGAGTATGGTATAGTGTGCGGAGTCTGTCATCTTAGCACTTGGCAGGCCCAAGCAGAAGGATTGCTAATAGTTTGGGGCCAGCTTGGGCTATTGAATGAGACACCCCCCAAAAAGAGAGAGAGATGATATTTGATATAAAATGTTGGTATTTTAGCATATCTGCTATTTTATATTAGATCTGATACTTATGCCATAATTGCTTCTAACTTTTCAACTGTTATTTTTAACAATTGCTGATTTGGGGGCATGAGTGTTCATTTGCGTGTATGTATGTGCACTGTGTGGATGCTTTATGCCTTTGGAGGCCAGAAAAGAATATTGAATCCCCTGTATCTGTGGTCAAGTAGTTTGTGAGCTGCCATATAGATGCTGTTTGGAACCCAGGTCCTCTGCCAAGAGCAGTGAGCATTCTTAACTGCTCAGCTATCTCTCCATCCCCAAATTTCATAATCTTACATAGCTTATTGCTAGAAGACACAATATAATTATTTCTTGAATGGGACAGTATTGATTTGTTAAAATCATACTTTCTCTAAGATTATGCCACCATTGAATAATAGTTTTTGGGGACAGCACCAAAATCAGCAGCGGGAAAGTATCTCGCCTAAGCCAACTTTACAGTTGGAGCCTTAGCTGTGGGAGAGTCCAGTTGCCAAGCAGAGCTGGTGGTTATCCTGGAAACTGTGCTAAAGAACACAACCATAGTGACTGTTGCCAAACACACAGTATTTACATGGGTCTAGTGCTCTGGTTTCTATTACAGTTCATTGCCAAAACTCAGTGAAAACCATGACATTATTGAATGGGGTTACACAGGGCATCTTTTGGCATGTTGGTGTATTTAGGACTCTAGCAGGGAAGGAGGTGCAGTCAGGGCATGTGCATCACAGTCGCCACAAGCAGGAAGAAATGTAATGCACTCTACACTTGCTTATTTCCAACGGTTTTCTGACTATAGGTAGAATGGTCATTATAGAAAATTCTGGGCTCAAGATAGATATCATCTTTCTCAAGAAAATTAACCTTTTGAGTTTCCAGTGTAGCAAATCCTGATTTTGACTTTCTTCATTTGTTATTAAAAGTATTTAAGGAGTTGGAGAGATAGCTCAACAGTAAAGAACACTTTGTCCTCAACCATGAGAACATCTCATAAGGACTGGAGTTTGAAACATAGCACCTACATTGGGTGGCTTACAAACACCTTTATGTACATATCCAAGGATTCCAACACCCTACTTCAACCTCAGCAGACATTCTGAACACAAACAGATAAAAAAAAAATCAATAAATCTTATACTGGACATGGTGGTCACACTTGTATTTTGTGTATTTGTCTGTACAAATTGAACTATGTTCCTGCAGTGCCAGCAGGGGGCCATAAAAGGGTTATCAGATAGGTCCCTTGGAACTGGAGTTACAGAAGTTCCCTTATCCACCAAGTGAATGCTGGGAACTAACACCAGGTCCTGGAAGAGCAGTCAGTGCTCTTAACTTCTGAGCTATCTCTTCAGATCTGAGTTGAGACAAGTTTTGCTTTGGAGCCTTGGATGGACTGGTAATTACTATGCAACACCAGGATGGCCCCAGATTTCCTGTATTCCTTTTGACTTGTCTTCTCATTGCTGGGGTTACACATCCTTATCATCCTGAGAAACTAGAACTCAGTGCCCTATGCTCACTAAAGATTACTATTCTCAACACTGATGTGAAATATTCTACAGAGTCTGAGAATTAAAATCTGAGATTAATAAACTGGAATAAAGTATTTTTGAGGGGATAGTTTAGGGCACAAAATAAATTTGTTGTTGATTTCTTTCTGTATGTTGAGGACTTGCTGATTTCTATGTTTTTATTCACTAGTAGAATCTAGCATAATAGGAAAATAATGTAAGAGGCCTTGGTGATAGGCATGGTGGTAGGTAATAATGCTGTTTTTCCTTAGCAATTTTTATGGGAAATGGTATGGCTCCTGTTAAAGTCACTCATCTTCACCATAGGATTTAGGATTTGGTGCGTTTTAATATATTTATGCAGGAATTACATGTTTTTAAATGAAACTTATTAAAATAGTTGCAGAATCTGTGTGTTTATATGAAATAATGGAGACAGAGCCTGTGTAAACCACCTGCTCTCCTCTAGTGGCAACATTTTGCACAACTTTCATATAGGAAGCCAGCATTGATTCCGCTCTTGTTTGTGGGGTGTGTGTGTGTGTGTGTGTGTGTGTGTGTGTGTGTGTGTGTGTGTGTGTACTGAAGATCAAACTCAGAGTCTTAAGCATGATAAGCAATCATTTTCCCACTAAGGGATAGTGGTTCCTTTGGGTTTTGTTGTTTTCGAGATAGAGCCATGCTCTGTACTCCAACCTGGCATCAAACTCAAACTCATGGTAATCCTCCTGTCTTAGCCTCTCAGTGTTGTAATTACAGGCATAATCTATCACCTCCAGCATAGCGCTCTCTCTCTCTCTCTCTCTCTCTCTCTCTCTCTCTCTCTCTCTCTGTCTGTCTGTCTGTCTGTCTCTCCCTTGAGACTAAATAGTTCAGGATGGTCTAGAAGTTGGCTTTCTTCTCCATTGGCTTTCTGTGTGTGTTTTGGTGACAGATATGTGCAGCAATGCACATCTACCTGTCCGCCTGCCTTACTTGACTTTCTCCAGTTTGGTTGTACTCCTTTGCCCCTGTGCGTACTTACTTCTGTGCTATTTTGACATATAATCTTGAGTCCAGAGAAGTTCAGAATAATGATCCATTATACATGTGTTGTACAAAAATTATATTTTAGCAAAATATATCCAGTTATAGCCTTTTACAGTTAGTTAAGAAGATGGAACCTAAGAAATAGTAAAATGGCCAACATTGTTAAAGCAGATGGACACTAAATGTATAGTGAAATCTAGAAGTGGAATTTCTACATTGGACCAGGGTGTCACCATGGAGACCAGGCTGGCATTAGACTCATAGAGATCTACCTGCCCCTGCCCCTGCCCCTGCCTCAAGTGCTGGGATACAATCAAGGCCTGAGTTTCTCTCCTCACTTTGAGAATAATTTTTTGACAGTAGATTTTTATAGTCTAATCATTGTAATTTTTATATATTCTACTTTTTAGTACTCTACTTTTGCTTTTATGAACTTCCAAAAATTTATTTTTCTTCCATGAAAAGTTGGAATATATTGATTTCTTGTTCTTGTTTTACTCTGTAGCCCAGGCTAACCTAAAACTTGATGTAGCACAAAATGGCCTCGGCATCCCCCTTTTTTCTCCCTTGAAATAAACAATTTCCTGCCTCAGTTCCCCAAGTGTGTGGATTATAAGCTTTGTATCATTTTGCCCTGTTTGGCCTTGAATTCTTAATCCTCGAGTTGAAGCCTTCTGACTGTCAGAGTGACTGCATCTGTTGTTTATCAATTTTGTGTATGAGTCTTTGCCTGTATTTATGTCTGAGGACCATGTGTGTGTGATGTCTGTGGAGGTCAGAAGTGAGCATCAGATCTCCTGGAACTAGAGTAACAGACAATTGTGAGCCACCATGTAGGTGTTGTGTACTGAACCTAGATCCCCTATGAGAGTGGCAAGGCTTCTTAGCTGATGAGCCATTTCTTCAGCCCCTATTCTTGATATTTAAAATTTACTTCTATAAATAATGTCTGTGAAAAATAAAACCCATTCAAAACAAAGCGATGTGTTGTTATTTTTGTTCTTCAGAGAGCACTGCCGATGGCCAGGTGGAGGCTGCCCACCATTAAGGTATCCCATGCAGAGCATTGGTTCTTATTACTGTAACTGTTCTGAGGTACTATTTGTCTGTGGATACCTCAGCGACAGCAACTGTCATTGTCAGGTCTTCATGGCCATTGCTAAAATGTGCTTTATCAAATCACCTACTTCCATCATAGATCATTACACTTCAGTGAAAACTGCCGAACTGTCAAATATGGTTTTTATTATAGTATTTTCTTCTGAAATTTGTATTTTGTCTTAAAAAAAATAACAGTGGTTTAAATAATAGTAATGATAGAAGGCAGGGGCTGTGAAATGATATCTGAATTACTCCTCTTCTTCTCTTCCCTGTCTGTAAACAGAAGGTCACCCGTTAGAATAAGACCCCAATCCTTTAGGTTGACAGGGCTGCCCAGCCACAGCTGGGTTCTGCTCTCACTGCAAGGGCTGCTCCTGCGCATTTCAGCCACAGCTGGGTTCTGTCCTCACCAGGGGACTGCTCCTGCTAGCATTTTGCCTGGCTGTTGTTTCTCTGTGCCCCCAATGTTGCACAAAGTCTCTGATCTGAAGTTTCAGAATCTTCCTATTGGCTGTAGCATGATCTCACTTCTTTGTGCCTTTCAGGACCTTTGCATTAAACTCTTTTTTTTTTTTTTTCCCAACCTATAATTAGTACAGGATGTTAGCTTTTTGTTTGCTTTATCACATACATTAAAATGAGAAACCATTTCTGCAAATAAAATGATGGCCAATCACCTGTCAGGTTTGGGCAAGACTCTTAAAGTGAATATTAAGTCACTTACATTCCTATTTTAAAATTGATAGAAGGAAAACACCATAAACAAATACCTTTCAGATATGAGAGAAGGAAAAAAAAAAATCCCAAGTTAAAAATGCTAAACACATCTTATTTTTTTCTTTTAGTAAAAATTTAGACAGATATATCTTAGGAAGAAAGAACAAATTTTCAAATTTATACTCCAAATTCTGCTCGTCTTTATTCAGATGTCACATAATAATTAGTTTTTGTCTTGTGACATTACATTATGTTTAGGTTGACATTCAAGCAAGACTATTGTAATTTAGAAATCTCTAATTCATGGGAAAACACTGGTAGGAAAAAAAAAAGCTAGGAAACATTTCTGTGTATGATTCCCCTTACCAATGACTTAGCTGGTGACACCCTTTATTAATTAATGGCTTGAGTTTGATTACTACTGAAAAATGGCCACAAGCTTTGGGAACTAAATTTTCTGTATCTTAAAAGCGATCTTTCTCTTTTTAAAACATTCTTTTTTCAAGTGAAAAAAAATGTATGCTTTAGATTATTTTTTTTCCCACATGCAATTTGAAATCATTTCTACAAAGTGCACATATTTCTAGTGTTAAGAGATATAGGACATGTCATTTTTAAATTTTAAGATTTGGGCTGGAGAGATGGCTCAGTCATTAAAGGTTATGCTCACAACCAAAATTAAAATTTAACATTTATTTTTTATTTTATTTTTTATGTGTTTAGTCTGCGTGAATGTATATGTACCATGTGCAAGCCTGGTGCCAAAGGAAGGTGTCAGATATCCTAGAACTTGAGTTACAGATGATTGTGAAGCGACATGTGCTGGGTTGAACCCCAGTCGTCTGGGAAAGCAGGTAGTGTCTTAACCACTGAACCATCTCTTTAGCCCCCCAGTGTATTTCATTTTTAGAGTGATTTAAACATACAGGGAAGACTAGAGACAAATTAAATCTTTATTAGGGAAAATTTTTTGTCATCTGCATGCATGTTTTTATGGCTAACAAAGGTATTCTATGTGCCGCTGAAGCGTTCAAGTCTTCTTTTACACAGGACCCTGTCACTTGGACATGTGGGCTGGTGTTCAGGCAGTGCTATTTACAAACACTTTGCAAACACTGGGAGGGAGGATGCTTTGTGTGTCTGGAACCAGGTGCCCATCCCATTAATTAATAGTCACAAATCCCCTGCCTAGTTCTGACCAGGTCATAACCTCAAGATCAAGGTGTTCCTCTGAGGCCTGCTGAGTGAAAAGACTACTTAACCAAAGCCTGACCCAGCCTGTGCACAGGAGTTTAATCTTTTTGCCCTGGCTTGCAGAGCAGTCACACTAGCTGTTTGTTTATTTTGGTAGATGATGCCTTGGATCTGCCATTTATACTTCCCAGTGCAGGAAGTTCAACCCATTCTTACAAATAACCTTTAAAATGACAATCAACAGTGATTTATTAAAAAAAAAAATCTGGGAGGAGCTGAGAGAAGGGAAATTGTAATCAGCATATGCTGCATGAAAAAAGGTCTACTTTCCATTTTAAAAAAAAAAAGAAAAAAAATCTGTAAATAAAAAAACAAAACAAAGAAACAAACACTAATCTTCATTCTAAGGTCTTGAGAAGTGATTCTGTGACCCAACTCCCCAAACTAGGAACTATGGCCAGAGAAAGTTGATACTTTCCACCTACACCCCCAAAATTCACCCCTATAGCTGCCATATCCCAACATCCACCTCACCTTGAGGTTAATACAACAGTAATAAAGCTTTTGCTTGGTACTTTGTTCTTAATTTCCCTAGTTGATTTCTGCAGATTTTCATTTGTATAAATGAAAGAGTCTTGAGTATTTTTTTTTTAAGCATCACGAATTTAAATGTCTACTCTTGTGTATGTTTGATTGTGTTATAGTTGTGAGCAGGTTGGTTCTGATATATAATATATGAGGAAGTCAGACACACACACACACACACACACACGCACGCACGCACGCACGCACGCACGCACGCACGCACGCACGCACGCACGCACGCACGCACGCACTAACAAAGACCTGTGCTGTAAAGAGTGATTGATGCCTGGCTGCAGATAGTTCCAGATTATTCTTGTTTCATCTCACTTGGTCAAATACACATGGGTTTAATGTTTATAAACTGTTTCAGAATTCTGAAGACTAGCATTAATGATGGGGGTGTGGCTGCATCTTACAAACTAGTCAGCTAGCTCCTGGAATATTGGTACAGAATAAGAAAGCCCTGCAGGTGTAGTAAACTTGACTGAGAGAGAAATGAGGTGGATGCCTGTAGGAGCCTCACCCCCTTATTTATTTAGAATATAATTACCACCTGAAAGGAAATGTTTTGAATGAAAAATAGTGGTAGCTTTTGATCCTGACAAGGAGTTTTGTATGCAAACATTGAAGGGGGGGGGGGCCTAAAGCCAGCTGACCCAAGATCTCCTATAAGTTAACAAAGTTAACTGCAATAACAGACGGAAACTTCCTTAGAGTTAGGACTGCGTTTTCTCTCATTATAAAAGTATTTTCATGCATTATTTCTGGTTGGTTTTTAATATAAGCAGTTCCTAGTGTATGTATAAATGTTTTCCAAGCCTTCTAAATGTATTTGTACAGAGAAGCATTGCTTAGCAATGGGTTGAATATAATGAGAAAACCTCTTCTTATCTGATACATTTGTTTACCTGGGTAGTTTTTGTTTGCAACAGGATCTCCTAGTACAGCCTAGGCTGGCCTTGAGTTTACTGTGTAGTTTAGGCTGGCCTCAAAAGTGTGACAGTTCTCCTGCCTCAGCTTTCACAATGCTGGAATACAGCCACCATGCCAAACTAAATCATGCCAGGGGAAGGGTAAAGTGAGAGATCATTTTGTATGTAGTTTAATAATGAAGGGCTCATATGTATTCAGCTGGATGCCAGCAAGTGTTGAACACAGAGATGTTTGCTAGCTGGGTGTGAGGCAAACATGCAGAAATGATGGCATTAATAGCTTTCAGTGAATAATAAACATTGTCAAAGTTATGAAAACTTCAACATTGACTGTAAACTGATTCCTGATTGGTACACATTGTCAAAGATTCTTTTTCCCTTTTCTTTCTTTGTACTTTTAATAATTCTTATAAACTATAGGTTTAATTCTGTGTGTTTGTTTGAATTAGTTTCTTCTTGTTTGTGTTATGACTGTTCTATAGGCCTAGAGCTAGCTAGTACTTTACCTCTGAGCCACATCCTATGTTCTAAATATATTTTCATATTTTGCATGCAAGTGTGTATGTTAAATGTCTTTCCAAGCACTTATATGATCACCATTTAAACTTTAACCAACTTCAGTCCAATTTTAAATCAGTTATTAAGTTTGGAGAAACATAGGTCCTATATAGCATTATGCATCATGATCAGACACAGAAGGCTTTAGAGTTGAGACACTAAATTGTTGGTTGCATTGATATGAGAAAGGAGCAGAATGTAAGATAAAGGCAGTTTCCTGAAGTTGCTTAAGAGGCAATATTTAATTCTAATACAGGCAATGTTAACCATTTTCTGTTCTGGGGATTCCTATTTCCTCAGATTCCGTATTTAAGTTAGATCATGCCGTGGGAAACCATCTCAAATCTTGGTTTTCTTCTTCACCATGTTTACGTGCCTTTCCTGTGCTGCCTCGTCCTCTCTCACCATCTGCCGAATGACAGCTGTCCATTCCAATGTGCTGCTAGAAGCTAATACGATAACAAATAAAATAGCCCACACCGTGCTCCGTAAAATTCCAGTGGTTGAACGGCTGCTTTACTCTTCAACTGTGTGTTAAGCATTTATCTACATCAGGAAGAAAATGACCTTCATCTTTGCTTCTCTGGAGTGGGCAACAGTCAGTGTTCTGAATCCCTTTTAGTTACTGGATAGCAGTTGAGATTCATAGACTAGGCATCTAAGGACTTTCCTGGGATGTTTTCCAATCATTGCTCGGAGGGGTGATTTCTCTAGTGCCTGAATGGTCCTTGGTACTGAACTTGACCTAAGGTTCCCAGTATTCAGCCTCAAGAATGCACAGTGTAGCAGAATAATCTCTGAAGAGATGGAGAACCATTTCCATCCCCATATTGCTGTAATGAGATACCCTAGCTCTTAATGTCCCTTGTTGGTGAGTATCCCCTATTATACTTATTAGGCACATGGAAATTAGCTCTTCTTTAGAAATTTTGAATGATAACATGCATGATCTAAAAACTACTAATACGAAGGAGTGTGTGGGATGGTTCTCACCTGTATTCCTAGCACTTGGAAGGTGAAGCTAGGAAGATTTAAAATTCAAGGTCATTTGAAGGAGAATTTGAAGTCAGCTTCTTCCTTTAGGTGCTAGGATTAAAAGTATGCACCACTACATCAAGTATTTGGGTTCATTGCTTGTTATGTAGCTCAGGCTACCCTGGAACTTGCTAGACATTAGACAGTGGCTTTGAATTTCTGATCCTGTTGTCTGCAGTGGTGAGATTAAAAACACGTTCCACCACACTTGGTACAATATAAACATTTAAAGTAATATAATTAGAAGTATGATTTTTGCCAGGTGGTGGTGGCACATGCCTTTAATTCCACCATTTGGAGATGCAGAGGCAGGAGGATCTTTATGAAAGATCTATAGCCAGCCCAGTCTACAGAGCAAATTCCAGGATAGCCAGGGCTAGGCAGAAAACTTTCCTTGAAAAATAATAATAAAAGGAGTATTATTTTTCTTATTTTTCTTTACCACAGAACATTTAATTTTAAAAATTGAACAATGCTGTATTGGCCTCTCTGTCACCCCAATATGTAAGATGGGAAACTTAGTATTTCTCACATCCATTTATTTTTTTTTTCCTTCCCTACCTTTTACCACAGAACTTTTTCCATATTTATCCAGGAAGTGTCGCTGGCTCTCAGTTTTCTGTTTCCTATGCTATTATTCCTATTGATAAGTCTATAACATCCATATCTCAGGACAGAGGATATATATATATAGCTTGTACACTTGCAAGCATAAGCAAGACCTGCTTTGGTTTAATTCTAGCAGCACAAAGAGAAAATATATTGTGCTGTGCTAGCTTTCTTGTGTTTCGTTTCTCATTGCTAGCTGAAATGACCTTCATCTTTAGTGTTGTGATCATGATGTCTAGAGCTCATCACATGGTGTGGTAAAAGTGCAGAGAAGGAAGAGCAATCCTGACACAGAATTTGGCTCGCTTCAGGTGTAATATGTTAAGCATCAATTTAAGTGAATTTTGTTTTCTTATATTCTTTAAATACCTTTAAGTTATGCTATATTTTAGTTTCTTTCAAATAGTCTCAGGTTTTCCTATTGACATTTATTTTTCATGGAACTCTAACTGCTTCTTTTGTTCTTTATAAAATAACGATTTCTAATTATGAGTATGTGTCTGTGTAAGGGTCTATACATTTGAGTGTTGGCACCCATGGAGGTCTGTTGTAACACACAGAGGTTCTATTCAATTTCTGGGTGTTCTATTCTCCTCTTTCAACTAGCCTACACCTCTAACACCTTCAAGATATACTGTGAGTCCTTAACTTGTTTAAAATGCTTTACACTTTCCCACTTGGTGAATAGATGCATGTTTAAAATCATTTGGAGTAACTAAAAATTGTATTTTTAGAGACAGAGTCTTACTGTGTAGTGCACGCTGCTCTCCACCTCTTAGACCTTCCTGCCTCTGACTACCAAGGACTACCAAGCAGGGATTGCAGATATGCACTACCGCACCTGGGAGTGTGGAATCACTCTAGCTTAGAATTTAGGAGACATTGGTAGATTAGGAGCCATCTGGTATTGCTTATGCAATATCTGATGTCAACATTTTAAACATCCAACTGCTTCTTATGAAACTTAACTCTTTTAATGCCAAAATCTTATTGCAACACATTTAGGTATGAATGATATTAACACTGGTCACATACAATCTTTTTGCTGTTGGTTTTCCAGGCAGGGTCTCACTATGTTTACAAGGATTTCAGAAATTCACCTTCCTCTGCATCCTCACAAATGCTAGGATTACCCTGGCCCTCTACATTCTTATAACAATCAGGGAATTTTTCTTCTGTTAACACTTTATTTCTTTTTAATCTTTGTGGAATTTCTACTTACTGTGTACTAAACTCCCTGAGTTGAATCTTCCAGTTTGTTAAACTCCTCCCCTTTCACACTTGATCTCAAAAGTATCCATCTAATGCATACAAGTATACAAGGGAGGCTGGGTTGCACATAGATGTGATGTAACACAATTTCCATCAACTGTTGGAGGAAAGGAAACATTTGTATCTAAACTGCTCTTCACAATGGTAACTGTATTCTTTTAGAATGTTCTAAGAACGTTACAATATTCCAATTACATTTTGTACTTAAGAGCTTCAACATATAACTATGATTTTCAAAATCACATTTGAGTTTTAAACAACCTGACTAAAAGTAGAGGGGAGGTCACAATTCCTGCAAAATAAAAGTTACCTGAGTTCACCACTTGATTCTTGCCTTTCAAGGTGTGTCTGCTAACCTTGAGGCTAAGAGAGATTTCAGTCTCTGGTTATCTCTTGGCATGTGCTCTCCAGAGATAAAGTATCTTTCAGCTAGCTTGTCCTTGACTTTAGACTTTACTGGGAGTGGTAGTGTGCACCTTTATTCCTATTACTTGGAAGGCAGAGGCAGGTGTATCTCTGAGTTATAGGCCAGCCTGGACAACATAGTGAGTTCCAGGATAGCCAAAGCTACACAGTGAGACCCTGTCTCCAAAAGGGAAAGGGGGTGGGGAGTGGAAAGGGTGTCTACAGGGTCTGGAGGATGTTGAAAAAACTTGTTGCTTTTCCATAGTACATGAGTTCAGTTCCCAGGACCCACACGGCACATGAGGTTCACAGCTATCTATAACTCCACCTCTGAGGGCACTAGGCACATACATAGTTCATAGACATATATGCAGAGAAAACACACACATTAAGTACAATAAATAAACCTAAAATTTAATTTGTTTTAGATATTTTCTTTTTATTATCATGATTTTATCTCATGTGTATGAGTATTTTCCTGTGTCCCTGGTGCTAACAGAGGCCAAGAGAGGGGTATTGGATTTCTTGGAAATGGAATTACCAACAATTGTGATAGAAGTGTTGGGAATTAAACTCAGGCCCTCAGGAACAACAGCCAAGGCTCTTTTTGTTCTCTCTGTCTCTCTCTCTCTTGAGACAGGGTCTCCTGGAACTCCTTTGTAGACCAGGCTAAGCTCAAACACACAGAAATCAACCTGCCTCTGCCTCCTGAGTGGTAACACTAAGGGTGAGTCTTTCAAAAACTTTTTTTTTTTTCTTTTCCAGATACGGATGGTGGGGTATGCCTTTAACATCAGTACTACAAAGGTAGAGACAGGCAGATCTCTGTGAGTTCCAGGCAAGCCTGGTCTATATAGAGAATTTTAGTTATTCAGGGCTACATAGTGAGACACTCAGGTGTAAGAGAAAGAAGAGAAAAATAATAAAGAAAAACAGAAAAATAATTTAAAAATCAGTAAATAATTGACTTTATATATCCCTGTGATTGGTTACAGTTATGAAGTTGAAAAGGGGGTTGGTATTTTTGTTTTTAATGATAGACTTCCTGTTTGTAGTCTGTCAGGTAGGAAATATAGAAGTCACCACTCCATTCTAATGACAAGTAAAACATCGGATAAAATGAAAACCAACAATTCTTGGTTCTGACCAAATAAAGAGACAGAGGAAACCATAGCTCCCATGTTCAGGAGACGCAGAGAAGTGTAGTTTGTCTGAGTAATCTGCAGGAAGAACTGTCTGGAACTATTATTGCCAGAGTGGGAAAACCTGACTTGCTGGAGGCTTAGTGTGGCCAAGGACTGCAGATTCCTGGACCATCCAGTTAGTGTGGTATCCCCTCCCTTCCTCCCGTGCTTCTAGCTCATGCAGCTTCTCAAAGCAGTTAGTGAAGTACACCAGCACATGCTTCCTGGCAAGGGAGGGAAAAGGGGTCATTTTGAAATATGGCAGAGAATCACATTAGACTTTCAAGACCCAACGTCAAGAAACTCGTAGTTTCTTGACAAAGCCTAAATTTCTTGATTTTCAATACGTAATTCTGGGCTGGACTTGATTCTGCTCGGATTAAAGGCATCACTACCTCAGCTGTTTCTGGAATTCTATCAGACTCTAACCTAACCCTATCCTGAAGAGAACTACCCAAATTCAGATCAGTTAAGACATCTAATCTTACTCAGCTGGGGAAATAACTGTGAGCTACACTGAAGGAGTTCATAGTACAAGATACAGCCCTATAAAGACTGCCTAGTCACATGAGTGCAGCATGCCACACTCCTGTGTTGCACAAATCCTGCTTGTGTTAAATGTAACTTAGATTGGGGGGAGGGACTGGAATATCAGAGAGAGGAAACAGAGCACAGTCAGATCTCACCCAGCTGTCTTCAAGCAGCTACAGAATGAGTCTGTCCTTCTATACTCTCTTAAATACCTTCTTCACCCCGTTGTTTCACATCCAGGTTAAGATTAAAGGTGTGGGCTACTACTATTTGGTTGTTAGCTGTGAACTCACAGAAACACAGAAAGATCTCTGTCTCTGGAGTTTAGGGATTAAAGGCGTAGGTCACCACTCCCCATGGTGGGATTAAAGGTGTGAGTTACTATTCTGTGACCCTCCTGGATTGACTGTGGGTGGATCTGATATTCCAGACTGGTTTTATTAAATATATAACATATCACCACATTCCTGCTGCAGTATGCTTGATATCTGGCAGGTCTTTGTTCTTTTTTTAAAAAAAAAAAATTGTCTGTCTCGATATTGAGCATTATCATAATCTTATTAAGGGCACTTCTTTTTATTAAGAATATTGTGTGTGCCATTCAGTAAAAAAAAAAAAAAAATTACAGGTATAACAAAAAATATTTGAAGAAATAAGTATTCAAACCAGAATAAGATACAGTACCAGTGTGGAGATTATCAGGATTTTTACATTTGTAATTTAATTAATGTGTGTGAGTGTGTATACACATGCCCTGGGGGTCAGATGACAACCTGTGTGAGTCAGTCTTTCTACCTCATGAGTCTCAGGGATAAAACCCTGGTGTCACTTTTAACAAGTGCCTTCTACCAGCAGAAGCATCTCATTGGCCCCAGAGGTTTTTTTTTTTTTTTTTTTTTTTTTTTTTTTTTTTTTAATGATGAGTAATATGCCAATGGATATGCAGAGAAGCTAGACGGATGTACGAACACTAGGAGGGCAATGTCAACATAGAGACAGACATTTTCAGAAAGAACCAAAGACCTTTCTGATAGCAAGCTGCAGTAGGAGTGATGGCAAATGCCTTCAATGGCCTCATTAGTAAGCTGAACAGGACTAAAGGAAGACTCCCTGAGCACAAAGATATGGGAATAGAAAATTCAAATGCTAAAACATAAAAAGAAAAAGGGCAAGTAGAAACCACCGTTGGAGATCCACAGGACAGCTCCAAAGCTCATATTGTAGAATAGAAATCCAAGAAAGAAAATTGTAGTACAACCGGAGAAGTCTCAAATTCACGCCAAACATGATTATGAATCCAGGGCAGCTCAAGAGCATCAAGGGGCAACAGTCCACTCCTACCCCACCAGGTCCCCATCCCCCACTGAGGCTAACGTAAGTAACCCAATGGCCTTCTTAATTGACCCACAGCACTATTCATGACAAATAATTAACACTGATATTTTATTAAAAACAGGGGTGGTAACAGTCTATCCAAGACGGTGAACTTTCTTTAGTAACCTTCTTACAATGCCCAGGATATGAAGCAAACTAGTATGTCTATTGATTGCACAGGTAGTATTCAAGATAAAAATATTCTGTTCGGTTTTTGCTTTCTTCCTTACCTCTCCTCTTCATTTGAAAGTGAGTTCTTGTAATAGAAAGTTATTTGTTGACAGCTGTTGACTCTAAGGTGATTTGTGACACCTCTGACCTGCATTTTGTATAACGTATGACTTCATCCCTGGCAGTGTGGAGGGGACCTGTGCACCCTGACCTGGCACACACCTAGTGCCTTAAATAACTTCATCAGTGCTTGCTGCTAGAAGATTGACATCTCCCTGGAAGGCCTGTAAAGCAGGCATCTTCCCAGTGACAAAGGATCACTTTACTGGGCTCTTACCTACGAGTAAGGAGAATTTTCCTCCTTTTGCTTACTTATTTTTGTTGTTTTGATTTTGGCTCACACTGAACTAGTACAAGCCCTCCTGGCTCAGCCTCTTAAGTGTAGGTGTTACAGGCCAGTTCAAGCCCAGGTTCTCAGCACCACTTTCTAAAATGGTCTTAACACTTGATCTTAGCCAAAGGTTAAGAAGCTGCATAAATCTTTAGCCTCTACCCTCATAATTTTTATTTACATTTAGGAGAATCTATTTGTGTTCCTATAAGTTTTTACATAGTTCATAAGTGCTCCATTTGATCAAAATATATTCTTCAAGAGTATTTTCCCCACATGGGAATGTCTTGGTGGTTTTCACTTTGCCCTGGGGTGAAGTTGGTTGGAAATGTTGAGCAACCCTCTGCTTCATCGCCCTGCTCCACTTTACTGTAGCATGCTTGTAGACAACAACTCTTAAAATGATTTCGACAACACAAAAGTTACAGGTTACACGAACTTCTTCAACAAAGGACAATCAGTGGCCACAAAGTCTTTGTCTCTTAAGGTTTTCATACCTGTCCTTTGTCTCTTAAGGTTTTCATACCTGTCCTGGAAGAGTTAGCAAATGAGAATTGATTTTGAACATTTAAAAATGATTGTTGGAGAATATGTGTGTATAATGGCATGCACTAGGCACACATGAAGAACACACACACACACACACACACACACACACGCACGCACACGCACACACACACACACAGAGGCAAAGACCACACAAACATAAATCAAATTCTTTTTCAGTTTACAGAGCAGTTCTGTATGGCTATGATCTGCATCACACTCCAATGTGCACGTGCGCGTGTGTGTGTGTGTGTGTGTGTGTGTGTGTGTGTGTGTGTTTTAATTTGTACTGCTCTTTCTTAAATGTCTCTAATAAATCAAGTTCTAAGTAGTGATAGTTATACCTTCTTTGTATATCCCGATAATAATACTTTCATTACAATAGGTCCTAAGTTTGTTACAAAAGCATTTGAATTTCTCATCCATTTATGATTATCAAACTGTAAGTATGACATGAGCTTGAGTCTTGGCTTTTTTGTTTTATTTTGCTTGTTTTTCAGACAGGGTATCAATTAATGCTGTGCTGTAGTTAGACCTCTTTACGCTATCTGTCATCTTTACTTAGGGGGAAACACATTTAAACTTACTCAACCTGGCCATAACTTGAAAATTTAGCCTCATGCTTCCATGTTTATTAAAGCTTCATAATATAAATCTCTGCATTATTTTGAAAATATTCTTAAAGCTTCTTATTTTTAAATATTATTCTTCACAAGTTTCCTCCTCTTTTTCTTTAGCTGTCACTAAAGTGAAAGGGACATTTTCCCACAGCAGATGTTAGATTCAAAGAGACTTTACAATGGTCTGTCGTTTTTACCCCCTAAGATCCCTGTGAAGAAGCAGAGCCCACGTACAGCAGGTGAGGCCCCTGAAGTGCCTCCAAAGGAGCTGGCAGTTCCCGAAGCCACTGCATTTCCCTCCTGCCACATCTGAGTCTTTCTACTGCCCTGCAACTAAAATAACACAGGGCTGATGATGGGCTGTAGGTGGCCACTTGTCATTTTTTTTTTTTTTATTGCTGATGTATGGCAAGAGAAATGTTTATTTTTCTTTTTTCCTTTGATACAGAAACCCTGACCCTTTAATGCTCTTTATAAAATCTTGTGTTGGGTGTGGTGGCACACACTTTTTAATCCTAGGATTTTAGATATAGATGCAGATGGATCTGAATTCAAAGCCAGCCTTTTTATGTAGTAAGTTCCAAACCAGCCAGGGCTCCATAGTGAGACTGTCTAAATAACAATAATAGTCATAGGAGTATGTTATGATCAAAGTTGTTCTTTGTTTTTTGTTTGGGAGACATATCATGTGTCAGTGAACACAAATGTGTCTATGCACATGCGCACACAAAGGGTTAATCTTGAATTCCTACCTCCTGTTCCTTCTTCCTCTACCTCCTAGGTTCTGGGATGACAGTTGTCAACTCCCCATAGCAAGACTGTGATGGAACTATTTTTATTTCATCTTAAATGGAATTCCTAGTTTGCAACATGCATAATTTGTTTTAAGAACACAGGTAACATAGCCCTGGAGTTTTCTTCTTTGATTTGGTGTCTCTATAAACTGCTTTGATTTGCTTTTCTATTAGAAATGAGGTTTGAAGAAATCTACCTGGGTGTGGTGTTAAATGGTTGTACTCTGGATGCTAGGGATGCTGATGGAGAATCAAGAGTTTGAAGCCAGGGTGGGTCTTTGAGGACATCCTGGAATACAGAGCCAGACCCTGCCTCTGAACAAACAGAAAGGAACTGATAAAAACCTGCATGTTTAAATCCAACAATGTTGTTTCTTGAAGTAATACTGTTTAGAAGGTTTTTTTTTTTTTTTTTTTTTTTTTAAGATTTTTGTTTTTAATTATGTGTAACCCAAGGGTGTGTGGTATGTTCAAGGAGCCTAAGGGCATTGGATTCCCTAGAGCTGGAGTTATAGGTGGTTGGGAGCTGCCCAACCTATGTGCTAGAAACAGGCAAGCCTTTTCTGCAAGAGCAGTATGTGACCTTAATTGCCAAGCCACCTCTCTCAAAGAAAACAGTCACAGGTCAAAGGTCACCAGCTTTCCAGTATGGTAGTAGAGTGGGGAATTCTATTTCCTATGTGATTCTGCATCTCACCAGTCCTTCGAGTTAGCATAGCTAATGCATGGTTCTGGGAATGACTCTGCTACTATGATGGCTTTAAATCATTTCTCACGTCAGCATAATTCAGAGTGTCTTCATGTGAAGGCAGGACGATGAGGCATTTATGACACAATTAGTAATTTAGCATTCATCCTTTTCATCTGTCTTGAAGAAATTGAAAGAGAGGATTAATGTAAACCTCACACTTGCCTCAAAATACTGGGGAAAAAATCTATTTTTAATAGTGAGGGTTGTGTTACAGACTCGAAGCAACTTTATGAAGCAGCACTTATGGTCTACTTACTGATCTTTAATATGTGGCCACTGGGAATGGTGCGATCAGCAATTCAGTCTGGTTGAACCTTGGCAATAGACTCACTTCTCCCAGGAATCTACCACAGTACTTTATGACATGAATTTGCCACATCTAAAGGAATAGATCATATGTCATAAAATGTCTTTGAACCTAGTGATCAGTGTTGTAACTGTGAGCTGTTGTTCCACATTTCAGCTTAGGGAATATTCTCTGTTAAAAAAAAAAATGTATTATTAGAGGCTAGAGGTATAGTTACACTAGCAGAGTGCTTGCCTAACATGCAGAAAAGCCCTAGGGTTGGTGCCACTGATTGCATAAGCAAGGCATAGTGGGAAATACCTGTAATCCCAGACTCAAAAAGTAAGGTCAGGAGGACCAATAGTTTAAGATCAGCCTTGGCTGTGCAGCAAGTTCAAGGCCAGCTTGGGATATGTGAAACTCTGTCTCAACATCCTTGTGTGTGTATATGTGTGTGTGTGTGTGTGTGTGTGTGTGTGTGTGTGTGTGTGTGTAAAGGGAGAGACACTTGTGAGCAAACCATGTTGAGGTCAGTAAGCTGCTGTGCAGTGTGCTCTACTCTGACCCCATTATGCCTGGAGGATTACAGATGGAAACAGCATTTCTACAGGAAGGGAACAGTTATTGCCAGGAGGTTATAAAGTCTTAGGCATCAAGAGTACTAGGGGCACAAAAGGGAACAGAAGGGCCAGACCCAGAATAATAAACAGGGGGCATCTGATGGTGTTTGGTCAATGACAGATTCAACTGTTGAAAAAGAATGACTTTTGATCTCTGGACATGGTGACTCATGCCAGGGATCACAGAATTCAGTAAGCTGAAGCAAAGGATCAGGGCAAACCTGATCTACATAGTAAGTTCCAGGTTTCAGGCCAGCCTGGAATATAGAATGAGACAATGCCTTTAAAAAAGAAATGAAGGAAGGTAGGAGGGAAGGAAGGAAGGAGGGAGGGAGAGTGAGAGAGGAAGGAAGGAAGAATTTTCACAGAAAGATCATATACACAGTATATGTAGCTTGTATGTATGAGCACTCAATGGTTTGAGTGACTGGCTTTAGAGATTTCTTTTTCTCCTGTTAAAGGACTACTTTGTGTAGGGATGAGGCTTGGTGGATGAAATGCTCACTGCACAAGTGTGAGGACTCCAAAATCCACATAAAAGCATGCCTGGAAAGTGCCTGGAATTGCAGCATCAGAGAGGCAAGCTTGCCAGTTGGAGAAAGCTAGATCCGAAAAGCTCCTGATACAGTGAGGGACCCAGCCTCACTAAATGGAGAGCAATGGAGGTTGAAGTTTTGAAGTTCACAGACACACACACACACACACACACACACACACACACACACACACACACACACACACACACACACCTCATACATAAAGGGGGTGGGGAAGAAAGGAAAGAAGGAAAGGAAATTCTAGGATTTCAAATAGGGAATTGCTGCTGCGTGTTGTTGTTTTCGCATTGAGCCTCCTCCGAGCCCACTGGGACTCTGAAGCACCGTGGGTTGAGTATATTGGCTCTTTAAGTTTTACCTTCTAGAAAGTAAAGCAGAATATCTATTTTAAAACACTGAATAATAAGGATAAAATTAAAGTAGATTTTGACTTAAGGGAGGATCTGTCTAGGATCCTCCCTAGGATTTCAGAAAGATTGCCCTTTTGTAGAGTTTGGATTGGTCCATTGCATTTGTTAGTAGTAGAGTTTTTGCTGAGAAGACTGTTTGGGGCATAGGAAACTGGAACCTCGTGGTTTTCTTTGATAGTGTGCCAGCTGGAATCCCAGATAACCAGATAACTAGTTGTAGCAACACTCCGTCCTCTAGGACTCCTGAACCTCTGCCAGACATCAGAGGGAAGTCTCTCTGAGCACACTCGGGCCCATCTAAGAGTGAAGGGTACCACTGCCCCATGGCATAGACCAAAGGATTCCATCACAAGAAGCTCGCAGGGGAACTCTTGATACTATTTAGTATTGTTTCACTATTTTCAATCTTAAACAGAAAACAGGAAGGCAGAAACACCTCTTCAGTGTTCTGTCTGTAAGTGGCTGAACTAAGCTGAAGGGACCTCAGGGATGTGTGTCAGGCATCAGCAATGCCCCCCTTGTCGTTTTCTCTAGGAGAGATGGAGAGAGGATGGGGTGGAAGTTGAGAGAGGAAGGAAGACTTTTTACATTTCATCTTTATTTACTTGAAATTCCTAGGTTCCCTCAAGTGTATTTAGGTGAAGAATTTGTCTTAGCTTAGGTTTCCTTGCAGGAATGATGCCGTTATGTGTTTGATATCATCACTAATACTGTCCATCAAACCCAAAGCTTTCTTACTCTAATTGACGCTATTCTTTTTTCTCTGCATATCTAACATGATCCTGAATTTCATGTTTATTTACCTGCAGTATTCTCCCGCTGATCATTTCCTCGGCCAGTCCTTTTAGACACAACCACTTTGGGCATAGCTAAAGAAGTAAATCTTAATAATACTTCTTTTCATTCTTCCTGCTCCATTAGAGTAACCTCCATCCCCAGCCAGCTCCCTACAGTCAGTCTTCCTCCACCTCCCCTTATTCTCCATTTTTCTCTTAGTTAGTTAGACTCTAACTTTTCTGTGTTCTATAGCACTCAAGACTTTTTTTTTTTTTTTTTTTTTTACTGTATGGTGGATTAGGTTGTTTTCCAAGTATTCTCCTCAAGTAATCTTTTTAAAATGCCTATTAGAGAAAGTTCCAGAACCTAAAGAATGCCCGTTGTAATGCCTTCCCCTTTCCGCAGCACCCAGCTTGCTTCTTTCATATGGTGTACGCACAATAAATGCTGTAAATGCTAAGTTAGTGCTTCTTCAAAATAAGTGCTAAGGTGTAGGTGGATGACCCCCAACTCTGGCTTCCAAGAGTCATCCAGGGTCAAAGCTCTTCATAGTCCAGCAGGTCAGACTCTCAGGTGGAGGGCTCAGCCTTCCAGGGAGATGCTGCTCTTACAGCCTAGGCTGAGGGGCACTGAGCCTGACAGATGAAGTAATGGAAGGCAATGCTTAGAAAACCTTAAACCTTATTGACCATTGCAAGGATTGGGGACAGAATGCTTGCATTTCAAAGCTCTACACAGGTGGGGGGCATTTGTTGAGACAATTGAAAGTATCACTGCTTTCATAAAAATCTTTTAATCCTAATTATTTTTAGCAGTCATCAATGTGTCTGAGACAACGGTTGTAGGCCTCCAAGACCTTTTTTAAAAGCACATCATATTAGTAATAGGCTTAGATGCCTTAATGCCGTTGGCAAGCTAAGAACGAATGAATTTTGTCTTCTCTAGGCTGGTAAACATTCAGCAGTTTACCCTCCCAAGACTCTCCATGTCCCTTGTTCCAGTTCCGCTGCGGTGCTTGGAAGCAGGAGATGGGCTCACACACACTCAACAGGACATGATCCGGGCGGAGCAGTGAGGGACAGCACTGCTGGTAAGTCAGGGGGTACTATGGATGCTTGGTCACGGTTGTCTATGGTTATATGGCTACTCTATCTTCAATGCAGGCTGCATTGTGAATTATGACTATGCACAAGACACAGGGTTCGATTTTAAGATAAATCTCTAAGGTTGTATGACTTTTATGCTTTTCTGTGTTGTTCTGGATTGTTGTTATTATTATGAAAGTGTTATCAGATTCTTAATTTCTGATTCTTATTAAAAAAATAAATAGCCTTCACATATAACTAAGCATGGAGAAGTGCAACATTATTGCCACAGTGTTTCTCTCCTTCATTTGTTACTCACATGAATCACATTCCTCGGTCTTGTTAAGAAAATGTCGGTAGTGTTTATAATATTTATTGGTCTGTCAAGTGGGCACTACTGAGTGAAGGCAGGTGGCTTTGACAGTTGGGATTAGAGCACTAACAGAGAACTCAGATGTGGCCCAGCAGATCTGAGAGATTCTCATGCAGCTCTGAAAGTATAAAATATACACAGTGAGTGGAGGAAAACCCAAATAAGTGTTTTAAAACTGATCTTAGTAAAGACCAGTTTGCTTTTAGTGCACTGAACTCTTAGAAGGTTTCCCAAACTAAGAGTTCTTAAAAGAAAAAAAATATTACATTTATTTACTTAGAAGGAGATATTTCATATCATGTGTGTATGTGTATTTATATGTGTGAGAGAGTGTATGTATGTGTGTGAGTGTGTATGTGTATGTATGTGTGTGTGAGTGTGAAAGAAAGTGTTATATGTGTTATGTGTGTATGTGTGTGTGTATTTGAGTATGTGTGTATGTATGCGCACACGTGTGTGTGTGTGAAAGAAAGCAAGTGTAGGTCAGGACAACTTGTAGTTGTGACTCCTGGCAGCCAGCACCTTTACCCATCTTGCTAGCCCTAAACTAAGTTGTTGGGTTTTTTGTTTTTTGTTTTTTGTTTTTTGTTTTTTTTTTTTTTAAAAAAAAAACTTTTTAATTTATTTACTGTGTCTGTGTGTTCTCCTCTTCTACTATGTGGGTCCTGGGGATGGAACTCAAGAATCGCCAGCAATGATGTTTACCTACTGAGCCAGCCATCTCTCTAGCCCCCAAATAAGGATTCTTCATAAAAGACATTTTCATTTACTTATATGCATATATGAAAGTAGGGACCAAATGGATTTTCCTCCACAGAAGATGAAAACAAGCATGTACTCTGCACATAGCTTTGCCCCTGCTAGAAGCCAGCTGGAATTTTAGGGATGGCTGTTATGGGAGAACACTGAAGGTCAGACAGATAAAAGGAACATTTGGGCAGTTTCCCTCAGTCTCAGTGGGTCGATCTGGATCTATGCATTCGGCGTAATGGGTCCTCCAGAAAGCTGGGTAGCTATCGTCTCAGCCCTCATTCTCTGAGCCTGAGGATGGAAACATCCACACAGCCACTTGATACTGCTGAGATGCTGACATGATGCTGAGAAATTCTTCTCAGTGTCCTCACTTAAACCCCTGTGGTTTCAGAGGCTAGTGCTTCTACCTAGATTACCTCTTGCCCTCATTGAACGAAAATTCTCAGAATGAAGAGTTTCCCTCTCTATTCTTAATATCCTTAGATTTACAGACAGAACACTGAAGAGGTGTTTCTGCCTTCCTGTTTTCTGTTTAAGATTGAAAATAGTGAAACAATACTAAATAGTATCAAGAGTTCCTCTGCGAGCTTCTTGTGATGGAATCCTTTGGTCTACACCATGGGACAGTGGTACCCTCCACTCTTAGATGGGCCCGAGTGTGCTCAGAGAGACTCCCTTTGAGGTCTGGCAGAGGTTCAGGAGTCCTAGAGGATGGAGTTGCTACAACTAGTTATCTGGTTATCTGGGATTCCAGCTGGCACACTATCAAAGAAAACCACGAGGTTCCAGGGGCTCATGCTGGAACATCTCAGGTAACTATGAACAAACCATTCTTTACCTTTTTTATCCCTTCCTCACTCAACGATTGCTCACTCCACCACGTGGGGGCCAACTGTGATCACTCATTCTGTCCTTGTCCTTTGCATGAGAACTGAGAATATATATTTTAAGATGGAATTTTTATCTCTCTAGGGAGATCATAACATTACTCATATAGTCTCTTCTTGGAGGTGGGGGGTGGGAGGAAGGAAGTGTACAAGCTTATGGAAAAGTGCAAGTGAATGACTAGAGAGGATTTGAAAGTAGAAGTTTCACTGTTTGAGAAGTGGCTTGCTGAGGAGCTCTTTCCCTTAACCACCCCCTCCCCCATCTTATTTCACACTTAGTATTTACAGTTGCATCCGCTCAACCTAGGACTTAACTTTCAGTGATAAATAAGCCTAAGGTGCATTGGAGTTCATTTGCTAAGGGTATGTTTAAGGTCTTTAAGCCTTGCTTTACTTGGCAATAAGGAAAGAATGGACAATGATAATAGGATTGTTTTAAGGACACTATCTGTAGGGTCAGGCACAATGTGAGTTCAAGTTTTAGGGTAGCATATCTTTCATGATTATCACTGTTACTGTGATTATTTATCTGAATGGTTCCTTCAGTTTTTATTTTGTTTCATTCCAATGTTTTTTTAATTAACTCTCTATGTGAATCAGTGTTTTACATGTATGTCTCTGCACCACATGTATGCCTGGTACTCTTGGAGACCAAAAGAGGCTGTTGAAGTTACAGACATCTGTGAGCAGATGTGGGTGCTAGGAAATGAACTGAGTCCTCTGGAAGATCAGCTAGTTCAACTGACTGCAGCGTTGCTCCAAGTTTCTGGTCTGGCCCTGAGGTCCAGACTGCCCAAAGCTGCTTAGTCCCAGTAATCACACAAAGCCTTATATTAATTACAGACTGTTTGGACTATGGCTCAAGCTTCTTGTTAGCTCTTTCGCCTTAACTCAACCCATTTTTATTAATCTATGTCATGCCACATGGCTTGTGACTTACCTGTACTTTTACATCTGTTTCTTTGATGGTAGCTCAAAGAGTCTCTCTGTGTGACGCCCAGCCTCCTTCCCCATTATTTACCCTGGGATTTCACACCTGCCTATGAGCTGCTTTGCCATAGGCCAAAACAGTTTCTTTATTATCCAATGGTAATTCACAGCAGTCAGAAAGACATCCCACATCACCAGAGCCATCCCTCCAGCCCCACACTTTTGTTGTTATTATTGTTGTTTCTTACTGTAGGAAGTCCTGGGATAGAATCCAAAGCCTTGATCATGCTAAACATGTGCTTTGCCACAAAGGAATATACTTTCCTCTCCTTAAAGCTTTTAAAACAAGAATTTATTGTAAAGTATTTTTTATATGTTATCAAATACTAGGCATACTTCTAGGAAAAGGCAGAAATCTTTGCTTTTGGGCTTAGGAGTCTGAAGGAGACACAGACAAAACATGATCATAATAAGAAAGCCAATACCAAGAAGTATTAAATATAAAGTAAAGGATAAAGTTAAATGTGATGTTATATGCCTGCTTTTTCAGTTTTCCAGGATGCTGAGGTATGTGAGACTATTGGGGTCTAGAAGTTCAGAGTCTGGGCAGGCACTCTTGCAAGACACAGTGTCTTAAACACACACACACACACACACACACACACACACACACACACACACACACACACACACACACGAGGGGGGGGGAGGAAATCAGGCATGATTATGATATAGTTAATTGAAGTCCAGGAGTCAGAGAGTCATGCTGAGAAGATTAGATAAAGGTATTGAAACAAACCATAAAGTTAGGTGGGACAAAACATTCTAAGTAGTAGAAAAGAGTCACAAAGGATAAGAAAATGGTTTCAGAGAAAGCAAGGAGCCAGAGCACTTCAGCTTAAGGAAACTTTATCAGTAAATATTTGTCCAAAACCTTAGGTAAGTGAGAATGGATGAGAACCTGGGAAAGTCAGAGAGTCAGGTCTGCATCTTGGAGAATGGGAGGAAGCAAGAGAGGCATCCTGGTGAAAGAAATGGAAGACAAACATTACGACTTGATGTAGTATATTGATGAGGACTCAGACTCAATGCCACCGTTTATAGAACTCCTGAGGGCAGATGGTGAGGGAACAGGTAGAGGCACAAAGAAAGGCTCAGATCAACCTAAGGACTGCTGCACCCTCTCCAGCAAAATACTGGGTGGGGGTGGGGGGAAATGCCACAGTGGATAGCAATATGACCTCATCATAAGTAATGCAATTATGACAAATATAGAAAAGGAAAGAATCGGAGTGATTCAGAGGTGAAATTGAGGACTGCACTATGCCAAGATACAAGTGAAGAGGAAAAATGGACCTGATGTACTTAGAGAATAATCAAGAGGATTTAGATGCTAGTGGACGTAGGAGATGAAGAAGACAGAATTTTGTTTGTTATGATTGGATTTTCAAGAAAGGGTTTCTCTGAGTAACAGCCCTGGCTGTTGGAACTCTCTTTGTAGAACAGGCTGGCCTTGAACTCAAGAGATCAACTTGCCTATGCCTTCAAAAGGCAGGATTAAAGGCGTGTGCCTTCACTTCCATCTGAAATGAGTTTATATTTCTTAATGGCCTATAAAACCATTGCCCTCTGGAAACAGATAATTCTCTCTGTTCTTGACAAGTTAAGTTCCAGTTACTCCTCAGTTATCAATTCCCATCTAGATTTAAAATGAAGATTTTAGTGTTTCTTCCTGACAAACCAAACCATTCCTATGAACTGAAGCCTGTAGTCGTTTGTCGAACAAACCTCATCAATTTACCTTTGAATCTTGGGACACTTTGTTGTTTGCATGTAACTAAAATGGGGCCATACTGTGTTGCCTGGTCTGACTTAAGTAATCCTTCTGCCTCAACTTCCCAGGGAGCTTGACTATAAAGTCACCACCATACCTGGCTATCACAGGATTTTAAAACAAAAATGGACACAACAGATAATCTCAGGCAGCATTCTCTAGTCTAAACATGATTTTTTAAATCTCTTGTCCATTTGTTGTCTTAATTTTTAAGTTTCATTACATTTATTTGTGTGTGTGTGTGTGTGTGTGTAGTGTTTGTGTCTGTATCTATGTGTGTTCATGAGTGTGGCATGGAACACCACCTTTGGAAATTGGTCCTCTCCCTGGATTATACCTTGGTGATGATAGAGCTCATTGAGTTCAACTGTCTTTCTTTACCTGTTGGGTTGTCTTTCTGGCCCTGTTTCTTAGTTCATTTTTTAAAGTAAAGATGTAACTGTTTTGTAAATGAACAACAGAAGTATATTTGGAAAGCTTGATTGTCTGCTTTCAAGAACTCTGTGTTGATTTCTTTCTTCCCTCTACCCTGTAACAGCACGGTCTGAGCACTGGCTGAACTATCTGAAAGCAGAACTCTGTTGTAGATTATCCAGACTCGCCTCTATAACCTGTGTTTCACAGGTGACTAAGTTAGAGAATATGGACACTGTCATAAGCTTCAGCTGAGTCTTTGGCAATTCCTGAATTCACATAGTCGGGGAGCAATTTTGCATTACTACATATCCATGTGCGATATGTCCTTTGCATTTAGAACAGTTAGAGTATACTAAAACAGAGTGGCCCTGAGAAAGTCATTATCACCATTCTTGTTTCAGTTTCCTCTTCCAGAGAAGCTTCAGTTGCCTCTATTGATCTCACGGGATATTTTAAGCAGAAATGAGAGTCTCAGTGAAAACACTTTATAGTCTAAAAGAAAGTCACAAGTGCCGATGAAGGTTCTGGAAATGTTTACTTATCATTTCACCTATTAACTTACCGGATTGTTTCTCAAAATATGAAGATGTTGGGTGTTCTCTTAGATTTAAATGTTAAGATCAGGTCAATAATAGTTTTTTGTAGAATTTCTGATCATGTAGTGAATGTTTTATTTGTGTTTAAGATTTGACTAAAGGACACACTTTCTTTAAATCTTGGTGAGGGTTTAGTTAACACAGTAAAAACTTGGTATACATTTTGAGTATTTACTCAAGTGCACTAAAGATTTTTGTATTGCACATAGTATCTACACAAATATATTTATAGCAGCATTTTTATGTACAAATGCACATATGTGCACCATAATCATGCCAGATGTCCACAGAGGGCACAGAACTGGGTCCCTTAGAATTAGCGTTACAGACTGTTGTGAGCTGCCATGTGGGTGCTGGCAACTGAACCAAGTCCTCTGTGAGAGCAGCAAGTGCTCTTTCATATTTAGCCTTCTCTTCAACCTCATTTTATAGCAGATTTATCTACAATAGATACCTGATGGTATGTGTCCTTAAGACTTTAAGCCTTGCTGGGTCTCTCCCCTCCGTAATCAGAGCCCCTTCGTCAGTTCCCTGCCTGGATCACAGGTACCCCACTACTGCTCCCCTACCCCAACAATGGTTCCTTTTTTTCCCCTGGTTTCTGCAGTTGCTCCAAGATATGTTCTCGACTCAGAAGATTTGAAGGTGAGAGGGAGAGCATGTGACAGTCTTTCTGCTTTCTGTGTCTGAGTTACCTCCTTGATATGATCTTCTCTAGTTCCAGATTTCTCTTCTTTCTTTTCTGTTCTTCCCTCCCTTCTCTGTCTGAGATAGCATCTCATGTGATCTAGGCTGAGATTCTCTTTCTATGAAGATATGTCTTAACTCCTGATTCCTGGCCTGTACCACCCACCCTGTGATAAGATCAAGGCATGAGCATACCACCACATCTAGTTCTCTGTTAAGCTCCTGGATCAAAGCCAACATTTTATTTTTGTTCCTCTGGGAAGAAAAGGATTTTAAAAACCCAAGTTGTAACTTACTACAGCCCATGCATTTTATGCATTTTGGGATGTGCTGTGCTTATTACCATTTCTATTTATTTCTTTCAAAGTTTTACTTTCTTTTACTAAAGAGTTGCTCAGGAAAGGAAACAGAAATCTCTTTAGCTTTGTTAACCTAGAATAAAGTCAATTTAGTTAAAAAAAAAAATTGAAGTTGTTTGAGGCTAAGCAGAATGCAGAATTACATGTGGTGATGGATATTAAACTAGTTTACTGGTTTGTTTCCCCCGCCTCTCTCTCCCCAGGGTCTTACCATGTTACACTGGCTGGCCTCAGATTCACAGAGATCTGCCTACATTCGCCTCCCAGATTAAATTCATGTACCACCACCCCCATCTGGTACATTAAGCATTCTTTTAAAAAGAGAATTGTGTAACTGTGTGGTGGCACATACCTGTCATTCCAGCACAGGGGAGAGTCTTCATTCATTCATTCATTCATTCATTCATTCATTCATTCATTCATTCATTCATATCTGTCTGTTGTCATCCCAACCCTCTGTGCTTTTGAGCCCAAGCCTCAAACTCAGGAATCCTTTCTTCATCCTCCCAGTGCTAGGATTGTAGATGTGGGTCACAACAGTTAAAGGCCAAGCTGGGGGACTGAACAATGAGGATCTTGTTACAAAATAAAAGTCTCTGCTTCTAGAATAATTTGTTAAATTATGGACTTAATGTGATTTTTCTTCCTAATTTCAGTTTTCAAATTTGACATTCACCTCTTTCACAAGTTTTTTCTTGTGTGCCAATGCTTGTATGTGTATGTGTGTGTATGTCTGTGCCTTTGTGTGCACGTGTTTGCACCTACCACCTTGCTACATCCTTAGCCCTAAACTTTTCTTTGACAGAATGACATATGAAGTCTGTAATTGATTTATAATTATTAAATTAAGCAAATTAATTCAAAACATATTCTACTGTTGAGCAATATACTTTCTTATTTTGGTTAAAATTTTATTTTCCCTTGCATTCTGTGATATTGTGATATTGTAAATATTAATTGGTTTCTGGCTTGTAACTCATTCCAAACCTTGTCTTAGAGAGTTGAGTTTATTCCCTCCAAGGTGGTTTGTAGGAACTGCATTTTCTTGAGGGGTGTGATCACTCCCACCCATGCCCTAGGGAGATGGGAGGGGCCAAAAAGGTTGAAAAAGGACCCTCCCTGGATTTCCCCATTCATCGAATTGACACTGGATGTATTAAAAGTCTTATAAGTGCTTTAAACAGCAGTGTCCTGGGTCATGCCAGAGCTGATGCTTGAAGTCCCTGGAGTGTATGCAGTGTCCTGAAGAAGGTAAGGAAGCTTTAAGCCCATTCTTTTAGTTTAGTATTTATATATACATCTCTTCTGCATCCTTCTTATAGTTCCTTCATGGAAAATGAATACTGAGCTTTGGGGACCTACTTCTCCAAATGAATACCCAAGGAAAAGATTGTGAAAGTTTTGATTATGGCTCATTGGCAAAGTTATAATGCCCAAGGCTTTCCACTGGTGTCTAATGGGGTCCTGATACAAGGGACTGTCTTGGACCTGAGGTCTTGCCATAAGACCCAGATAGAGAGGATATGGGGACTGAATTAAAGGATGGCATGGAGACACTTGGAAGGCTAAAAGAGGTTAATTTTAACTACAGAGAGCTTTAGGCCAGTCATGTCTGCATAGACACGTGAATGAAAGGGCATAGTACACAACTGCCTGCACCCTAGATGCTCGTTAATGGGGAGAGCTGTTAATGCATTCTGTGGGTTACAGAAGTTTCCTGTGTTGTGGAATGAAAGCAAGGGGAGAACAGGCAGTTGGATTTGTTTGGGGGTTTTTTCCTCTCTTGTTCACAGTCTGAAGGAAGGATTCACCTGTCCTGTGTGTAGTTGACCCAGGTAGCTGAGAAAGTCACTGAAGGGGCACTTAGGAACTATCACCAAAAAGCTTTGAAGTTGTTTCCTACCTCTCTGGTCTTTATGATCTCTTTGCTAGACCAGGTTTATCGTCCAGGTCTATAATTCGGTTATGCATGATATTCTCTTGTCCCTTCAGTTCAGCAAGCTGAGGAAGACCTGTCACACGAGTCCCTTTCTGTGGGCCTTACCAGTTTAAACCATGAGCACTCGTGTGGCAGCGAGGCCAGAGTAACTCCTGCCATGTCCGTGCGAACAGGACATGGAGCTTGAGGTCAGCTGTATAGTGAAGAGCCTGTTGGTAGGAAGACAGCTTCCCTCTGTCTGGGTTAGCATTCTACATGTGACTATGACTCAGGGATAGCACATGGCATCTGCATGTCCTCAACTGCTGCCTGTGACTGAGGCCTTTGACTGCACAATCTGCTGTGAGCTTTTGTTTTGTTTTTAACTCCAAGTGAAAAGTTTTCCAAATAAGGGCTGGTAAAGACAGTAGGGCTTTGTTTTCTGTATCTTCCCTATCTAACTTTAGAAGAGAGCTCATGATGGGACTCTGAGTAGTATGGATTCATCTGCGTTTTTCTAAAATTCACAAAACTTTGAATCTGAGCTTGTACTAAACACTTAGGATTAAGTATATTCATACTAATATGTTTATGAATTTTTGATTTTCTTTAATCACTTTAAAGTATCTGATTAAGATCTCTACAATCATCTCATGAAAGAGTTGGATACTGCTTTCAAAGAAACTTAGGATAGAGAAATAACAGTGGAAGGGGCATGCTTATGTAGGAGAGCGGCAGGTAGATTTCAGTTTAGGGAGAGCCTGGTCTACATAGTGAGTTCTAGGCCAATAAGGATGACATGAGACCCAGCCAGGCTTAAACACAAAAATAAGCTAGGTGTTTAGTGTTATTTTTAGGAAGTTTTTGATTTTTTTTTTAAATATACATTTCAAGTTGCTGGGATGAAAAATATACAACCATGCCTGCCTCAGTTTGAATTTGTTTTTGAAAACACTTTCTTTCACTCTGTAGACCAGGATGGCCTTGAGTTTATAGAGATTCGCTTGCCTCCGCCTTTAATTGAAGTACTGCGATTAAAGGCAGTGCACCACCATACCTGGTTTCAATTTGAGTTCTTAAAGTAGAGCTGCTGAGTTAAAAAATGAATCATAAGTAGTTTAGGCATTTATACAATGGTTCTCAACCTGTGGGTCTCTACCCCTTTGAAACAACCCTTTTACAAAGGTTGCATATAATATCTTGCATATCAGATATTTACAGTTCATAACAGCAGCAAAATTACAGGTATGAAGTAGCAATGAAAATAATTATGGATGGGAATCACCACAACATAAGGAGCTATAGTAAAGGTTCACAGTATTAGAAAGGTTGAGAGCTGCTGCATTAATACATAGTAATTTGGAAATTTCACATAAACCTTTCTAGAAAGGGTGACTAGTTGCCTTCTAAGATCCCAGATCTCAAAGTTTAGGAATTGATGGCAGTAATACATGTGGAAATTAAAGCAGAGATAGATTTTGAGAGTTTTAGATAGATAGACAGAGAATTACTATAACTATGAATGCCTTATATTACAGAAAAGAATAAAGAAACTTGGTGGTGCAGATCACTGAAGGTGCCAGGATTCCAAACACATTGTAAGCATTATTCAGGCCATGGCTTCCATGCTGTGTCTGCATTAAGAAAATTGAAACTGATGTGATTGTCCATGGTGGCAGCTTTGCCCTTCAGTCCTGGTGTGCCTCCTCAGCTGGAAGAGTCCAGCTGTTTTCTCGCTCCTGGGGAAGTCACTATGGCTGTCTTGACTTTGGAGTATTCTTAAATGAATTAATATTACTCTGGTAGGAATGGTGGGAAGTGCACTGAAAATGGTAGGAAATATCCTTAGCAAAAACATGTAAATAGACAGCATTAATTAGAACGCCCCAAACCCAAAATGAAATTCCCCTCACTTATTAATTTTCTAGTTTCTTTTCTTACCTTTAGGTATAAAGGGCACAAAGAGTAGATTGATTTTTTTTTTTTACCATGAAATAAGTTTTTAAAATTAAGTAGGGTGTCTTTATTTGGCAACTTTGTGTGAATCTTACTGAGCATGCCCCGTCTCTTGCTGGCAGAAATTTATAGGCAGTGGTTGGAACCCAGGGCCCAGGCAAGCAGGTAGCATTTCCAATGGATCCTGGAACTTATGGATAATAGCATGGGTTTTCTTTGTCTACCTGACCTCTTGACATGGTGACCCGCCATAATAAGAGACAGTAGGACATTTGATACCAATGAAGACAAAAGCTGCCAAGCTCAACTGTTAGCAAATCCACTCTAAAATTCAAGTGTTTAGAATCAAGAAAAGTATAATGGACAAAGCTATTAAATTATAGCATCTGCTAGGAAAGAAGTATGTGCCAGTTGGAGGTTCTGTTTTTCTTTTTAAACAAGGTTTCTCTGTAGCGCTGGCTGTCCTGAGACCTGCTCTGTAGACCAGGCTGGTCACAACTCAGATCAACTCAGACAGCAGATGCCTACCTCCACCTCCCATACGCTGCAAATAAAGGCATGTGCCACCATGCTGCTCTGCATATAGTAAGTAAAAATAGATGGTTCATACATCTAGCTTTTGGGTGAAGTCTGAATTTATACCATGGTTGTTTCAGATATGAATTAATCAGGATTCATTTCATCAATAGTTGAAGTTTGAATTTCTTCAAGTAATGACAGGAATTCTGTATTCTGTAGACAGGAAGAAAATGTAAGATTTCTTGCTTTAGACAGGCTGAAATAGTCTATCTAGTAATTGTACAGGGTCATCCCTGTTTCTGGTCCTTTACACTTAATAATCAGCTAGATTTCTTTTAAGACCAAGAGACCTAAATATTTGCTTCCTATGAATTGCAGCTTATGTGAGCCATTTCCAACAATTTTATGATTATATGTATTATACTAAATTAGTACCTTTGAGACGATTTTTCACAGTGAAAATTCAGAATAAAAAATTTACCTTGTAGGTTTTTTTTTTGGTTTTAGTAATTTAAATTTATTCTTCTCACTCTATTTCTTTTAAAAAAAAAAAAAAAAAAAAGATCTTCAACTCTATAACCCTGATTAGCCTTGAACTATATAGGACAGATTAGGCTTCTAGAGATCCACTTGCCACTGCCTGCAAGGGGTGAGATTCAAAGTATGACCCATCCCCAAGGGATGGGTAAACTCACCTTAGCCACAGTGTTTGAAAAGAATTCCTTAAGCCTCAGGCAAAGGCAGGCACACCTTTAATCTCCCAGCATATTTAGGCAGATTTGTCTGGTTTGAATTGTGAGTTCCCAGGCCAGATATGGTTACTTAGTGAAATTTTGGTTTTGATTTTAATTATTATCCCTTTTGAGATAGGGTTTCTTTGTTTGCTCAGTCTGCAGAGCAGTAATGTAGCCAGTGTGATGCTTGGGAGTGGGCATTGGATTCTGCATTTGTGTGAGACAATTACAAGGATGAAGCTAGAAGGATGATGATGTGCTTTCCGCAGAAGTCTCTTCTGGACAGCACGGGATCATAGGTCTTCCTTACTTGAGTCTTTCTTTATATTATAAGATAACCAGACAGTAGGGGAGGAATACGCATTTTATAGTCATATTACATGATATTTTTAATTTATAGCCAGCACGCCAGTAAGTAAGTTCCTGGCATTCCAAGCATTTGATAAGGAAAAGTACTTATGATTTAAAATGGATTTTTCTTGTAATATGCTGGCTATGCTTTCTATTCTCTCTACTCCAGCTTTCCCTACTGACCAACCCCTTTCTGTCTCATTAGAAAACAAACAGGCCTCTAAGTAACAGTAAAACAAGATGTAACAAAACTATCCCATCAGATGGGACAGAAGACAAAATGAAAAGAACCCAAAAAGACAGAGGAAACATACAGGTGTAGAGATTCACTCAACAGTCTCAAACACTAATTGGTATGATCAGGTTGCTTAGACAGGTACTTGTTTCCTTAGTGGCCTATCTCTGCCTCTTCTATTCTTTGTGATTTGATAGAGACATTCCACTCAGGGCTGAGCTTTCCAGTGTCTACATAGTGTCTGGCTGTGGGCCTCTGCATCTTTTCCCATCTGCTGCAAGAGTTAGCTTCTCTGACTGAGCAAGACATCAATCTATGAGTGTAGCAGAACGTCAGGAGTCATTATATTCCTACTTTTTTTTTTGTTTTGGTTTTGCCTCAGTCCCTGGGCTGTCTAGTTTCAAGGTTTTGCTCACATAAGCAGTGTCTGGTGTGGGTGTCACTGTGCTTTGAACCTTTAGTCAAATAAAGTTGATTACTTCCTTCTACAATTTTGTGCCACCACTGCACTATCTTGCAGGCAGGATACCACCGTAGATTGTCAGGTTTGTGGCTGGGTTGCTGTTTACATTTCTCTTTTGGTGGCATGAAGGGTACCTTCCTGTATCAAAATCTATAATGTAGAGGTGAAGGCTATGTAGGCACCAGGTCAACTTCTCCATGTTCAGTGAGTTGTGTAGGTGTCATCTTGAGCAATGGGACTGTTCCATCATGTAGAGAAGAACCCATACTCTAGGCCACTGTCTGGATTGTTTGGGGGAGGGTTCCTATGGGGCCCTTTTGGCCAACAACTTGATTAAATATAACCCAATCCCAGTGTTGAAAGCTTTATTTCATGGCAAGAGATGTTGGGGATCTGTCTCCCCCATTATTTGACTTTTTCATTTAGATTCTAGTGTTTTAGGTTTCCTACTTCCCTTCATGACTTGTAATTTTAGCTTTTCCCCTATATTTCCTTCTTCCCCTCGTTTCCCCCCCTTCTGCTTGATCTTCTGCAGGATCCCCTTCTAGCTCTCATTTGTTCTATTTCCTTTTCCTAGGGAGATCTATCTGGGTCCCATTTCCTTATTCTACACCAAATCTCATGGATTATAGCTTGGTTAATGGTAATCACTGATTTAACAGTTTAACATATAAGCTTATACATACCGTATTTATCTTTCTGGGTTTGGGTTGCCTTACTCATGATTTTTCTCTAGTTCCATATATTTACCTGTGAATTTAATGATTTAATTTTTTTTTAAATAGCTGAGTAAAACTTCATTTATCTATTCATCTATTGAGGGACATGTAGATTACAGTTTGATCATTATAAATAGATCAGAACTGAGCATGGTTGAACAAGTGTCTCTGTTGTAAGATTAAGTGTCCCCAAACCGAGGTGTACTCAACAGTGAAGCCGAAAGGTCCCATTTTGGGTGTCAAAACATGTTGGTGTGTGGCTAGGTTTGGGGTCAGGTGTTGGGGTTGCCTCTATGTGTAGGGTCCTGCCATTTCCCATTGGTAAGAGGCAAAGAGTGCAAAGATCAGCAAGACGGCCTCTGGGGATAGGTTGAAACAAGCAAGTCCAATTTTATTATGGAGGGGATAAATACTTTTTCCCAAGACCCTCCTTCCAGTCCAGGGAAAGGACTTAGATTTGCTGATATCTGTAGTCTCTCACTGATATAGGCATGGCCCCCAGGCTCAGACCCCAGGTTGGCTTATTTGGAAGTGTTTAGGAGCACCAAGTATTAAGGTACTACTGGTCACCAGTTTGCACTGGTTGAGGCTGGTCTGGTCTCAGGCCCCTTAGACGCCCATACCTTCTACACAGGAGCAATGTATTTAAACATGTATTTAAAATGGTGGCTCCTGTTTATTCCCAGCACTGGAGAGACTAAAGCAGAATTCTTGCCAGTTCAAAACTTGCAAGGGCTAGTTCCAGCCTCTCCTGAGCTACACTGAAGTTGTCCCAGCAGGCCTGAGGCCAACAGGTCTTTAGTTTGAGGCCAATCTGGTTTAGATAGCAAATTCCAGGTCAGGCAGGACTACATTGTGAAACTGCCCCCATAAAATATTTAATTAAAAATGTATTAGTTACTCATTTAAATTAGGTTTAATGTATGCTATTCTGTGGGATGCTGGTTTTTAGACTATCATATAAATGATGCCCCACCTGTACCTGTGAGAGGTGCTTCAGATACTCACTGGCTACTTAGCAAAACACCCACAACTCCAGTTCCAGGGGATCAAATACCTATTCTGGTCTGGACTGAGAGAAATTGTTTTAATCAAACTCAGTGGAAGTGTTTAACAGTTGGTGAAGAATTTAATATATTTTCTTAATTTCCTTTGTACTTATATTAAGAGAATCCAGTGTTTCTGGGAGGAAGATTCTTATAGGGAACAGCTCATTGTTTGGCTGTCAGAGACACTGCTGCAAACCCCCTTGCTTAATAGGGGAAGATTTTGCCCAGGGATTGTACTCACTGGCCAATTCCATTTCTTCTCCTAGCAAATTGATCATCTGAACCAGTCATCTGCATCTGCTTTTTTCAGATCTCTCTCGTCAACTATTCCAACCCACACTCTTTAAAAATGTGGTAAAGTTCTACTCTCAGACATGACGTCACTCTGACCTGAATTTCAGTAAAGCCCTAGCAGATAATTTCACTACCAGTTTCAGAGAACTATAATTGTACTTTAAAATATTTTATTGTGTGTATGGATGTTTTTCCTTAATGTTTATCTCTGTATCATTTGTGTGATGCCGTTAGGACCTGGAAGACAAGAATATACTGGGACAGGAATTACAGTTGTGAGCCATCATGTGGGTTCTGGAAATCAAACCTGGGCCCTTGAAGTGTTCTTATTCACTGAACCATTATTCCATGCAAGCCCTAAATTGCTTTTTTTTTTTTTTTATTGAGATGTCGAGTGTTTTATAGCTTGTTTTAACTCCATGAGTCGAGCCAGAGAAGTTTCTTACTCTGACTATCCATTCTTATACACACTATCTTACCATAGCTAAACATCTTTAAGGGAAAAGGAGATCTTGATATTACATTGGGACTCTGTAGATTTATGAAAGTTTTATGTTTGTGTGCCTGAATGTATATTTATGCACCATGAGCATGAAGGGGATGTTGGAGGGCAGGAAAAGGTACTAGACTCCCTGGAACTGGAATTATAGATGGTTGTAAGCATCTAATGTGGGTCCTCTGAAGGAGCAGCAAGTGCTATTAACCACTGAACCATCTGTGTCTGGCCTCTATCTAGAACAAAGTTTTATTGTAAAAGAAAAAAGCCCCCCCCCTCCCGATATTTTGTAATATAATAAAAACAGTCCTGAGATCAGAGGGATCTACCCACAGTCAGTCTAGGAAGATCAGACAGTGGTGATTCACACCTTTAATCCCAGCTCAGGGAATATCCTGGGAGTGGTGACCTACACCCTCAATCTCATCTGAGTTTGAGGTCGTTTTTCTTTACAGTTTCAAGCTCTCAGGCAGGCAGTGGTCCTGGCCATGCCTTAACTGAGAGTATTTGCATACATAGCAAAGATGGAGCAGGCAGAAGAAGCTATGGCTCACACTGTCTGTGTAATTAGTCCCAGTACTTAGGAAGCAGAGGCAAGAGAATCTCTGTGAGTTCAGAGCCAGTTCTAGGACAGCCAGGACTGTTACACAGAAAACTCTGGGGGACAAAAAAAAAAGACAGTAGGAGGTGGATCTGTTCTCCGTTTTTTATTAATTACAAAATATCCCCATCCCACCCCCCCACCACCCACCCCCCCCCCCTCTCTCTCTCTCTCTGTGTGTGTGTGTGTGTGTGTGTGTGTGTGTGTGTGTGTGTGTTTCTTTTTTGAGACAAGATTTTTTTGGTCTGTAGCTCTGGCCGTCCTGGAACTAACTTTATAGACCAGGCTGTCTGACCTCAGGTCTGCCCACCTCTGCCTCCCGAGTGTCTTCTGTTTGTATCACATAGCTAGGTAATCTTAAAATGTTTACCAGACCTTTCAAATTAAAGAGTTGTCTTAAGTGTACAGAACCTGTTTCTGGATATGTGGTTACCCAGGATCTCTTTATTTTCCTATTTCTTTGACTCAATTCTCTGAATAGACTAATGGAAGAACAGTCTCAGCTAGTCTAGTCTGACCTTAAACTCCTCCTCATGCTTCTGCCTCTGTCTCGGTGGAATGTTAGGGTTTAAGGCATGTACTGTTCCTGGCCTGTTTTGCCTCGCTTCCTTAGGACTTGTACATAGTGAAGTATCTTAAACTGATAGCCCATGATGGGCAATGTATTTATTGACACCTTTTACTGGTCCTTAAGAATGTCCCTCTTATTCTCAAGAGTCACTCTATAGCCCCTAATGAATGTAATGTAAGCCTTAATGAATGCTTGGTAATCATTTCCAAGACAGGAAGAAAAGAAAGTAGCTAGGTTGTCATTGACAACCATCAGTTAGGATATGAAGATGGACCTGTCCAAGTTTGGGCAACTTCTGAGAGACAGAACTGGCATGCCTTTTTTGAGGCAAAGTAGCAAGCAGAATATCTTCGAGAAAGAGCAGATTTCATGAGTAGGTAAATTCCCCAAATGCTTATATGTTGTAACTATTTGCTATAAAGTTTTTCAGTAAAGGGGTGTTTTACTTTATTTCACATTGAAAGTGAAGCCTACTCATCTCATTGCTATGTAGCTGAGCACAGCCTTGAACTCAATCAGCCTGCCATCACTTTGAGTTTATAAATATATGCCACCCAAACCAGCTCTTCCTCCCATTTCCTTTCTTTCCTTCCTTTCAAAGAAAGTGAGAGATGGTACCTATATTAAAAGCAGTGGATTAATTTAAAATCCTAGTTAATTAAAAGTTTTTTATCATCTGACTCCAAGACTTTTTCAAATTTCACTATATCAGTTATACTTATTCTAAGAACATAATATTTAGTAATGCCACCTGTAACCCTTCCATAAAATGCCTAAATCTCCATACAATCCCCAGAGCTTCTACCCCTTCCCTGGGAAGAACTCAACATTAAGCTTATTATTTCTCCCCTTTGAGAGAAAAGGAATCTATTCAATAAATATTTGTCATTAAAGAAAAATGACTACTATGATAGCTTGGTTACAAGTGGTAATTCTGTCACTTCTTAAATACTGGATGATTATAAAATTAAATGTTAAAAATAATCTATGGAGTTCTAATACTGTATTACTAGAAGCCATTGCATTGGATTTACCGGAGCTATAAATGTCTCACAAATATACTACAAGGGTCCTCTCCATTCTGTTCTTCCTCTGACTTGACATTTCATAATGTTTTAAATTTCCTTTCAAGCTTATGACTCAGCCCCAATACCTGCAGGCTTTAACTCCAACATCTAGAGGATCACAGTCTTACTTTGCCTGTGTCCCCTCCTTTCCTGCTTGAGCAGCATCCCCATGTTAGGGCAGGCCTGAGAGAGAACTGAAAGGCACTTATAGCTCCTTGTGTAAAACAGGAGGCAAGACTTTGGGAGTTACTGCATTTATGACTGACCTTGTTAGCTATTGTCCTCTAAGAGATAGGCATCCAAATCCAGTCTCTGTCCCACAGATTCTTCAAATAGAATGTCCCTGGCATTAGAGAACTTACCCTTTATCTGTTCATCACCGTGTCATCCATTTCAGCTTTGCAGACAAAGTCTACTCTATAACCTTCTGCTTTGGGGAGTCTCCTTGTCCCTTGGAAAGATTCTAGACAAACTATCAGCATGATTATTTATGATAGTTTCATTTTTTAATTGAAATTTTAAACACTGCATGAAGAATACCCTCAATGTCAAAACGCAAAGATAACCCGCTTCTGGTTAGATTCTACTGAGTATGGTGAAAAATTAAAAATTTGACTCTGAGTTTATGTATTATGAATATGCTTGTGACATTCATTCCAAATAAGTTATATCTCTTGCCAGCTTTTAATAGTTTGAGAGCTATAGAGAGGCCAAACATAAATGCAAATGGAAGAACCAATTCTGGATTAACTGGATAATTGAGAATTGACAAGGTCATGCACATATTCCCACTTGAGCCTGGTTCGTTTTTACAAACTCTTTCAACACTATTAAAATTCATCATCTATACTATTAAATATAGGCAGTAAATGATCTCAATGAGATTTTCTAAAATTCCTGACAGCCTCCCTGTTGCACTAATTTTGGTTGTATTAAATTAAACTCAGGGGAAAAACTGGAATATCAGAGAGAGGAAACAGACCAGACCACAGTCAAATCTCACCCAGCTGTCTTCCAGCTTCTTCAGCCTCGTTTCCCTTGGAATGGCTTCTCTGTGTTTCTATCCTGTCCTAAGTACCCTTTTGTAAATTAAGGCATGGCCCCACCACTGCCTGCTTGGGAGCCTGGAATTCCTTCTATAATCTAAAGTGACCGCAATTCAGTTGCGATTAAGGGCGTAGGTCACCACTCCCAGGATACTCCCTGTGCTGGGATTAAAGGTTTGAATCACCACTCTCTGATTCTAGACTGACTGTGGTTAGAGCTCTGGAACTTCTGGAGCTTTTATTAACTTCCCACATAGACTGTGGGTAGATTCCCTCTGATATCTCCGAAACTTCTGAAACTTTTATTGAATCCCCAAATCTGTCTTTCTATGCCTGACTTCTTTCCCCCACTTGTTTCACACCCAGGTTAAGATTAAAGGTGTGAGTTAACTACTTTTTTGGTAGTTAGGCCTTGAACTCACAGAAAAACAGAAAGATCTTATCTCTGGATTTATGGGATTAAAGGGAATGTATGTAGTGTGTGTGTGTGTGTGTGTGTGTGTGTGTGTGTGTGTGTGTGTGTGTGTGTGTGTGTGTGTGTGTGTGTGTGTGTGTGTGTAAGCTCTGTCTAATCAGGTTTTGGAAGGCTTAAACCTTCTCCGAGGATGTTGACATACACATTTTCTTTTTTAATTTTAAATTTTAAATGTGTGTTTTCATCTGCACATATCTGCACCACTTGTGTGCTTGGTGCCTGCAGTAGCCAGAAGAGGGCATCAAATGTTCCAGAAGGTTGATAGCCATGTGCTGGGAAATGAATTTGTATCTTGGAAAAGCAACAGTTGCTCTTACCTGCAGAGCCACCTCTCCAGCCCCACATAGCCTTTTTCAAGAGATGAAATACATTCCAGTTTCTGTTGGTACTAACTTGTAATCTCAGATACTCGTTGAAGCAAGAGAGTGCACAGTTCAAAGGCTACCTAGGATACCAAGCAAGTTCCAGGCCTGTCTTTAAAACATAGCAAGAACTTACTTCAAAATATAAAATAATGGTTGGAGATGTGCTCAGTTGATGAAGTACTTGGCTACCCAGCAGTGTATAGAATGGCTGTGATGATGAAAACCTGCAATCTTAGAGGTGAAAGCAAGAAGAGATCATCTGCTATACAAAGTTCAAGGCCAGCATGGGTAAAAGTAGAGGTAGCTGTTAATTTCATAATTTTTCTTAGGGAAAAAAAAAAGTAGGAGCCATACAGACATGAACTAAGAAAATTAAACTAGGGCTTGTAAGATGGCTCAGAGGTTGAGTGTGCTCACCTTGCTGCCAACAGACCAGAATTTGGTACTCTCTACCTGTATCCAGTAGCTTACAAGTCTGATACCCTGTGCTGTCCTGTGTGGTACTGGCATTTACATGGATACTTATATACCCCAGTACTGGGGGGGAGTGGAGACTACCATGCACAATAGGATTTCTGGCATTCCTCCTTTGGCATACACAACGCCCACACACCAAATAAATAAACAAACAAACAAAATCATTTCTGAAGGGTAAACAAGAAAACTGAACAAAGGGATTTGATAGATTTAGACCACGAGAATTCAAAGCAGCATTAGGGTCACAGAGTCCTTAAGGATACTTAATAGACATGCATGATGATGTCCACTGTTCTGTCCCTTTGAGTAGGTTTACTAAGTATTCCAGGCTGTCTTTGAGCTTTGGATCTCTCAGTCTTTAGTTTGGAAATGATGGGCATTTATAACCACTGAACATATCTTGAAATTAATTTATGGTTGACCTAAATGTTCCATTTTTATAGTAAGATTATAACATTGTTTTGGGATTATTGTCATGTATGTAGGAAGTATTCTCTTTTTTTCATGTCAAGAAAGCTTTCCTAATGAGTTTACTAGAAGGAATAAAACTTGTCACTGGAAGTGACAGGGTGACAAACTGTGACCCCCCCAAAGCTGATGCTGGAACATGGACTTGCATTCCTTGCCCATAACCAGCCATAAGTATTTACCTCCACTAATCTGAATGGATTCACATGTACTATTAGGGCAGGGAAAAAGGAGTATTTAATGGGAAAAAAATTACTGTTGAATTGTATAAGTGAATTTTTGCTTTTAGAGCTGGAAAATACATATTGCCTACAAAACCAGCAAGCCAAAAAGAAAACATAAAGACCTCCAAATTTTGAGTGTCATCTTTGGTTTGCTTTGGTGAGAGACATGGCTACCCTCTGAATGATTCAGAGTCAAATGGTGCTGAGCTACATTACAAGGCTAACTGCACATTGGTGAAATGAGATGCTGATCCATTTGCACACTAATGCGCTATTTTTAAGTCATGCATCATAGTGTCTTGAAAGAGGACTGTCATAATTATGATGGATTAGACTGCAGAGTCAGCCCTCCATGCAGTAATTGTTTCACAGATGCTGTCGATGTGCCTTGAATTTATAATTAATTATTGTCACAGCCAGGAGAAAGCACAAAATTGCTGCGATGGCTAAAACCTGCCTTGTCTTAAGGAAACTTGCTAGCTAACCCTCGAGTAGTAATTTAAATGGAGATAAATGTTTTGTTTTGTTCAAGACAGGGTCTCCCTGAATGTCCCTGGCCATCTTAGAACTCAACATGTAAATAATGCAGGATTAAAGGTGTGCCACTACACCCAGCATAAACATGCTTTGTGCTTCTGACACAGCAATGGTCAGTCTGTGCCATTAGCTAATGGAATGGGAACAGTCATAAAGTTATTGCACATTCCTATTTTTATGTTAAATTACTTTATTATAATTCCTCTCTTAAACTTCCAACAACAAAAGGGGATGCATTTATAGCTGATATAACTGCTAATTTTGGTTCCTAGGACAGCCAGGCACTGAGGAATTTTAAACTACTCAAAAGGGTAAGCATTAAAAAATGATTGGTAGAGTTTTAAGTTAGGGAATCTAATTTATATATATATATATATATATACACACACACACACACACACACACACACACACGCACACACACGCACACACACACACGCACACATAGTGCATTGTGTTTGGCCTGCACATATGCCTGTGAGAGTTGGACCCACTGGAACTTGAGTTACAGACAGTTGTGAGGTGCCACTGTGAGATGTGTTGTGAGGATGCTGGGAATAACCCAGGTCCTATGGAAGAGCAGATAGTGCTGTCAACTAATGAACCATATTTTAGAGAATCCACAGCCACTACCATGGTACACACCTGTAATTTAGCACTCAGTGATATGGGGGGGAATGTTGAGTTCAGCAGAATATCAGAATAACTCTACAAGAATCTCACATTTCATATTTTAAGTGTTTACATTTTATTTTTTCAAGCCATAGAATGAAATGAGACCCCAGTTAAAGGTAGGTTAACATCCATTTCTGTCAATAACTACAGTTATATAGATATGAAATAAATGTCCTTTTAGTGTATTAATACTAAGCATACAAACAGGCTCAAATAAGGGCAAAATATGAATTTTAAGGTCAAACTAAGATCTCCCTAAATCATGCATTTTCATTTGTGTTATGTGATGGGAAGGGCTTCAGAGAGCCATCAGAAGTACTACTGCATGGCCCCAACAGGAGCCACTATTTTCAAACATAAATCCAGAACATTTCTCAGTATTCACATCTGTAAAGTGGGAAAACAATGAAGTCCTTTCTGATACTCTGAAATGTTTTAATTTTTAATGTCACATGCTCTCTCATTTGAATGTCATTTAAAGTTCTGTTGGTCTTTCAAAGATGAAATGTCATTCTGTGATTTTGAACTCTTTGTTAACATAACTCTGAAAGCCAGAATGGCTAACCAAGTATATGCTGGGCTCAGGGAATTTTCATTTGATTTCCAAATTATATTTTTCAGTAGCCCTATATTATTTCTAACAAATTGTTGATGTATTTCAATAGCTTGCAATTAGCTATTACCCTTAAATGCAACTCTTAGAGTATGTTTAAAATTGCTTATTCAGTTTCTTTTTAAGTGTAGCTGTTAGAATGTGAATTGTCTTGTAAAGCATCTCTGGGAAACTTAGCCAGTCATACTTGCAGGTTTCCCTATGGCCTATGCTCCTATAAACTTCCTAATGTTTTTAAAAACAACATTTTAAGTTTGATTGGCCAATGTTCTTATGAGTGACATTGGCCAACACCTCTTACAAAATTGCTGCTCAAGCAGGCTGTGATTGCCAGTGTGGGATCCAGAGTGACCCTGTCTCAATAGTAATGGTGGTGGTGGCATTGCTTCTAAATGAAATTTTTATGGTATAATATAAACGACTACCATCTATAAATCTCCAGGAACTGCATTTACTTTACACATATTTAATCTCATAAAATGAGTATTTGTGTTTCTGATCATTCACTTATAAGCTATTCAGAGGTGATTTAAATTGGGATAATGGGGTGGTGGTCCCACAGTGGAATTCATTACGTGACTGTATGGGTCAAGTGACAAGTTCCAGGGTTTTTCTCTCCTATTATGAGTTTTAGGGTTCAACCCAGGTCTTTTGGGATAGGGACTTTCTAAGGAGGGAAAGACCAGCACAGTTTCTGACTCTTTGCCATCGTGCCCTGCACTGTCCAGACAAGAACAGCAGGAAGAGCCAAAATAAGCCTCTAACTTGCCCAACCCTATGCTATTAACAATGGGAAGTGTACCGAAGAAAGTCAGGCAAAAATAACTCCAGCAAAAGTTGATAGTTTTTTGAAAATGGTTCCTTGTTTTTAAAATAATTTAAATTTGAAAAATAACCTAATATCTTAACTGATTATTTGAATATCTCAAACACAACCCAAAGATTCTTTCTGTCTTAACCATGACTTTGCAAGCTTAAAAACAAATGAATTAAAACCCTTCCTGAGCCTGACAACTACAGCATATAGAGGCTTCTTCATTTTCTGTAATACAAATACTGCCAAAGCCTGAATAATCAAAATTACTGTACAAACGCGTACAGGATTCTACAATATTCTTGAATATTCATACAAGTAGTGTGGCTGACAACATACTTAAGCCAAAGGTAATCTTTTTTTTATTCTCCAACATGGGAGGTTGTTTTCAAGAGAGACAGTGTTTAAACTCCCTGCACTATTAGCTTTCCACAGCTACTGGGTTTACCCAGGAAACGAGTTCTTGCCACAGAATACTTCTGTTTAAATTGATGCTTAAAATTGCTATTGTGTTTAAACCTCCATGTTAATATAAATTCCATTTTGTTACCTTATTCCTTAGGAGCTACTATTTTTTAAAGGTTTTTGAGAGCCTCATCTATTATAATTTTTACCTTGACACTTTAAAGGATGACAAAATTACACCGAGTAATAATGTGTTGAGTGTTTAAAATACTTCAACTCATAACTGTAAAATTAGGATAATGTTGTATACAGAACCTGAAATTTTTTTAGTATTAGAAATAAATGTACACATGTATGTAGCTGTAAATAACATTTAGTTGCTGGGGGGAGGGGTGTTGGTTGTACAGTTGCCAAGCATCTGTCTTCCTTTCCTTCCCCCTCCGTCCATTCCTCCCAGTTTCTTAATAAAACTCAGAAGAACCCAAAAGAAATAACATGTAATACACAATATAGAATTTTAGATTTCTTCTAATGTGAAAATTAAATGATTTGGTTTGCTGTCATCCAACATAATTTGTTATTTTAATTTTTGAGACATTCTGGTTTTGAATTCACTGTCTAGCTGAAGACAACCTTGATTTCAATTATCCCCACACTCAGTGTTCTTCCTTTGGAATGCTAGAATTATTTGCATGTGCCATGTGCCTGGACGGGTTAATGTGGTGCTGGGTGCTGAAGCCAGCCAGAACTTTATACATGCAGGACAAGCACACTACCAGACGAACTACATCCCCAGCCCATAATAGATGTTTTCAAAAAAAATAAGATATTTACATTATTTTTTCACAGGCCTGAAATTCCCTGCTTCTTTATCTTAAGGTTCATTTCAATTTAGAAGAGCCACGTTACAAGTGTGCAGTAGTTGAATGAGACCATTTGCTTAAGTCTGTGTTAGGTGACGATCTCACCTGTTATTTAAAACACAGAAAAAGACATCGCTTTTTTTTTTTTTTTTTGCAGTGAGAAGAATCTTTTAAATTTTATGAAGTAATGCATGTTTGAAAGAATATACAAAGGCAATTAAAAGTAATGCCCTTCCCAATATACTTCTTCAGCTACCGTTCTGTTGGTCCATGTTTTTGTTACTCAGGTTTTGTGGAGGTTGAGAGTTTTTGTTTTTGCAGCAAAAGTTAGAAACCATATAAAGTTCATCAATAAAAGATATTGAAATTGTTGGGACAGCCACACAGAGTTCTACCATATAATGGTAGAAACCAGTAAGGCATCTTCTATGTTTGCAGATGGAGGGTCTAGCTGAACACTAGAGAGAAAGTTGATGCACACTAGAATAAAACTGCTGCTCACCAGGCTGGGCTGCCATTCTTTTCCGAACATCTACCCACGTGTTGAATTTCCCTGCCTGTATTTCATTCCTCAACCCTTTCTATAGCAACCTTACTACATGTACATAGAGCGTTTTTAGTGTGCTTATTCTGTTACAGCTGCAGTATTTTATTGCCATAAATCTTCAGATTACTTTCTATTTTGAGACTATAATTACATTTGGGGGCTCCTTTACTAAATCTTTAGAACTGACGAAAACATTAAAGCTGGTTCTCCTCAGTGATCAGCCTACAGCATTCTCACTATACAGCCATGTTTGTCCTTGGACTCCTATAGACTCATCCTCCTACCCATGCAGGATTAGAGGTGTGAGCAACTGTGCCCTGATAATTCTAATAAGTGTTGCTTTTCAGCATTTTTATTTTATTCCACTGTTCTGTTTTGTTTGTCTTGTCTCTAAAAAAGTACTAATTTAAAACAAAACAGTGACCCCCCTCCACTATTAGCCTTAATTAGATGAGAAAGATATGGAAGGTGATGAAGAGTAATGAGGTGAAGGGAGAAGTATTTGCAGGTGTGTGTGTGTGTGTGTGTGTGTGTGTGTGTGTGTGTGTGTGTGTGTGTGTGTGTGTGTGTGTGTGTGTGTGTGTGTGTACATATTTTGCAAGTGCCTGAGTTCAGAAGAGAGAACCAGATTACTCTCTCAACATTGGTGTTGAAAACAGGTCTGAACTAACTGCTGAGCCTATCTTCAGCCCTTGAAGATGGGTTTTAAATGCCCAGCTCCCCTTTCCTCTTCTTTATGCTTTGATTTTTTTTTTTTTTTTTTTTTTTGCAAATCTGAAAAATGTTTGAATCACTGGTATAGTGGTCATAAGTTAGAATTTGAATCATCCTAGTAAAATTTACTGGATGAGGACAAAAATGAGTTAGATTCATCTTTAATCCTTATAATGCAGGTGGAAACAGTGAGCCAGCTACAGTTGTGAGGTCAGATGCAGTGAAAGGTGATGCCAACAGAGATGGAGAAGGCTATTTTCACAAACCAGCAATAAAGCATTTTGAACTGAATGTGTTTACTCACTATTGGTTTTTATAAGTTGTGATTGCTAGATTATAAATCAGGAGGAACACAAAAGATAAATATTTGCATAGGAAACCAATTTTTAGGCTTTACAAGTTGTAAATGCATTTATTATGTGTAACTGTGTGTGTATGATATGTATGTGTATCCAGTCATGTAAAAAGAGTTCATGGAGCAATGTGTGGGACTTCATTCCTCACCTGGGTGCTGGGAATTAAATGCAATCATCAGCTTGGTAACAAGTGCTCTTAACCCACTGAATCATCTCACTGACCCCAGACAGGAAAGCTTTATTTACTTATTAGAGCGACATCTATCCCTTGCTGAAAATGGCCTAGAAGTGGCATGCTTGGAAGTGGCTGTGTGTGCGCTTCTTGTGTTCGCATTTCAAACTGAGTATTGAACTTAGGGAAAGATTTCTGCCTGCTGCACATATCAATTTAAAATCCCCAGCCAAATGGGTATTTCACCACAACAGCACTGAAATGAAATGTGATGTCCCTATTCAATGAAAAAGTTGGGAAAAGCGCTGGCGCAGGCCTGGCAGAACTAATCAGCTGCCGTAAAGAGAGAAGATACCAGAATTAGATTTCAGAACTTCTTTTTGATCTTTTGATAACAAATTGGAGGAAGCTTTGAAGAGCTTGAGGGAGGATCCAGTTGCAAAGCTCTGGATTATGAGGATGAGGGAATTCTAATGCAGCCTCTTTAAGGAATACATAGGAAGCAGAGACAGTTCAGTAAGTGGTTGGACAAATAAGTGCTGGAGAAAATGGTACTACTTACTGATGAGGTATGAACTTCTCAAAGCAGCTGGGATTCCATTGTTCCTTTTCTCCATGGTAGGAAGATGAATAGCTGTTGGGTAAAAACTGAAAATGAGTGTCTAGTTGTTATGGGTAGGTATTGTTTTAATGCCTCATCTGGTTTTTTTTTGTCTGTATTCTTTAGAAGTCATTCAAAGGGCAGCCTTGTGGATGGCCCCAAAGCAAGCCTGATGGAAAAAGACAGAACCACCCATTCTGAGGGCAACAGACTGAGTCCATTCCTGATACCATCACCATCTCCCATCTGCCAAACAGAACCTCAACTCCAGAATGGAAGGCCATTACCAGAGAGACTTCATCCAGAAGAAGTAAATGGAGACACCAAGTGCCAGTCTTTCGAAAAATATGGAATATCCCACATTAAAGGCAGCCAGAGCAGTCACGAGAGTCCAGACACCATACATGAAGACAGAGAATGTTCCAGGCGCTTGCAAAATGGAGGAATAAAACGGACAGTCAGTGAACCATCTCTCTCTGGGCTCCATCTGAACAAGAAACTGAAACTAGACCAAAAAGTTAAGGGAGAAGGTAGCAACTTCAGGGAAAGCCAAGAGAGAAACCCAGGCGAAAGCAGCCATCAGCCAAGTGTCTCCAGTCTGAGCAACAACAGAGAAACTGTGCCCTCTGCAACCCCGGAAAGGGCAGGAACAGCCGTCAATAGTTTCCCAACTCCTAACTGCAATGGAGTTAAAAACACAGAGTTTCAGGTTCTCAAAGAGCAGGAAGGGGAAAATGACAGGAACATTTTATTACTTAAAAACAAGGCTATGAGAATGCCTAATGGTGCTACAGTTACTGCCCCTTCTGTGGAAAACACACATGGTGAACTCCAGGAAAAAATACCATCTCGGTGTTTTTCAGACTGTGTTTCCATTGCAGTGCAGAATACCACATCTCACGTAAATTTCCTGAACAGTCAGGCTACTAATGAGTTGTCTTGTGAGATCACTCAACCACTGCATACCTCAGAGCAGATCAATTCCCCACAGACCTCAAGCTCCCAGCTGCCTCCTGAGCCAGCTGCCATGGTGACTGAGGCCTGTGATGCTGATAATGCCAGCAAACCAGCTGGAGTGCCAGGTACCTGTCCCTACCAGAAGCCAGAACAACAACAAAAATCAGTTTTGGAGATAGGCCCATCTCCTGCAGGAAGCAAAAACACCCAAGGAAACATGAAGCTCTTTGCCGAAGATTTCTGTTCCAGTTCCAACAGTGATTTGCAAGTTTCTTGTGGCAGCTCTGAACAGTATCTAAAGCAAAAGGAAATCAATGGTGCTTACTTCAGGCAAAGCTCAGTGTTCACTAAAGATTCCATTTCTCCCACTACCATGACTCTACCGTCACAACTGCTTCTTTCTCCTCCTTCTGTTCTTCAGCTTCCTTCAGAAGGAAAAGGCACTCTGAATGACGGGGTTTTGGAAGAACACCATCACTTAAGCAACACAACTCTCTTCAGAAGGGAAAGGAAAATAGAAGAACATCAACCTAAGGCAGAATCATCTTGCCAGAGTCCGAATCCATCGGTTCATGTATCCAACCCCTCACTGCTTCCAGAAGGGCATCAGAAGAATTGTGTCTCAGTGTGCTCAGAAGAAACAAGACCAGTGTCAGGATATCTTAAGTATTACCAACCAAATCATGGCCACAGTGGAGATTTGCAGGAGCACAGCCTGCATCTGAGGGGACCCAGGGAACAAGAGATTCTGAAGGATGAAAACAAAACACAAAATTCAGTGCTGGCAGCCCAACGCTATCTGAAACCTGGATGGATTGAACTGAAGACCTCTCATTTTCCTGAAGCATACCATCAGCCGAAATGGAAGGATGCAACAACACATTCAGTCCTTCGCTATCAGGCCAGCCCATCCAGTCAGATGCCCGCCAAACAGTGCACTGGAAACATGCCAGGAGGGTTCCAAAGGCTACCTTACATCCAGAAAACAGCTCAGCCAGAGCAGAAGTCACAAATATACCAAGTGAATCAAGGGCACTCTCCAGGTATGGGGGACCAACATCTACCGTTTCAGCAAACTTCATACCAGGAGTGCATTTCTAAGACGGACCCTTCTCCTGGTGCTCATGTGCAGGCACCAAATGCTCCTCTATTTCATTACCAGCAAAGAGTGCATCCCTCTGCTGATAAACCCTCGAATCAACAGGCCACAGATACTGAACCATTTTCAAGCTTTTTACAGCATAAGTCTCATAAGCAGGCAGTACAAACACAAGCACCCCAGAACTCAGATTTCCCTCAAAACTGCCAGCAGCAGCAGCAGCAGCAGCAGCAATTACAGAGGAAGAATAAAGAGCAGATGTCTCAGACTGTTTCTCATCTCCAAGGCAGCAATGCTAAGCAAAGAGTAGGGTCATGTTCTGGCCAGATTCAAGTGGAAGGATGTTACAGTGGTGAAAACCAGTATTCAACATCAAGTAATTTCCAAACTCACAATACCCAAGGCAGGTTGGAGCAAGTACAGAATGTGAGTAGTAAAAATTCTCCATATGTGAAGATCCGAAAATCAAATGCAAGCAATTTCTACACTTGTTCAAATGATGCACACCTGGTTCCTGAGAATCGAGAACAGACTCTGCATCCTGAACTCTTTTCAGGAAACAAGACCCCAAACCTGCAAAACATGCAATATTTTCCCAGTGATGTGACCCCAAGTCAGGACATTCATCATAGGTGCTTTCCAGAACAAGAACAAAAGCCTCGAGAAGCTCTGCAGGGACTTCAAGGCAGAAGCCAGGCTGCCTCCTCTGGGCAGCAGGCAGCAACACTAGCTGAACCAGCTCAGCAAAGGTACTTGGTGCATAATCAAGGAAAGGCACCTCCTGTGCCCAAGCAAGGAGGGAGTCAGATACAGAACCCTCCTCAGAGGGACACTCAGAAGCATGCTGCCCTACGGTGGCTCCTCTTACAGAAGCAAGAACAGCAGCAAACACAGCAATCCCAAACTGACTCATGTCACAGTCAGATGCACAGGCCAGTCAAGACTGAGCCTGAATCCAAACCCTCTTCCTGTAAACGCCCCATGCCAGCACCCCAAGAAAAAATGTCCAAAAATATAAAGCAAGAGATTTCCCCACTAAGCTGTGATGATGGGGTGCCAAAGAGCATCATTGAGACCATGGAGCAGCGTCTGAAGCAGTTTCAACCCAATTCATTCTTTAACCAGAAGTCTCTGACTCTCAAATCACAGAACCAAGCGGGAGTGGAGACGTCAGCATCAGGCATTCCCAAGGTTCTTTCTGAGGAAAGAGATGGTGCAGAACCTGAGAGCCACACCCCATTTGGTGAAAAGATACCAACCAAGAGAGCAGCTACATCAGCTTCTGGTCTCAACAATGCTTTAGAACTACCTTCCAAATTAGGAAATGTTCCTAAAAGAAATTTATTGGATGCTGCTGTCAAGACTCAGTATGATTTCCCATCATGCAGATGTGTAGGTAAGTGCCAGAAACATTTTGAAGCACATGGTGTTACCTAGAATTAGCTACTTATCTTTATATTTGAGAGTTTATTCCTTAAAGCTCAAGTCTGGGAGCCAGTTGTAAGGCTCCTAAAAACTTACTTTTGTCTTTAAATTGCAAATGCTTGTGCCATGCAAAATGGAAACTTCACTTGCATGCACCCCGCAAATATCCAATGAATATGTTCATTTTCTCTCTAATTACATCTTAAAGTATCAAACAATTTTACATGTATGTGTACACATCAGAAGAGGGTACTGGGTCTCATAGGACAACAGTTGTGTGTAGTATTAAGTTTCTGACCCAGCCTTTTGGGCCTAGCCCTGAGATTCGGACCCACTCAGCCCCACTGCCACTGCTCAGCACCAAATAAATACACAGACGCCTGTATTAATCTTATGCTGATCTGCCTATGGCTCTGGCATATTGCCAGCCAGTTCTTGCTCTTAATCTGACCCATGATTCTTATCCTATTCAGCCATGTGTCTCAGTACCTTTTATCAGAGCAGCATAGTTGTCCTCTGCATCTGCTGGCTTCTCTGGCATTTCTGTGGCATCTCTTCCAGTTCCCAGTTTTCTCACTCTGGTAGCTCCGCCCACAGTTCCTGTCTGCCTTCAGTCAATCAGCATTTTTATTAAACCAGTAGGCGGGACAATTTACAATGGAACAGAACACGATCCCACCCACTATAGTTGTGAGCTATGATGGAGGTGTTGGGAATTCTAACCTCTTGATCCAGCTCTCCATCCCTTGATTGTCCAGTTGGTTTGGTTTTTGAGACAGTCTCGTTTATAACTCACTATGTAGATCAGCCTGGCTTGCCTCTGCCTCATCACCATGCCCAGCCAGGACTTCTTATTTTAACTCTGATCTCTTAGAGGTGGCATATAGGCAGGAAAGTCTAGCATGAAAAATAACTGCTCCCTGCCCCCAACTCATGTAGCTTTTTAAACAAAACAGTGCCATAAAGCCATGTTTAAATTTTGTGGTTAAAGATTAGTAGATTTCTGGGACTTAAAGAAGTTACTGTCTTTAATCTTGAGTTGGAAAATTACAGTTAAGTGCTGAGCACTTAAAGTAACATACAGAATACTTAGTTCCAAGGCTCTGAGTACTTACACTTAGCCCTTGGTGCTAAATAAAGCATTGAGCCCTTACAGAAGCCCCATAGGAAGGAGCACTTAGAGAGTAAGTCCTTTCCCACTCACACTCTGCTAGGATTTGTGGGTTTTGCTTATATTTTTTAATAAAAATAGTATTTTTTTTAAAAAAAATGCTATTTGTTAAGTTGTGTGATAGATGTGCAGCTGGAAGATATCGATAGTATCTGTTCCCACAGATACATAGAGAGAGACACTAAAAGGACAAGGTACACTGTCTACAGCCCCACAGCATCCCATGCTGTGCTCATTGAACTGTGGCATCCAGTCCTTATGCTCTGTGTGTGGCTCACAGTTGCCTCAGCGCTAACTCAGCTATTACCAACTTCTCACCTGCTCCTTAACTAACTCTAGATTCCCCCATGAGTTAGTTCTCAGTGCAGTGGAGATAGGAGCAGAAAAAATGGACTCCACAGGCTGAATAATCTGGAGTGGAATCAAACAAGATTTCTTGTGGTTTTCAATGACAAGCATGATTCTTGTCAATTTTTTTTTTTTTTTGTATTTAGAAAACTGAGTTGTAGTTTATTGCATATTTTAATTTCTTTTGTTTTTATTTCTTTTTTATTATTGGCGATAATTTGCCAGTAACGATTGTAAATGTATTACTTGGCACATTTTCTAATAGGTCAGCCACCAATGTGCTCTAAAGTTAAAAAAAAAAATGGAAGTTACTTAGGGTCGTTAATGTGCAGCTGGGGGATAATTTTGGATGTAGCCTTAATACTTATTATAATTGAGGTCTAAAATAATAATCTTCTATTATCTCAACAGAACATATTACTGGAAAAGATGAACCTCCTTTTTATACCCATCTAGGAGCTGGTCCTAATGTGGCAGCTATTAGAACAATCATGGAAGAAAGGTAATTAACTCAAAGGCACAGAGCAGATTAACGTTTATCCTTTGTATACAGCAGTGTTTCCTGTTCCTCCACACAGAGCAGTAAACAATTGTAAATCAAGTAATTATCAGTAGGCTTAGCTATTCCAGGGTTGCCAACCCAACACACTTCTATTCACTGCAGAGTCACAATATTTGACAGGACAAATAGTTGCTTAGCTGGCACAGGCTGCCCACTTGGAAATTGATGCTAGAAAACCCAGGCACAAACAAAAATCATCCAGCCAGCTTGCAAGGCACAGTGCTGGCACAGGCTGCAAAGGGGCCTCACAGGTTTTCTCCTACTTGGTGATATGTCAAAGAAATAAGAAAGCAGTATGAGTAAGGATCATTGATTTAAATTCTTAGGTTTGTAAATTAGTTCTTTCTCTCACAGAAGAAAGCAAGTGTGAAAGGTTAACTTAGAGACTTCATTTACTTTTCAAAACTGTCAGTCTGAGGCCTTTTCTATAAAGCTCTAAACTCTTGCTTTTAAGAAGCAGTGTGTTATAAAAATATGTTTGCACATATAGGCAGTGTACAAAGTATCATTCTTTATTTGTGAATTATGTGCTTCTAATTTATATGTAGAAATTTACAGTGTAGTCCCCCACCCTGACAGGTAATGAATTTCTCTTTTGTTAACAGTACACAGCATTTAGAGTACAGGAAATCCATTTCTAGAGTTTCGACTTTTTCAAAATAGCTGGATACTAAGATTTTGTCAGATTTCTTTAGAAACACAAGTTTTCAAAAAACTTAAATTCTCCAAGTTGTAAGATAAAGTAAAGGCTGATAATCAAATAGTATATGGTTTCAAAAATTGAATTTAGCAAACTAATTTTGTACTTTTGTATATAAGATAGCTTTCCCAGTATTTTTCAGTCAACATATAATTACAGCATAATTCATTATAATGTTTGGTGTATTCAGATGCTGAAGAAAAGACGTGAGACTTACCCAGTATACTTGGCTTATGCCAACTTTTAAAGAATAAATTAAATCCTTAATTTTGTAGGATGTAGTTGTAGAGCTCACATGTCCAAATATTTTGACTGCCTCTTGATGTCTACTAATTGTGTTTGTGTGTATGTGTTTCTTTAAGGTTTGAACTGCAGGGTAAAGCTCTTAGGCTTGAAAGAGTCATCTATACTGGTAAAGAAGGCAAAAGTACTCAGGGATGTCCTATTGCTAAATGGGTAAGTGTGGTTTGTCAGTGTTCTTGTCTCAAGAGTTAGTTGGCTTGACCAAGTCGAAGAGGGTTGCCAGTGGGAATGAGCATATCCTCTGTGTATCTTGTATTCTCTAGGTAGAGTAGTTCTGAGATCATGAACAAGCCATTCAACTGAAATTTCACAATAGAAGTCTAAAGCAGTGGTTCTCAACCTGGGGGGCCAAACAGTTCTTTCAGGGGTCACTTAAGACCATTGAAAAATAGATATTTACATTATGATTCATAAAGTAGCAAAATTATAGTTATGGGATAGCATCAAAATAATTTTATGATTGGGTGGGGTCATCATAATATGAACTGTATTAAAGGGTCCCAGCCTTTGGGAGATTAAGAAGCACTGGTCTAAAGCATAGTCCTTAAATTGTGAGGAAATAGTTCTTAATCCTTTAAGCACCAGATTAATATTTATAATGTCACTTAATGAAAACCTCAACTAAGACCTTACATCTCTTTCCTGTAGTTCTTGCTGCAAGAGTAGCTATTTAACTGCCCTGCTATACCAGGCCTCTAGCCACTTAGGCATAATTTAGTACCATTTTGTCACCATTTGTGACAGGTGATAAGGTTCTCACTGTATACCTGGGCAGGTGGTGATAATTTTGACTTAGATATGAAAAATTATATATAAGCAAGTGGATCCATACTAGACCCAATTGACCTTTGTTCTGTTTTGGGTGGGATGGGGCTGTTTGGGTGGGTTATTGATTCACACAGGTGCTTCGAAGAATGACCTCAGAGGAGAAGGTAATGTGTTTGGTTCGAGAGCGAGCTGGCCACACCTGTGAGGCTGCTGTGATTGTGGTCCTCATCATGATATGGGAAGGAATCCCTAGGACTCTGGCTGACCAACTCTACTCAAATCTCAAAGAGACCCTGAGTAAATACGGTGCCCCCACTAACCGTCGCTGTTCCCGGAATGAAGAGTAAGTAGAGCTAAGACCATTTCTACCCTCTGGGGATATAGTTTTTGTTTCAACCGAGACTTGAACATGTCTAAAGCAAGTGGGGGTTACTTGCTTTATTTCATAGTTGGACGGTGAACTGTTTTCTAAAATGAATGATTTATAGTGATTTTTGGAGATATTCTGTCCACTTAGAACATAGCCCATTGCTCAGCAGCAGTTTCTGGTAATGCCTAGGTGTTTGCGCCCACATGGCTTCAGTTTTACCATACTTCCTATTTTAGTTCTCATGTCATAACTGGACACTCCTTATCAATGTGGCTACCACCTTAGCAAAGATAGACTACTAATGTAGTTCATTCCTTCTATAGTACACATTTGCTTCCCTCTGACTGCTGTGTATCTGCTGTTACTATATGTTGGTTTATTTAACTTCACTCTTCATGAAGCCAAAGCGTTCTCCAAGGATCCTCTGTTGTGAATCTCTACATGATGCCAAAGTACAGGAAGGCTCTCCTGCTACATTTTCTCACAGTTGGCTGAAAAATTAAATTTAGCATTTCTTAAAGTCTACTTGATTCTAACCACAGAATACTTACATGCTGCCCATGTTTATCAATCCCATTTCTAACCAAATCTGTTCTCAGTTTTGGTTGTATTATATCACTGATCCATAACTAATCAGAGAAGAGATGAAAAAGTTACTCTCCCATTCGAAACTGACTTGATTTTGACAGGTTTGATTAAAAAAAAAACTGATACTCTTTGTTTGACTCAGTTTATTAATGATCCTTCAAAAGTTTCAGTTCCTGGCACATAATTTGTAAATTTCTTTTGAACTGCTTTAGATGTAAAATTCTGTTCAGTCTATCAAATTATTTTGTTCATTCTTGGACAAGTATGTATGTTAACATTTAATCATAAATAAAGTGAGGGCGTGTTGGACACACTTTTGCTGAGCTATCACTGTTCAGTGGCTTCAGATTCTAAGTTGCTAAGACCTTAGGAATGACATAGGAAGGTTACTTTACTTGTACATCTCACTTAGTGTTGCTTTATGCTTAATAGCCAGGTAATACAACTAATATTGATATCCTTGATGAAATGGCTAAAGAAAATGTGAGGTATGCATATAATAAAATTTTATCTATAGAAAAAATTACTTCAGGAAAAATAGAACTAAAGATGATTATTATATGTTAAGCAAACTAAGCCACAATCTACAACATTATACCAAGAGTGGCATGGCCATGACATGGTTCTCCTTAGTTTGGGGTGCCTAAGTTCGCATTCTTGCCTTCCCACATTATCAACATTTGTTTGTTTCCTTGAAAGCTTTCTGACTTGGGTGACATAATTTCAAAGCAATTTTAATGTGTATTTCCTTGATGTTTTAATATGATCAAATATTTTGTCATGTATATTTCCTGTCTCTTCAGTTCACTAGCCTGTTTATTCACTGCAGAGTTTGGTTTTAGTATTTATCTTTTACATTCTTCAAATATCCTACATGCTATCCCTGTCAGCTTAAAGATTTTGTTTCCCCCAAAAAAGCTTTCTTGAGCTATGTAATCTCACTGTCATTAAGATTACCCCGGTGGATGGTTTATTTTAGTTTGACAGGCTCTAGAATCATGTTGGAGACATTTCTGGGCATGACTCAGAGATTTTCTATAGATAGGGTTAATTGAGGTAGGTAGACCAACTTTATATAATGTGGACAAAACCTTTCCTGCCTGGGGTCCAAGATAAAGTTGAGAAAGCTGTCTTCAGGGGCCTTTGTCCTTTACCCCGCTATCTTACTTTATCCATATTGAAAAGGATTTCTTCTGCAGCATGTGGGTATTCATTTCCCAGTGCCATTTTTTTTCCAGGTAGTATTTCTCACATTTGAATTTTGGATGCCTTTATTTAAAAAATCAGATGGCTGTAGCTCTGTTAGTTCTATTTGAATCCTCTATTCCTATTTCATTGGTCCAAAAGTCTGTTTTCTATGAGTACCATGCTTGTTTGTTGCTATGGCTCTGCAGTTTAGTTTGAGATCAGGTATTATGATACCTACAGCATTGTTTTTTTCTATCTAGGATTATTTTGACTATTTGGGACTTTTATGCTTTCATATGAATTTGGAAGTCACTTTTCAAAGGGTATAAATAATGGCTTTAGAAGTTGGCAATTGTTTTGACTGTAAATTATTTTCATTAATATAAGCATTTACAATATGGATTATGCCAATGTAATTTCTTGGTTGTCTTGAGCTTTCCAGCATAGAGATCTTTTACTTCTTGTATAGAAAAGTTGAAATTTCTTTTTTGCCATTGATTGATTTATTTATTTGTAATTATCTGTGTGGGTGTATTTGTGTGAATTCTAGTACCCACAGATGCCAGAGGTGTTAGATAGGCCACTGGAGCTAGAGTTAGAGGCAATTGTGAGCGACCCAGTGTGGGTGCTAGTGACTAAACCTGTATGTGTTATTTGCTATTTGCATGTGCTATTTTTGTATTCTGTGCTTTCCTGTATGTGCTTTGAATAAAGATATAGTGATAAAGAATAATCTTGCCTCATTCCTGATTTGAGAGGAAATGGTCCTTGTATATGTTGACTCTGGCTTTACTGTATATGACATCAGCTCCTTCTATCCCTAGTTCTTTAATTCTTCTCATGAAGGAATGTTGAACTTTGTCAAAGGCTTTTTTGTATGTCTGTTGAGAAGATCATGTGACATCTCTACTTATTTGTGTGTTGAGCTAATTAATGTTGCATTTTTGGGGATGAAGCGAACTCGACCAGAGTGTATGATCTTAATGATACGCAAAGTTTCATCCAACTTGGTTCAGAGAAATTAAGTCAATAGTTTTGTTGTGTCTTTAATGACTTTTGATTTCAGGGTGAAGTGTAGCATGCATTTGGTAGTGCTCCTTCCCCTTCCTTAACAAAATTTGTGTGTATAACAGCACATTTATAAATTATATACCAAGTGCATTTTAATTGAGCGTCACATAATAATAATAACAAAGTTTAGAACACTAAAGTGAGAAAATTAAGAAGTGGCCAAAGTTGCAACAAACAATACAATCTCTTAAAGACATGCAAGTGTCTCAATAACACCAGATACTATGATGGAGTTTGTCAGGGACTCCCCTTCCTCAGAGACAGTGTAGTAGCTATAATCTTGCCTTTTGTCCTTTGATCTCAGGAGAACCTGTGCTTGTCAGGGCTTGGATCCAGAAACCTGTGGCGCCTCCTTTTCTTTTGGTTGTTCTTGGAGCATGTACTATAATGGATGTAAGTATGCCAGAAGCAAGAACCCAAGGAAATTTAAGCTACCTGCAGATAATCCAGAAGAGGTTGGTTTGTTTCCTAATATATAACCTATTTTTCATATAGAATTAATGAGCATGGATGACCTGTCATACTCTCATTAACAGAAGGAATTTCATCTCAGATGAACCTACAAATTCTGGCTAAACCATAAGTACAAAATATTTTATAAATTTAACACAACTATGTATAGTACCATTAAGTTTTTCCTCCCAGTGGGTTGTCTTAGCCAGGGTTTCAACTGGTGTGATTAACAACACCATGACCAAAATCACCTTAGAGAGGAAAGATTGTAGGGTGTCATCTAGGGAAAGCACAGACAGAATCTGGAGGCACAAAACTATTGCAAAGTCCATCCATGAGTGAGCACTGCTTGCTTGGTTCCTGTGGCTTGACTGATGATTTCTTACCACCCTGGACCACCCCCAGAGGTGCCACTGCCCACACTGATCTGGGCCTTTCCCTTTCAGTTAAGAATACACACTACAGGCCTGCCCACAGGGAGGTATTTTCATAATTGAAGTTGCCTCTTCCAGAATGACTCTAGATTGTGCCAAGTTGACAAAAACTAGCCATCCCATGGGCCTTATGTGGAAACTAAATTAGGTTAGGCTAGGCTGCAGTAAAGAGTTGGCTCTGTGTAAAGAAAAGTCTGTAATACAGGCATTTTTTTTTCCCCTTTGGTTTTTTTGAGACAGGATTTTTTCTGTGTAGGCTGGCTGTCCTGGAACTCACTCTGTAGACCTCAGATTACTCACAGAGATCTGCCTGCCTCTTCCTTCTGACTGCTGGGATTAAAGGTGTGCACCACCACACCTAGTTTAGGCAAAGAGTCTCGATGTTTGTGACATTTTTATTCCTCAATGTAATTTTACACTATTGATAAGTGCAATAATGAGGTTCCATTTAACATTACCATATCTCATAGAGTATTTAAACAAAAATATGCTTACAATATACTAGACCAAGTACAAATTATTTGCATACTAAAACTTGTCCTTTTTGAAGTTCTGTGATATTGGGAATTACTATGACAGCCATGTTGCAAACAAGGACAAAAATATTGTGGATTTATAGATAAGATGTAAATACTATTTTTAAAATAATAAACTTATTAAGAAACTAGGATTTGTGATGTCATTCTCTTGTCTGAATTAAGGAAGTCATGCTTAAATTTTTTCTAGTCAGTCACAAGATTTAAGTTACTGTAGTGAATGCATTTGAGCAACCAAACAGGTCAATTTTAGTATGCATGCTCTGTTCAAATAAAATGAGTGTCTATTTCTTACTGAAGCCATAAAATTTGTTATCTCAATTCTTTAAAAAAAAATAATTTATAAATTGTAGGGCGTAAGAACATTTGAGTTTGCATGTAAGCTTGCCACATGATCAAAAACCTCAGTTTATTTGGCAATTGTGTATTATTTCACTCCATAAACTGTAACTATTGAATCTTAGGTGTAGTTAAAATACAGCATGGCTATTAAATTCAATATATTCCTCAAAAAGGGAAATGTTATCTGCAGCTATAAATATTAAATAAAGATGAATGATTTAAATATTCTCAAAGGATATTTTCTCAGACAGGAATGTGGCACAGCCATCTGTTTACCTACTAAAGTTTGCATCTCCTGATATGTGTGTCATACATTGGTGTGTACACTTACACAGGGTGCTCAGTGGGAAGCATACTTATTGATGTGTATTGTATGCCTGAATGTATGTATATGCACCACACACATGAAGCCCTAGGTGCTAGATCATCTGAAACTGAGTTATAGGTGGTTGTGAGCTGCCTGACTTGGGAGAGGAACGAAGTTTGGGTCCTCTAGAAGAGCAGCAAGTGTCTTAAATGCTGAGTTATCTCTCCAGCTTCCCCAAATTGTGTTAACAGTAGTAATTTTAAAATGAGAATGTGTTATCTGGGGGGGGGGGGGCACGCCTTTAATCTCAGCACTCCAGATGCAGGCAAATTTCTATGAGTTTGTGACCAGGGTTCTACAGAATCAGTGCCAGGATAGCCAGGGCTACACAATAAAACCCTGTTTTATGAGAATGTGCCATTGGGAATTTAGTATTAATGCATACCATTTCAGAAAAGCCTATGTGAAAAACTTCTTTTTGTGAGCATGGCTGGTTGAGAATGTAGCAATAAACTGTTCAGTCTTTAGATGAGTTTAGGTGTTCATTTTCCTTAATGACCAAGTGAATAATGAAAGAAAATGTGTTCCAGTGTCATGTGAACCATCTGCCTTACTTAACACTGCTCCCCCAAGCATAGGGTAGAGGTTCTTACCCACACCCAAGTACCTAGCTACCTGACAGCACCACATTCATTCATATTAGAAGAAGTTATATTTTAAGATATATCTAAACAAAAACACTATACACTTGGAAATAATACAACTGAATGCCTCATCTAAACACACACACAGGTTTTGATGTCCTATTTAATTTAGAATTTCTTGAATCATTTTGTACAGGAAGAACTACTAGAATCTTACCTGCAAAATCTGGCTACGCTAATGGCTCCAATATTCAAGAGATCTGCACCTGATGCATACAGTAATCAGGTGAGTACAAGTGATTATTGGCCATTCAACTATTTGTCCATTATTAGTCATCTATCCAGTCACTTCATCTTATCCCACCTTTTAACACACTCCACATTAATAGCTCCCTATGGACTGATATCACACACACACACACACACACACACACACACACACACACGCACACACACACGCACGCACGCACGCACGCACGCACGCACGCATGCGCCCTGAAACTAGAGATAGACAATCTAAAACCACTGTGGCTGCAGGTTCTCTGCAAGAACAGGGAGTGTTCCCCACTGCTGAGCTGTCTCCCAAGTCCCCACTTACCTGTCAAAACTACTTGAATTCTTTCTAGTGTGATTTTTGCCATCAAAAAGCCTCTAAATCTTTTAAGCCTTACAAAGTTCTCAGTCTTAAGTGGTGTTTTATTTACTAATTTATGTCCATTTGAATGAAGATTTTGAGTATATCTAAACCCATGTGATCCTGACTATGCAGTCTGGTTTAACAGGATTATATCTATAAAATATCTTTACATTTATTACACATGGGTTAGATAATTTTTGCTAGACTTGGTCTCCCATAAAGAAAGCCAAATATAAAAACATTGTGTATTTGTTTATTTTACAAGAACTAGACTTCCTAGTTAGCTAGTTGATGCCAGAAATTGCTCCAGATTGATTCCCACAGCAATGTCATCCAATGATCTCAAATGAAGACCTGCTTAAAACATCAGTGTGACTTCTGTGTATTTAGAAATAAACTGAAAAGCAAGTATAAAACACAAAAAGCAGCTGTCACATAATAAAAGCTAAGGACAGATAAAGTTTCTAAGTATCTGGTACAAACTAAAGATGTGATCAGTATCTGTAAAGTAATGTATATGTGATCAGTATCTATAAAGATGTGCTAATTATCTGGCACAAACAAAGATCAGCCTATAGGGACCCATTAATGTACTTTGAGTGCTTGTTGGAGAGGAAGGATTAGGTGATTGAGTTTTTATTTGCTTTAAAAAATCTAGACATTTTGGAAAGTAAGTATAATCAGAAGTATTATCTACACAAATTTTCTTCCATCTCATACAATCTTATTTTTACATGGTTGTTTCCTTGACTATGTAGAAGTCTTTAAATGTAATATGATCCTCATTTGTCTGTGGTGGGTCTGACTAGAGCAGGAGGGAAAACCCCACAGACTGGCAGACAGTTCAGGAAATGAAGAGTAGGGCCTGACTGTTTTAGTGGTAGTCGTGTAGGTTACATAGAGCAGCGATAGACAGCCTTCCATAAATGCCACTTCACATGTTCATGGAAGATTATATTTAGCAGTTTGTGATATAATAACAATATCACATGCATATATGTATGTGTGTGTGTGTGTGTGTGTGTGTGTGTGTGTGTGTGTGTGTATGTGTGTGTCACTGGGAAAAGTGGCCATAAATTTGAAAGAGCAGGGAAGGTTTGAAGGGAAGAAAGGGAAGGAGAAATTTGGGACCTGGCAGGGTAAGTCAGTGGCAGAGTGCTTCATTTTATGAACCTCTGAGTCTGATCTCTGGCATCACACACTCTGGATTTTTCCTGAGTAATGTCAATGAAACTTTTCTGTTCAAGTGTGTGCCCTATTTTTGGCATTCCATTATTTTGTAGATATAAAGTGCAAAATAGTCTCATTCTGAAGTTCCATCCCACTCACATATTTTTCTTAGATTGAATATGAGCACAGAGCTCCAGAGTGCCGTTTGGGTCTGGAGGAAGGTCGGCCATTCTCAGGAGTCACTGCATGTGTGGACTTCTCTGCCCACTCCCACAGAGACCTGCACAACATGCAAAATGGCAGCACATTGGTAAGTGACACCCAAGATCTGTATCTGCCAGTAAAAGGTACAGGCTGTGCAGTGCTGGCACAGAACAGTTGTGAATCCAAAGTAACCTTCCTGGCACCCCTTAACCCCTCCTAACAGTGGCTACTTGGTAGAAATGTTGACAATGTTGACACATGAGATTTGGGGCATTCTTAGCTCTGATCTAAATCTTGTCTATATGTTGTTATTTCAAATGACTTATCAAAAAATCCAAACTTGGGGCTGGAGAGATAGCTCAGGGATTTAATAAAGTGTTAGCTACACTTAGAGAGGAGCTGAGTTCCACTCAGTACCAAGGCTCACAACTCTAGCTCTAGGGGATCTGATGCTTCTGGTTATTGCAGTCTTGCTGACTCATGCACACATAAACACATATCCATACATACAGCTCAGCACATCCATACATACAGCTAGAAATGTTTTTTTAAAATCAAATTTTAGGTATGTAGTAAATTACAACAAACAAATAAGAAAAGAAAGCACACTATCATTTACTGACTTCTCCTTGCAGAAAAAATACAAATGAAAAGCATGTTATTACTGTCACAGTTTGTAGTGCATGGAATTTTCAGCAGCTGAGGAAGTGGCTCATTCAGGAAAGTCCTCAAGCCTGAAGAACTAAATTGGATCCCCTGAGCCTATGTCAAAGCCAGTGCTATAGCAGGCATCTTTAATTCCAGCATAGGGGAAATAGAGAGAGAAGGATCTCTAAGGCTTGCTACCCAGCCATCCAGACAAATCAGTGGACTTGAGGTTCAGTGAGATACTAAGTTGGGAAGTAATTGATAACCAGTATCATGCTGCTGACCCATGCACAATCAATCCAAAGGAGCTCATTATGCCTACATATTACAGTGGACACAATGGATTAACACATCCTTGCTTATAAAACACAGGCTCTGATTCAGAGCTCTCAGGCCTAGTTTGGAGTTAGATCATCACCCAGGCAGCCCCAGCCATTGGTAGCTGTGCTATATTCTGGAAGATGGAAGAAACACAATAGTCAATTCCTCATTCCAGCAAGGAGATTGGAGTGGGATGAGAGAGACCGCCTTTGAATGAGCGCAGGTTCTACAGGGCAAGATGGACAGCAATCTCGATAAAAACTGAGTAGGATAAATATGCAAGGAAATCTATTCAGAGTCTGAGAAACATTCTCGCATTACTCATTAGAAGGTCATTCCTTTTAGGGGGTATCTACCTGTCATTTTTATGTCTGCTTATCCTTTAGGTCTTATTTTCTCCCTGATCAGTAAATATTAAAGACTTTATCAAAATGAAGATGATTATAGTTAATAAAAAAATTACCTTTAAACTAGTTTTAAAGCAAAAATGGACTCAAACTATGCATTGAGTTATACCTGACCAGATCATTTTTATTTCAACTGGCATCTTGTTCATTGTTTTTCTTTTCTAGGGGATGGTGGTAGTCAAGACAGGGTTTCTCTGTGTAGACTTTCCAGTTCTAGAACTTGCTCTGTAGATTAGACTAGCTTCAAACTCAGATCCACCTGCCTCTTGAATTCTGGGATTAAGTCTCACCACCACCTGGCTATAAAGTTTCTTTTGCAAAGCAAAATTTTAAAACATGGATAGTTAGGAGTCGGACCTGAGGGAAGCTGAGGGATGTGTTATCACCCTACTCTATCCCCTTGCATATGGCAGTCACATGGTTAGAAACAGGCTGTAGCCTCTTGAAAGAAATGATCTGTCATATGTGCTTACTATGTGGGAACCAAGAGATTATTTCATTTTATCTGGAAGAAGTACGCCTTTTCCAAAGTCTAGTTAGAAGTGTATGGCAAATGCCACTTACTAGTGATTCCTGATAGACTTACTTGTAAAAGGGAGCTTGTCTTTTCTCTATGTTCTCCATTTGTACATTGTCTTCATAACAGGAAGATCTGTTTTTGATAGTATTGGTTTTGACCCAACACATTTGGATACTGGAAGGGAGAAACCGTAGCATGTCCGCACTTCCTTTTGGATCTGCAGCTGATCCTGAAATATCTCACCCCCCCCATCAGGTGTGCACCCTCACTAGAGAAGACAATCGAGAAATTGGAATACGGCCGAGCGATGAGCAGCTCCATGTATTGCCCATGTACAAAATCTCCCCTGTGGATGAGTTTGGGAGTACCGAGAGTCAGGAGGAGAAGATTCGAAATGGGTCCATTGAGATTCTGCACTCTTTTCGAAGGAAAGTGAGGATGTTAGCAGAGCCAGTCAAGAGTTGCCGACAAAGAAAACTGGAGGCCAAGAAAGCTACAGCTGAAAAGCTTTCTTCCCTGGAGAGCTCCAATAAGAATGAAAAGGAAAAGTCCTCTTCACGAACAAAGCAGATGGAAACTGCAAGCCATATGAAACAGCTGCCAGGTAAACTCCCTGTGACACGTGGGGCCTTCTGTGCCTGCTGGCTGTGAACCATCATGGCCCGAGTCACCACCACAGTCTTCCCTCAATGGGCCAGGTACAGGCTGCATTGTCTGAGTTGGTTGTGTCCCATCCATCTTAGACTGGAGACACACTAAACTCTTGAACGGGCCATGTATATGTCAAAAGTAATGTGAGTCGTAGAGTGACATGGACTTTAGGAAGGGAACGTTTGGACACAGACAGAGGAGCGAGAGGAGGTTCACAGATTTTGAGTTAAATACCTGAGGAAATACACAATACTACTAAATGCAAAAGAGAGCCTACTAAGAACAGAGCCAAGGGAAGAGAATGCCAGGGCACTGAGAACAGACAGGAAGAGAAATCTGAGAACAGTGCCAAGTCATTAAGCCTAGAAAATTAAAATAGTACTATACTGAAATGAGTTTGAAAATGCACTTTACAGGATAGAGGGTGAGTCAGTATTTTTCCATGAACAGGTTTGATCTGGCTTAGGTAAATTCCCACACTCATCGGAAGAGCTCCTGTCTATGGTAGTCCAAATAGAGAATGGGCCTGGAGCCTTATCTACAGTTAGAGCTACTAAAAAGAAATCTACTTTTTAGAAAGTATATTGGCTTGACTGCCAATTACAGCAAGAATGTTCTTTATTTTAGCTTACCACCAATTTGCTTACAGCCCGTCCATCCTCTTTGCTTTGAGAAATGGAAATCTTACTGGTTTCTGTGATGGAAAACTGGTCATTTCTCAAAGTTGCCACTCACTGTGGGTGCACTTAACAAGCTGAACATTTCTACAATTGTATAAATATCCTTCCTGGGGAATGTTCTCATGAAGTAAGATTGACCAATTGTATAAGATCCCTTTCAGGTATGATAAATGCCATTCTTGTCATTTTAAGTCTATAACAAGTCAAGTCCTGTCACATGCCAGACAATTGAAATAAAGGAAAATAACTATATTCTCTTCCTCCAAAAATGGTAGAGGTGGGGGGGGGGGCAGTATTACAGTAAAGTCACTGCTTTACCAGACTGTTCACACAAAAGACGAGGACATGTGCTGTGCTGGGGAACCATAAGGAGATAAGCAGAGCAGGCAGAGACATTTTGAATGACTGGACATATTTTTCCTCACTTACAAAAATGGGCCTTTAAAAGTTCAGTATGTTTATTCTAACACTTCAGACATAAAAGATTATACTTGACAATATTCAGGGCCCTGGCTTTCCTTCATCACTGCTTGGGGGATTATCTATGCTATTGCATATATTTAAAAATCTCCACTAGAACTTTTAGAAATAACGATCAATGTACAATGTATTTGTTTCTGTCTCTCCTTAGAGCAATTGCGGCTTTCAGGATCGGTCATACAGCAGCCCCAGCTACTTCAGAGGAACGTTCAGCAAGTGCAGCAGCCACTCCAGCCACAGCCACAGCATATTTTGCCCGGTAACTCTCAGCCTGAATCCATTGGCTCTTACTCCACCAATCCATACGTGAGACGGCCCAATCCATTTAGTCCTTTTCCAAGCTCTTCACATACTCCAGACATTTATGGAGATACCACCCATGTCAACCTTTATCCCATCTCTTCTCAAGCCACAGGTTCATATTTGAGTCCTTCTGATCCCATGAACCCCTACCCCGGGCTTTTCAATCAGAATAACCAATACACAGCCTATCAGTGCAATGGGAATGTGTCCGTGGACAACCGTTCTCCTTTCTTAGGTACCTACTCAGCCCAGTCTCAGCCCAGGGATCTGTATAGATATCCAAGCCAGGACCTACCACCCATCCACACACTTTACCAACAGAGGTTCGGAGACACTTCCTCCAAGTACTTAAGTTATGGAAACCAAAACATGCAGAGAGATGCCTTCAACAACTGTACCATCAAACCAAATGTACACCAGCTAGCACCATTTTCTCCTTATCCCGCTCCTGAGATGGATGGCCATTTCATGGGAGCTGCCTCCAGATTACCATACAGTATGAGCAATTCCAGCACAGACTACAGAAACAGTGAGCACCACCCACCTTCTCACACTATTCACAGCTATACTGCAACAGCTTCGACCATGGCGAACAACTCGAATCACACTTTTCACAACAAGGAAAATGACATGGTCTCCCACACAGCTAATGGGTTATCAAGGGTGCTTCCGGGCTTTAATCATGTTAGTGCCACTTCTGCCCAAAGTCTATCATACAATTTGACTAACAGCGATCAGGAGAAGCAGCCTGGGGCAGCAAACCGGAATGTAGGGGACAATGATGAGGTCTGGTCGGACAGTGAGCACTGCTTCCTGGATCCTGACATTGGAGGGGTGGCTGTGGCTCCGACTCACGGATCAATTCTCATTGAGTGTGCTAAGCGAGAGCTTCACGCCACGACCCAAGTAAATAATCCGAATCGGGCTAATCCTGCCAGGATCTCACTTGTATTTTACCAGCATAAGAATTTAAATGAGCCAAAACATGGCTTGGCTCTCTGGGAAGCCAAAATGGCAGAAAAGGCCAGAGAGAAAGAGGAAGAGTGTGAAAAGTATGGACCAGACCATGTGTCTCAGAAAAGCTATGGCAAGAAGGTAAAACGTGAGCCCACAGAGCCGCAGGAACCTTCTGAGCCCAGTTACCTGCGCTTCATCCAATCTCTTGCTGAGAACACAGGGTCCCTGACCACAGATTCCACAGTGACTACATCTCCATATGCCTTCACTCAGGTCACAGGGCCTTACAACAGATATGTATGATGCTATCCCTTACGCCAGACTAAGACCAACCTCTCTCATGGCATGGGCAGAAGGACCGTTTACAGCATCCATGACAAATGCAGGGCGTATGCGTGTGTGTATGTGTGTGTTGGGGGGGGAGGGGTGTCAGCTCACCAGCAAAATAAGAATTAATTTTACCACTGCACTTAATCTCTATTGACTTCCCAAATGGTCACTGGTGGCATTCAGGAAAAAAGACCAAAGCATCCTATGCAAAGGGAAGGAAGGAAGAAAGTATTCTACAATTCATTTTCAAAACCACTGGTTCTCTTAATGGCTAAGGTCATGTGTGTGTGATGCTCCCTCAGCACTCCACACATGTGGCCACGCCTAATACCAAGTTTGCATAGTCATTGGACACAGTCCTGTAGTGGTAGAGTTGCAGGAATCATCTGGTGCTGATCTATGATATACCGAATACTGGAATTATGGCTTTTTAACATGCAGTTTTTACTGTAATCTTAATATTAATTTATTTATCAAAGTAGCTACAGGAAGATTAAGTGAATAAAGGCAAAACACTGAATTTGTTTGGGTGTTAACATGAAATGGTGCTACAAAAATGGTGTCTTTAAGAGCTGAAAAATCAATGCCTTTTTATCATACTCCCAGTGTAGTCTAGTGCCCTTAAAACTGGGGTACCTTTCATTTACATTTCTGTCTTATTCTTATACAGCTTGGTTTTTAAAATGTGGACATTTTAAAGGCCTGGATTATGCTCATCCAATGATGTCCTTGTAGGACTATAAACATAATGTGTACATATACACATTTTTATATGTGCAAATACATGTATATTGAAATATTTTAAGTGGTGTTTTAGAAGCACTTTGCCTACCTAAGCTTTGGCAACTTGAACAATGCTAAGGTACTAAGACATGAAAAAAAAAAGTTTACTTTCATTTAAGATTAAAAGTTTATTTTTTTTAAAGGAAAGCTTTTAAAACATTTGCTTTTAGCCATGTATCTGCTGATGAGTGGTATTTGTTGACACAGCCTGTGAAATCCAAACCGAAGCTGAATGGATGTGTTAGCCCACAAAACACATGCTTTCTGGTGCTCATCTTACATGCTATAGCAGTATGATAAGCTCATTACAGAGTCTCTGTCACCTGCAGGCAAGACCTAGCTGCATGCTACAGACCCAGCAAAGCTTGTCTACCAGCCCATGCTGTCTCAGAGCTGTATGTTCTTCAGGACAGACAGCTGTCTTCATATCACTCCATGTCATTTCTTGGCTTAAGTGTTCAACTAACCAGGAAGCTGGAGTGGACTGATGACCTTCGTTAGATGAGTAGGTCAGGGTTAAGTCCATGTGAATCTGCCAGTTACAAAACAGAAACCCTAAACAAATAGGCAGCTGGTTTGCTGTAATGATTTTAAATCAAAAATTTGTATAAAAAGATGAAAGAGTTGTAAATTGTAAAACAAAACTTTTTTAATGCAATGCTTTAGTATTTTAGTACTGTAAAAATTTAAATACATACAGATGTGTATATATATATATATATTATATATATATGAGATTGAAGCAAAATTCACATCACGATGGTGCTACTCAGAACTGCTACACATAGATGTTAATGTGAGCTAATTGGTTAAAAGTTTGAGTGATGTTCCTACTTGTCATATACCTCAACACTAGTTTGGCAATGGGATATTGAACTGAATGAAAGCTTATAGCATTGTATACCACCATTTTTAAAGGTCTTTTTTATTATTAAAACATACCATTTTCAATACTTGATTTATTAGCAAGTATAACTTGAATTGCAAACTTTTTGTTCTAAAAATTCAGGGATATTTCAGCTCATTCTAATGCCAATATGTCATCTGTTGTCAGTTAATATATTCTTCCTTTTCAGGGATTGACACTTGTTTGAATCCCTTCTATTTTTCTTGTACATGTATTGATAACTGAAACTAATTTTGTAAACTTGTCAATCTTTAATTATAAAGAAAAGCATTTTTAAAGTTTGGAAAGTTTTGATGATTTTTTTTTTAAAAAAAAGTGAAGAGTTTAAAAGTGCACTGACATGATGAAGAGAAACTTGTGAAGGAAACGGTCATCACATAGTGTTGGCCAAATCCTCAATGGTTTTTGATCTACTAATGGCTACAGGTTTATATTATCCGTGAGTATCTATAAACAGTCCTAGAATCTGGTGGTGTGCTGTGCAACAGGATTCTGTTACATTGTGGCCTAAATACAGTGTTGCTAACTAGCTTTTCAAATAGTTTTGTGATCAGTGGAGACCTTTGTACTTTTTTGGTCACATTTTGTCATTAACACTTTCCGAATGTCTGCTTTGCACACAAGCCACGAGTTTGATGGTTTCCACACCACCATGTTGAATCCACATCAGGTTCCTGCAGGTGTGTTTGGCAGTTTTGAGCCATCCATTAGGAATGTTTGCTTTACATGTCATCCACTGTCATTTGTCAAACTGCTGTCCAACAGGTGTAGAGAGTGGTTTTGAGAGCATGGGTCATGTAGGAAGATACAATTAAAGGACATTCAGTCTCAGTCAGATCAAATGGAAAGCAGACCAGTGACTTGCTTCTATAGGAGACTACAGAGCCATACTTGAAAGTGTTTCTGCATGGTGTCAACATTGCTTGAATGATATTTTCATCTTGATTGATGCACAGTGATGTATAGTTCACTTTACAAGGTAGTTAACTTGTTAGGAAAAGTTTTTGCAGTTTGACACTAAGGTAATGAACTTCTGTGTGCATTTTTCTATGGTTTATTTTTTTAACTTAGTTTAATTCATGAGATGTTGGGTTTGTTTATAAAATCTGAGGGTGGTTATAAATACTGTAAGTATTGTAATGTTATGCAGGCTATTTGAAAGCTGTTTATTATATCATTCCTGATAATGCTATGTGAGTGTTTTTAATAAAATTTATATTTATTTAATGCACTCAAGGTATCCTGTTGCAGAAGTTTCTGTTCCATAAATGAGGTAAAATGGGATGAAGGGTGTTTGTTGTATTACAGATACTTTTCACACAGTTAAATTAAATCAATGAATGCCCCAAAGATATTTCTCTAGTGAGGTATCTGCTCATTCCCATCTGACTATTTACTTTCAGCCTATTTCCTTTGTACATACAGACAAGTGGTCAGGGGCAGGGTAACACAGCAGCTGACCTTAGATCATTTTAGCCCACAGCATCAGCTTAAATTCTGGTTTGGTGCACAAAAGGTTGCCTGAGCAGTACCTGTCTCATGTGGCTTTGGGCGGCTAGAAGCAACACCACCCTTTGGCCCCATCTATTCTCTACATCTAAATCATACCAACTGGCATATGTACTGGTTGCAATGTTTCCCAGATCCACAGGACATAGTTAACAATCATGAGTTTTGAGCCTACCTTTTCCCAAATTAGAGGGCAATCATTTTTATCGTGCCTATAGTAAAGGGATTTCCTCTTCCATATTTTACTTTTGGCCTCGGGACAAATGTGGGCTCAATGTGCAAGCTTTGGCCTCTAGTAACTTTCAGCTCACTGACAGACAGATGCCTCCAGGACTGCTTCAAGCCAGCATGCCGTGCCCATCACTGTTTTAAGAGCACAGTAACTTTTCATGATCCATCATCTACCCGAATCTCCACAAATTCCCACTGTCCACCTTTGCGGTCAGGGAGCAGTTAAGCAATGCAAACTTCAAAAGCTTTCTTTTTGCTGGCTTGCTCAGCAGCTTGATCCCACCAACCTTCAGAAGCTGGGCGACTCCTCAAAACATTCAAAAGGAGCCAGAGGCAGGCTTGCAGGGAACGTGAAGGATAAACAGCTGGAAATGACAGGTGAACCAGCATTGTTGGCTCCTTGCCTCTCAAGAACAAACTGCCGAGAACAAACCTGTGCAAATTTGCCTTTAGAGTATAACCTGCTGTCTCTAGTTCCTTTAAAACACAAGAGTTCCCACACTGGATAGGTCACTTTAGCTTTGAGTCCTGCTGCAGAACAATCACGATGCAGAATGATTTGATTCATCAGGATGCTTCCCCCTTGTGTTCCTGAGAGCTCTACATTGCTGTTGTTGGGTTAAAGGGCCATCTGGAGGTGAATAGTCTACAGAAAAGGAGGGTGGGAGGATCAAGATGAGGTTTTGACCCTGTTCCAGGAAACATTTGCTTCTTGACTTCTATCGCTCTAAAGGGGGGGGGGTGAGCTTTCTGCTTACACCCCTCCTCTAGGAAAAAACAAGCACAAAGAATACTTAGAAAGGAATTAACTGTAATTTACATTATTATGGTTTTTGCAGTGTGCTTCAGAACAAAGATTCTTTTGTTCTGATACATTTGAGGCCACCTGTCTAAATACCCTTCTTACCAGGTAATTTCTTACAGATTTCCCTGGTTGTTTGAACAAGGCATTTTCTTAAAGGAGCCACTCTTCCTAATATATACATGTAACGAATATGCTCTTGACAGCTTCTCTTTCTGCAATTTCAATGATACTTAATCTACTCACTTTGACACTTTATTCTCCAATCAGTTCTAAATTCAAGTTGAAATGAGAGTTCTCCTTAGGTATTGGGTGAAATACTAATTACAGAAAAGCCCTTTGCTTCTTTTCCACTCTCCGGATGAATCCAGAGGGTTAGTTCACAGGATTGTGGATTCAGAGGTACATATATATATTAAAAATTTTAAAAATTAAAAACAAAACCAAAAACTTTGCTTTGATCTCTTCCATACGAGAAATAATGTGTTAATGTGATGTTCTAACCCAATGGTTGTAAACTTACTGCAAACTTTCTGCAATTTCAATGATGCTTCATCTACTCAATTTGACACTTTATTCTCTTGTGCATCTCAAAGCTGTTGCAAACCTCTATCTCCAAAAAGTATTTGTATTACAATTCATGACAGTATAGCAACAAAAACAATTTTATGGTTTGGGGTCACTCTACCATGAGGAACTTATTAAAAGGTCAGTGCATTAGGAAAGCTGAGAACCATTGCCCTAACTGTCTCATAGTGATGTTGAGACAAAATCTCTCTATGCAAATTTTTATATTTGGTAGATCAGAGATCTCTACCAATTATTTTGGTTGCCTTCCTTCTTAATTTTAGGCCTTTTCATTGAAGATGTACCTTGGCACAGCACCCTAGTATTGGCTTTGATTTTTAGCAGACGTTTTGTATTCTTCCTTTCTTTCCATGAGTAGCAGCTTCGCAATGTTATTCACCATGGTATCATAGAAGAAGATCACTGCCTCTTTGATTTACAGGAGGGAACATTGGCATTCCGGTATGGACAGCAATGTGTGAGGTGCACAGCATGGCTACTCCTACAATAGGAATCCAGTCACAGAGAGGAAGGAAGGATTGTAGGATCAGGGTAAGGGTGTGTGTGTGTGTGTGTGTGTGTGTGTGTGTGTGTGTGTGTGTGTGTGTGTGTGAAGATCATGATAGGGAAAACCACAGAGAGCTGACTCAAGCTCATGGGACCAACAGCTAGGGAGCCTTCATGGAATCAACCTAAAGTGCATGATGAGCTGGTTTTTTTGGAACCTATTTCCCATGAAGGGATGCCCAGCCTTGATGCGGGGGGAGGGGCTTGGTTCTGCCTCTATGTCCTGTCCCTTTATAAAAGAAGGAGGGGTGGATGGGGGAGGGTGAAAGAATGGAGGTGGGGGAGATGAAAGAGAGGAAGAAGAGAAAACTGGTTAGTATGTAAAAAAAATAAAAAGAAAAAAGAAACTCAGCTCTCAAACTAGTAGTATAATATACCTAAAGATCTTAGAAAAACAATGAACCAAGCAAAGAGCAGTAGCTTGGAAAAATAATAAAGATTGGGACAGAAATTGATGAAATAGAAACTAAAACAGAAAGACTCACAAACTTAGTTTTTTTGTTTGTTTGTTTGTTTTGGGGGGATTCTTTTGAGATAATAATTTAATTATAAGATTTTCCTTCCCTTTCCTTCCTCCAAACCTTTCCATATACTCTTTCCCATGGTTGTTAGCTCTTTGAAAAGGGGGGAAGGGAGATGACAACTTTTTAGCCAAGGTAACCAAAAGCAAGAGATGACCAAAAAAAGTAATAAAATCAAATTAAAAGGATGATATTACAATGGAGATATTGAAATTCAGACCATTGAGGAATATTTTGAAAAGTTATATTCCAATAAACTAGAAAATAGAGAATGGACATATTTCTAGACAGATGTTTTAACCAAAATTAAACCAAGGGGATAAGCACAGAATCAGATGGGTAGCAAGCAAGGAGATTAAAGGAGCAGTGAGGAGTTCCCCACAAGGAGAAACCCAGGTCTGGACCGATTCATTGGGGAGTTCTACAGATCTTCACAGAAAAGCAAACACCAATACTTCCCAAACTATTGGAGAAAAAAAAATGAAGAAACACTACCGAAGGCATTCTTTGAACTCAATGTCATTTTGACAACAAAAACAGGTAATGGACCAACACAGTAAACTACAGACCAATACCTTGATAAGTATAGGCAAAATTATTTCAATAGCATCCTTACAATCTAAAAATATCAACACATTTAAAGGAAAGTACAACATGACCAAGCTGGTTTCATTCCAGGGATGCAAGGATGCTTTAACACATGTTAACAAATATATAGAATGGAGTATAAAAGTCACATGATCATCTCAATAGATGTAGAAAAAGCCTTTCACAAAGCTTAACCTTTCTTTATGAAACCAGGAACAGAACACATCTAAACAAAAGAAAGGCTGTATATATATAAAAAATTATAACAAATATTATTACTAAACAATAAAAACCTAAAAGCACTAACTTTAAAATTAGGAATAAGGTAAAAGTGAACATTTTTCCCATTCTTAATGTACATCTCCAAGTCTTAAAGCAATAAGGCAAGGAAAGAAACCATGAGAGGATAGAAAGAAAATTACTCTACTTCTGAAGACTACGGTCCTATACTTAAATGAGCCTCCGCTCTATGTCCAAAGGCATGTTCTGCTTTTGTGAGTCTAAAGTCCTCATGAGACTTAGCCATTGTTTTAGTCTTTTACAGTATTCCATAGAGATACTGTCACTCCCCAGACAGCAGGGTGTAATTCTAAGAAAATGATGCCCTCTCTCCCTACATGCCATTGGTTTACCTCAGGGTTAGAAATAATTGTTATCTGTAAAGGGTTGATTATAACTTGTTACATGTTAGAGGTGGAACAATAAAGGTTAGACTCAGAAATCTTACTTGGAATAGAAAAAGAGAGGATTAGATAGGATAGGATAATAAGGTAGATTATTATATCTACTCTAAAGTATAAAAGCAGCTACCAGCTTTAGATAATTTACATTGGTATAGATTCTTGTATATTGATACAAATGTAAAGTTATTTTTTTTCCTGTTTAGGATAATTTGTATCTTGATACAAATTCAAATTATTTTTGTTATATTGTATATGTTTCTACTTCTGTTTGGGATATTTTGTCTATTGATGCAATTAAGAATATTTTTGTTATGTTGCACTATACATTTCTACCTCTGATTAAGATTTTTGTATATTGTCACAATTTTGAGGGCATTGTCCTTGGCTGTACATCTGTTTACAGATTGTCTATTTTTATAATGTGAAGTCTTAGTCTTTAAGCTATATAGGTTGATAAGAATTACAGGTTAATAGTCATCCATGTTTGTCTAACTTATATTCATGTTAGTTAGGTTTTCTAGTGTATATAGATACATTTCACATGGGTAGGTAAATGTCAAACACTTCAAAGACCTAGAGAATATGGTATTTAAATGTTTTAATGACTTAGAATTCTGTTGACCTAAGACATGATTGTTCGTGGCAGCACCAATCTATTCCTGAGAGGATGTTGGACATTGGGGTCACTGTATATAAACTTAGTTTTTCTTCTTTGAAAAACTGGCCATTGGACTAAGAACTGCCCTTGCCTTGACCACTGACAGTAAGCACATTGTTGAATGTGAACAAGCAGGACACAAGGAAAAATCACTGCTGAACCTTGCCTAGAGAGGGTAAGACAGTCCTTCAATTTTTTCTGCTTCTGAAAATAGTCTGTCAGATATTCTAGGCCTGTAGCCAAAGTTGGATGCCCCAATGATGAAGAGAAACAGGTGGTCCAGGTATCTGTCTGTTTCTGTCATTTCTTGCATTTTTTTAAAATGGAGAGTCCCACTTTAATTTTTTCTTTCATTTTGTGATCATTTTTTAATTAAAAAAAGTCATTTTTATCAATGTATCCCCTTGCTCCCCCTCCCTTCCCTCTTCCCAATCCCTCCCAGTCAGCCTTCAGCCTCGCCCCTCCCCATTCACCCATCTCCTCCCCCAAATGGGTGAGAAGTCCCAAAGTGGGTCAGTTCAGCATGAAGGCACATCCACTCCAGGCAAGTCTGATTTACTCATCCCAAAGTCAATGTTGAGTTAGGTGTTCCTCTGCAGGGAATAGGCTATTTTTGATTCAGTGAGCTCCACAGAGTTCCAGCAGCCATCACTGTGGGAATTTTCCTCATAATCCCTATCCCTTTGCTCATACAGACTCTCCTCCCCTGCTCTCAGCTGGACCAGGAGCTCTGTCCAGTGCTCACTTATGGATTTCTGCCTCCACTTCTATTCTTTGTTGGATGTAGGTTCTGTGATGATACTTAGGGTGTTAACTCATTTGATTATAGGGGAAGTCCTGTTCAGGCACCCCCTCCACCATTGTTTGGAGACTTGGCCAGGGACATTCTATGGGTTCTTGCACGTCTCCCTACCACACAGTCTTTTTCCAACCATACATTGGCTTCCTCTATCAAGATATTCATCTCTTTCTATCTCCCTCTTTGCTCCTCTCACTCAACAATCTCCTTTCAAAATTTGTTCCCAAGTCTTCTTGGCTGTAACCCATTAGGACCCCAATTTTCTAAGGAGGTCTTCTTTATTTTCTGCTCTTTATTTTCTGGGAATCTCTGGATGTCTCTCTTAAATTCCTTCTAATCCCAAACTGTTCAGCAGTTGTGGTTTGCAGCTTGGGTATTCTTTGTTTTTGTCTAAAATCTACGTATGAGTGAGTACATCGCATGGCTATCTTTTTGAGTCTGTGATACCTCGCTCAGGAGGATATTCTCCAAGTCCATCCATTTGCTTGAAAATTTTAAGTAGTACTCCATTGTGTAGTTTGTTAATCCATTCTTCAGTTGAGGGGCATCTAGGTTGTTTCCAGGTTCTTGCTAATATGAATAATGCTGCTATGAACATAGTTGAGTTAATGCCTTTGGGGGTATGAATGTGCATCCTTTGGGTCATTTCTTGCATTTTTTGGAAGTTACTTGCTTGCACTTCCTCCTTACTCGGGTAATATTACTTTCCTTCTCAGGTCTTTGATAGAGTTTAAGTCTAGATAGTTACAGTTACAATATCTTTGAATCTTAGCTAAGGCCATATCAGGCCAAAGACGTAGATTCTTCAGGAAAGGACAGCTATTGAAGTAATCACTATAATTTGCCAATTACTTATGGTCTGAACATTTAGAGTGTTTCTTAATATTGTTCTTGTTGGTTGTAGTTCCTTTTTGTTTATGCTATTACCTTTTCTTTCTTTTGGACAATACTTGATAATTGCTCTTTATTGAATATAGCTTTATGTTAGAATTAGAACCTCTTTAAAAAGAACAAAGAAGGGGGATGTGTGGGAATTCAGTCCATTCAGCCAATGGTATTAGGGTAACTAGCCCTATAGGTGTTTTTTTTTTCCCCCGTGAATATGACCCCATAAAAACTGAGGAGAGAGGTTGACCTCTCTCTTGGGTGGTCAGGACAGGAACAAGTTTTGATAGAGTATGGCTTTCAGTTGGTTCCCATCACCCATGGGCCAAACAGCAGGACAGTGACGACTAGAGCAGCAGCAGCTAGTTTGCTCTGTATCTTATTTGATTTCCTTTTCTAATAAATTTTACCTGGTCCATGGCATCAGCGTCTCACTTCACCCAGGTTCTTTCTAAGTTGCTAAGTTATTCAGGCTAGCACTGATCTCACTTTGTAGCCCACGTTAAGCTCACAATTCTTCAGACTTGGACTCCTAAACAGCTGGAATTACAGGCCTATGATACCATGCCTGACAATGTAGATTTTGTGACACAATTCCATGTCCTGCCAGCAGCATGTTCCCCTAAGGCTGGCTGTGAGGATCCCAATAACAAGAAGTAAAAATTGGGCCTATTAAGAAGCCTGGGGCAGAAGGAGCTTCTCTCTTCCAGATATCCAGAGGCTGAATTTGTACAAAAACAAGCCAAACTCATTTTCAGAGAACAGCAGAAAAAAAAAGAGAGAGAGAGAGAAAAGAGAGAGACCTAAGGGGAAGAGAAATCTACAAAATATGGCGGAACAACAGGAGAACAGTGTGTCCTGGTGCCAAGCCCCTGCCTCTATCCTTATTCATAGCTCTTGCAAAAACTGGAAGGGAAAAGTAAATCAATGCAAATCTTGAGCATGTAAGGCCCACCAAAGTGACTGTATAAATAAAGACTCCTCTTTTCTTCAAATGGTGTGTGAAGGTCAGCCAGCATTAGTAAATCCAAGGCTGGGAGTTTCTCCTCTGGAAAAAAGTTCCACAGACTGAACTCACAGTCTGCCAGAGGAATCCATTCTCAACTGAGGGTGATTCAGAGCAAGGTCATCACCTCTAGTGAAGAAATTGAGAACAGCTGGTGTGAAGCTGACTCGGAGTGGGCCTGTGCCTTATGACAGTCAGTGCTCACAGAAATAAAGAGGACATGGCTGGAGCCAGTCCTTCCTGAATTTACCCTGAGAACCACATCTGTGGTGCAGAGGCCAGGCCAAGTCCTCTTCTCCTGGGCTCAGAAGCTCTGAATCAGTGGTAGGCGATGGGTCCAGAGATACCTTCATACACACAATGTAGACAGCAGAGAAGCCCTGGGAAACCTTCTCATCCTGCTGTCACAGGACAAGTCCGTTCTTCCTTTCCACCACATCACCTCCACAGCCACTTAACATAACTTAAAGGAGTCCTGGAAGGATGCGGGTTCAAGTGAGTTTTGTATTGATCCAAACTTGTGATTTATTAGCAAGGTACTACTCTCTGTTTATAAATAAAATTGAAAAAATGGCATCTGCTCCTCAAGAGGCTGGTGAGAGGATGAGGTACCACCTTCTGTGGTCAAGATGTGGCTGCCACCAGAAACCTAGCAAACTGTGCATCTTGGAGGTTACAGTTCTAAAATGTGGGGCATTGATTCATGTCAGGATATATTTTTAAATTTTAAAACTTCTCTCATGAATCTTTTGATGTGGGAATGTCTTTCTATATGCTGTGAATATCAATCTTTAAATAAAGGAGCTGTTTTGGCCTATGACAGGCACCATAGAAAAAGTAGTTGGGGGAATCAGAATAGGTAGGAAAAGAGGGGCGGAGTCAGAGACAGATGAGCCAGACACCCAAAGAAGAACATGTATGGAGCGCAGGCGAAGTCACGGGCCACGTGGCAGACAGATTAATGAGAATGGGTTGAGTTAAGATAAAAGAGCTAGCAAGCAATATGTCTAAGCCATAGGCCAAATAGCATCAATATAAGCATCTGAGTCATTTGGGGGGCCTAAGCAGTGGTGGGCGGCTAAGCGGTCTGGGATGGCAGGTCTGTGGGTCTGGACCTCTGGCTGGACGGGGCCATAAGCCTCATTGTAACAATCTTTCTCACAAAATATTGAGCAGGAAATATAGACAAGAGTAAAACAATTGTATTATTTAACTCATGAGGAATTTGAAGAAGACAAAGCCAGAGACTGGGAAGTCCTGGCAGTGCCTGGCTACCCATAGGGGGAAGGATGAGGTTTTGTGGTGAGTAGTGACTGAGAGAGAGAATTAAATGGGGAGAATTCTGCTCCTAGAGTCCTGAAAACCTTGCATCAGCTTGTAGAAGCTGGTTACTCTGGTAAATTTACTTCATAAAAACTCACAGACCCATAATTATGATTGGCTTCCTTTACTTATGCATAGTGTGTTTCATTATAAAGTTCACTGGCAAGTTTTAGAACAATGAAGTCCTCACTTTTACCTCATATTATAGGCAACAGCCTCCTCCTAGTCATTCATTGTACAGCCATATCCTGAATGCCCACCATGTTCTAGGAAGTGGTCTACAGCATGGGGCAGGGGAGTGAACAAGAAAGAAGTCATGTTTGAGTTACAAAAGCAGCTCCCATACCCAATGAAAAAAGGAACTGTGGAATGGCAAACTCAAGTGGACAGAAGGGTGCCAGCTACACTTTCATCTATTAATGTTTATTTACTCATGAGACAAATGGACTGGATACATGTCCTGCCTGCTTTTCAGAGTATACTTATGGATTATCAACTCTGTCAGGAAAAGAGAAAAAAAAAAAACTCCCATAAAGGATCTCATAGATCACATATTGACCCACTGAGTAATGTCCTTGTTGGAGAAAGAAGATCCCCCTCCTAATTCCAAATACAGTTCTCCAAGTCTTTTTGTCTTTCTAAAGAGAGTTTACTATTATTTCCATGGTTTCAAACTTCAGAAATCCCAAAATAAGTCCCTTTTTTAAAAGACAGTAGAGAGAGCATTTTTTTTTTTAAAAAAAAATAAGTTTCCATTAAGACCCCAGACTACTCCCCTGAAACCTAACTGATGGGTGATATCAGCAAATGGAAGATTAAAAAACTTCAAGCCTTCATTTCCCAATGAAAACATAAAACAATAGGAATAGCAACAACAAATTGTTTAAAATAACTTAATGCATGTTCTAGAAAATCAGACATCAGCAGTAAATTAAATGCATTGTCAAGAAAAACCCACATTCAAAATAGTAGATTTCAATATTTGATTCATTTCCCTTCCACTAAGAAGACTGACATTCTAGCCTATGATGAGGGGCCCTGAAGGTCTCTCTCAGTTCTTCCTAACTTAGACGTTGGAGAGTGAGCAGCATTGTTATTCTCAAGAAAGTTAAAGAGAAAATTAAGACCAGCAGTTACTTGGAGCGAGAAATCCTGAGAAGAATACACAACTGGATTTTTAAGGCTCTGGGAAGCTGGGATTAGATTCTTTGGAGCAAGTATAATTTTTAACAAGGTTTATTTCTCTCCCTTCCTCTCCCTCTCTCCCCCCCCCTCTCTCTTATCACCATGTATATATGTGTCTGTATATGTATGTGTGTATATATATCATATATATATATATGATAACTAACATCAGGTATGTTGGAAAAACTACATAGAAACTTACTTCATACATTTCTGTATGACTGCGCATGTGTTCATATAAATATAAAAGAGCTTATTTGGAGCTATTCTACCCAGAAGAGTATGTTTCCCCCAGAAACCTAGGTTTCTAAATAAAAAGATCAATTCTGGGTGTGGCATACTTCCTCCTAAGTTGTTGGTCAGGGAGTTCCCAAATCTTCCAACCAATACAAACTTGCCATTGCGTTGATTGCTGACCAGAACTTGATGGTTAGGATCTGCTGCTGAAGGCAGGACATGGAAAAGTCAACCTGGTACTGATGGGGAAGCTTCCTCCTTATTGACTGTTTTTTGTAGTACAGGAAGGTGTTGTGCAGGCTGCTGATGGAAAAAAGTCATCAACTCAGCTTTGAACTATACTAATGACTGGCTTGGTAAGATATGCTCATAACATACACATCAGACACAGACATACTTGCAGGCAAAACCCATATACATAATTTTGAAAGAAAGCAAAAATAGAAATCACAGGATGCTAAAATAATATTGGAGAGATGGCTCAGCAGTTAAGAGTACCTACTGCTCCTGAAGAGGACCCCGGTTCAGTTTCCGGTAACCACATGGCAGCTCACAACTGTAACATCAAATTCAGGGGAATCTAGCTCCCCTTCTGGCCTCTGCAGGCACCAGGCACACAATGTACTTCCATACGTAGAGTCAAAATATTCATAAACATAAAATATCCTTTAAAAAATATTTGTCCATGAGTGTATCCATGGCATGAATATTATGTGGATAAATACATGCATTTTTTTACTAGTTAACTAGTACTCACTAGAAAAAGAAATGAATGTCTAATACTATAAATCTGGCCAAAAACTCCATGGCTATTTAGTTCATGGGCCTCAGGGCTGACATACTACTATTATTTAGTAGTCAAAAGTATCACCCTTTTTTTCTACAGAGATTCATATACCTATGACAAACTGTGGGACCTCATCAGAGAAGTTGCTTTCAGCAGTGAACAGTGGTTAAAGTACAGAGAAAAGGCTTCAGTGTAATGCTCAGACCTAAGTGGCCCATCCACATCACACCTCTTCCCCCAAGGCTCAGGGAACAAGATAGAATATTGCCTGAAAGTTGTAAGAGCCAGAAGGTAGGGAGGTCTGGGACAATGTGCTCGGGACATGACAACACTGCCACTCATCAACTCATGACAGCTATGGTTGCCTACACTAGACTTGCAATAGAGCAAGCCAGTCAGTATTCCAACATGGAGGTAGAGGGGATCATAAGCCCCTACCCACAGCTGAGGAGCTATCAGCAGGAATGGCTGCAGAGGAAGAGTCAATTTTCTTTAAGGGTGATGTCCCTGGTAGGTTCGCCATGACCTTATGGATGACCCTATGCCCATAGTTATAGAAACAGCACAAATTTGACTCAATGGGTCATAAAAAAAAATAATAGAATAAAATTAGAAAGTAGTGGCAACAGTGAATCTGAGAAAAGCTGGGTAAGTGTGGATGAGCATAATAAAAAATACTTTGCACACATGAATGAAATTCTCTAATAATTAATAGAATATCATATTTTTAAAACTCATACTCAGGCCCAGAAGAAGAAAAAAAACTAAAAGCTCCTGACCCAGAACCAGGTTGTCAAACTTGAGAAGTAATTACTCTTTTATTCACCCAAATTTCAACAGAAATTCATAATTCCTACAAATGAACAAGACAGCATGCATATATCCTCCAAAAATAAATGTCAGCATTAATCCTACAAACACACACACAGACCAGGCATCAGCCATACCAGCCAGAGTTTAAAACAATCCTCTTATTCAACAATCATCCCAATTAAAAATGAGCAGAGAATTCCAAGGAAATATACAACTATGTTTAATAAGTATGTGAATAGATGTTCAGCATCATTAGCCACTAGGGACATACAAAGCCACAACTAGAATGTGGTTTTGTATCCATTACGATGGAAATAGACAACAAACAAAACCTAGAATATGGCGTATTTCTGAGGATATGGAGAAGTCGAAATCTTGTGTACACTGTGGGAAAAAAATGCAAATTGGCATAGCTATTGTGCCAAGCAGTGAGCAGTTCCTCCACAAAACAAAAGAGAATTACCATGTGATCTGCTTTTGGGGCACATACTCCAAAACAGTATTTTTTAAAGACTCAAAAGAAAATGCATAAGCATGTGTAGCAGATGTATTCACAATAGATGGACATAACCCAAATGTACATGAATAAGTCAACCACTATGTGTGCACATAATAATTATTATTTGGCTTCCAAAGGATGGAGTTACTGACTACAATGTGGGAGAACCTTGAATATATTAATCTAAGTGAATTAAGACAACACTAGGGGTATAGCTCAGTGGTGGAGTGCTTGTCTCATGTGTACTAGACTTTAGCTTCGATTTACAGCATAGACAGAGAGGGAGAGAACATGGCAAACTGGAAGTAGGTGTATATGTTCAATCTACTTATACAATGTAACAGGAATAGATGAATCCATGGAGACTATGGTGGCTTGAATGAGTATATCCCCATATGTTCATATATGTGAACACGTGGTTCTCAGCTTGAGCAGGTTTAGGAGGTATGGTATTATTGGAGGAAGTATGTTGATGCATGTGCATTTTGGGTGTTTAGACTCCAGCCATTCCCAGTTATTCTTTCTGCTCTATGCTTGCTATTGAAAACACGAGCTATCAGCTTACTGCTCCAGCCACTATGCCTACCTGCTGTCATGCCTCTCACCCTTGATGGTCCCTTATCTCTCTAGAACCATAAACACAATGGTAAATGTTGTATGTAATGCAAACTTTACCACAATAAACATGAACGTTTTAAATCTGTTCAAAGAAGTAACAAAAGATGAACAAATAAAAAAAAATCAGAACAAAGTAAGAATATTAAAAAAAAAAAAGTGTGATAAAGCACCAGAAAGAAATTCTAGAGGAAAAAATTTGACAATTGAAATGAATTTGCTGTGCAGATTCACTGGTAGATTTACATAGTCACAGGAAAAAATCAGTAAATTTGATGAGATAAATCTTAGGAGCAGAAAGATTTAATTATCTCTTAGTATCAGTGGTCTCAGTTCCCCAGTAAATATGCACAGACTATCAGAATGGATGGGAAAACAATCCATCCTTCTGCTGGATTAAAAAGCAAATCTTAATATTGAGGATTAGACCTCACCTCAGAGGAAAAGAATGGGGAAAAGACAGTCTAAACAAATGAGCCTAAGAAGCAAGCTGGTATAGACATTTTAATATTTAACATCTGACAAAATAGAATTCAAACCAAAACTAAATACAGAAGGACAATGCATACTTAATGGAAATATCCTCCAAGAGGACGTGGTAATTCTTAACATCTATGCCCCCAAAATAAGGCACCAAAGTTCATGGAAGAAACTCTATTACAGCTTAAATAACATACTGACCCTCACATACTGATAGTGGGAGACTATATTAAAAGTTTCAAGGGAAAAAGGCCAAGTAATGTATAAAGGTAGACCTATTAGAATTACACCCAGCTTCTCATTGGAAACTCTAAAAGCCAGAAGGGGCTGGACAAATGTCTTGTAGATTCTAAGAGACCAGAGATGTCAGCCCAGATTATTATACCCAGCAAAAAGTTCAATCACTATAAATGGAAAATATAAAATATTCCATGACAAAGTCAAATTGGATATCTACAAATCCAATCCTACAGAAGGTACTAGAAGATTAACTACACCCGAGGAAACACAGGAAATAACATTTCACCTAAACACAAAATAATATACATTCTTCTCTACATCTCATAGAAATTTCTTTAAAACTCACCACATACTCAGACAAAAAGCAAGTCTCAACAAATACAAGAATATTGAAATTAATCCCTGCATCTTATCACACTACTATGGATTAAAGCTGGATATTATCAACAACAGGAATAACAAATGCCTACAAACTCGTAGAAACTGAACAATTCACCACTGAATGAAAAATGAATTAAGATAGAAATAAGAAATTAAAGACTTTCTAGAAATGAATAAAATGACTAAGTAGAACACCCAAACTTATGGGACACAATGGAGGTGGTTCTAAAAAAAAAAAAAAAATCCATAGTACTGCATGCCCACATTAAAAAAAAGAAAAGGAGAGCTTTCACACTAGTAACTTAACAACACACGCACTCCAAATGAGTAGATGCTATAAAGTAATCAATCTCAGGACTGAAGTCAATGAAATAGAAACAGCAAAAACAAAATAATCAATGAAGAAAAGAGTTAATTCTTTGAGAAAACCAATAATATTAAATAATAATAAGATAATAAGTAAAATAAAAAATAAATAATAAAACCCTTATCCAAATTAACTAAAAGGCAAATAGAAAAGCTCTAAACTAAAAAAAATTACAGATAAAAGGGGGCAGATATAACAGACACTAAGGAAATCCAGAGAATCAAAAGGACATACTTTATAAACCTGCATTCCACCAAATTGGGAAATAAAAATTTTTCTCCATTCATATCATTTAACAGAGTAAAATTAGAATCAAATAATCAAATTTCACAGGCCTAGGGAAATACAGATATTAAAGGTCTGCCAACCCCCCTCACAAAAAAAGACCCTCAGAGTCAGATGGTTTTAGCACAAAATTATACCAGACTTTCAAAAAAGAGTTAACACCAATACTCCTCAAATTATTTCACAACATAGAAAGAGAAGAAACATTGCCCATTCATTTAATGAGACCACAATTACCCAGATACCCAAACCACATAAAAACTCAACAAAGAAAGAGAATTACAGACCAATTTCCCTTATAAACTTAAAAGCAAAGATTCTCACTAAAATACTTGCAAACCAAATTATCCAAGAGGTCATCAACAATCAAATAGATTTCATCCCAGAGATGCAGGGATACGTCAACACATGTAAACTGATAAATGTAATCCTCCATTACCATATGATTATCTCATTAGATGCAGAAAAGACCTTTAGTAAAATCCAACATCTCTTCGTGATGGAAGTTCTAGAAAGATTAGGAACACAGGGGCCATACCTTAACATAGTGAAGGCAGTATACAGCCAAGTCCATAGTCAACATCAACTTCAATGGGAAAAATGCAAAGCAATTCTACTAAAATAAGGAACAAGAATTGTCCACTCTTTCCATGCCTATTCAATGCAGTACTTTAAGTCTTATCCAGGGATCCAAATTAGAAAGGAAGAAGTTAAAGTATCTTTATTTGTAGACAATATAGTAAACATAAATGACTTTCACTTCAAAGCCCTGAGAGCTGACAAACTCCTTCAGCAAAAAAGCAGGGTGGGTACAAATTTAACTGTCAAAAATGAATAACCCTCCTATATACAAATTACAAAGAGACAAAAAGAATCAGGGAAACAATACCTTTCACAATAGCCTCAAATAATATAAAATATCTTGAGGTATCTCTATTCAGACCAGTGAACGACTTATATAATAAAAATTTTAACACATTGAAGAAATAAACTGAAAATACCAGAAGATGAAAGCTCTCCCACGCTCATGAATTGATAGGATTAATATAGTAAGAATGGCCACTGTTCCCAAAGCAATTTACAGATTTAATGCAATCTCCTTCAAAGTTCTAACAAAATTCTTCATACAGCTTGAAAGTACGTTTTTTGAGCTAAAAGCCATTCCTTTATTCTGAAATGACAATTTTGAACTTCATAAAAAACATTAAAACTCAGGTGTAGCTAAAAACAACTCTGAAAAATAAAAGAGCTGTAGGAGGTATCACCATTCCTGATTTCAAGTTGTTCTACAGAGTTATAGTAATAAAAACAGCATGATATTGGTCTAAAACAGACACAATGAACTAATGGAATCAAATTAAAGACCCAGACATAAAGGCAAATACATATGGATACCTGATTTTTTATAAAGAAGCCAGAAATAGCCACTCGAGGGTGTGGTTTGCAGCCTGGATATTCTTTGCTTTATGTCTAAAATCTACTTATGAGTGAATACATACCATGTCTACATTTCTAGGCCTGTGTTACCTTACTTAGGATGATACTCTCCAAATACATCCATTTGCCTACAAAATTTAGGGCATCAATTTTTTTTAACTGCTGAGTAGTACTCCATTGTGTAGATGTACCACAGTTTGTTAATCCATTCTTTAGTCGAAGGGCATCTAGGTTGTTTCTAAGTGCTGGCTATTATAAATAATGTTGCTATAAACATAGTTGAGATAATGCCCTTGGGGTAAGAATGTGCATCCTTTGTGTATATGCCCAATAATGGTATTGATGGATGATTGGGGAGATTGATTCCCGGTTTTCTAAGGAATCGCCATACTGCATTCCAGAGTGGCTGTACAAGTTTATACTCCCACCAGTCATTAAACTTCATGGAAAGGAACTAAACCCTCTGAAGGCAGACAACTTTCAAATGGTGTGGGCAGTTTGTGGAGCCTCTTACAGTGGGACCAGATTATGTTCTTGGTGCATGAAGTGACATCTTGGAGCCCATTCCCTACAGAGGAGCACCTAACTCAGCCTTAATGCTGGGATGAGGGACTTAGACCTACCTCAACTGAATATGTCAGTCTAAACTGAGCCACCTTGGGACTCCTTACCCTCTGTGGGGAATGGATGGGGGATGGGGTGAGGGGGAAGCTGAGGGAAGACTGGGGAGGGAGTGTGAGGAAGGAAGGGAGAGGAAACAGTGGTAGATATGAAAAAAACCCTCTTAAATAAAAAAAAAATGGGAAAAAAATATATAAAAGAAGCCAGAAATACACACTGGAAAAAGATAGCTTCTCTTCAACAAATGATGTAAGTCAAGCTAGATGGCCACATATAGAAGAACCCAAATAGATCCATATTTATCACTTTTACAAAGCTTAACTCTAAATGAATCGAAGACCTCAACACAAAACCAGATACACTAAAACGTAGGGAATGGCCTTGAACTCATTGGCTTTCATTTATAAGAGTGACTGTGTTCATGGTGCCTCTTTCATAGTAATAGACCAGTAACGAATACAGACGCTATCTGCAATACCCATAAAAAATAATCATAAAGAAACTGTAAGATAGTCACTGAAGAAGTGGTGAGATGCCAACAAACCTGAAAACCTGAGTTTCAGCCTGGGAATCTACATGGTAGGAGAGAACTGACTTCTACAAGTGGGCTGTAGGGTGCACACACGCACACCCCCACCATACACAAACAGTGATAAGGAAATACATGTAAAAAATTAATTAAAATAAATACACATGCAAGGAATAAGAAAAGAATGAAAATCTATGATGACAAAAATAAGTCTACTAAACACAAAGGATCACTTTGATGGAGAAAAGGAGGAATGAAATGTCTGAAGACAATAGTAATAAAAAAAATCAAAGGGCAATTTTCCCATTGAGAGATCACATCCCCTTCTGGCTGCATAACTGGAAACTGTAAATCAGCACTGATAGTGTAGGTGTGTTCTCCTGAGTGGATAACAATGGCAGAGGGCTATTGGTCATAGGGAAGACTATGTATGTGTGGCTGAGGGAAGACCACACATAGGAAATCCCATTCTCATTTACTAAAACTTTCTGTGAATCTAAGTCTTCTCTAAAAACTCTATGTTAAAAAAAATAAGAAAGTTATCATTAAACAAATGCACATCAACAAATTCGACAAAATAGATAAATTCCAAGACACATGTAACCTAGATTGGATCAGGGAGAGAATCAGTGTCAAAAAAAACTAAAAATATCTTTGATCAGATGCCTTCACAGATGAATTCTACAAAACATTTGAAGAATTACTATCAACGTATCTCACATTCTTAAAAATAAACTTAAGAGAGAGTAAATTATAACTCACTCCATGCCCAACGTTGTCCTGACACAAAAGCAGACATTACATAGTTGTAAAACTCCCCACTAAGGGTCTAGCAACCCAAACCCAACATTATATAAAAACTGATTCAGCATCAATAAGTGTGATTTAATTGTGGAACATAAAGATAATCAACCTTTTAAAAGTTGGCCAAGATAATATAAAACATTAACAGACTAATGAATGACTAAAAAATATTTGACTCTCCAGGTATGGTGGTGCATGCCTTCCATTCCTACACTGGGGAGGCAGAGGCTGGCAGATCCCTGGCATGGTGGAATCATTGCTCTGGTCTGTCACTGGTGCCCTGTACTGAGTGAGTATCTCTTAAGGAATAATCACACACCACCAGTAAATGGAAGTAATTTAAACAAGAAAGTCCCCATGCATACTAGCACTCTTGGATCATAGTAAACACCGAGATATTAGAACTATTAATGTCTGAAATTAATTTCCATCATGCTAAAAGCAACCAGCTCTGAATAGCCAAGCAAAAGTAGCATTTTCAGAACCAGATGTACTGGAACACACCTGTTACTCCAGCACCATAAGGATAGAGGCAGGAAGATCATAAATTTGAAGTAAGACCAGACTAGAAATCAAGACCCTCTCAAAAATGATGCGGCATTTTTCTTGGTAAGGATCCAAAGGGGTGACTTTAAATGCCAACTCCATCAAGCATCTACAGTGTCACTCACTTTGCAATAGAGTACCAATGGGCCTAGACAGAAGGATGACAGAGCCACAGCCCTACAAACTTCCTTTCAGGAGCAACCACGACCTACAGTGGAGCAGTGCTCAGGTGACTCAAAATGATTCTTTTCCTGATGGACAGTGCTGACTGTTTAAGGCATAGGATTTTTCAAAAGCTTAGGTGGCTGTGATAGTACCTGTTAATCTGCATTTCAGCAATGTCTCAACCTAGAGGCCTAGTCAAGGTGTTACTATCATTTATGGAGATTTTACTGTGGACCAAACACTGATCTAAATATTTTTGTATGTTGGTGTGTTAACCTTCTCAATTTTCCCTAATATAATAATTATTATTATAATCTCCAATTTATAGTTGGAAAAAACTAGGGTATAAAATTTAATAATTTTCTGATAATCAAAGTACTAGTGACTTCAAAGTCTGGCAGAAACTAAGGGAGTCAGGAGTTTCTTATCCTTTCTTTTTAAAAAGAGAAGCTTCTGGCTGCCCCGCCAGAGTCTAGAAGGGGAATTTCTGTTCAGCTATTTTTTCTTTCTCTGTCTAAGGGTTAGACCTAGCACCTCTCACATACTAAGCACAAGATCTAACCCTGAGCTATACCCCAGCCATCAGCTGTCCAATTCTTCCAGTGACCTGGGATGGCTATGTGCATATTCATCCCATCTAGTCCTGTTATCACGCTCCTGTAGGTCATGTCCAGGCTATATGCACAACTCAGCTAAAATTTGCCACCCACTATTTCTCTATCCCCTGGCAAAAGATTTTGGATCAGTGATAAAACTTTGGTAAGAAGGAAGGCCCCGAACAGAACTCATGTAGGGTGGCACTTCATCTAGTTACATAGTCACTAATAAATTGACCTTATTTACTAAATAACCCCTCACCCGCATTTGGGGAAGTAACTGTTCTATACACAAAAGGAAGATGTAAAAATTAGGAGGGAGACTTGGTCAAAAGGGTGCCCATGAGAGAGGGAGGGGGATGAGGAATATTGTTTATGTGTAAATATTGCTTATATGTAAATAAACATAAGTAACTATGAAATTAAAAAAAGTGTTTTTAAATGAACCTGGCTCCAGTGACACTGACTGGTAAGCATGTGTCATATGCATTGAGTATGCTGCGTGCATCTTTAAGATCCTAATTGTGTTTCTCTGACTCCTAAAAGCACCAATGGAAACACTGCACCATGATGCTACAGATGACAGAAGCAAAGGGTGATGGTATGTTTGTGTGTCTGTGTGTGTCTATGTGTGTGTATATGTGTGTGTCTCTGTGTGTGTATGTGTGTGTGTGTCTCTCTGTGTGTATGTGTGTGTCTGTGTGTGTATACATGTGTATATGTGTGTATGTATGTGTATGTATGTTTGTGTGTATGTGTGTGTACATGTGTGTATATGTGTGTATATGTGTGTATATGCATGTGTGTATATGTTTGTGTGTATGTGTTTGTGTGTGTATGTGTGTACATGTGTGTATGCATGTGTATGTGTCTATATGTGTGTTATGTGTGTGTCTGTGTGTGTGTTTATGTGTGTCTGTGTGTGTACGTATGTATATGTGTGTATGTGTCTGTGTATATGTGTGTCTCTGTGTGTGTATGTGTGTGTATGTATGTGTGTGTACGTGTGTGTGTCTCTGTGTGTATACATGTGTGTGTATGTGTGTATATATGTGTGTCTGTGTGTGTCTGTGTGTGTGTACGTGTATGTATATGTGTGTGTCTCTGTGTGTGTCTGGTTTCAAGCTGTGAGGAGCAGCTGATGCCTCTGGGACTTCTCGCCCATAGCTTGATATATGAGATTGTTCAATCACTTACTTTCAGGGAAACCATTCATAACTAGAATTCAAGAAGAGGGGAAAACCCCAGAGCTACCCAAAATGACTCCAATGAAGGGGCAGAAAGAAGACACTCGCACAGTTAGCTTGAGATCATTCAGAGAGAGCAGTTCGGCTCTTCTGAGTCACTAAGTTAGCCACATGGAACAAAAAAATGACTCAAGAGAGCAGGGTTGATCCTGGAAATGGGTTCATTGCTCAGAGGGGGAGGGGAGGGCCCTGGGCAAGGAGGAAGAAACTAGTAGAAGTACTTGTCATCTAAGATGACCTTCTTAGATCCAGTTACTCAGTGATCCCAGGAGCATTCTCAGAGAGCTGGAGACAAAATAGCAGGGTTCCTTCTGCCTTTGAGTTCCAAGAGATTCATTCTAGAATTCAGCAACCATCCTTCCCACCCCAATGTGCACAGCCTTCCATTGGAAAGCAAAGCAGAGCAAACCCACGTGGTCTGGGGCTGTCTTCTTCTCTTCTTTCTCACACACCTGGGTTCAGAGTACCAATTAAGGTGCACGAGGATGAGGGCTCCTTTCCCGACTATGGAACTTGGAAGCTCCTGGCTTCCCTATAGGAAAGACAGTCATTTATAGCCCCCTTTGTCCTCTGTTCTCTCTCATACTTGCTTCACTGTTAGATGTTTCTGCATCTGGTAAAGCCAAGTTGTTGGGTAAATTATCACTTTAAGTCAGAGCTTCTCAACGTGTGGGTCACATATCAGATATCCTGCATATCAGCAGCAAAATTACAGTTATAAAGTAGCAATGAAAATAATGTTATGGTTGGTGTCACCACAGTATGAGGAACTGTATTAAAGGGTCACAGCCTTAGGAAGGTTGGGAACCGCCTCCTGAGGTGTTACTTGGTGCTTAGACCAGTGGACTAGTACCTGACAGGAAACAAGAGACTTGGCATAAACAGCAGTTTGGCAGACAGATAGACCAAGACGTAAGTTGAATGTTCTTAACCCTACTGTTCTGCCCTAGGGGGAAAACAGCAATGAAGACGCACTTATAGTTAATTAGAAAGACTGAATGGTTTGACAGACTAGAAGGAAGTTCTCATGTTTCTTTTCCAATGACAAGCAAAACCTCCTGTGCCTTCCTGTCCTATGCCCTCCCCCACTAAAGAGCAACTAAAACCAAACCAAAGCTTTCATATAGACAAGAGAAACTCATAGTTTAAAATTTTTGAGTTCTCCTTTATGTTCCTTCCACACTATAAAAGTAATGTACAATGACAGAAAGAGGAAGAGGTGCATAAGAACACACATTGATGTACATACCTCATAACTAGACTCCCAATCCCCTGAAACTTTTTAGATTTGTTAGACAGAGACTGTTCTACAGCACAGGACAGCCTTGAATTCATGGTGTAGCTGTGAACCAAGCTGACTCTGAACCATGGGTGATCCTCTTTCCTTGGCCTCTTAGTACTGGGATGTTCTGAACCACCACGTCCAGATTTCTATAATTTGCAGCAGGCATTCTCAGAATCACCATGCTGCCTCCTTTTAACATGTCACCTCAACAAATACAATAGAGAAAGGCACATACATTTTAAACTCATTTGTGTGGGGACATTTGTGCTTATCTTCAGGGAGGGTATGCTATTTCTAATCCTGGAGCCAATTCTACCAATAAAGCAGAGACTTAACCATCCCTGGAGTTCTCCTGGCTGGCTGGCTGGGTCATGGGCCCATGGGAATGGAACCTGGCTGGTTTGGTTTCCCCAGATTCAACTCCCAGCTTGGGCAGAATTCAACATCTTGGTTATTGGGTGCAAAGTGGACTTCCCTGCACGGCAGGCAGGTCGTGGCCTGTGAAAGTCTATATTTGTCCTCCAGATCCTCTCAAGCCTAGCACCTGTATCTCCGAGGCCCAATGTCACTCTGTCTGGATGCTCAGAGAGGTGGCATTTGTCTTTCTAACCATCCTATGATGTTTTCTGGCTAGTGTGAGGCACTTACTAAAAGAGATGGACCACAACATTCAAATGTAGTCATTTGTCTGCCACTATGAGACAGAGCACAGCAAACGTGAATGGTTTAGTTCATACTAACAAGTTTAAATGTTTATTTCTCTTAACTTAGAATAACATGAAATACCAACTTGAAAAGACAATGTACAAGGTCAAGAGGGATAGTTTACTCTGTATTCTTGTTTGAATCCCTTCTCTGCGTAAGATGTATGCATGGGATCAAATTTACCCAATAGTTCTATTCTTGGCCTGAAGGTCAGTTGTGATAAATCTAGGGAAGTATTGATTTTGTAACGTGTACTATGACCATTTGCATTGTATTCACCTCTTGGCAGTAACTGCTCCTACCCAGTTTTCTCCTTTGATCCCCAGTACAGCAATAATGTCCAAAAAGACACTTTTTTTGAGTCCCATATTATATACAGAAGATATGTATATAAGATACAGGATGCATGGTATATAGAATATTAAATGCATGGATGATAAGAGACAGTATAGGATTAGTTCTGAGTCAGGACTAGAGAGAAACCCACAAGAAAAAGGCAATAACAGCATTCTCTAGATCACAGTTCAGGTTAAATTTTTTCCTACAGACTGTAAGAGCTCAGAGAATAATGGGAAGACTGTTATGGGGACCTAAGTATAGGTTTTTCTGTGCTGTCCTGGAACTCACTCTGTAGACCGGGCTGGCCTTAAACTCAGAGATCTGCCTATCTCTGTCCCCTGAATGCTGGGATGAAAGCGATGCATCATCACTGCCTGGCTCATACATGCTTGTCTTGTAGATCTCAGGAAGTCATCAAAACTTTATGAGCTAATATTTTCCAATAAAGAGGTTCCCCTAATGTATCATGGTTTGACTTACAAGTCTTTGCCCACTTATAGTGGTGCCAAGTAATATGCATTCAGAAAATAAAACAAAACAGGCTTAAAACTTTTAACTTTCCCAGGCTTGCAATATGTGACACAGTATTCTCTCAAGATGTTAGGCAATTCAGTCCACCGGAGTATGACAAAATAGCTGACCTTTAGTTTATTGCTAAAATAGACAGGGTAGGTACATTAGATGCATTTTCTTACAGTATCTACAATGCATAATGAGTTTATGAGGACAAAACCCCAGACGCTAGCTGGATTAGTTTGCCAAAGAACAAACAGATAACCTGAAGCTATATATTTGCAGCAAATTGAGACTCACTGTTGTGTCTACCTTCCGAAGTCACAATCACAAACCCAAAGGATCCAAATATAAGAGGCAATTAATTTCTATAGATGCCCCAGAGATTCCAAGGAAGTTGAAATGTAACATCTTGATCTGAAGGGGGGAGGAAATGCATATGGTGTTAACATCTCAATAATTGGGGAGGGATTTAGGTGCTTCCAGTAATGATGTCTGCTATACCTCATAGTGGCAGTGCTATTCTCAAATAGGGATCCAAAAACTTGCATAAAATAGATGAACACAAGGTGTTTTTACCTATCTCCCTTTTTGTACTTGGGGGCTAATTTCTTCTACCAGGAACATATTGCCATTTGAATTGGAGCCAGCATAGACACATCGAATCTCCTCCTAATACAATCAGAGAAAGAGAGAGAGAGAGAGAGAGAGAGAGAGAGAGAGAGAGAGAGAGAGAGAGAGAGAACATCTAACAACATTCATGGCTCAGGGTGAACTATTGACTGTGCACAAACCTGTCACCAGCCGTGTTATTAAAGCCAGTACACTGCCCATGCCTGCTTTATTCCTTGCCCTCTGTCATCTCTCACTGGCATGGTTGCCTTTAATTTTGAATTGAAGCCCCCATGAAGAGAATCTAAGAGGATTCTTTCTCCATTGAAAAAGAAAAAAAATCCTATGTTCTTTGATTAGTTGCCTCTATGCATCTTATCTTTCCAGCCACCACATAAAATCACATGTGGCACATTTGTTCACAGATACACATTAAAATGTGGGTGAAGTGCTCTTCAGCAATTCAAATGGTAATGGAGACAAAGATGGCAAATTCTACAGTTCAGCAGTAAAATAACTGTTCATGATTCTTTAACTCATGTGGCCGATGATTCTGTTTTGAAAATATCCATCTGAAATTTTCTCTTATTTACAAGGACTTTCACCTTCCAGAAAAGCAGCTAATAATTTGGCTCATTGAAAGACATAACCAATAATTTCATCATCCATGTTCTTTATTAACAATATATTCTCAGAGAAACAAAGCCAAAAGTATTGAAACCAATCATCACCAAAACTTCTCACAATGACTACAGCTCAAAGGTTTTTCCTACTTTTATTATAACTGACTTTCTTCCCAAGTTATGTTCTACAATATTGCTATAAAAACTCCAAAAAAATGCTTCTGTTATAAAATAAATAACTCTTCATTGATTTCTTTCATGTACCGCCTTCCTGTCAGGGCCTCTCTGGTTTTTTATGTTTGTTTGCTTGTGTGCTTATGCTTTTAGGAAGTTCTGTGATGGTTTTCATTAAGCAAAATATGAAATAATATTAATAATAATATAAATAATAATAATAAAGGACAGGTCCTGTGAGTATTTGATGTTGGTTGCAGGGTCATGGGAAACCTTCATCTATTCTTTAAAGTTAAAATATAAGCTGCTGTACAAAGTAATGAGTCTCCCTTCAGCATTTTCAAACCTGTGTATATTAGACTTTGTCCTGATTCCACAGAACTCTGTGCTGTCACTCACATCCATGCCCCCTCTGCCTAAGTAGTATCCCCTCTACTTTCATGCCTCATAAATCTCAGTACTTTATCTTTATTGTCCTCTATCTTCTCAAAAGACCCCTCTATGTCCTCATGGTTGCCTTTCTACTGCCATGATTTACACAAACACACAAATATAGATTCTCCATATGAGAGGAAATATCCAGTATTTATCTAAATTTGGCTTATTTCACTTAATATAATGATCCAGTTCTGTCTATTTTCCTGAAAATCCCATGATTTCATTTTTCTTTATGATTGAAGAAAATACCTATGGATATGTGTACTAAACTTTATTTACTCATTTATTTTTTTTTACTGGCATGAGGCTGCTTCCATTTCTTAGTTATCATGAATGGTGCCTCAATAAACATGGACGTATGGGTATTTTTCTCTGTGTTGAGTTAGAATCCTTTCGTTACACACCCAGGCGTGATATAGCTGTGTCACATGACAGTTCAGTTTTTAGTTTTTGAAAAGATATTGAGAGTGACTACAGAGAAAAATCAAGTCATATATAAAGGAAGGCACATCAGAATGACATCTGACTTTTAATGGACATTTTGGAAGCTGGAAGGGCCTTGGCTGATGTTTTACAAGTTTTGAAAGACCCAGATGCCAAAGCAAACTACTATACCCAATAAAACTATATCATAATCAAAAGAGAAACTATTCATAGTCAAAACAGATTTAAGAAAGTAATGTCTAAAAGAGCCAACTTCATAGAGGATATTAGAAGAAAAATTTAGCTCTAAAGAGAATATTGAACTTAACCAAGAGGACCCAGGAGTATATAATCCCAGAATTAACAAAACTAAACATTAACTAAACAAAAGAAGTCTAAGAAACACCACTACCCACCACAAAATAGCAGGAATAAGTAATAATAATAACTCAATATTAATATTACTGGTCTCAACTCCCCCAATAAAAAGATATAGACTAACAGACTGATCTAGGAAACAGAATCCATTTTTTCTGCTTCCAAAAAAAAAGAAAAAAACTCCACATCACTATAAATAATAAACATCATCTTCCTTAGAGTAAAAGGATGGGAAAACGTATTCCAAGGTGGTTTGAACGAAAATAACCTTCATAGACTCATATCTTTGCATGCTTTGTGTCCAGCTGATGAACTTCTTGGGAAGGACTAGTAGGGTAACCTTGTTGGAGGAGACATGTTAATAAGACTGCACTTTGTGACCACCTGCTGCCTGTAGATCAGAATGTAAAGCTCTCAGCTCCTTCTCCAGCATTGCTGCCTGCTTGCACGCTACTATGCTTCCTGCCTTGGCAATCATGGACTAACCTTCTGAAACTGTAAGAAAGTCCCTGGTTCAATGCTTTCTTTATAAAGAGTGCCTTGGTCATGGTGTTTGAAAACAGCAATAGTAATCCTAAGACACAAGGAAACGAGGGGAGGAAAGCAGCAAGTGTAGTTATTTTAATATCTAACATAATAGACTGAAAATAGAAGAGAAAGGGAAGGGAATTCATATTCATTAAAGGGAAAATGCACAGAGTGGATATTACACTAACATTTACCAAAGAGGTACTTGCTCATCCATGCTCGTTGCTGCTTTACTCATGATAGCCAGAAAATGGAAACAGCCTAGATTTCCATCAATTAATGAATGCATAATAAAACATGTTTATAAAATGGAACAATACCAACCTGGTTAGAAAAATAAAATTATAAAGTTTGCAGGTAAATGAACGAAGTTTTAAAAAAAAAAATTCAGAAACCTAAGGACAAACTGCATGTTTTTTTTTCCCCTCATTTCTAGAGGGTAGCTTTGAATTTTGAGACATGTGTGCTTCATTTGGAGCGCTCATGGAAGTCAGGAATTTAGTATGGGGCCAAAGGAAATGGAGCTTTCAAGGGACAGGAAATCAAACACCGTTACTTTAAAAGGTTGAAGGGAAATAATAGGATGGAAAGAATTGAGTGTGGTGGAGAATGGGATAGCAATGCCAAGGAAGAAACAGCAGGAAGGGTGTTTCTTCCTTCCTAAAAGTTTTACAAACAAGCCAAATGGGAACCTACTGCAATAGAAGCTCCCTAAAGAATATTCATATACATATTTTAAAAAGAGTTTAATGGAGCTGTCATGCTATAGGGAGACGATACTGCTCCAGGTGACTCACGCTAGCAAATACAACCTCGATACCAAGAATGGATTCATATTTTTTTTTTTGAGTTGTTGGCCAGTTGTTTCCCATAGATTACCCAAGCATTATAAGTTATTACCAATATTCTTGGGTACCATCCAGAATTTGACATACAGTTATTGGTGACTAAAATATGTTTCGCAGAAGATGGAAGTTTTATCCTACTGGCTGGCTTTTTATAGCACTGAAATTTATTATGAATCTGACTGGAGAAGAAAAGTAATCATCACTCTCACTCAGTTGTGAACCCTAAAACTGTAACAATGACTGGCCTGAAAAAAAAAATATGCTCATTGGTACAAATGGCACAAATGTTGTGGGATATAACCAGTCACATCTTGATTAAATCCATGAAATGGAACCCACACTAGGCACTCTTAATGAAGCCAAGAACCTGTAGCTAGTTAGCCTTAAAGGAGAACTCAGTATTATTATACTGATAAAATGGATACATGATAAAAATGACCTTTTCTTTTGGGGTTTTCAAGACAGGGTTTCTCTTTGTAGCCCTGGTTATCCTAGAACTCAGTCTGTAGATGAGGCTAATGAATGTCTGCTATACTCATGGATCAGTACATCTCTCAACCCTCATTAGAATAACCTCTCCCTGCAGTAGTTGACAATTAACTCAGAGACTCTCAACCAGGTCAGTATGCAGCAATAAGAGACGGCAAAATGCTCAGTTCTAATAGGATACACATTATGCTTCTCGCTCAAAGGCTCAGGGATGTTCTCAAAAGAGGGCAAAGAAAGACTGCTAGAACCAGAGGTGATGAACAACAGGGAAACAATTGGACAGATAGGACAGGTCATTTAGAGGTATGAATTCACAGGTATGGCAGCAAGCATGTGGCCTGTGCAAGCTCAACCCAGACAGCAGGCAGGGAGATGATGGGTAGGAAATCCTGCCGCTAGCTAAGGAGCTTTGGGGATATTTGAAATCTTCTGGGAGAGGGAGAGGTAATTTTCCATAATGATGTGACCCCTGGTGGGTTGACTCCACTCCTAGGAGTGGTTTGCAAAACAAATTGGACTTGATGGAGAAAGACCATAAAGAAGGAACTCTCTGCTAGGTAAGTAGAGAGCATATTAGGGGAGTTGGAGGAAATAGATTAATATGATAAAAATGCCGACATTCTCAAACAATAAAGTATTATTTTTTAAAACCGAGACAACTATAGCTTTGTGAGGTTCTCTCTGGGTGTTCTTTGTTGCTGCTCTATACGTTTATTTTGTTCCGATGTTATGCTGTTTTTGTTACTATGGTTCTATAATGTAGTTTGAGATAGAGTATTGTAATACTGACAGCCTTCTTTCTTTTTAGGATTGCACTGACTATTTAGGGACTTTCAGGCTTCCATGTATTAGGGTGGCCTTTTCCAGTTCTGGGATGAGTATACTTGCAATCTTGATAAAAATTGTCTTAAACTTTAAGGCAGTTTTTGGAAAGAATGATTTTTACATTATTAATCCTACCAATCTTCAAACATGGAAAGTTTTCCTATCTTCTGGTGTCTTTTCAAAAGCCTTAAAGTTCATATTGTAGAGGTCTCTCACTTATTTGGTTAGATTTAGATCCATATATTTAAGAAAGCTATTATGTAAAAAGCTATTAAATAAAGCCTTATTTTTCTCTTGACAAGTTCATTAACTGGTATACCCATTTAGTTTGCTAAAAGCACTTATCTCTCATCGGAACTAAGAGCTTTTGGCTGGGGTCATTATGGTCTTTTAACCACAGGACCATGTTGCATGCAAACTTCCTTTCCTGTTTGCGCCCCTTTGTCTCATTTGATTGCTCTAGATAAAAATTCAAGCACAATATTGAGTAATAGTGGTAAGAGTGAGCACTCCTGTCTTCTTCCTTATCTCAGAGGAAATGCTTTCAGTTATACCCATTTTATATAACGTTGGTTGTGCTTATTTTAATGTAGCCTTTATTATGTTATTATACTTAAACTGAAACAATCTTGTATACCTAAAATGAAACCAACTGTGTCATACTGTATGATCTTTTTTTTCAATTAATAAAAGGTCTTCTTTTACCCCATATATCCCCCTGCTTCCCCTTCCTTCCTTCCTCCCAATCCCTCCCAGTAAGCCTTTAACCTTGCCCCTCTCCATCCCCTATCCACTCCCCCCAGAAGGGCAAGAAGTCTCAAGGTGGGTCAGCGCAGCACAGCACATCCAATGCAGGCAAGTCTAATCCCAATATTAAGACTGGGTTAGGTGTTCCTCTGTAGGGAATGGGCTCCAAGTTGCCAGCCCATGCACAGGAAAACAGTCTGATCCCATCCCTTGAGGCTCCACATACTACTCATGACAATCGACAGATGCCTACATTTATAAGGCCTAACTCCTTTTCCCATGGTTCCTTAGTGGCTGTTCTTGATTCAGTGAGCTCCCCAGAGCTCCAGCTAGCCATCTCTGTGGGAATTCTCCTCATAGGCCCTATCCCCTTGTTCATACAGACTCTCCTCCCCTGCTCTCAGCTGGAGCAGGAGCTTGGCCCACTGTTCAGCCATGGATCTGTGCCCATCTCTATTGATGTAGATTCTGTAATGACACATAAGATGGTTTATTCATTTGATTATAGGGGAAGTCCTGTTTAGATACCCCCTCCATTATTGGTTGGAAACTTAGCCAGATGCATCCTATGAGTTCTTGGAGGATTCCCTAGCACCTAGTCTCTTTCCATCCCCACACTGGCTTCCAAGATATCCATCTCTTGTTTTTTCTCCCTCTTGGTTGCTCCTCTCATTCAACCATCTCCTTCTCTCATGATTTGTTCCCACCTCTTCTTGGTTACAACCTGTTATGATCCCAATTTGCTAAGGTGATCTTCTCTATTTTCTCTTCCTCGCGGAATCTCTGAATGTCTTTCTTAAGTTCATTCTGATCCCAAGCTGTTCAGGGGTTGTGTTTTGTGGTTTGCTGCTTTTTGCCTAAAATCTACTTATAAGTGAGTACATCCCATCCCTATTTTTCTGAGCTTGTGATACCTCGCTCAGGTGGATATTCTCTAAATCCATCCATTTGTCTGCAAATTTTAGAATTTTAATGTACCACGGTTTGTTGTTAATTTACTCTTCAGTTGAGGGGCATCTATGCTATTTCCAGGTCCTTGGTATTATGAATAATGCTGCTATGAACATAATTGAGCTAATGCCTTTGGGGTACCAATGTGCATCTTTTGGGTATATGCCCAATAGTGATATTGCTGGATCCTTGGGGAGATTGATTCTCAGTTTTCTGAAGAACCGCCATACTGCATTCCAAAGTGGTTGTACAAGTTTACACTCCCACCAACTTAACTTAGCCATTCTGGCAGGTGTAAGGTGGTATCTCAAAGTTGTTTTGATTTGCATTTCTCTGATAGCTAAAAATGTTGAACAATTTTTTAAGTGCCTTTCAGCCATTTGTAAGTCTTCTGTTGAGAATTCCCTTTTTAGCCCTGAACCCCAGTTTTAATTGGGTTATTTAGGTTTGGGGGCTCTAGTTTCTTGAGTTCTCTATATATTTTAGAGATCAGTCCTCTGTCTGATGTAGGGTTGGTGAAGATCTTTGCTCCATTCTGTAGGCTGTTGTTTTGTCTTATTGACTGTGTCCTTTGCCTTACAGAAGCTTCTCAGTTTCAGGAGATCCCACTTATGGATTGTTGTTCTTAGTGTCTGTGCTACTGGTGTTATATTTAGGAAGTATCACCTGTGCCAAAATGTTGGGGGGTATTTCCTATTTTCTTTTCTATCAAGTTCAGCATAGCTGGGTTATGTTTAGGTCTTTGATCCACTTGGATTTGAGTTTTGTGCAGGGTGATAGGGTTGTATCTATTTTCATTCTTCTATATACTACTACCATCCAGTTATGCCAACACCATTTGTTGAAGATACTATCTTTTTTTCCAATGAATATCTTTGGCCGCTTTGTCAAAAATCAGGTGTTCATAGGTCTATGGGTTGATGTCAGGGTCTTCTAGTCAATTCTATTGATCCACAAGTCTGTTTTTATGCCAGTACCAGGCTGTTTTTATTACTGTAGCTCTATAGTATAGCTTGAAGTCAGGGACGGTGATTCCTCCTGAAGTCCCTTTATTCAGCAGGTCTGTTTTGGCAATTCTGGGTTTCCTATTATTCCATATGAAGTTGAGTACTATTCTTTCAAGATCTGCAAAAAATTATGTTGTGATTTTGATGGTGATTGCATTGAATCTGTAGATTGCTTTTGGTAAAGTTGCCATTCTTACTATGTTGATCCTACCTATCCAGGAGCATGGGAGATCTTTCCATCTTCTGATCTCCTCTTGAATTCTTTCTTCAGTGACTTAGTGTTTTTGTCAAACAGGTCTGCTGCTTCTTGGGTTAGACTTAAACAGAGATGTCTAATGCTATTTGCAGCTGTTATAAAGGGTGATGCTTCCCTTATTTCTTTTTCAACCCTTATACCCTTAGTGTATATGAGAGCTATTGATTTTTTTTTTTAGTTAATCTTGTATGCTGCTACATTCCTGAAGGTGTTTATCAGCTGTAAGAATTCCCTGGTAGAAAATTGGGGGTCACTTATGTATACGATCCTATCATCTGTAAGTAGAGATGGTTTGATTTCTTTCTTTCCAATTTGTATTCAATTAATCTCCTTTTGTTCTCTTATTGCTTTAGCTAAAACTTCACGAACTATATTGAATAGACAAGGAAAGAAAGGACAGTCTTTTCTTGTTCTGGATTTTAGTGACATTGCTTTGAATTTTTCCCCATTTTATTGATGTTGGCTGTCGGGTTGCTGTATATCACCTTATTATATTTAGGTATTTTCCCTGTATTCCTGATCTCTCCAGGACTTTTATCATGAAGAAGTGTTGGATTTTGTCAAAGACTTTTTCAACACCTAATGAGATGATTATATGACTTTTTTATTTCAGTTGTTTTTATGATGAATGACATTCACATATTTTTTTTTTTTTTGTATGTTGACCCATTCGCATCTCTGGGATGATGCGTACTTGATCATGGTGGATGAATTTTTTGATATGCTATTGTATTTGGTTTGCCAGAATTTTATTGAGTATTTTTTTGCATTAATGTTCATGAAGGAGATTGGTCTGTGATTCTCTTTCTTTATTGCATCTTTGAGTGGCTTGGGTATCAGGGTGATTGACGCCTCACAAAAAGAGTTTGGCAGTGTTCCTTCAGTTTCTACTGTGTGGAACAGTTTAGTTCTTCTTTGAAAGTCTGGTAGAATTCTTGTGTGAGATTTCTCAAGGTTTTTCATATAGGCATCTAGTTCTACGAGTTTTCCTCTTAGCACTGCTTTCATTGTGTTCCATAAGTTTTGGTATGTTGTGGATTCACTTTCATCAAATTCTAGGAAGTCTTTGGCTTCTTTCTGAACTTTTTCCTTGATCTGGAGGTGGTTCAATTGAGAGATGTTCAGTTTCCATGAATTTGTAGGCTTTCTGTGATTTTTCTTGTGGTTGAACTCTAACTTTAGGCCATGGTGGCCTGATATGATACAAGGAGTTATTCCCATTTTTTGTATCTGCTTATATTTGCTTTATGACTGAGTATGTGGTCAATTTTAGAGAAATTTCCATGGGGTGCTGAGAACTATGTAAATTCCTTTGTGTTTGAGTGGAAGGTTCTGTATATATCTATTAAATCCAATTGGGTCAACATCTGTTAGATTCCTTATTTCCCTGTTGATTTTCTGTCTTGATTATCTATCCAAGGGTGAAAGTCGGGTATTGAAATCTCCCACTATTAGTGTATTAGGTTTAATGTGAGGTTTAAGCTTTGGTAGTGTGTGGGGATATAATAAAACATTCGGAGATATCAGAGGGATCTGCTCACAAGTCAGTCTAGGAGGATCAGAGAGTGGTCATTTACACCTTTAATCCCACCCAGCACAGGGATTATCCCGGGAGTGGTGACCTACGCCCTTAATCCAAACTGAGTTTGAGGTCATCTTAGTTTACAGAAGGAGTTTCAGGCTCCCAGGCAGGCAGTGGTGGGGTCACTCTTTAATTGAGCAAAGATAGTATTTAAGGCAGGTATCTGAAAAACAGAAAGGTAGAAGAAGCCATGGCTCACACTATTAGTCCCAGCACTTGGGAAGCAGAGGGAAGAGAATCTTTTTGAGTTCAAGGAAGTCTTTGGCTTCTTTCTGAACTTTTTCCTTGATCTGGAGGTGATGAAGCCAGCCTGGTCTTCAAAGCAAGGTTCAGGACTATTACACAGAAAACTCTGTCAAAAAAAAAAAAAAAAGGGTGGACTTGTCCTCTGATATCTGTGACCATTTTATTATATCCTCACAGTAGTGTTTCTTTATATCTTGTTTACTCCATCTATAGTGATTGATAGTTTTGCTGTGCATTGTCATCTGGGTTGGCAGCCATGATCTTTTGGTGTCTGCAAAACATCTGACCAGGAACTAGTTAGATGTTATTATGATATTTGGTCTTTTTCCTTTGCAGCTCTTAGTATTTTTTAATTTGTTCTGTAGGTTTAGTGGTTTGATTATTATGTGGAGAGAAAACTTTTTGGGGGAGTCCTAGTCTATTTGGTGTTCTGTAAGCTTCTTGTATCTTTATAGGCATTTCCTTCTTTATGTTGGGAAAGTATTCCTCTATGATTTTGTTGAATATATTTTCTATGCCTTTGAGCTGGTATTCTTTTCCTTCTTCGATTCCAGTTATTCTAAAGTTTGGTTTTATCATGGTGTCCCAGATTTCTCAGACATTTTGTGTTATGACTTTTTTGGTTTTAGTGTTTTTAACTGACATATATATTTTACTATTGAATCTTCCACTCCAGAGAGTTTCTAGTCCATCTCTTACATTCTGTTGGTTATGCTTGCATCTGTAGTTCTGGTTCATTTCTTCAGGTTTTCTATTTCCAGCTTTGCCTCTGTTTGTGCCTTCTTTATTGCTTCTATTTCAATTTTTAATTCCTGGAATGTTTCTTTCACCTGTTTGTTTTTCTTTTTCTTGGTTTTCTTCATTTTCTTTCAGGGATTTGTTCATCTCATCCAATTTCTTGTTTGAATTTTCTTCTATTTCTTTAAGGGAGTTTTAAGATATCTTCTTTTAAAGCTTCTATTATCTTCATGAAGTTGTTTTGAAGGCCATTTCCTTCTGTTTCCTCTTCATTGTTATGCTCAGGTCTTATTGTAGATCCACCAGCTTCTTCTGGTTTTGTCTTGCTGTTCTTTATATTGCTATATGTATTCTTGCACTGGTATCTGCCCATTACTTCCTCAGTTCACACTTAGTTCACTCTTGGTTGGCTCTTAGTCAGGTGAGGGCCTGAGAACTGTATGTCTCTGATAATTGCAGGGGCTACTCTTAATTGGCTCTTAGTTGGCTGTAGGCCAAGGAGCTGTGTTTCTCAAGTTGTTGCAGGGTTTGTTCTTAGTTGGTTCTTAATCGGCTTAGTCAGCTCTTAGTCAGCTCTTAGTCAGCTGTGGACTTGGAGGCTTCTGAGTCTTCCGTTGTCAGTGTGTGATGATGCTGATTGAGGTTTGGGTGGGGTTTGGCCCGTGGGATGTCTCCCTCCAGCTGTGTTCTGCTGGGGATTGGGCTTGGGGGGACTCGACCAGCTATGTTTGGTTTAGGGCAGAACTGGATGTGGTTGGGGTGCCACTGGCTTTGTCCCTAGGCTGGGGTTCAGAGACGGTGATCTCTGCTTGTATGATCTTTTGAACATGACTAGCAAGAATTTTATTAAGAAGCTTTGAAATTTGTTTAACAAGGAAATTTGTCTATAGTATTTTTTTCTATGAATCTTTAGTGAGTTTTTGTATCACAATAATGCTGGCTTCATTAAATGGGTTTGGTTGTGTTCTTTCCTTTTTTACTTAGTGCAAGACTTTGAAGGATATTCTTAATTCTCCTTTAAAGGTTTGGGAGAAAACAGTAGTTAAACCCATCAGATCCCTTTTAAAGATTTTTTTTTATTTAGTTATATGTGTATGGTGGTTACATGCACATGAATGCAGAGTCTAGGTGCCCATAGAGGCCAGAAGTGTCAGATCTCCTATGGAACTGGAACTACAGGCAATTGAGAGCCTCCCAAATGGGAAGCAAGCTTGAGTAAGAACAGTATGAGCTCTTAATTGCTGAGCCATCTCTCCAGCTGCCTGGTATCTTTATAGACAGTGATTATATTACTTTTTAAATCTCATTGCATATTATGGAGCTGCATGCATATACTTAAATACACACACATATACATATGGTCGTAACTTAACTTTTGTAGGTCACATGTGTTTCCTTTTCTGTAAAAAGCTTGTTAGTTTCATGACATCCCATTTATCAGTTGTTGGTTTCATTTTCCACTCTATCAGAGTTTTATTCAGAAAGTCTTTGCTTGACAAAAGCAATCTACAAAAATTATTAAATTTCATTCAAAATGCCATAGTCATTCTTTATAGACACAGAGAAAACAACCCCAAAATATATGTGAAAATACAAAAGACTAAGGATAGCCAAAATGATCCTGAATAAAATGAATACTGAAGTAGACATTACCATATCTTATTTCAAGTTCTACTATAAAACTATAGTAACAAAAACAGCCAGGTACTGATGTGTGCACATCAGTACACACACACACACACACACACACACACACACACACACACACACACACACACATACACACCAGACATCAGATACACAGATCAACTAAACATAATAGAGAACCCAAGGGCTAGAGAGATGGCTTGGGGCTTAAGAGCACTAGCTGCTCTCCCAGAAGACTCAGGTTCAACTCCTAGCACCCACATGGAAGCTCATAACTGTCTATATCTCTGGTTGCAGGGGATCTGGCACCTTCACACAGACATGCATGCAGGGAAAACACCAATGCAGATAAAATTTAAAGATAAATAAATTCTAAAAAAGAATAGATAATTCAGATATAAGTCCATACAACTAAGGCTGAGCTGTGGGCACATGCCTATAATATGAGCACTGGTTGTGTCTGGGGTAGTAAATGGGTAGAGACAGGCATACCATATCTGTTAGCATGGTTTTTATAGGGAGTTCTAGAACAACCAGAACTACCTAGAGAGATAAAAAGTTCATGCTGAAAAAATAAAGCACCTTCAATAAATGGAGCTTGCTGGATATCAACATGTAGACAAAAGAAACTAGATTCTTATCTCTCAATCTACATGAAACTTCAAATGGGATCAAGAACCTATTGAGTTCTTTTGTTGATTCAGATAGGCCCTCATGGAGCCCAGGTTCTGTATTCCCTCTGAGTCTAAAGTTGGCATTGTAGTCCTGAGGCTACCTCTACCCTCAGAGTGCTGAGATAACAGCTGTGTGTTTCCATGCCACATCTGATATACTTTATTAATCTTAGTAGAATAAAAATAATCAAGAACATATCTCTTGTTATGAAAATTAAAAGATAGAGGTTAGTTGCATCTTAGAAAATGTAATAGAAATCAATTTAAAGTAACAGACCTACATATCCACTGTGGTTTAGCTAAGTAGACCTCTCTCTGAGCATCCATCTTTAAAAAATTTAAATTCTTTTTTATTTAAAAGGTTTTTTTATTGTCATTGTTTAACATAACTAATAGTCTTTACCCCCCCTCCCCTCTTCCCAGTCATCATCCATCTTCCCTCCATCCATTCCTCAGAGAGGGTAAGGACTCCCAGAGTGAGTCAATGGACTCTTGCATATCCAGTTAAGGCAGGACCAAGCCTTCCTCCAGAATCAAGGCTGAGCAAGATATTACTCTGTAGGGAATGGGCTCTAAGAATTCAGTTTGTGCACTAGGAATAAGTTCTGGTCCCACTACCAGAGACCCCATAAACTGCCCACACCATTCGGCTGTCAAAGGGCATAGTTTAGTCCCATAGAAGCTTCCAAGCTATCAGTTCAGAGTCAGTGAGCTCCCAATAGCTTGGGTCAGCTGTATCTATGGATTTTCTCATGAGAATATTGACCCCTTTGCTCATCTAGTCTCCTCTCCCTCTCTTTGCCTAGATGGGGAGCTTGACCCAGTACTTAGTTGTGGATCTCTGCATTTGCTTCCATCAGTTGATGGTTGAAGGTTCTATAATGACAGTTAAGGTAGTCATCAATTTGATTATAGGGGAAGGTCAGTGTAGGCACCCTCTCCACTATTGCTTTGAGTCCTAGTTAGGGTCATTTTGGTGAGTTCTTGGATATTTCCCTGGCACCAGGTTTCTCTCTAATCCCACAATGGCTACCTCTATCGAGGTATCCCTTTTGTTCTCCCTCTCTGTCCCTCCGCCAACTCGGCCATTTCATTCCCTCATGTTCTCTCCCCAGCTCTCCTTACCCTCACCCCCCTAGGGTCCCAATTTACTCAGGAGATCTTCTCTATTCTCTCCTTCTCCATCCCATGGATGTCTCTCTTAGGTTTCTCCTGGTTACCTAGCTGCTCAAGGGTTGTGGATTGTAGCCTGGTTATCCTTTGCTTTATGTCTAAAATCCATTTACGAGTGAGTATATACCATCTCTATCTTTCTGGGCCTGTGTTACCTCACTCAGGATGATTTTTTTTCTAGTTCCATCTATTTGCCTGCAAATTTCATGATGTCATTTTCTATTTTTTACTGCTGAATAGTACTCCATTGTGTAAATGCACCACATTTTTAAAATTCATTCGACAGTTGAGGGGCATCTACATTGTTTCAATGTTCTGGCTATTACAAATAATGCTGCTATGAACATAGTTGAGCAAATATTTTTAAGGTAAGAATGTGCATCCTTTGGGTATATGTCCAAGAATGGTATTGCTGGATGATTTTATTTTATAGATGTAGGTTAGTGAAGATCTTTCCCACTCTGTAGGTTGTCATTTTTTTTCTTATTGACCATGTCCTTTGCTTTGCAGAATCTTCTCAGTTTAAGGAAGTCCCATTTGCAGAATCTTCTCAGTTTAAGGAAGTCCCATTTATTAATTGTTGCTCTCAGTGTCTGTGCTACCGGTGTTATATTTAGGAAGTAGTCTCCTCTGCCAATGCATTCAAACCTATTTCCCGCTTTCATATCTATCAGGTTCAGTGTAACTTGGTTTATGTTAAGTCTTTGATCTGCTTCGATTTGAGTTTAGTGCTAGGTGGTAGACATGGATTTATTAACTTCTGAAGGCATCATCATCTCTGACATAAAGCTCTACTATAAAGTAAGGGTAACAAAATCAGCTTTATATTGGCACAAAAAAAGACTTGTAGATCAATAGAATCAAATTGAAGACCCTGACATTAATCCAAATACCTATGAATACCTCATTTTTAACAAAGATGCAAAAATATATAATGGAAAAAATAATGCATCAAGTGGTGCTGGCATAACTGAATGGCAGCTTGTAGAAATATATTTTTTAATTCTTTAATAACTAGATGTGTTAAACAATGTATTTCATCATATTTACCTCTAATTCTCTCTTACACTTTTCCAGAGCCCCAGTGCATACCCTTTCCACTCTTGTATTATTTTTTAATTATTGTTTTTTAAATAATCCACTGAATCAAATTGGTGCTTATGGGCAACATACCAGTGACCTCATCTCTAAGGAAAAATGACTCCCCTCTCCCAGCAGTCATCAATTACTAATAACTCCTTGCTAGGGGTAGAATTTCATGATCAATTGCCCCATTCATGCTGGAATTATTGATTGGCCTAATTGGATGCAGAAAACCATAACTTGAGCATCCCATCTTCAAACGGGAATCTCCTAACACCTACTACCTCTCTAACATAGTTCTGAGATATTACTTTCTATTCTCATCTTGAAATGTTTTATTCAAAAGGGAGAGAGTTAGGGGACTCTATGGAAAAATGAACTCTTTGAAAGAAAGAAAACTAGTTTTAAAATTATATATTTACATTGCTTCACCTTCATCCTTCACACATGTGAAGACTCTATATATCACACTAGAAAAATGCTAGCAGGCGAAAGAGAATCAATGAGCATTAGTTAAGACACATTCAAAATCTCCCAGACATCTACTGATTTTTACATTTTAGGAAAATGGATAAAATTCTTGGTAACTCAAATGCCTATGTGACTTTAGGAAATTTGGAAGGTCCAAAGTCTTTTTATTAGTTATTTTCACTTGTAGACTCAGGGATCTAGTTGGTCTTATGAGTACTCCTTGGCAGTGGTTTATGACAACCCTCCCCTCTTACTCCTTTCATCCTTCCTCGTTCACTTTCCCTTCCTAGGAAAGATCCTTGTTTTTGGTGTCCAACTATGCTAATTGCACACAAAGGGAATGAAGGGTTTCTTGTCCCCACATCTTTTTCTCAGGGCATCTTCAGACACAGGTATACTGCAAAACATTTGAGCATTTATGTGACATGGTTTTTGCTTGTTTGTAATTTTGGGGAGTTTGGGTTTTTTTTGTTTTTTTTTTTTAAGGATGGGAGAACATAAACAGGAAAGCTACACTTCTCACTTGCTGCCCAGCATGGGAAAGAAAATTGCAGGGTCCTCAGGCTATATGAAAGTAAGCAAGAAAAGCACAATTACTCTGTGAAGATTGCTCACCAGGTCAGTAATTGGGCATTAGTCACAATGATGAAAAGCCAGCATTGAACTCACAGGACACGTCCTAGAGTTAAGGATCTGGGTGATTTTGAAATTGATTTTCCATCATGGAATCAATAGGAAGCTTCATTACAACTTACCAAACCCCATAGACATTACCCAGAGGCATGAATGATGCCTTGCATTAAACTCATCTCCACAAAACAGAGAATGCAACTGTATGATTTTTACCACATACTATAAAGCCAGAGACAAGAAAAAAAAAAGAAACAAAAGTAACTCCTCACCCCAGTTAGCATATCTTCTTTGGTATTAAAAAAAAATTATTTCTCTTCTCTCTAAACCTGGCCTTTATTTAATGGATCATGCTCCACAATACATACCTCCTTTAAAATGTGTTTTAAGTTTGGATCAAGTAGTCACCAACAGATAGAAAACACAAACTATGTTTAACTATCTATGTTTTTTTTTAAAGCACAAGAGGAGAAAACCAAACATGTCTAGTGCTTTTAACAGATTTTTTCTGATTAAATCTCAAATATTAGACATACATGTATGTGCTCACTAAAATAATATGAATGTCATGCCAAAAGACCAGAAGATATGCATAAGACAGAGAATAAAGATTATCATTCAAAACCATGAACATAAAAAGGGGAACATAAAAAGGCTTGTGGACTTGCCTACTGTAAACCATGTTCTCCTAGTGAGAAAAGGGCTAAAAGTCAAGCGAGTCACCACTCCTGTCATCATGAGTTGGCTAACAAGAGATAGGACACAGTGAACTATAGTTTCTATATGTAATGCAAACTATTTAATCAACAGTAGGGAGACAATACAAGAATGGGGTGATGGGCTGTGGAGAGCTGAACTCCATATCATCATTGATTTCTGATGCAATCATTTAAGATCAGGAAAAGACATTGGAAGGAGAACTCCCAACCTTGTATGGAAGAAAAAAGACCCAGGCTTAGCAACAACAATTCTGAATAATAAAGAATAGTTGGAGATAACAATAGACATGACTTCAGAAAGTACCACAGAGCTATAGTGAAAAAAAAAAAAAACTGTATGGTATTGGCATAAAAAGTAGACATGTTGATCAATGAAATAGACAAGAAGACCTAGATCTGAATCCATGTACCTATGGACACCTGATTTTTGATAAAGAAGCCAGAAATATACAATGGAACAAAGAAATCATCATAAATAAATGGTGTAGGTCAAACTGGATGTCTGCATGCAGAAGAATGCAAATAGATCCTTATTTATCACTCTACACAAAACTCAAGTCCAAGTGGATCAAAGACCTCAACATAAAACCCTCTCTCTCTCTCTCTCTCTCTCTCTCTCTCTCTCTCTCTCTCTCTCCCTCTCTCTCTCTCTCTCTCTCTCTCCCTCTCTCTCCCCCTCTCGCTGGTGCTTAGCTATGAATCTCTGTTTCTGCCTCTATTCATTGCTGGATGAAGGCCCTATAATAACTATTAGGGTGGTCATTCATTTGATTATAGGGGAAGTCCTGTTTAGGTCCCCTCTCCACTATTACTTGGAGTCCTAGCCAGGGACACCTTGTGGGTTCTTGGAAGTCTCCTTAGCACCAGATTTCTTTCTAACCCCACAGTGTCTTCCTCTATCAAGATATCCATTTCTTTTTTCTCCCTTTCTGTTGCTCCTCTCACTCAACCATCTCCTTCTCTCATTATTTTTTTCCCACCTCTTCTTATCCGCTGCCTGTTGTGATCCCAATTTACTCAGGAGAGCCTCTTGCAATAGGATTAGACTATGTTCCTGGTGTATGAACTGACATCTCAGAGTAACATCTAACTCAGCCTCAATATTGGGATGACTCAGGCCTATTTCAGCTGAATATGACAGACTAAACTGACTCACCTTGGGACTCCTTGCTTTCCTTGGGGAATGGATGGGATGATTGGGCGAGAGAGGCTGAAGGAGAGCTGGGAGGAACTGGGAAGAGGGAAGGGATGGGGAACAGAGGTAGATTTGGAGAAAACTTTTTAAATAAAAAGGAAAAAAAAGCATGGGTCTATCTCTACACAGACATATATCTGTGATAAAATATCAGGGGTGAAGTTAAGTATAAATATTAATAACAGTTGTATGCAAAGTAAAAATAATGAGATTATTATAATAAACTCAAACAAAGAGTTAAAACAGAAACAGATATACTTAATCTGATAGAAAAGAAGAGGGGAATAACCTTGAACTCTTTAGCACAGAAGACAACTTCCTGAACATAACACTGAGAGCATAAGCACTAAGTTCAACAATTAATAAATAAGATCTCATAAAACTGAAACACTTTTGTAAGGCAAAGGATATTGCTGAAAGAATAAAAGAGCAGCATAAGAATGGAATTATTTTATCAACTCCATATCTGACAAAGGGATAGTACCCAAAATATATAAAGAACTCAATAAACTAGACATCAATAAACACGATCCAATTAGAAATGGGGCACAGATATAAACTGAGAATTATCAATAAAGAGTCTCGAATAGTTGAGAAACACTCAAAGAAACATTCAACATCTTTAACCATCATGGAAATGAGATGTCATCTTACACTTAGCAGAGTGACTAAGACCAATAACACAAAGGGCAGCTTATGAGGATACAGAGTAAGGGGAACACTTCCCCACTGCTGGCCACTTGTAGGCCACTAAAGAAAGAATATGGTGACTCCTTAGAAAATTGGGTATCAATCTACATCAAGACCTAGCTATACCACTCTTGGGCATATACCCAAAAGATGCTTCACTCTACCACAAAGCCTCTTACTCAACCATGTTCATTGAGGCTTTATTTATAATAGCCAGAAACTGGAAACAACCTAGATGTCCCTCAACTGAAGAATGGATAAAGAAAATATGGTGTATTTATACAATGGGATATTACTCAGCTAGTTTAAAAATAACATTAATTCATATGAAAATGGATTGATTTAGAAAAAAGTATCATTCTTAGGGAGACAACCCAGACCCAGAAAGACAAATATGGCTATTTACTGACTTATTATGGTTATATATTCACTTATAACTGGCTAACAAAGCTGCAATTCCCAGACCCAGATAGGTCATGTAAGAGTAGGGCTCTGGTAGGAGAAACATAGATCTCCTGGGGAAATAAAATAGACTGTGCAAGTGCAGTGAGGGTGGGTGGGGACAGGACTGGGAAGAATCAGGTTAGAGGGGGGTAGGATGGAGGAAGAGAGTGCAGGGAAAGATGGCTGGAACGGGGTAGGGGGTTGAGGGTAGTGTGAACACCAGTGCAGTGGAAACTTCCTGGAATCCAAGAAGGTGATCCTAATGAGGACTTGTAGTGATAGGGGACACCGAGTTTCAAATGGACATCTCTTCTAGACATGCAAGGCTTCCAGTAGCAGAATCTGGGTTGCATTCAGTTGAGTTCTTGACCAAGAGGATCTCTTGGAAATCCCCAAACAACCAACTAAGGCAAAGAGTTGCTCTCCAAAACTGACAGCAGGGCCCCATTGCTGAGGACAGAGTCCACACAACTCATTGAACATGGAGAAGTTGACCTGGTGGCACCTATGCGGAGCCTTTACCCCTATATTCTAGTCTCTTTGGTATGGTAAAGTACTTCTGTAGGGTCCGAGGAAATGCTGGAGGAAGACCCCAGACTCAAATAGTATGTAAGAGCAAAGAGTATTTATTAATATCCCTGCATATGCAGGGTTGTTCACCTATAAGATGGCCACAACCCTGAGAGGAGTGTGCAGCCTCCTTTTGAGCACTGTTAAGGGGAGTTTCAGGCACAGTTAAGTCATCTCAAATGATTGGTTAAAAAGCAGCAGCTATATTAGTACATTCTTAATTGGTTGAGGTTTAATCTTATCATGCTCCAACATATTTGCAGAAGCTTGGGCAAGTCTGGACATGACTCAGAAGGGGGATGTTGAATTTGTTCTAAAGATATTGTGAGGCTGACTTAGGCCCTGGGTTTTTTCTCTCAATCCTGAATGTAAGAGCATTGTGGATAAATGGTCCTTTGCTGGAAGAGACACCTGTTTTGTCCTTCTCAGAGAACTGAAACCTAAATTCAGTTGTGGGGGTGGGGGAAGAGTTTAATCCCTACACTCTGAGGGTTACAGAAAGAGAAATGAGAATAACAAACCAGCCGCAAAACCTTTGACCTACAACATGTCCTGACTGTAAAAATATGCTAGGACAATATAGCACAGAGCTTTGGGGAATAGTCAACCAATGTCTGATTTGACCTAAGGCCCACTCCACAAGTAGGAACTCACACTCAGACACTACTTGGGTAATCAAGAACTGAAGATTATATACTGAGAGACCTAGGATAAAATAAAACACAACTGGTCAAATAATAATAATATAAAAAAAGAACAAAAGCAATAAAGTGGTCCCTAATGTTATTGTGCTGTACTCACAGATCAGTACCTTAATTCAGTCATCATCAAAGAAGCTTTCTCTAGTAGCAGATGGGAATAGATGCAAAGACGCACAGCCAGACATTATGCAGAGTCTAAATTGTCCATCAAATCCCTCCTCTCGGAGCTCAGGGAACCCTGCAGAAAAGGAGGCAGGAAGATTTTAAGAGTCAGAGACAATGGAGGACACCATGAGAACAAGGCCTTCTCAATCAATTAAATGGGGTACAAGCTCACAGAGACTGAAGCAGAAAGCCCAGGACCTACACAGGCCTGCATCACGTAGCTATCAGCTTACTATTTTTATGGGACTTTTGCCTGTGAGATCAAGTGGGGCTCTGACTCTTGTGTCTTCTCTTGGGACACTCTTTATCCTGTTGGGTTTCTGTGTCCAACTTCAATGTGGAAGTTTTTGCTTTCTCTTCTTATATTTAATTAGGTCCATGTTTTGTTGTTATCTCTTAGAAGCCTATTCTTTTCTAATGAGAGACATAAAGGGAGTGGATTTGGGGGGAAGGGGAGGTGGAGAGGAATTGGGAGGAGTAGAGAGAGGGGAAATCATCATTGGGATGTATCATATGAGAAAAGAATCTATTTTCAATGTAAAGAAAAAGTATGATGAAAAGAGCGTACAGACTCAAATATCAGAGGAAGCACTGGCCTTTGTGAAGGCTCAACTCCAGTGTCTATGTGGCAGTGCTTTGTTTTGGTTTCTATTTGTAAGTGTCCACATTCCACTTTAGCTTATGGAGATTTTTATTTATTGTATGTAATAGGCCTTTCCAAATATAGGTTACAATTCACTGGAGTTATCAATGTACATGCAAAGACGTGTATTTACATGCTCTGATTGAGAGGAGAAGTACTGGATAATTACCAGTCATGTGGTCTCACGATGGGTGTTTCTCTATTTAAACATGCTAGAGAGGAAAACATTTCCATCCTTCTTATTGCCAGTGCTGGGGACTGAACCCAGGCCTCACACATACTTGGCACACATTCCGCCACTGAGATGAATCCTCAATCCCATCTTCTCTATTACTCTTGAAATCATGCCAGTATCGTAAGTTCTGGACAACAGAAATCCATATTGTGTCTGCAGATACCATCCCTGAATTAACCCCACCACATTTAGTTTTGCTACTTCATGCTATTCAGACTACACCAGTTTCTCACATAAATCTTTTCAGTTAATTTTTTATTATTATTATTCACTTCATTTTCCTAGATCTTAGGACTCCTAGTCTCAGCTCCCAAAACGTATCAATTCTTCCTAGCATAGCACAAAAAGTGACACCAGAAGAAATTGGGGGTACAAGCAAGGTGCAATATTATCAAGCATGGGAAAGAGTGACTCTCTCTCTCTCTCTCTCTCTCTCTCTCTCTCTCTCTCTCTCTCTCTCTCTCTCTCTCTCTCTCTCCCCTTTATCTATGAACACATTTAAATTCATTCCCTCTGCAACTCACTTTGCTTACAAACAAGCTGAACATTGCTACGGGACTTAGGCTGTCATGTTTTTACTTTCTTCTTTATGAGGCTCTGCTTGTATCTCATCTTCCTTGCCTGTGTACTCCTGGCCTCATGCTATTTCTCCAGCACACCTCACCTATGTCTTCAGCGCAGTCAGCATTCTCTATTATCAGAGTGTACAGGAGTTAGACTGAGATGGAAGGCTGAGAATAAATCCCAGCTCTGCTACTCATCAGTGTTCAACCTTTCCCTTCATTTTCTTATCTGGATACAGATGAAGAATTCAAATGGATGATTTCCAAGAGTTCCCCAACTCTATAAATATACAGTATTCTTCCCACACAGTAAGTCTTGCAAGGGTTCGCACCACGGTCCTCTGTCTTACATTTGCATTCTTAATATAATACTAGGTGCTCAAGAGGCATTTAACAAATTTGGACAACCACTGTCTCCTGCATGAATATCAATAATGTTACATGGACACCCATGTAGTCAAATGGAAAGACTGCATTTTCCATGAGCTATCAATGTACATGCAAAGACATGCATTTACGTGCTCTGATTTTTGGTGCCTGAGTCTGTGTCAGAGACCTGCGCTCCTAGGAAGAGGCAGCTGGCAGGGAAGCTGGAGGACACTGAGACAGAATTTCTTCCCACCACCTTCCCATCTTCAGTTACATCCTTATTTATCTGAACTTTACACAGAAAAAGAAAATGAAGTGGGGAAGATTTCCAAATTTTTCAAACAGATGTGAATAGCTTGTAATGGCTTGATAAATATGGGTGATCGTAAGAAAATCATTTTGGAAGTCTCTTGTAATTCTGTAGAGAATCTAAAGACACATCAACTGGCAATTGAGAATTTGAATCAAAGTCACTCAAGCCTTCAGAAAGCATGAACTCCAACTGTCACTATCATTTATAATCTATTTCCCTGTTGTTTTCTGGGACAGGCACATGCCTAATCCACTAAAAGTATATGGTGAGCTGTATATAAATATGCAGGGTGAGCTGTAAAGAGTTGATGTGTTGAAATGAGATATAACTTAGTGATAAGCAAAAAAACAAAACAAAACAAAACTAAGTCAACACCCAGTAAAATGAAAGTGTTTCCTTTAAAGCAGATGGTGACATAGTTCTTGAGACAAGCTTCTCTGTCCATGAACATAATTTGCCTTAATTAGTTCGGGGGGGGGGGTGGTATTTGACTTTATAACCATACAAAGTATTAACTATAGTTAAAGTTTATAAAAAATATCAACAATAAATGACATCTAAATTAAATATGTCGGTAAGAGAAAACCTAAAGAAGAGTCAGCATTATTTTGAGCAGGAGATAGAGGGAGGTAAAAGTAATTCCACCCACCTAGTAACAGTGCAGTTTTGAACCTTTTCAAGTTCATTTAATAAGAGGGAAAAACCCATGTAGGATGGCACAGTCTCATAAGCCCTCAGCTTGCCTCAGGAACCACTTTCCACAAGATCTAAACCCTACATCTCAGAATGTGCTTAACCTAGCAGTAAAATCATTAAGCAAAAACCAATCTGCCCACATAGTGTGGGAAGTAGCAAGCCAGAAAGTTAAAGAGAAATAAAGTTGCACTGAAATTGGTTTCCAGAGGTACCTCTCTCCCCCCAATAAAAATTTGATAATGTTTTTCACTAATTATAAGAGAAACAAATTTTGTTATGGAAGATTAAACATTTTAAAATAGGTATTCCGATGCCCCTTCTCCTAAGAACACAAAGTCTTACAGGAAGAACACCACCCTTATGACATCATGTAGCATCGTATCACCAAACAGTACAGTTGCATTAAAGGTTAACTCTTCAAAGAAGTCCAAAATGCTTTTCCATTAAAGTTTAGTAGGCATTTACATTTATTTTAATGTAGGTCTGTATGTTCACTAATAGTTATATAATGCTGTTGTCATTTATTATCCATGTGAGATTGGTTCCAGGACCCCAAACTGGCATAGGATTTGTATATAGCCTATGTATACATGTATACATGTCCACATGCTTCGTATCTGTAGAGTGCCTGCAATGGCTAATGCAGTGTAATTTAATAACAGGAACAAATGTGTAACACAGGCCTTACCTAGTTGCCATCACACCCTAGGAACATCCAGTAGCTGCAGTAATTGTCACTGCACGCAGAACAGCAGCAAGGCAGAGGTACAAGAGCCGTCTGCTGTTCTTATATGACCTCAGGAGTATAGCCACTGAGGTTGTCACTAACTGCAGCCAGCTTCTGTTCATAATGCACGCCCAGCAGGTCATCCTTCCAAAGGTTTGCTGAGCGGTAAAATGGCTCAATGAAATAAATGGACATGGATTCTCCATCAAGAATAACACCAAGGAAAATGTATTTGTACATCAGATGCTCCCGCAGAATGACCCCAAGAAGTACCTGAATAGTATAAGGAGCTGGAAAGGCTGGGGCTTGGTGTTGGTGAAGGAGAAAGGTTGTGGATGTTAAATCTGATGTTACAGGTCCTGATGGCTCCAGTTCACAGCAGTAACTACACAGCCAGCATTAACCACTTAGGATGTCTCTCACTCTTGATGAGAATTTGCCAGGAGATGACCAGAAGGAGAGGATATTGAGATTCCCTGAGGCAAAGTGCAGCAAAGCCAGCCCTATCGCTAATGAAGGTTCCTACCTCCCTACACCGGGGAGCCCTGTGGTTGCCTCTCAGGGTTCTCAAATGTTCCTGTGCAGGGAGTAGTGGTGGCGGGTCCTGACAATGAGGACACAGAGGATGGCAACAAAAGGACAAGGAGAGTCTAGATGGGACCCAGGTCACCGGCTACACGATTGGCACCCTGCACTACAACTCCATTTTCACACACTTGCCAAGGGAAGCCCAAGCACAAGTAGCAAAGAGAAACACAGGTCCACCAGCTAAGTAAACCACTGGCCCTGAGAGGCTAAGCAGAATGTGGTCCAGAAAAGGAAGATTTCACACTCTACCATCATCCACTTTGGTGATTGAGCAAGGAGAAATAAATATACAATTCCAGCAGTTAGAAGAAATGAACAAGGACTGAGAGGATTGGCTTAATGGGCTGCCAAGCCTGACAGCTGAGTTTAATCTTCTGGACCTGTGTGGTGGATGGAGAGAACCTGTCATCTATCCCCCCCAAGCATCTAACCCTCCCCACTTAAATCTGAATTTTCAATATACCCATACATGATGTCAAAGAATTCTCCCACATCTGTCACATCTCATGGTTTTTCCACTTATTACTACATGCATTTCTGGGCAAGTTTCATCGTTATATTTAATTGATACCTGGTTCATTTTGTTTTATAATAAGGTTCAGTCAATAGCTGTGAAACCCATAGAGTGCTAAATATTTTTTCCTCCTTTTTGCAAAATTAGTTCATTCAGATTCAGGTTCCTATTTACTGTTCTATATGATCAGCAATATTTCACATATAAAGCAATTATTTATTACTTACATCCAGGCTATTTATTAACCAGTTTTTTATTTGAAAAAAATAATAACATGATTCTTTATTGATTCATTTTCACATCATACAACTCAATCCCGCTCACGTCCCAGTTCTTCTGTATCTGCCTTTAGCCCTGCAGCATCCCCCAAAAGAAAACACCCCAACATTAGATAGAAACAAAATCAAACAAACAACTCAAGTTGCTCCTCCATCTTCCCAGCACATCTTCATTCATCCCAGAGGGAGCTGTGGTGTGTCATGTAGTATAACCTTTGTCCAATCAGCTTCACCCCAAAATTTTCATTGCAATGAGTCATTGCTTTCATTCAGTGCTCTGGCACACTAAAACTTCTCTCCAGTGTACTGCTGTTGCCCCAGGTCATGAAGATTCTGCCACTGTCCACAGGACCAGTCCCTTCCACAGCTCTAGCAGGTCATAGATGGGGTAGATGTTAAGATGGTCCAACCCAAAGTCCAGAACATGGTCTGGATGGTAACTGAGCTGGTCCATCTGGGCCATTGAGACTGCATCCCTTGGGATAAGGGCAGAGTCAGCTCTCCTATGCCTATGGTGAGAAGTGAGACCCAGCTCTCTTATCAGGGACTAGCTCTCCTGCTGCAGTGTCCAGTGAGGGGCATGGCCAGATCAACACGGCTCTTGGATTTCAACACACATGGCTCCTATGACCCCCTGAGGCAACATGGAACATAGATATTAACATAGACCCCAACACAGGCATGGCCCTAGGCAGCTCCTGCCCAGATGTCACTGTCATCACAGTGGCAGCACAGGGCATCCAAATCAGTATGGTCCCAGTGGCAGCAAGACCTTTTGACAATGTCTCAGGGTGCTGACCAATCCTCAGGCATCCACACAGCCTTCGGTGGTAACAAGGCTAGCCATCAACATCAGCTTAGACCCTGGCTGCTGCATGGCCATGGACCCAAACACTGCCCTATGCAGCAACCCAGCCCAGATGTCACCGTGGCCCCAGGGGCAGCATAGGTGACTCAGCTCAGCATGTTAACCACACCAAGGTAGCATGGCCCTTAGATACCAACATGGCCCCAGGTAGTAGCCCAAACCCCTAGAGTTAGCACGGCCTTTGATAGTATTAGAAGCCATGCACAACACAGACCCTGGCTGTAGTAGAAAAATGCAAACCCAGACACAGCCCTCAGCAGTGTGCCTGGCCTGGATGACAGACACCATGGCCCCAGGTAATTCAGATCAGCATGATCCTAGCAGTGGCATGGCCCTTGGACACCAACATGGCCACAGGTTGCTGCCTAGGTGGCAGCATGGACCACTGACATCAGGCCCATAGTGTAGGACTATGGAATGAGATATGGTCCTCACATTTGGATCATGTTTTTCCCCTCCTCACTTCCTTCCAGGTACTCCTCACCTCCCTACCCATCCTCTTTATGTTCATTCCTTTTTTCTTTCCCTTTAGAAAGCAAAGCCAAAGATACACTCACACAAAGATAATTAATATTGTATAGTCAGCCGTTTAACTTAATTTTTTTTTACTGAGCTTGTTCAGTTGATTAGTTAAGTCGCCATCTTTTCAATTTTATATTTTTATATTATTTTATTTTTTTAATTTTTCTAAAATTTTATTGGTGTTTTTCTATGGTTTTCGGGTCCCCCGGAATTGGAGTTACAGACAGTAACAGAACTACCATTTGGGTGCTGGGAATTGAACACAGGTTTTCTGAGTCATTTCTCCAGCCCTTGAACTTTTAATGTTTTGAGATGTATGTCTCACCATGTACTTCTGATTTGCCTTGAACTCATAGACTTCCACATTTTCTGCTATAGAAGCCCTGAGACAAAAGGAATGTGCCACTACTCCTGGCTGAATCTTGGCTTTTATTTAGCTGCATTTAGGAGAGCCAAATGACTGACAGTTATGTATTCAGGTAACTGGATAAGATTTTAATATAGTTTTGTGCAATATTTTAAAATGTACCAATGCTAAAATATGTCTTATTTATCTGACATTCAAATTGAATTTTTGTGGGATATATCTATGCACTCTGGTTTTCATCTCTAACACTGCAAGGATCATGTCAAATAGGAACCATGGTGATGGCGTACTAGCTCATATTTTACTAGCAATTACTTTATGATCATTCTGTAAATTAAATGAAACCAGAAATTATTGCAAGGGCAGCCATAGAACTGCATCTGGTATACATTATGAACTCAGTGGGTGTTAGCAGAATAAACAGTTACGATTTATTAATAAAGTTCATTAAACTTTGACAAAATTGTATTGCTTACATTGTACTATTTTGCTAAAGTATAGTGGATGTTTAACTCAATAGGAAAAATAAGATAACTAATATAAAGTAAGATGAGAAGTTAATAGCAATTGAGTCTAGATTGAGCAGGGCATGCTGGCTTGTTCCTGTGGTCCTAACTACTCAGGAGTCTGAGGCAGAAGGAGCACTTCAGTTCAGAAATTCAAGACCAGCCTGGGCAAGGCAGTAAAACCTGTCTCAATGCACCAGCCATAGAATCATACCATTTACCCTCTACTTTTTAAAAACAACTTTCTCCTTCTAAATGTTTCTGTGGAATCTCACTTTCAACATGTATAAAATGAAAAAAAAAAAATGTGTTTGCTAGGGATACTGACGAGGACAGGTAGTGCATAGTTAGCACAATGCCTGGCATACAACAGTTTAGCAAACGTTAGTTACTAATAGCATCCAAGATAACTGCTATTCACTAAATGGTTGGTAAGAGCTTACACTGCCCCCAATATTTTTGTACATTTTACACAATGGCAACGCCCTCCACCTCTTTACTTCAGGAAATCAAACCAAGAAAACAATTCAGATTTTCCAGAAGTCTGTAAATTGGTAACAGCAGAGGACTTGCAAAAGTCTTAATCAAACAATGCTTTTCAAATTGAATGCCACACACACGAGCATTCCCAGGCGTGTGGATTTTCTGTTCCTGTCCTACAGATCACCAGAAGCACAGTGACATAGGATTACCTCCCAGCTTCCAGAAGTCATGTGGGCCTCTGCTTAGTGAGCCCTGGCTGACGTTCATTCCTGCACAGGAAAGTGTTCCTTTTCTGATGTCCTGTAGATGAATTCATCCAAGCTCACTCAGAGCATAAGTTGCTCATAAGACCGAGGTCCCTGCTCCTCGTGTCTTAAAAGAGTCACTCTTCACATATAAGGGTCAACTGTAGTTGGCTGATCACTTTCTCTTTCATCTTTAAAGCCAGCAAGAGCGAAGTGACCCTCCTTCCTCCTCTGTCACATCTCCCCGGCCTCCTCCCCAGCCTCCCTCCAGCCTACCTCTCCTGTTTGTAAAGGCTTAGTGATTTCACTGGACACACCTGGACCATCAGGGCATGCTCTTGATTTTTATCTAACCAGCTGATAAATGCCTTAATGCCATCTGCAAAATCAATTCAAAACAGCACCTTAATTGCTGTTTAATCGGAGGTATTCTTGGTAGAATATCTTTAAAATTCTGCCTATTACATATGGGAACTTTCAAATCAATTATTATTAATTTTAGTGTTAACAGTGATGAGACTCAGCTGGATTTTTAGGGGGCACTAGTGAGAAAGTTTTGCTTTTGTAAAAAAATTATTTTTCATTTTATGTGTGGATGTTTAGCATACATGTGCCTCTGTTCCCCGTGTGTACCTGATAGAGGACAGAAGAGGGGACCAGATCATATAGAACTGGAGCTGCAGACAGGTGTGAACTGCCATATGGGTCCTGGGAATCAAACCCTAGTTTTCTGGAAGAGCAGCCAGTGCATTTAACTGCCAAGCCATCTTTCCAGGTCTCAGTTTTTTTTCTTAAAGCAAACTAACTATATGTACCTTTGGGTAACGGAGTCTAAGTAGAAGTTTTGAATCATAAACAACAACAAAAATGTTTGCTTAAGAAAGCATGAGCAGGACTCAGGTGTTCAGCACGCTTAATTGACAAAGTGTCAGTTGTGCAAGCATGAGGCCCTGAGCACTCATGTAATCCCAGCATTCACATCAAAGCCAGACACTTGGGGAGACTGAGGCAGGTGAGTCACCAGCACTTATATGCTACCAGTTTATCCGATTGGTGAACTCCACATTCAGTGATAGACCTGATCACAGAAAATAAGGTGGGGAGTGATAGAGGAAGACATGTACTGCTGACCCTGACCATGAACATACTCACACAAACATGTACACTTACCACACACACACACACACACACACACACACACACACACACACACACACACACACACACACACATACACACCAATAAATAAACACATATTCACGAAATACAATTCATGGCATTCTATGTCTATCTGCTATAACAGAGCTGGGAAGGGAGTAGAGTTTGAGGCCATCTTGAACCAAATAGCAAGATACTGTGTCAAAGAAATAAATAAACAAACCCACTAAAACAAGAGGAAATCCAGGAGGGCTGGGACTCTCCGTTATGTCCATCCAGGTGAAAATTCTGAAGATGTGCAGGGCCTCCCAGAGGCCATTCCTGTAACATCCATTATTTCCTCCTTGGATTGCCCTTCTGTTTCTCATGACTTCAGATGTGTTAAGTCTCAAGCGAAATGGGATCTGTGTGGAAATCTGTGTGGTGAATGAGGGACAGAAGGAGTTGAGAACACAGGGGCTGCTATGGAAACTAATAATTAGAGTTTATTTCCCAACTAGTCAGAGTACACACTGATAGGGTTCAAACACAGGCCAGAGGGTTCACTTCCTGCCTACTCATTTGGATCCTTTTGTAACCCAGGACTATATTATGCACTTTAAAGCCATTGCTGCATAAAGAATAAGATGGCAAAAACATGTTCTTCTGAATGAAATAGCAAAGTGGAATGTAGCTGTTCCAACCCATAATACAATATGCTTCATTAGCTCTGTTAGATGAGCCATGTTACCTCAGACTTGCCAACCATGTGACTTCAGGATTGTCAATTATCTTTAAACTTTTGGCAGAGCACTCACACTAGTTATATATCCAATCTCAGAATCAAAATTATATCTCATATACCTTATATCACATATGTCTTACATCCTAAGCAGAGTATGGGCATACGATTGACTGTTCCCCCAATAGGATCTGGATTTTAGATCAAACCCCAAAGCCATCATATTCTGGCTTTATTGGTCCACACTTTAATTAAACTAGTCAGTCGTAATGTTTTTCTTCACTGAGGATTCAAGACATTCGTTTGAGGTCAGATAATTATGAAAATTGTTTTTGAGTATGATAGTGGAGTGGGTGTCTCTCCAATAAGTTTTAAATATACCCCTACCGAGCTATCTGGTCAGTAAAGCTGTTACTTGAATAATACAAAATGGTCTTTGCTAATCTTTTTCTCTTCCTGTGTGTTTCTTAAGCTAAAAGCTTTGCTTTTATTTCAAGCCAGTGATAAGCATTGGAGCAGGCTCAGCCTCAGGCCCTCCAGTCCTGGACCCATGTTATACCTCTTGCCATGATCTACCCCAGAGGATCAGTGCTAGAGGACAACCAGTGGGTGTCAGTAACTTGTAAATCTCAGAGCTAAGGGTTACCATAAACAATTTAGGGGATAGCAGTCAACTCTCTAGAGAAGGACTCTCGGGTCTCCTTGGGAAGCTGCTGTCTGTGAGAAGAGAAAGAGGAAAACATATTAAAGCCACTACTCCTGGAGCAGAAATCTCCAGATCTCATTGGAGCATTCTGGCTCAATAATCAGCTTTCTATCTCAATGGAAAGTCAACCCCCCACCCCTAAGCCCAACTTCCAATGCTCCAGACATTTTATTGGCTCATTAAATATAGGATTTTACTTTGCTGGCTAAGCCAAACCTGATGTGTTATCCAAACAAAAAGTATGATGAGACCTAAAATACCAGACGCCGATGCTTCTCTTACCTTGCATAGGCAGCTCAGGTCCCAAATATCCCACTTCATTACAGCCCAGGATCCCTTCAGAAAGGACTCGTGAGGCAACCCCAACAGGCTCCTCCAGCTCATTCCTTTATTAGCAATGTTTCCACATCTGTGTCACAAAGATGGATCTGTTACTTCAAATGACTGACAGAGCAGATGATACTGAAGAGATGCAGAAGACTTAACCAGCTGAGACGGTCTCCCAGGAGGCATAGCAACTGCTGTAAGCAGGAAGTCGTTGATGAGCAAATTGAGAAGCTCAAGGCAAGTGTGGAAGTCTCCATCTTGGTTATCTGTCCAAGGAAGAGGAAGTTCTTCCCTGGTCTGAACTTCTCTGTGAGAAACCTTTAGCTTAGCTTATACCAATGACTGATTCTTTTCACATATGCCCAGGGACCAAAGGCTGAATAGGTAAAGTGAACCTGGCACAACAGAACTGGCATTGGATCCCAGAAGACATAGAACTTCCTTCCTCTACACCCAAATTTCTCCTTTGGAAGGAGCACTTTAGAAAAGGTGAGAAAATGTGTGTTAAAGCAACTTGCTCCAGTATTTGCCATATACAAAATCCTGCTGGATTTCTTAGAAATACTGACTGCTAAAATGATGTAACTACTGTGAGGAATGGAGTAAAGTCAAATACATTCACAAGCTAATGCAACTAACTCTGCAGCATCACACCGAAGGGATGAAGCCCCAAAGAGCAAGAGTGTGTGTCATGAACTTATTCATTTTGACTGAGGGATTTTCATTTTGTGGAATTTGTCCAAAAATAAGTAAATAGTAGAGAATCCATAGACTGAATTTCTGTAAGAACTTGAAGGGCTGGAGAGATTGGCTGAGTGGTCAAAGATGCTTATTATTCTTAGAGAAGACCTGATCTGGTTCTCAGCATCCACACAGTGACCCACAACTGAATGTAGGTTAAGTTCCAAGGGATCCAATGCCTTATTCTGGCCTCTGTAAGCTTTTGCATGAAGTATGAGGTTTCTGGCCCAGACTTTCAGGCCAACCTCAAGGTTGGGACCCACAGACCTGCAGTCCCACAGTCCCACAGAGACACACAGACGCTTACATTAATTGTAGACTGATCAGCCTAAGGCCCAGGCATATAACTTGCTGTTTCTCCTTAATCTAACTCATGACTCTTATCCTGTTCAGCCATGTGGCTGGGTACCTTTTCTCAGAGCAGCATAGTTGTCCTCTGCTTCTTCTGCCTTCTCTGTGGCATTCTGCTCTGTTCTTCCTGTTCCCAGAGTTTTCTTAGTCTGTTAGCCCTGCCCACACTTTCTGTCTGCCTTTGGCCAATCAACACTTTTTATTAAACTTATAGGTGGGACAATTATTTACAATGTAGCACCGTAAATCCACCACAGGAAAAGGCTGGAAATAATAGATTCCCATGATTCCAGCCTCAGTAGCCGGCTTCCTACCTTGTAGTAATTAGTTTCTGGCCCAGACTAACCCTTTGATATCCCAGCTGATTTTTATTAAATAAAAAAATACATCACCACATTAGCTCCTAAAGTTTCCAGTATTTTCTAAAATATTACGAAAAGCTGAAAACCAAACAAGCATTCAATTTTAGAGGTTATGGAGGGAACATGCTTAAATCATCATGCCAGTATATTAGATTGTGTTCCAGGGCATAATAAAATAATGCTTATAAAACAGTTTGTAACAGTATATAGGCAGCATTTGAGAATTATTAGTCATGTAGAATAACTTAAATCCATGCAGGTACCAAATGATTTATCTTCATTTTAATATTAATGAAAAGATATATACAGGTAGAATATTAAGAGCCTACTGTAAAGTCAAAGGGGAGAAGAAAAGTCATACATATACATCATCTTTTTCACATAAAGAAGTTTATGGATAGTTTTATATAAGGAGAACAACAAAATCTCCAGCTCATAGAACTTTTTTGTAGTTTAAAAATTAGATGATGAAATGAAGCTCAATTACTTCAGGAAAACAAGTGTATTGCTTCCAGAATCACGTGTTTAATATTGCCTGACCTTTTCACTGTCCTTTGCTGGAAGGAAAAGCTCACAGGCTAAGGGTAGTTAAGCATGAAGCAATGTAAGTCTCCAAATGTTATGGAGATGTGTTAAGGTTCCTGTCCTACATACGGACGTTTCCAGCGTTAGTCTGTCTCCTCCTCCTCCTCCTCCTCTTCTTCATCTAACCTTTCAGAGTTTACATGTCTATCAAAGGTCATTTAATGTCACTGGGATTCTTGCAAATTGAAGTTTTTACTTCTGGTATAAAAATAAAGGTCATCACCTACAGTGAACAAACAGGGGTGGTTCACCTCTCTGAAAGGTTGCCTTACATCCTTCATCATCGCAATATTGTGAAAAGTTTTTTTTTTTTAAATGGCCATATTTGAAACTTCAGGGAGAGAAATTTTAGGACCAGGATCCTTGAGATGCACATTAACATGAGCATGAGCAACAACTCTTGAGATAAAAAGTCTTGCTCCTGAAATGATGGTCTTGAGACCAGCAACATCAGCATCCACAGAGTTTGTTAGAAACACAGAACTCCTGAACCTGCATTCAAACAAATTATGTTAAGCACATTAAAGTTTGAGTCTAATCATGGTTAAATCTGTGCAAATTCCTATGAGCTTTTATTTATTGTTCCCATTACTATTATGTGTCCATTAACTTATATTAATGTATATAACACATTATAGTGATTAATCAATCATTAATACATATACTTTTTTTGTACTCTGTGATAAGGTTACTCATAGTCAAGGCTGGTCTTCAACTCAATAAGTAGCCAAAACTCTTGAATTTCTGATTTTTCTGCCTCATCTCCCAAATCTTAGGATTACAGATATGCCTTACGGTGGCCAGTTTTATGGAGTGCAGGGAATTGAGCACATGGCTTTTCATACGTTAGACAAGCAGGCTACCACATGAATTCCATTCAAGCCATTTGAATATGTATTTCTAACACTGCTATTTTTCTTAAAGAAAACTTGTTTGGATATATTGTTAACAATTAGGAAGACTAACTGCTGTGTTTTGATTAGAAAATGTTCTCATTAGGGTTATGTGTCTGAACACTTAACCTCCATGGTGTTGTTAGGGAAGTATATGGAATCTGTAGGAGGCTGAGCCTTGATGGAAGTAGTACATTTCTAGGGGTGGGCTTTGAGGTTAGATAGCTGGGGTCCATTTCCTGTTTGCTCTCTGTTTCTTGAGTACAGATGAGATGTGATTAGGTAGCTTCTTCTCGCACCATGCCTCCCCTACCATGGTGTATTCTATCATTCTAGGACAATAATAAGCCCAAATAAATACTTGCTTCTTTAATTAGACGTTTTCATGATATTTTATCGCAGTAATATTATACTAGGAAACTAATGCACTAACCATTGCTTGGATTAAGAGAGGAAAACACAGAAAAATAGTCTTTCTAGGTGGTGCAGGAATAGTACAAACCACAGGTCAAACATTCATTGACAGGCACAATTGACATGGTTTAATGGGACTAGACATGCAGATGGATGGAATAGGAATTACTACAGATAACTAGGAGTTTTTTTTGGCAGAGGCAAAAAAAGCAGAGTAGAGCCCATGTAAGGATGACATATACACAGTTTGGGAGGGAAAAGGCTAAGAGTTTCATAGCTAGAGACACTAATTCCAATGTAATTTACAGGTTAGAGGTCTGAAAGAGCAGAATACAAGGGTTGACTAAGAAGAGAAGTTTGAACCAAGAAGGTGATGAAATAGATAATGAACTAAGCTTATGAAAGGCCTAACACAGCCTCCTCCAGTACCTGCAGTAAGGCTATCACCATTATTTCTACCCAACCCTGCCACAAGAGACCAGTGCCCAGATGTTTAATGTCCATGCAACTGACAGGCTGGCATCTCAGTGAGTATTGATGTGTCCATCATGACTTCACAGCAGGAAAAAAAAAAAAGACTTGGTTTCATCAAATTACCCACCAATTTCGGTAATTTCATAAAGTCAGTAGCACAGTTGATATGATCTAGGAAGGATGAATACAGATCTTTGATGCTATGCTAGAAGAGGATGAAACTAGACTTCCCCATCCCCAGTGGTTTTTTTTTTTTTTTGTAAGTACAGGTTCAAAGTCAAGTCATCAAGATGCAAGAGCATGCCGTTCTTCTCCTAACATGCAAAGCAGAGTTTTCTGTGAGACACTATTCTAGCAACAGCACCAGTGTGCTTACTGTGAAAGTAAATATTAATCTTAGACGAAAGCAGAAGCTGGCCTTGAAGGATAAAGTGTGAAAAGCTTCAAGAGAGGAGAGACAGGCATTAGGTAATGTCTCCTACCTAATTTAATAAAACCATTTAAAAAAATCTTTCAGAGAGAAGTTCACTTTTTGCCTTTCAATTTTTTGCTTTTGAGGTCTCCTAGAAAGTGAAGAAATTTTGAAAGCTTGATATATTAATAAATTGAAACACCAAAAGAAAAACTATATGTCATTTAAAAAAATTTCGAAGTCACCTGGTTTTAATAACCACTTTAAAACTGGGGCTTATTGGGATAATTCTTTCTTCTGTAGACAGTATCGCTGTCCTCATGTCCATTTCATCTTGTTCTTCTAATTAAATAAAATATTAAGATTCTAAATATAACCCAATTTAAGCAGGAAGAAAAAAACACTTTGGTGGTGGCTTGGGTCTTACCTGAGCTTGGCTATATGGAGACCTTACTCCTCTCTGCTTGTAGGGCACTTTTTCCTGGCAGGCAAGAGGTGATAAGAATAAATATGACTTCATCTCTAAAATATGGGTCTTCCATTCATACTTCCTAGCCCCTAATGCCAAAGACATCATCAAAATCAATCAAATAGGGCAACATTTTTAATTTAAGAAATTGGCCAGTAGCCACACATCTTTTACGTAAATTCATGGAAATGACTCAAATGATTTGTGTAGTCCTATGCTAGGCACCTTTTCAAATTACCATGATTATTTACTCATAGTTAATAAGGGTGTGTGTGTGGTTAAGTGCAAATGAGACCAGGAGACCAGAATCCTGCTGGAAAGGATGGAGTCACAGAAATGCCAGTTCCTGTAACACCTCCTTCATCTAGTGGTCATTTTGGTCTGAAAGATTTTTCATAAATATCAGCCGATTACTAGTTCTGAGACTGTCCTTTTCTGACAGGTGCAGAAAAATGTTGGTCTCAAAGATGAAGTGGACGAAGACGGTTGGTATAACCCTTTCAGCTATGTCATGCCATGGGTTTCCGCTGTGAGCTGTACAGACAGTATTTTGGATTCTTTACATGTAACAGGAAAGTGTTATCCAAGATGCTTTCCATACAACATCTCATGATGCTGAGGTTCTTGAGGCAGTTCAGTTATAGGGTCTCCTACCACATCTACTTTATTTTATGTACATTTTACCATCACCCCAGCAAGGAGTAGAGTATCACATGATCAATGCCTGACCCACTAAATTACAGTTAAGGTGATTAGAGGTAGACAAGTCAATTATGGCAATACCATTTAATCTGTTGGGATTTACACTAAATTGTAGATACACTATTAAAGCCATCAAATACCCTGAAAGAGAAACTGTGTGCCATCCATTTGTGAGTGTCTGCAGAGAATGAAGTTACTCCAAGTCCAAAGCTAACTTGGTTGACTTGGAATTGCCGTTCCTTTTCAGTTCCTGCACTCACTGGCTTCTGAGGCTCATCGTAGTTTCCTTCTGTGCTCTCACAGTGAGTTTTCCTTTCTTCTTAAATTACCTGGAACAGCCTAAAGGAAACTACTTAATATATTCAGTGCAATACTATGGTCTCCAGAACATGTTCTGATCCTCATTTTATTGATGGGGTAATAGAGAATCTATACAAGCAGTGAAAGGTGAATTAAAATCCATGTCTCTAGGATGGATTGTGCTTTTCAACTACCACAATAATTTAGATCCAAACTTTTCAACACCTGTTATCTGCTAAAGCCATCTCAGTCCAGCATGCTGCAAACTTTGTGATTTTTAGAAGTTATTACTGTCTTATTAGTTATAATTAAGATCCCAAACAGGCATCAAACATCTGTTTTTTCAATCTGAGATGTGCAGCTTCCTGCTCTCCATCTGAGTTGGCATTCTTTCAAAAGCTCTGAAGACTTCTGCAGAAATTATCCATTTCTAGCTAGTTGGACTCATCTCTTCCCAAAGACAAATTTTGTGTTTTCTGGTCAATTTTATACACATAACTTATCATCGCCAGACCATCCATATTGTTTATCCTCATGGAATTTTTCCCAGAAAAAAAACTGACATGTGCTTTCTTTTTTAACTAGGCACAAGCCCGGAGTTACTCTTGAACTCCCTGATACAAATACATGACTTTCAGAATAACAAGATGAGCAGAAGGTCTTGGGTGGGGTGGATGAGGATAAGAAGTACCCAGATGGCTTTTTGTGCTCCTCATCCTTCAGATTCAACCTTTCTGAATCAAATTCTAGTGCATAAAAGCCTTATAATTCTCCACTTTGTTACTGATTTTTCTAAAACCACAGTGTTTAGAATATTTCTTGACTCTCGAAAAAGCTCACTTCTGACAGACTGTCATCCTGGGTCTTACTTCATTCTGAGCTGGGCTCTCCCTTTCTGTGGAAAGTCTTTCCAGTAGCAGCATGGGACCTTCTTGCTTTTTATCACGACCACATGAATTGCTCAGGTGTTTGGCTGAGATCTAGTGCCCAATAGTCACAATACTGTCATGCTCAACTGTTTCAAGATGCAGTGAATGATTCAGAGTTAGCCACCTTGCCATTCAGAGATTAGACTATTTTGAACCATAAATACCATAAATGTGATGCAGTCCACACCTTTACCCAGCAGGTACAAACTGGGTATGGACACAGGTAACACATGTGCCAGCAAACATTCACTAGGAAGGGAACTCTGTGCCAAGATTCAGTGAAGCATTACAGGTTGCAGTGTAATTGAGAATGGAACGCCTCTTTAAAGTCCCTCTTCCAATAACTAAAGTCACCTGATCTCAACTCCTTCACTCTAGGCAGCTCTCTGTCCCTCCCCCACCCCACTGCTGCTGTAGATTCACTGATACCCATAATTCTCATTCCTCTCACAGTGCAAGCCTGTTCTCATCACAGCCATCACATCCTCCTGTTTCCACGGGGCATTCACGACAGCCAAGCATGAGCATTACAGCTCCGAGGGTAAAGACTTCTCAATGCAGATATTACAGCTCTGAGGGAGAGGTTTCCCCAGTGCAAGTGTTACAGCTTGGAGGAGAAAGGATTCTCAATGCAAGTATTGCAGCTCTTGGGGTAGAGGTTTTCCCAATGCAAGTTTTACAGCTCTTAAGGGAAAGGCATTTTGGCAGTCGGGGGCCAAGGGATACCACAAAGTCACACCGCACAACAATCTCCCACAAGAGATTTATTGGTAAAGACAAAAGTGGTGGCTGCTGATGTTTACACAAACAGTAACAAACTGAGCAGGAGACAGGCTATTATAGGGTTTCTTGAGGGAAGAGTTTTCTGGAGGCAGGTGAAGATGGTGGGAAATTGGTGAAATTTAAAGCCAAGCCCAGGGATTGGTGGATTTTCAAGCTCCAAGATTGATGGGTTTCAAAACTGGATGTGGGCCCAGACATTTTACCCTACACCAAGCACCTACAGTCTTCTATATGTGGCTTCTTGGTATTTCTTGGGATATAAGTAACAGAAAATTAAGCTGAAGTAGAGTGGCTTCTTAACGGATATTTAAAGAATAAGCCCAAGCTTCAGATGCACAGCAACAGCACTTAAAACATTAGGTTTTTGCAACTTTTTTTTCTGTACATTTCATTTTCCTTTCAATCAGCCTTCTTGAGGCTCTCTCTTGTTTTCTCAGTATGTGAGGGGTCAAACACTGAGTTTTGGCCATGCAAGGCATAGAACTTCACCACTGAGTCACATCCTGAAGACTGAATTCTAGGCTATCAGTTCAGCTAACACTCAGGTCATGAACACATCAATTCTTCAGAGTGCTGGAATTATACACATTCGCCACCACATTCTACTGTGTTCAGACTTTCTCCTAAAAACAGATAAGTATATTTACCTGTGCAATTCTAAAACACCCATTCCTCCATATCTTGTACATATTCCACAACTCAAAAGAGACCTATAAAAATTCATGTTTTAGATGACATAACTCCTTACCAAATGGCTTAACTACTCATAATTGCCCCGTGTATTAGATGTAGCATATTTTCCCTTGACCAGATGGTCTTTACCTTAAGAATATTCACAGAAAAGCATTCCCTATAATGTATCTTGGTTTTGACTGGCAAATTCCAGAAATTTCTCTCAAAGCATGGTAATTGGTCTCCCTCCAAACACAATCTTCTGCAGACCCACATGAGTTCCCACTGGAACAAGAACTTTACAATATTTTCTAGAGCCCCTTGCCTCCTGGTTTCCACCCTTGTATAATTTCTTCCCTAGCCTGTAGGCTGAACCTAGTGTCTTGTTTTTAAGCAACAGAATACAGCAAAGCTGATGTGAAATCAAGTTCACAATTAGAATCAAGAGGTGCAGTTACTGTCTTTGCTAGGAGGCTCTTTAATTTTCTTGGTTTCTGCACTTTGGCAAAGCAAGCTACTCCATAACGGAGAGGTAAGGATGGTAAGAGACTGTGAAACAAAAGGTTAGGACGGTAAGAGACCAAGCAATAAGCAGAAAGGCTATTTTTTAAAAATACGTGTGAGTGCTTTGTCTGTATGTATATATTTGAACCATGTGTGTACCTGGTACATACAGAGGCCAAAAGAGGACTTTGAATCAACCCCTCATTCTCTCCAGTAAGCAGCCCTCTTAACTGATGAGCCACTTCACCTATTTTTCATTCTTAAAATTATTGTCTTTTCATTTTGAAGATTTAATTTCCTTATTATAGTGCATCTTGGTCATATCCACTCCCTTCTTTCTTCCTCCAGTTATGCTTCCCAACATAGCTCCCATCTCCCCTCAACTTCACATGCTCTGTTAGTTGTTTTTAACTTGTCCTGCCCATATATGCAAGTGTATATGGTTAGCCACTGGACATGGCAACCTGCCAATGGCTACTCCTCTATCCCTCTGCAGCCACCAATTGCCATTTCTGCCTCAGCTCTGGGTGGAGCATCAGGTGTCCCTTCTACCTCAGTGCTGGAATTTTTAACTGGTTTGATCTTGTATACATGTCAAGCCATTAACCATAGCTGCTATGAGTTCATGTGTAAGTCATGACAGGTACCAGCCATGTCATGTCCAGAAGACAACCTTGTATAGCTTTCCCCCTATACCCTGGCTCTTACGTTTCTATCTCCAGAAACCTTTAGCCATCCATATATGCATGCACACATATAAGCTATCAGGTCTGATAATGTGAGTTAGATGTCCTTCTAGGGAAGGGAAAATCATGACTGGCAAAGGTCATCTGCCCATATGAATTATCTCCTTTCTCCAAGGAACAGTAACTGTTGTATGATGTTTCTGGGCAGGACTTTTGCACCCACCCTCAAGGTTTGGACCCACAGACCCTCAGACCCGCAGAGACATACAGATACTTACATTAATTTTATGCTGATCGGCTCGGCATAAGGCCCAGGCATATGACTTCTAACTCTTTCCCTTAAACAAACCCATTATTCTTATTCTGTTCAGCCATGTGGCTCAGTACCTTTTCTCAGAGCAGCATGGTTGTCCTCTGCATCTTCTGGCTCCTCTGTGGCATTTCTGCTCTGTTCTTCCTGTTCCCAGAATTTTCTTAATCTGGTAGCCCCACCCACACTTCCTGTCTGCCTTTGGCCAATCATTGCTTTTATTAAACTCATAGGTGGGACAATTATTTATAATGTAACATCATAAATCCACTATAAGTAACCTAATGTGAAAGTGTATTTTAAAGTCAAATACTTTTTTTGTCTGTTTATCAGTAAATTCTTTGTCATGTTCACCTCAGTTATTCAACTGAAGACCAACTCCCAACACCTGGCACATTCTTAGTATTAAACTGCAAAAGTTGCCATGGAATGGGCAAATGGTCAGAATGAGCGGCTCTGCCACAGAGTATTAGCCAAAGCCAGTGCCAGCTTCCACAGGCCTGTTTTCCCTGGAGTTTTGTCTGTTTGAAATCTTTCTTTCAATGTGCTCTAGAAAGAGATACTAAGGAGTGGCAAGCTAATCTGTTGCACTTCCTGTTGTACAACATGGGAAAATACCCACGCAAGCAGATGTTAAAAGATTGACTTTTTAAATTTAATGTCCCTCCATTTGCTTAAAAAACCAACACATCAGTAAAAGTGCACCTCGGGATCCACACCCACTTTCATTATCCAATGTAAGTAATAGAGGAAAGACACAAATTTGCATAATCAATTTTCTTTCTCTGCATAGGCTCCTGGTGGGGGGCCATGGCAAGCAGTCCTAGGAAGAGCAAAGGGAGTAGGAGACTAAGATGAAGACAGAAGAAAACCTAATGTAGTCTCCTCCCTACAAGTTGCTAAACCAATTACAACTAGTAGCTTCCCTCTGAGAATGTTAAGCCACATACAACATTCTTAAATTTATACTCACTCTTTAAACTCAGAAGCACAATTACACAAAATATTCCCAAATTGGCCCATAGAAAAAATTAAATTTTGGGTAAGACCCTACCACGAAATTCTCATCACAAAAAAGCAGTCTCCAAATGAAGAATATCATCTGCTTCTAAAGCTATCAGTGTTTTAAATAGCTTTCAGTAGTAGTGCAGAAACTGTTAACAAGGAGTAGAAAATGATAAATAATGTGCATCTTGAACTCCTGTTAGCCTAAGCAGGCATTTGCTTATTATCCTTCTGTCTCGGCCTCTGGAGTAGCTGTGATATAGGGCAGTACCACCATGCCTGGCTAAAAGCTATGGAGTCTTGGCTGGTCTGGAACTCACTGTGTATATGAGCTATGGCATCCCCTCATCTCTTCCTTTGGAGTGCCATAATTACAGGTGTGTACTACCACACTCAGCATTTTTAAAACTCAAGTCTCAATGTGTTGCCCAGGCTAGCTATCAAGGTATCCTCCTGTCTCAGCCTTCTGCACAGTTTCTGTGTAGGACCTATGAGTATGTAATATTGCATCTGGCTACCACAGATGCTGTTCACACATAGCTCAAAGGAGGCAAAGCACAGAGGGAAGAATAATGAGACAGAAAGAAGCAAGAACACGACGCTTCAAGCCAGTTCTGTCCTGCTGAGTGGTTCTAGGCAACCAACTTTTGTGCATTCTATATTCCTCTGCACAGAAGCACCATTCCTAACTGTTTAGAAGAGTTCTATATCCCAAACCCTTTCAGATTTAATAAAGCAACTCCATGAGAGGGCCTAGAGGTATATGCCTATAATAACACCATTTAAGTGGAGACAGGAGTATCAAAAGTTAGGGTCATAGTCAGCCATTTAGTGGATTAAAAATCAGCCTGGGCTACATGATATCATCTTCAAAAACCAAACAGAGAGGGAAACATACAGTCTAAAGCACCTGGACCTTTGCATGTATGTGCATGAGCACCCATCATGTGTCAGTGTGCCTCTGGCAGTGCCAGACAGAATTTCTAATATCACACCCTTTAATGTTTAAACATGTTCTAGAGACAATGCTGCTGTTATAATGTTTGTGGATAGGACAGTTTTTGAAAAGTGGAATGTAAGGATTGAAAAATAAAACTGTGGTTTGAGAGCCAAGAGCTCTGAAATATTCCTAAGAGAATTTTTAAGTATTTCTGTAAATGGAACAAAGTCATTGGAGAAATGACATTTGATATTGTGGGAAAGAAAGGGGAAAGTGACTTTTCCATGAGAAAAAAACATTTATGAAATAGAGTAGCTTGGAAGAAGTAGCTCTAAGTGGAACAGATGCCCTTTAAAGCTATTTTTATGAGAATCTATCAATTGAGCTATTTCTATTAGACCCACATGGATCATGTTTCTCTCATTTTTACTGTGTGTTCTTCACGTCCCAGTCACTCTTCAGCTACCGCACTGCTCATGCCATTTCTGATCTAAAAAAAAAAAAAAAAAAAAAAAAAAAAAAAATCTCCCTCCAGGTCAGGAGGTCACATTTTAAATATGGAAGTCATTACTGGCAATTATACACAAACTGATAAAGAAAGCCATTCTGGAGAAGAATGTTGGCCTTTGAGCCAGAGTCTATTTTTATTGTTAAGTATTGTGTATTTATTTTTGTCTCTTACTGTACAAAATGCAGCAAGTAAACATGTGATGATCAGGCTTGGGCACTAGCTTTGTTCCCAGGAGCATCCCAGGAATCTTGTGTGAAAACTCTCAAAATGCCTTTAACTACAACTGCTAGACAAATTCATGCCAAGAAAAACCCCAGTGGGCAGCAGGAACTAAGACTGTGCAGATAGCATAATGTTCTAGGTTGCATTAAGAAGGTCCAAGGTAAATGTAAGGAATGGGAGGTGCTGCTGTGTCTGTCTTGACACAGCAGGTGTTTATTACATTCACTTAGGTTCCACAGAAAAGCTCGCAATGGTGAGTAGAATTTTAGGTGAAAATGAGGCAATTTGTGGGGAGGGAGAAACATAGATTTAAAACTGTGTCTGAAGATTATTGAGCTTCCTGACTCTAGGGATGGAACCCACACACATTAAAATAAAATAACTTAACTTAAAACAACTGGTACAGAGCTGGCAAGATGGCTCAGTGTGTGCAGATGCTGGACACCAAGCCTGGAAACCACTATTTGATTATATCACACACGTACACACACACACACACACACACACACACACACACACACACACACACACACACACACACACACACACACACACACACACACAAATGTAATTTATAACCCTGATATTTAGAGAGTTAAGCTTCCATTTGAAGGGAAGGTGCCCTTAACCTGAACAGATTCTTCCATTTCAAAGCTCTAACTTGGGCTTTTGGAAAAAAAGAGAGAACCTCCTTTCAATGCTTAGAACAGCAGCATCAGAAGACACAGCAGGTGCCAGAGGCCTGTGATTTCCAGCACTCTGCTTTCCCTTTTATACACTTAATATGATAAATCAAACAGAAAAAAAAACAAAAACCATTGATGTGGGAATGCCTTTCTGTATACTGTGAATATCAATCTTTAAATAAAGGACTGTTTTGGCCCATGACAGGCACCGTAGAAAAAGTAGGTGGGGAAATCAGAACATAGGTAGGAGGGTAGAACCACAGGAAGATCCAGCCAACCGCCCAAGATTTGGCATATAAGGAACACAGGTGAGCCATGGGCTACATGGCAGCATAAATTAGTGGAAATGGGTTGAGTTAAGCCATAGGCCAAACAGCATGAAGTTAATATAAGCATCTGAGTCATTTTGGGGGCCTAGGCACTCTGAGACAGCAAGCAGGTCTGGCTAGAAAAGGCTGGAAAACTCATTTGTAACAAATGGTGCCCAACGTGGAGTGAACACCCACATAAAGCCCGAGAAAGCTTTAAAAGAGTTCTAGAGCAGAAACAGAGATAAAAGCAGCTTTCAAATTGTGTATCTGAAGCAGGTCGTTGTACAGAGATAGTGTGGCGTACAGGCCACATTCAAAATGGCAGCAGCAGACGGGCAGTAGGGAGTGTAAGCTGCAACCAGGCTGGTTCCTGAAGTCTCACAGAAGACTCAGTAGGATGTGATTGATTTAAGGTTTCTGTTTATATTGAACAAAAAGGAAACAGAGTTGAAGACAGTTTCTTAGTAGCAGCATTTCTTGGGTCTGCTCTATTTTCTTGAAGCGAACAGAGATGTGGCCCCTTTAAGAAAAACTTCCTGACTCAGTTTTATCTGCAAAAACTATGTGGGTGGCTTTTTAAGAGAGTGCTAGTATTTTTAAAGCTCTTCTGGTTGGAAAAATGAGTAAAGATTCACAATAAAACAGATTCAGATCGGGAAAAAAAAAATCCCTGTCAACCAGTTACAATGTGTGTAAAATGTACACAGTCTTCAAAGAGAAAAGAAAAAAAGTAGAGAGAGTCTTTTAAAAAGAGAAATAGAGTAATAAAAATATGATAAGCTACGTATAGGTAGAAAATAGATACAGAATCTAGATTATGGTTATTATTGTGCTTTCTTTTAATTTTTAACTGTTAATGACTAACTGCAGAAAATAATTAGTTCCAAAGGCTGCTAACTTAAACAAAAAAATATATTTTAAAGGTATATTGACTTTGAAATTTGTGTCTAAGGATTTATTGTTTTAGAAGAGTTCTACTTTTGTTTCCACAGAAGATTAGAACCTGTGGATTGCTTCCAGGCAAATATGGTTTCATCAACCAATACCCCCTAAAAATTCTCAGATGGGAAGAGATGGTCATATCAGTTTCAGGGATGCAGACTAAGATGATCCAGCCCCAGGACCTTCAAAAGATTATCAGATCCCCTTAATCAGCAGGAAGTAGTAATGAAAAACTACGCCCAAATTCCCAAAATATTGTTTATAAATGTTTGTTTTCATAATAAATGGTTAATGGTCATAGTTAATCTCTTTCTAAGAAGAAAAAGGAGATATGGCATATAAGTGATTTTTAAAAAATTAGATTATTGAATTTACTTTAATCCAGAATCAACTATTAATCTAAAAATATTTTAAATTGATATGGACTTTGGTTTATTGATACAAATTGAAAGTCAATTTTGTTATGCTGTATTATATTTCTGCTCTTGTTTGAGGTATGTTTATGTAACTGATTTAGAATTGTAATGTGTAATTAAGAAATGCATGCTAGTTGGATTTTTAGGTATACAAAGCTATAAATCAATTAGATAGGTAATCTTCAAACACTTCTAAGACCTACAGAATATGGCATATTTTAAGAACTTCAACTTTTCTGGACAGTGAGACAGGTGTGCTCCTGACAGAACCAATCTACTTCAAGAGAAAAATGGGCAGTGAAAACCTCCATGTAGAATTTACTTTGTGGCAGTAGTTAGCTTGACTGCTTGACAATATGCTGTTTAGACTGAACATGCAGGTTCCATAGGAAGGTGACCTCTGAACTTTGGCAGAACAAGTCGAGATGGTCCTTCAAGTTCCTGCTTTGCAGAGAAAACTGCCAGACTGTTCTTTAAGACACAAAGAGAAACAACTGATAAACTATGCCAGAATGAGCACAGCATTCTTTCAGATTCCTGCTTCGCTGAAAAGTACACCAGGGGCTCTGGGCCTGTAGGATTAACATAGATGCCCCAACTTTATAAAGGAACTTTAAGTGACTATCTAGGCAGATAGGTGTCATCTCTGTCATTTCTAGATTTTAGAAGTTGCTTGCACTTCCTTTTTACTTGGGCAAATATATCCTTCTGTAGTCTTTGATGTAGTTGAAGAATAGATAGTTATAGGAATAGTTTTTCTTAGTTATTTTACAAGTTATATTGGATATAAAACTTTAGATTCACAAGGATAAGGTAGATGATAGAGTATTTTATTTAATTTTGCTAAATACAAGTAGACTAGATATCATAACTGTAATTCTTGCTTGATAGCTGTTTTGTTATATGTAATTTTGCTATATTAAAACCTTCCTTTTTGATTAGACAGACATGGGGAGGTGATGTGGGAATGTCTTTCTGTATGCTGTGAATATCAATATTTAAATAAAGGACTGTTTTTGGCCCATTACAGACAATGTAGAAAGAGTAGGCAGGGAAATCAGAGCATAGGTAGTAGGAGGGCAGAGGCACAGATCAAGCTAGACACCCAAAGAAGAAACATGTAAGGAACACACGTTTGCCACAGGCTATGTAGCAGGGTAGATTAGTGGAAATGGGTTGAGTTAAGATTCACCAAACAGCATATAATATAAGTGTCTGAGTCATTGGGGGGGGGGGGTTAAGTAGCAGCAGGTGGCTAGGCTCTCTGTCTGGCCAGACAGGGCTGGAAACCTCATTTGTAACAATCCATCTTTCTCACAGGGCACCATATCAATGGAGAATTCAACAAATATGAATTGCTAATGTATGAGGAAAATGTTTTAAAAACTGTCATAATCGGTCTCAGTGATTTTATAATTCAATAGGAGAGATGATACGAACAGTTCTCAAACAAGCCAGAAGGATCTAAATACTAGTCATTAATTATAGAGCAGAAAAGTCCTACTCTCCCCTAGTATTGCTGGGGAGAGGGTCTCAGAAGAGGCCTCATTTTAGCTGAGTTTAAGGATCAGAAGCAGCTTAAGCAGCAATATGGACACACCACAAAAATGCATCAGGTGGTCTCGGTGCCTGCAGCCAGAATTCTGCTCCATCAATAGAGAACCTCAGACAGGGAGCAGTTTCTGTGCTGCACAGATCAGTGTGGATCTGACAAAAGGGGCTGCAGGTTCAGCTGACCTGCTGCCTTCCCAGGGCGCTTGGTTGGTTTTGATCACTTGAAGATGGACAGATGCTGATGTATAAAGTTGGGCCTGACTCCTGCGCCCCTGCTCTGATCTTCATCTGTGCACTCCTGCTATAGGAAGGTGATCCCTGACAGTCATCAAGTTCAGGACCACAGCCACTGCATGTCTGAGGCATTAGCCAATTAAGATTATATTAGCATTCTTTGGCTTCTTTCAAAACTGTTCTCATCTATTTTATTCACTTTTAATGTAGTGTCTCATTGAGAGTGTTACAACACTCTCTTCATTTCAAACTTTCAACAGGTGATGGGAAGGAATAGCTTAGTCCTGCATTGAGGCATTCCACCCCATCAGTTAGCTCTGCACACATTTTCAGAACCCACAAACAGATTTTTTATTTGAAGATGACACTTGGATCTGATATTCCAATCTTTACAAAAAGCTCCACAGAAATAAATAATGACATTAAGATCTAATAAAGAGGCAGTGAAAATAATCAAGAAAATTTAATCTATAAAAATAATAATCAAATAAGTGGTGGTTCTGACAGAGCTCCACAGACCTCATGGCAATCACCAATAAAAGGAATTTAAAGATTGGAATCGCTGTATGATAACATCATAATGTAAGGCAGAGGGCTAGACATAGGCACACCCTGACCTGGTTCACAGCCATGAACCCCTTTCTCCAAATAAATAATAAACATAATTAATGAGCATGTGACTACTAATAGTGCGTGTGTAAGGGGTAGACCCTTCTGTAGACGACAGTGCTGATGGCAACAGGCATGAGACTGCCTTGAGCATGAGGGAACTAAACAAAAGCTGTTAAAATCCTGATGTTTTCAACTGGAACAAGTTTGGAGAAAATGAATTTTGGAGTCATCCACTCATGGGAACTGACTTTGGGTATTAATAGACCACCAGGGGGTCAATTTGGATTTTCTAATCTGTTTTAGACAATTTTAATAAAACACTCTATTTTCCATTCTAAGAATTTATTATAAAATGTATTCAATTTAATTGCCCCACAGGACTGGGCTGGGGAAGACTAAAAGAGGTAATTTGGAAACTCTTCTAAAGTAATTACAAAAGACCAACTTGACAAAATGTGATTTTCACCGTAATAATAGTGACAACTAGGGTTGGTGTGGCCATTCTCTGCAGCGCACAAGTAAAGCCCTAGGTTTGATCCCCAGTGCTATAATAGTAACATAATTTTTTTTTCAAGACAAGGTCCGTCTATATTAGCCCTGGCTGTTCCGGAAATCATTCTCTTACCCAGATGCCCTCAAACACAGAGATCCATCTGCCTCTGCCTCCTCAATGCAGGGATTAAAGGCATGCACCACTACTACCCAGCATAACAATAATTTAATTCAATTTCATGTATTATTTATTTAAAAAAATGAGTATGATGCAAACTTAGATCAGTGATGTGTCACCTCTTAAAAAGATTTGATGAATATGTGGCATCTTGATACTACCTGCCAGGGGAAGCAGGTAACCTAGACATTCTTCTTTCAATACATAGACGATATTCTGCTTGCACAAGTTTATTAATCTAGCCTCTTCCTGAAAATTCAGCTTCCCTTTAAATCACAAGGCTAAGTGTTCTTTATTCTCTTTTTGTAAGTTTTATTTTCACAACTTAAGTCTTTGTTAGGGTTTCTATTACTATACTCAAATGCCATGACCAAAAGCGACTTACAGAGGCTCATTTTAGCTTACAAGACTGTATCAGTAAGGGAAATCAGTGCAGGAACTCAAGACAGAGAGAGAGCAGAAGCAGAGGTTCATGGAGGTGCTGTGGAATAATGTTCTTGTAACACTGTAAAGATTTTTCACTCATATTGGTTTAATAAGACACTGATTGGTCAGTAGACAGGCCCAAAGTATAGGTGGGGCAACCAGACTAGGAGAATTCTGGGAAGAAGAAAGGCAGAGAAGCAGATGCCAGTCAGACACAGAGAAAGGAAGACGAGTATGCTGTACTGAGCAAAGGTATCAAGCCACAAGGATTAACATAGGCAAAAATTATAGGTTAATTTAAACGTAAGAGGTAGTTAGAAACGAATCTGAGCAATAGATCAGTTTAATTAATATAAGCCTCTGTGTATTTATTTGGGACTGACCAGCTACAGGACTGGGCAGAACAGAAACGTCTACCTACATAGAGGAACACTGCTTACTGGTCCACTCTCATGGACTGCTCTTCCTGCTTTGACTACCCAGGAGCGCCTTCCAGAGGTAGCACTGCCCCAGTGGGCTGTCACCCCATCAACCAGCAAATTTAAGAAAATGTACCACAGTCTTTTCTGCACATAATCTGACAGAGTCTGAATTAAGGTCCCCTTTCCCACATAATTCTAGCTTGTGTCAAGCTGACAAAAAAATCAAAACAAAAAAGCCCCCAAACCCACAAAATTCACCAACCAGGACAGTCCACATAACATTAAAAATATATTTTTCCTTTGTGCTCTTGGTTTCTCAACAAAGTTCATGTAGTCCCAAAGATTTCAAGAAAACATTGCTGTGGCTGAGGAGACAATTATGTCGATAAGGTGCTTACTGTGTGTCAGCATGAGGACCCAAGTTTCATCCCCAGTACTCAGGTACAAAGCCTAGCATAGTGGCATAAGTTTATCATTCCAAAGCTGGGGAGACAGAGACAGGAGGCTCCTTGAGGCTTTGGCTCATTGAATCCTGGGTCCCAGTAATAGATCCTATGTCCAAGAAAATGGTGAATGACGCCTGTCAAGTAATGATACCTGAGGTTGTCCTCTGACCTCCACTTGTATTCTACACACACATGCATAGAAAATATTTGCTTGTGGTCTAACCATTAAACTCTGTCTTCTTAGAGGGTGCCTGAAAGGCCTTCTCCTGTAATCAAATTGATGACCAACCTGTTATAGAAACTCCATCCAGCTACTGAAAAAAGCAGATGCAGAGATCTCAGTTCAGTCAAAGAGTAGGAGGAGAGATTGTATGAGTAAAGGGGTCAAGATCATGAGGAGGAGACCCAGAGCCAGCTGACCTGAGCTAGTGGGAGCTCACTGACTCCGCACTAACAACTGGGGAACCTGCATGGGACTAAGCTAGGCCCTCTGAATGTGGATGACAATTGCACAGCTTGGGCAGTGTGGGGGGCCTCAACTTATTCCCAATGCATGAACTGGCTTTTTCCAAGCCCATTCCCTATAGAAGGATACTTTGTTAGGCCTTGATAACTGGGGGAAGGGGCTTGGACTTGCTTCAACTGGATAAGCCAGACTGTATTACAACCCCCTTTCCCAGAGTTCTTACCCTCTCTGTGGAGTATGGGGGACAGGAAGCTGGGAGTGACTGGGAAAAGAGGAGGGAGGGAGGTATGTAAAAAAAACAAAAATCTTTTAGATGAAAAACCCTTTATTTTCCTTTCTAAGAGAAAGATGCTAGCTTGCCTTCATTATAAGCAAGATGCATCATGCATAACGGCCTGAAAAATCCATAAAATGTAGAGCCTGAGAGTCAATAGTTCTAATCATGGTTCTGAAATTTATTAGCTGTGTGATGTTTGGCAAGTTGCAGAATATCATAGGACTTCAAATACCAAGTGAGCAATATCACTCTATAGGGTGCATACAGCATGCTGCTTTCTAAAACACAGCCGGATACACCAAAGGTGCCCATTAAAATGCAAACAATATTGAAATGCAAAACAGCATTTTGCCAACCACAACACTTATTAGTGAATGCAATGATCGTGAGACCAATAGGAAGGAAAAGGAGAAAATGTTATGGCCAGCACCTCCAAGAGGGTAACACAGTTCTGGGGTGTAAAGATGCATGTCTACAGAGTGTGGGTAGCAAGGTAGGGCAGAGGATACATTTCTGAAGAAAATGAGAATTTAGTTTTTATTCTCAGAATATGAGAGCTATTTGGATGTATTTTGAGAAAAACTAAGGAAATAACTGGAAATATAGAGGATGAGATCGGAGCAAAGCCAGAAGAAGAATAATTACTCAGTGAGGAGGCTTGAGCATGAAGCTGAGCTAGAGCAATGTGTAGACAGAGGCCTAAAGAAGAGATGGGTAAGGGGTGAGGGGTATGCCCAGTGAATAAGGGCACAGGATGTGTGTAAAGGAGTACAGAGGACATTCATGAATAAAGTGGGGTTCAGTGTGACTTTAAGGGGAAACTTCATTCCAGCAGTTTGGACAAGAGGGATCCAGGACATTTAAAGAGCTGTCTGCGTAGAGTTCTTCCCCTGTGGATCAGAAAGGAGAAGGGAACTAAAATAAAAAAGATGGAGTGAAAAGCTGGAAGGAGTAAGGGCGGGCCTCTCACAGTCACAGGAAAGAGCTTTAAAGCAAGTAACACATTTATGGAGCCAAAGCTAGGAGGGGACAGTTGGGTTCAAAGAGTCTTTATCAGCGATAGACTTGAAAAGAGACAAGATATGAAAATCATAGTAAAAGCATTGGTAAAAGTTTTATTGTTAAATTATGATTTTGCTATTTAAACAATTAGACATGAAATCATTAGCCAAACAACACCTTTAGATTCCACTATAAAATTAAGTGAAATCTTTTTCTCTTGTATCAATAAATACCTAAAAGAGAGGGAAGTTCAAAATGTCAGTGTTTATTTACAAGTTTATGTAAAGAGTTTTCAAACAATGATGTTTTAACAGGAAGTCATCAAACGGGCTGGGCCTCAGCTTGCTTCTCAAGAGCATTAAAGGAGATGGGGCCCCTGAGGTCCTCAGAAGTTGAAGTCTTGATGCAGACCCTCCAGTGTCCATGTCAGTTGAGGAAGTGCCACACGTCTTTTTAAGTGTGAGAAGGAAGGAATAGGGAAGAAGAAGAAGAAGACAATGTTCAGTGTGCAGCTCTAGGAACGATTTACACAATACTGTTGGTTTTGTTTTGTTCTGAGATAGGGCTTCTCTGTGTAGCCCTGGCTGTCCTGAAACTGGCTCCATAGAACCAGGCTGGTCTTGAACACAGAGATCTGCCTGCCTCTGCCTCCCGGGTGCTAGGATGAAAGGTATGTGCCACCACTGCCTGGCTAGTATTAGAATTTTTAACAGCTATATAATCTTAGTGTGTCATCTTTCTACTTAAGATTCACTACTGCTTCCATTTCAATGTTCTCATTTGGCTTGAGCCCCATATAAAACCACACTAAAATTCTACCACCTGCTCACAGTATTTTCTGGCTCCCCCTTGGGAGCATTTTAGTCTCTAATGAACAGTGCAGAAGTTAGCCCTCAAGCAACAATAGGGAAGGTTTAGAAAAACTTTTTTTTTTTTTTCCTGTAAGATTTGAATGTTCATTAAATACTCAATAGGAGAAAGGCTGACTGGCCAGCAGATAACAATCACACCTGCCTTCCCATAGAACTGAGTCTAGGGATACCTTCCTCCTAAACATTTCACAGTCGGACATAGGAAGTTATTCTCATTTTTCCTCCAAATTCATAGAATATCCTTTGTATTAAAAGGTTAAATATCCTAATATTCCTATACTAAAAGGTCAAAAGTCTTTTCACATTTTGAAAGATACATGGTATGTGTAGATGCTTACATTCTGAAATTGTTACTGATAAACACTTTCATTTGCTTCTCAAAATGGCTTCAAATAATGATAACCAAGGATTTGAAACTTAGTTTTAACTCTATGTTATATTTTGGTTTTAAGACTTTCAGTTAAAATAAATGACTAGAGCTATTATATTATAAAATACCTAGAGATAATAAAAGTAAATCTTTGAGACTCAAGTTTCTGGAGTCATCCTATATAAGAACTGGCTGGAATCTCTTATTACTTTACTCACACACAGAGCTGCAGTGTGAGCACTGTCACATGTGTAAGCCACACTGCAGCTCACTACAACAGCAGCAGTGAGGAGGCCTAAGCAAGCCAGATGGAGATTGCTTAATCACTACATCATCAAATGATCTAGCTTCAAAATAACAAATATGCTCACTTCCTGAAGTTAGAGCAAAGGATATATTATCAGAGCAATTTTATGACCATCTGAAATCTACATAACTCTTAAACTAATTTTATTTACTTATTGGTTTCCACTACCATAAACAGATTCGTACATCTTGCTCTCTAGAACTGTAATAAAGTGAGTGTGATAGTTCAGGGTGAGGGTACCTGAGCCAAGCCTGACTGATGACCTGAGTTCTACCCCCAGAGTCTATGAAGGACAAAACAGATTCTTATATATACACAATCCCACTCCCTGTTAAAATGACAAATAACTTTTAAGAGACACACACTATACCTTCTGTATGGCTTATTTTACTCATTGAAGATGTTGGGACCTAAAAAATAAGAACATCAAAGAATTAACATATTTAATATTTATATATGAAAAGTGAACCCAGAAATATTCATGAGACTACAGAATAAAACTGACATTTAACTGTACTCTACTTTCAAAAAAGTACGGATTCCTTCTGCTTGATTGGGCTGTTCACTCTTTCTAAGGAACAAACCCCAGAGTAGAGTCAAACAAAAGAAAGCAAGTTCAGAAATATTTTCTATCGGTAGCCAAGTGGCCAACTGAGCACCCTAAGGATAAGTGTGTGAAGACATCTTCTTTCAAGCCACACTTAGGATAATAACACACAGGAACCTCCTCTAGGCATCCTGCACTGCCAAACCTCACTTACACCCAACTTAACATGTTTGCCATCTCTGTGGTGGCATTACCCAGGTTCTTGATTGGTCATATATAAAATTCTTCTAGATTTCCACTAGTGTTTTATGATCTTCAGTTAAATCAGGGCCCGGTCCAAAGGTCTCCTTGAGGCAGCAAGCCTTAGAAATGGCTAGAATTCCTTGGTCTGTTGGATGGTGTCTGGAGGATCACCTATAATAAGCACAATCTTGGCAACTGTGCCACCCCTTCAAAAGCCCTGCTCCACCTCAGCACAAGCTGTGTAGGGGTGTCCTGGTGTGTGTGGGTGCACCCTCCACCTTGATTCTTCACTGAGGCTATGGTATGTTGCTGTATGTGCTTACTCATTTGATGGCACTCACTCTGAAGCTCACAAAGGTTTCCGTTTGTGGCCTACAATACTATTCTGTTTTGTCAGTAGCAATAAAATGACAAGAATTTGAATGGCCTATGCTAAATATGAAGAGAGTTCAAAGCACAAAGACCAGGCATAGAAGCCTATCCCTGCATGCACTGCAACAACCAGAGCTGAGGCCAAGTCTGTGATGTTGAGAGAAGGGGTCAGACTTGATGATAATGTTAGAGGTAGTCAGGCCTGGTGGCTTCAACACTTCTCAGACTGTTCTTTACGTAAATGTAGAAGCAGTGAGTCTATGAGTACTGATGTGAGGGCAATGGAGCAGGAACTTGTGGGAACAGTGGCTAAGTTAAGGTAGAGGAAAATCACTTGCCACAGAAAATCTTTAATATGGATAAAATTCCCTATTCCTGAACCAGGTAGCAGGAGGACGGTGATGCATGGGAAGCCAAAGTCAATGCCAGGCCCATGATGTTTAGGGAACGCTAAGTGCTGGTTGGGAAAGCAGCCCCAGTCACTTTGTCCCCATGCTTCAAGAGAGTAGCACAGGGACATACCTGACTGGTAAATAAAATGTGATTTTCAACCTGGTAACCTTAACCGCTTTTTACTCCACCTCCAGACCAGTCATCTGATACGGCTCTTCAGTGGCAGCATTAGCAGTGGGCTTATGATAAAATAAGAGAGCAAAACAAGCCCAAGAGAAGGGATGTAAGTAATAGATTAACAATTAGGGTGTGTGAGGCTGTTGCCAATGTAACACAGTACACTGTTTACAGAAAACTCTTAAAAAGGTAAGAGTATATTCCGCAACGATGAGAAGCATCATATATAATGTAGCACTGTATGAATCATCATCACTGCCAAGTATGACATACTCAGATAGCTGTACGTGCAAGCCTTTCAAATGGCTGATAGAGTGATAGCTTTGGTCAAGCCAACGTCACTCAGCATTTTGGATAAGTTACAATTGTGACACCATCATCACGTTCATAGTCAGTCATGGACCATGGCAGCATGAATGTATATGCATCCCACTGGCTCTGTTCCTCTGAAGATCTCTAATACATCACCCAGATCATAAGTGGTTTGGTTAATTTTCCATGAAATATGTGGAGAAGAGACACAGGCAGAGGATTATTACACTATTTGAGAATGATACGACTTCCGCTCTCACACAAATACGCCTGGCTGGGCTGGTTTGGAGGGCAGCAGATGTAAGAGGAACTGGCACGGGCACAAATCTCCCACTCAGATGAAACATTTGAAATTTGATGGCAGTATTTACCTACACGGACTATATATTTTGACACTTGTATCTTTTTAAGCTGTACCATACATTAACAAATTCTTCGGAAAATTCATTGGTTAAATTTCTGTGTAAAATTAACATCTGCATCTAACTGGAAATGCCAAATATTTCAGAGAGAGGACAATGGTACACAAAAAATAAAAACAACTAAGAAATTTGTTAGCCTAAAAACCACTGCAAAAAACAAACTGAGTTTTCTTAAAACATAGATCATGACAGTCCTTAAAAAATAACCGAGAGTGCTATTTTTCCATTGTTAGGACAGATTATATTATATTAAGGCTGAATATATTAAGAACACATAAACCCTATTTAAAAGAGAGCCACCACCATTATGAGAAGTCAGATAATGGGATTCAGAGTTTTGTCATGGGCAAGAAACATCTTTATCACATTAGTGAAGAGAATGATATTGAAACTTGAAAGTAACAACAATGGTCTCACAAAAAGCAATCGATATTTAACTCTTCACTCTTGTCAATGACTTCCTGATATCCTCCTTACCCACCCAACTCCACACCTTTCTGCCCTGCTTATAAACATGACAAGTACAAGGGTGCATAAGCACAGTTTATTTCCTAACTTTATCAACTAATACCTAGTTTCAAATTTTCCCTGTCTGGTTTTATAAGCACATGCATTAGTATAAGATGTATCTAGAAAGCCAACTGAATAACATTCAGCATCTGCAGTATCCATAAGGATTACTTAGCATTCTTTGAGGGAATCCTTACTATTTATATTGCCATGCTAATTATCCAGTACAGGACTTGAAAACATCTACTATTATCAGACTTTTTAAACTTCTGGCAATCTGAGAACGATAAAACTGCATTACATCTTGTTATTTATTGGTTTTGTGAGACACAGTCTCATTCTCCAACTCAGGCTGCCTTGGAACTCAGTATGTGGCTTGAGTTAGTCCCAAATTCCCAGCCAGCAATCCTCAGTGTCCCTGGCTAGGATACAGGCATATTTCTGTTTTGTGGACTTAGGCCTAGAAGGCTCTCCCTTTAGCTGCTCAGTTTTGCTCACTCCTTCACCTTTCATGGTCCTGGGCTCATCTGCAGGTCCCTTTCCAGTGAGGCTGCCCCAGACCACTGCTTGACGACTATAATTCCCACCCTCTTGTAATTGTACCCTTCTTCATGTTCATTTCTCATCATGGTGTTTGTTATTTATCTAAAGCCTATTTTACATCTACATTTATTATTTATCTTCCCAACTAAACAGTAACTTTTAAAAGGACACATGTTTTTGTATCTTTAATATGCACTCCAGCACTGGTAAATTATTGCAGAGCAGGTTATAATTGAATAACTGATGAATTAGTGGTGGAAAAACCCAACAAATTAAAAACAGCTATAATTTTAGTTATTCATAGAAACCTAAATTTACTAGTTTCTAGCTCATAGTTAAAAGCCCTTAATTTATAAGGGGGATTTTAAAAGCCTGAGATCCCTGTAAAACACACTTTACATAGCTATTATCCAAATACTAATTTTCTTATTTAGTGTTCTTTAATTAAGAACTAAAATCTTGGTGAACCCAGTTGCCTCCATGTAGCATTATTGCTAAGGCAGAGAGCGCCTTGAAGCAAGTCTTGTGGGGTGGAGATGACAATCAAGGGTTTAGGAACTTCAGTCTCTTGAGCCCAAATGCACCTGCTCTATGAAGATAATGCGAGGGCCAACCTACTGGGACAGAGGAGCGCAGAGAGCAAACATACACAGACGGCAGCAGACTGGGAGGATGAGGACAATTTGATCCTCAGGTTTAAGAATTAAACTGTAAGGTTTTAATAGCCTCTTGTGTAAACTGCCCAGCTTATTTTTTAAAAAATGCTAACTTCAATAGCATTACTTCATTTTATACTTCCCGGAGGTTTTGATACGTTTTATTGCTAGATATTTCAGAACCACTGTCAGCGTTCTCTTGAGATCTACATGATTAAAGAATGCCTTGGACACTGGCTCCTTACCGATTCAACTAATGATCTTGCTTCCTCTGGAGTGCAATGGAAAGGGCTATCACACAAGTGCACATTTGTGCTGCAGAAGAAAAGAGAATGTTAGTTAACACAGCCAAAAAATGAGCAACACAAAAGAAACCAACCACAAACAGTCCACACTGGCTGCATGACGTCAGCCCGCAAACAAAGAACAAGGACCGATCCGAACACCGGAAGCTATCGTACACACGAATACAGAGTAACACACAACACACCACTCTCCACAAATAAAGCAAGTTAAAGTGTCGTATACACACACACCACAACTACACTTAACCTTTATTAGGAGTCAAATCCAACATACAGAATGAGACTATTTGGAGACGTTTTCCTCTGTGGAATAAGTACCGGGACTGGAAAGCTATAGATTCTGTCTCTGAGAGATACAGAAGTTTAAGGATAAGAAGAAACAATTACATAAAAACTTTTCTTGTAAGTTGGACAGCCCAGAAAGGCAGAGACCAGCCTCAGCGTGTTCTCCTATCAGTGAGGGTTTGAAAACTCATACCCTTCTTTGTGCTTGATAGACCCAAACATCAGCATGCCACCACTGCATAAGCCCTGCTCCCCAGGTGACAGCAGAGGCCACCATCCCTCTCACATAGAATAAGGCCAATTTCTAAAAATTTCATAGGAAAGCTAACAGGCTGAAATGGATGTAAAAGGCACTAGAGAAGGGAGCTAAGACCAAGTTACTTTTTTCAGTCAAAGAAAAAGTGACCATATGATTGCCTCCTAAGAGATGAATGAGCAAACACACTTATTTTCTCTCAAACAGACCTAACAGATACACATTATCAAATTTATCTTTACAATTGCCTTGTGAAATATGTTGGGAATCTGTCACAAGATATGTCTATTTACGTGTTTATTTTTCACACTACATCTGTCAGTAACTGTAGTGAGATTATATTCTTACATTGTAAATAATTGTCCTGCCTACTGGTTTAATAAAAATGCTGATTGGCCGAAGGCAGACAGGAAGTGTGGGTGGGGATACCAGACTAAGAAAACTCTGGGAACAGGAAGAACAGTGCAAAGATGCCCCAGACACACCAGAGATGCCACAGATGCAGAGGACACCTATGCTGCTCTGAGAATAGGTACTGAGCCCCATGGCTGAACAGGATAAGAATCATGAGTTACTTTAAGGGTAAAGAATTAGTAAGTTATATGCCTGGGCTTCAGGTAAAGCAGTGTACAATTAATAGAAGTGTCTGTGTTTCAGTGGAACTATGGGAAAGTCCAAGACACCAAGAAAGTTCGGGCCAGAAACCTCATGTAACAAATGGCAGCCCAACATGGGTGATGTAAACCTGCATAAAGCTGGAGAAAGATTAAAAAGGGTTCAAGAACACAGAATCAGAGCAAAAAACAGCTTCCAAGTCGTATCTCTCATGTGAGCCTTGGCTCAGAGACACCCTGGAGTGGCGTGTGGGTTTGAATTCCAGAAGGTAGGTTTTCAAAGTGTAACCTGAGCTGCATAAAGACTTCTTCCTGAAGTTTCACAGGAGCCTAGATGTAAGCAAGGAGCTCTATATGGTGGATTTAAGGTTTCTGTTAATAAGGACAAAAAGGGAACAGAGTCAAAGATGGCTTCTTAGTGTCGATATTTTCTTGGATCAGCTCTGTTTGCTGGAGGCCTTTTTAAGAAAAGCTTCCTGATTCAGCCTTAGAGGCAAAACACTTGTGAGTCTTTAAAGAGGCCCTGCTGCCTAATACTTAAATGGAGTTAATGAGCAGCAGGTGGCAGTGCTTTACTTGGTTATTATATAGATCTTCAAATTCCCCAGAGTGGTAATTGTGGGTTCTACTGTTACTTCTGCTAAAAAGATAAATCCTATGAAGCTAGACTAGGAGTTGGGTGGAGCCAGTCAGCTACCCTAGTGAAGCCTTTATTTAATCCTTAGCCACACCTTGGCAGATTAAAGGTGTGGACAGAAATAAACAGAAATGGAGGAAGCTGGGTTGACTCAGCCACTCTAATCAGGCAGAGGTGTGGACAGAAAAAGATAAGAAATAAGAGATAAACAGTAAAGACAGATTAAAAAAAAAAACTCTAAATGGTTTAGAGTGTGTTTAAAAATATATGTAGGCTTGAGAGAGAAAAGAAAAAAGAAAAGGATAAAGTCCTTAAAAAGAAATAGAGTAAGAAAAAGTAAGCCATGTAAAGATGGAAATTACGAAGAGTGTCTGGATACTGTATGTTATTGTCTTGTCTTTAAGTTTCTTGACTGAAAATGAAGTAGTAAAAGCTGCTAAAGACCGTTGATTATAAATGCTGTTGGATTAATTCAACTTATATATTTTGTAAATGAATTGACTTTAAAGTTGAAATTTAAAAATATGTTATTTTGGAGAAGAGGTTTTCTTTTTATTTCCACAGAAAATGAGAGCCTGTGGATTTGTTCCTGGTTAAAGAAAATAAAGTTTGATCAAAGAAGAACCTCTGAGGTGTTTCCAGTGGGAATGGATGGCCCAAATGATTCAGCATTTCAGAGCACCTCTGGAGCTCTGCATCCAAAACAACTTCAAGGAGATTGCCTGAGATGACCCAGCCTCAGAGACTACTTCACTAAGGACTTGTCCATACTCCTCAATTTTTCTTTAGGTTCCCATTGGATTGCCAGCACCCGAATTCAGCAGGAAGTAGCCTAGAGAATGACGTCCACATTCCCCCAAAATGGATTATGGATGTTTGTGTTTGTTTACAGTATTTTTATAAATTGTTATAGATATTGGGGGGAAAGGATATTAGATTTAGGGTTCTTCTTGTTTTAAAGGAAAAAAAAGGTAAAATGTAGTGGGATTATTTTGTTACACTGTAAATAATTGTCTTGCCTACTGGTTTAATAAAAATGCTGATTGGCCAAAGGCAGATAGGAGGTGTAAGTGGGGATACCAGACTAAGAAAACTTTGGGAACAGGAAGAACAGAGAAGTCAGAAGATGCAGAGGACACCTATGCTGCTCTGAGAATAGGTACCGAGCCCCATGGCTGAACAGGATAAGAGTCATGGGTTACTTTAAGGGTAAAGAGTTAGCAAGTCATATGCCTGGACCCCAGGTCAGTCAGTGTACAATTTAAGCGTTTCAGTGGCACTATAGGACTGTGGTCTGAAAGTCTGGGCCAGAAACTTCATACAACAAGTATCCAGCAACACTGATTATAGTAGATTCTCATTCTGGTTATCCTCACAACTTGGTGTAGAACTTATTTACATTTTTGCTATGATCAGCATTTAACTTTTAAAATGTCTGTAAGTTTTTGAAGACATTATTTAGGTATTTATTTGTGTGTCTATTTATTCATTTGTGTGTGTGTGTGTGAGTGTATGTGAGTGTGTGTGTGTATATGTGTTAGTGTGTATGTGTGTGCGTGTGTGTGCATGTGTGTACATTTACCACAGCATGCATGTGAAAACCAGAAGACAAGTTCCAGAAGTTACTTCTCTCCTACTATACAGGCCCCAGAGTTTGAACTCAGGCAATGGCAAGTGCCTTTATTTGCTGAGCCATCTCCCTGGTTCAGATCCATTTTTTATTTATTTTTGTTTTTTGAGGCTCTCTCTTCTTATGTGCCCCATGTTCAGTCACACCTTGCAATGCCCCTTCCTCAGCTTTTCCCCGCTTCAGGATTACAGGTATGTATGCACGTCACACCTAGTTGTGTGTGAAGAGACTTGGTGGTAAGTGGCAGTGGCGCTTGAGTTATAACCCCTTTATATCTCCTTACTCTTGAGTCATGTCTGAATAGCCTGGAAGTTGGAGCCAGTAGAGTCTATGACAAAGCCTAGCACTCTCCTTGTAACTGCAGGGCATACAGAAGTGAGGGCAGGCAGGCAGGCAGAGCTTCCCTAAGCAGGACTGCCAGACAAGATGCAGAATATACAACTATATTTCAACTTCACACAGAGTTTTTATAATTATTTTTTTAAAAAGATCACACATTATTTTAAAAACCAGTTCTAAAACTCAAAATGAACAGAAAGCAGTTTTGATTTGTTGACTCTGATACTCGCATCTGTAAAGTAAATGAAATAAACTCTATTTCACAACAAAAGGAATATAGGAAGGAAGCATTAGAAACGAATGATATTAAAGCCAGCATTTGAACATCTTAAAACACTATTGTGTTTAAATTTCCAATTAAGTACTTTCACAAGTAGGTGATAGAAGCCAATTGGCTTGCTGCTTTTTAACTCTGGAATATTAGTAAAAGAGTCAGTACATCTTTTAGTCAATAAAGCATACTGTTTAGCTCAGTGGTTCTCACCCTTCCTAATGCTGCCACCCTTTAATACAGTTCCTCATGCTGTGGTGATCTCTACCCATACAATTATTTTTATTGCTACTTCAACACTGTAATTTTGCTACTGTTATGAACTGTAATGTAAATATCTGGGTTTTTCTTTCAAGAGTCATGATTAAAGTCGGTGTCCAGGAGACACACGGTCAAGGCTTTTTTCACTTTAAAACAACACAACCAAGAGAAAAGAGGGAAATAATGTAAGAATGTGATGCTACTACTGACTTTGGATCATGCCCTCTAGAGTTTGTAGGAAAAAAATAGCAATGGGGACAAATGTATGAAGAATTAAATGCAGCTGCTATTACTGATTGGCACATAAAACCCCACATCATTTTTTTTAAAAAAAAGTGTGTGTGTGTGTGTGTGTGTGTGTGTGTGTGTGTGTGTGCTTGTTCCTGTGCATGGATGTCAGGTGATGTGGGTGCATGCCACAGTACATGGATGGAGGCCAGTGGGCAACTCTGTGAAGTTGGTTCTCTCCCTCTACTTTTATGTGGGTCCAGGGAACTGAAATCAGGTCACCAGGCTTCCCAAGGATGCGTTGTTGTCTGCCAAACCATTTCAGTGGTGCGACAAAAATTCATTTTCAGTGAATTAAATGTACCTTCCCACAGGAAGGTGGAAAACTAAACAAAACAACTTCAAGACAGAAACAATTTGGGATAACTGGAAATATATTCCTTTGGTCAAAACTACCTCCTGTGCCACGTCCTCTATTATACGTTAAAGCTCAGATTCGATACACAGAGCGGCAGCTAACACTCAAGCCGTCCACCAGGGAATGCACACAGTGGGGTTAGGGGCCAGAGGCTGGGAAGCTGCTGGTGCTGTGAAGGTGCTACTAACTTTGGATCATGCCCTCTAGAGTTTGGAATAAGAATGGTAGCTGGCAGGGAGAGAAGCAGGCTTCACTGGTGTTGAAGAGCTGGATTAAACCCCACAAGGGAAAGGACTCACCGGAAGGCATTCTTAAGCATCAAGATAAGGAAGTCACATTAACACTCTTTGAAAGGTAAATCTGTTTAGCACTCAAGAGGTAGGGGTAGGAGGGTTCAGATTCCAGGTTTTTTTATTTTATATTTCACATAATGCAAATAGACATAGGAAAAAAATCCACATGAAATCTAGTAGAAAAGGTTTTAACCCTATAGCCAAAGCTTGGTAAATATATATTTAGATGTTTCAAATTAAAATGGAATGCATGCATGTTCTACTCTTAGAATCCTCTTAATCACATAACAGTTCAGGTCAAGTTGGACAAGAAGACTGACTTCCTGAATTCCCTCCTCTGAATCTACAAGGTGGGAAGAGAGAAGTGACCCTTGCAAGCTGTCCTCTGATGCCACAGTGGTGCCATGGATGCACACGGGCAGATGCACACAGAAAAATATAGGTAAGAAAGGAAAACAACAGCTTTTGCTGTTTATAAGAAATGGCATGGTAGTTTTTATGTGAACAAAGTATCCATAGCTTTACATTTTGGAAGCTGCTGTTCTTACTCCATATTTGCACCTATCATAATAGATTGCATTAAGCAATTGTTTACTTGTCAGTATATCCTATTGAAATAAAAATGATTTGGAAGAAATGAACCATGTTGATTCCTAGCTGCGCAGTGAAAACCAGCACTCAGCAGTGACCTTTAAAGACATGTTCCAAAAACTGGGCGGTGCTGGTACCCGCCTTTAATCCTAGCACTCAGAAGGCAGAGGCAGGTGGATCTCTGTGAGTTCAAGGCCAGTCTGGTCAATAAAGTGAGCTACAGGACAGCAGGGCTACAAAGTGAAATCCTGTCTCAAGTAACCAAAAATAAACAAACAAACAAACAAACAAACAAATAAATAAAAGACATGTTTTGAAACTTTGGAATTTGAGCAGGATTGATTATGTGGCTACTAAACAGAAACTGATAATAAATTAACATTATATTTGTAGAAGAGATACATTCTTACCAATTGATAGCTCCACGGTCACATTTCTTCATGAGCATTGCTTTCCAACATTCATGTGCAGAGTTAACAACTTCAAGAGCAAAATCCTAGTTCCAACCAAAAACAGACAGAGGCAGTTGCAACCTAGTTCCCAGCAAGATCAGTGTTCTACTCACACAGGACTAGTAAACCATTAAGAGCTTGAGCCCTGGAACGGAGCAAACTTGAGTAGGAAACCTTCCGTGATTTCCAGCTGTGATGCAGCTGCTTAACTTCATCATTGCCATGAATGTACACAGTCTAACTGTAATTTTGGACACACAGTGTCTGAAAGCAATAATATATCTTCTTAGAATTGTCCCAATGTTTTCTTGGTACTAATTTATAAAATAACTAAAATTGCATAATCAGACATAAATATTTGGCTAGGTATCCATCTAGTAACACTACATAGTAAAATTCTTTAGTTTTCAAAGAAGAAAATTATTTCTACTTTTTTTTTTCAAGATTATTTTATTGTATGTGTGTGAGTACATGTATGTGCACACATGTGTGCAGGAGCCCTGGAGGTTAGAAGAGGAAATCAGGTGTCCTGGAAGTGGAGTTACAGGTAGATGTGAGCTACTATGTGAATACTGGAAGCCAAACCAGAGTCCTCTGCAAAACCACTAACTTTTTTTTTCTTTCTTTCTTTAAAGAGAATCCTTATTTATTAGCTAATTCCTACCAGCCTTATTCTCCTTGATTACAACTAATTATTATCATACCAAAGAAACAAAGAATCTTGGGCTCTGAGATAGAATTGTAGTGGGAAATTTAACCTGTAAAATAAAGGTTCTCTCAAGACTACAGATGGCTGAGATAAAGAGAATGGCTTTATTCTCAATGAGATGGTATTGGGAAACCGTTTTAGATGGGGGATAAAAAATAAAAATTATTCTGTGAATAATACAGGGAAGGATTTTGAGATACAATTATTCAGATAATTCTGTTTGTAATAAATTTTACTTAATAAAATGGACAGGGAAACTCTAAAAAACAAGAGGGACAATTAAACATTCTTGAGTTGGGCTCTGTCTTTTAATGGCAACGGTAAAAAACATCACATTTCTAAGACAAGTCTAAGATACTTTTATGTCATATTCTAAATTCTAAACAAAGCCCTTGTGGCACCAAGAATTCTTTTAATGAGCCTTTCAAGAAAACAATGAGTCTAGCAATCAATTCTTACAGAAAAACACTCTGTTTTAAGGTTTGTTTCAGTTTTAGAACATACTTCTGTACCCACTTAGAAGTTGGTTAAGAGTGTGCAATTTATTTAGCAGTAACAGCTTTATAAAAATATTTCATATTTTAGACTTCAGCTCCTTGGCTGATTTTCTTCATTTGTATCCTATTAGAAACATTTTTATGGACGCTTTGTAGCATTCTAATGGAAAAATCCCCTACCAGAAAGATAATTCAATGCTCTCCTAATTGTTAAGCAACTTCATTCAGTCACAGTAAAATTTAGTCAGGTGAGAATCCTGGATAAATCTACACTAAGGGAAAGTAGCCTCCTCAAACCAGGAAATGGAACAATTTTCTCCATTCACAATTTGCAAAGTTTAAACTAATTGTAGAATTCCTTTACTTTCTGAGTTATATAGATTGACCTTGTTGATTTACTCAAGTAGCTGGAAAAAATGTTAACTAATTCCCTTAAGTATGGATGCCAGTAAAGTGTACTTTGTCTACCTGGAACATGCCATCAGACATTAAGAGGAACACTTTCAAATACAGCCTCCCATCTTTACCTTGTTCTTGAACTCCCCATTAAGAGCAAACTTGTTTTCTGGTTTTCCATCTGGTATCTTATAAAGTCTCAACCAATCAACAGTGGCTTCCAGGTAGCCTGGTTTAAACTTCTTAACATCATCAATATCTGTGAAGGAAGAAACGAAAACATTTTATTAAAAATCATTTATACTTAGCAATACAGTCAGTCCTGGTCCGAGGAAGCCAGGGAATGTGGGGACAATCAAGCTATCAAGATTGATATGTGTCATATCACACGCAGACCTCTATTTCCCCAAGTCAAACACTGTTCCTTCATTCTACAAACACTTACTGGATTCCTCCAGGACACAGGTGTCTTTCCGTCTGGAAGGTCACAGGGCTACATGGTACAGACAGGAAAAGAAAAAGTGGAGAGAGCAGCACAGAGAGAGTGGAGAGGGAGGAGATACTTCTAAGAAGGAAGGGCCAGCGAGCAGCACATACCATGCATGGCAGGGACTCTCTTCTGACAGATGATGCGAGGCTTTGAACTAGTAAAACCGCAGTATGAGGATTAACGCTTTTTAGAAGCACTGGTTTAAAAAGTCTGAATATGGAGGTGAGCGGTACCCAGAAAGAGTGCATTGACACTGGCCAAGAAGGGCCGTGTGACTTTATCCAGTGTTGAGATAACTGCACCATCATTGCTGACAGGGTAAGAGGAAGCAGACAGCGGGAAACAAATGTGTTCAGGGGCAGACATTCCATAAAGAAAAGAAGGCCAAATAAGGAAGACAAAGATGAGCCAGAGATTTAAACAGCGTGGTACCTAAAGAGCACAAAAAATTTATCCTGATTCAGCCATGGTTTTCAGGATTTACTTTTGATGACACGCGCTAGAATATACTTGGAAATAGTTACTATATTCGGACTGATAATCCCTTGTTCAAGTATGTCCCCAGGGAAGCAGCCTTTCTAATATACAATTTAAAGTGTAATAAATACTTCCAAAATATTGTAAGTAATGAAGAAATTCAGAATCATCCTCTGATGTATAATAATTACAACAAATAACGAACAGATTTGGTCAAACTTGCAAAGTTATAAAGTTATAACTAAAACCCAGGAGATGACGTACACATTGGGATAGTCCAGAAACTATTTGATTTCATATCTTGTCCAAACCCCCATTCTCTCACTTGGCAGGAAAAGGCCAAGGTCACACAGACGAGCATTATTTCCTTTTCCTTTGCTTGGTATACAGGGGTCAACAACTTCAGGGCTGGGGCTTTCATGTAAGTGAGATGGAATTGTGGGGTAGAGCCCAAGGCAAGAGGGAAGGTTCAGTTTACTGCCAATTAGTTTTCTGATTAAAAGTCTGAAATGCTACAGAAAGCCACATATCTACACAAAATATTTTGAAACAAAAAACATCAATGTTACAATTAATAAAAGGAAAAAAGAGAGAGACTTGCTTTAAAGGGAATGCAGGTTACAGTTGCTTCATTAACAAATGTCAACATTACTTATGGAGCAACTGTAATGGACGGCAGACGGGTGAGTCAGTGAATTTCTTAGTGTACCCTTTAAGGCATGTACACTGTGCCCTGGGTTCTAGAGTCCTTTGTAATGCCCCAGACCCAGAATCCACTCTTCACCTAATACAGAGCTGTTTACTCATTAAATTCCAATAATCTTCACATTTTTCTGCTTATCTGAGAGGCTTTTTCTAAAGTGAACATTCCACTGATCATTTTCTTATATCCTCCTATTCTTGGAAAGCATCTCTGTAAGTTAATTAATTCCAGGTTTTTCCAACTTAATGTTAACTTATTCACTTGGGAAAATATTTTAGTATACTAAACTCAAATAACTATAAATGTACTTTAATTTCTGAAATAACTTCTTATACTTCAATTGATGACTCTATCCCTGTACCTCACGTGAGCCAATGGATTTTACCCCACTGTATAAAACATTTGTTTGATTATCTTTATGTAAGTCACCAATTTCAAAGAAAGAAGCTAATTATCCAATACCCTTTTCAGAATAGGATGCTCTTTGCTTAGAACTAATGGAGGGGACCTTTAAGATACCAGCAAATAAAAATGCCAAACATTTAATAATGCCAAAAAGAAGTGCAAAGCTCTAGTAGAAGCTAAACTTGCCAATTCTCAATTAATTGCATCCCAGGAGAAAACAGCTGCATTTTCATAAACAACAAAAAACTCAGACAAAATTAGAAGCATGCGATTTTAACATTTTAAAAACCTCAACAGTATATGTCCAACCAGAATCCAATTCGATGAATTACGTTTCTGAAAGCTGATCCACGGTTTACAGAATACAGATGTGTTAAACATAAGGAAACATGTCTGCTAAAATGTACAGCAGAAGCTGCACTATAAAAACCAGGAGATGTTTAATTCTTAACCTGTACTTCTTTCTGTTACATTGTTAGACTGTCCAGCCAAAGGTGTTCAAAGTAAATGCAGACGTGTTTACACTTTTCCTTCTACTATAGTAAACTCTGCACAGTATAACGTTTTTTCCTATAGTCATTTTAGGGATATAACTCAACGATGTTGTGCTCATCATAATGTCTAACTAGCATCACTACCCATCTGCAGGACTTCTCTGTTAGATGTATTTTTATAATTTATGCCATTTAAAAGAAAAGTAGCAATTTTCTATTACCCATTTATTCTCACTTTTGGGTTTTATGTGAAACTTTACAATGCACACAGTTATGGCATTTAGTACAAAGACAGACCACTTTATCAATAGGTAAGGAGAACCTGGAAGTACCCATTTATAAAATCAAGCTAAATATATCTCAGTTTCTCTTCTGGACCAATTAAGCCCTTTTAATTGAACTTCAACTTACCACTTTAGTGAGCTAATTAACAAAGGTTCTGCACTGTTTAAGATATTCCCACTGTAGTGTGTGCTGAGTCTGGTGGAACCCTCCAGAAGAAGCACACACGTCTCCCACTACCAGTTAGGTTTTATCTTTGCCAAGTCTCAGGTATCCTCATTCCAAAGGCATTCTGCAATGATATCTGTGGCTCCAGTTATCATTTAAGTCGGTGAATTTATTAATATAAGAGTTTTGGCTTCCGTGAAATTAATTTTGAATATTATAAAAGAATCCAATAAAACTGGTCACTAAAAACATCTGTCATCAATTTAGGACTGGGTAATAAAGCAGCTGAGTCAGAGGAAAAACTAAACACCTCCACTGCATGCAGACTGCTGAGCCAGTAGGGTGGGAAAAGTATCTTACATAACAGAAGTCAAGCTCATATAAAATGCACTCCAGTTAACTGTTTTCTAAAAAGACTAACTTTATTTTTATTTTAGGTATATAAGTGTTCACTTACATGCGCACCATATGCATATCTAGTGCCTGTGGAGGCAAGAAAAGGATATTTTGAGTCCCCTGGAACTGGGGTTTCAAATGTTTGTGAGCTGCTACCTGGGTGCTGGGATTCATACCATGATCACCCTCAAGAGCATCCAGTGCTCTTCTTAACTACTGAGCCACCTCTCCAGCCCCTTCAGAAAGTCTTGTATAAACTGTAGGAACACCTATTGAGGTTTCTGCCATTAGTGTTTTCAGACTTATGATGGAAAGCGAAAGCTATCTTGAAGTCCAAGTGTGCTTTAGTATTTGAGGATGGAGAAAACACAAAGTCCTGAGGCTAGAAATCAGTGAACAATGGCCTGGAAGAAGGGAGGGGCAGCCACTTATTGTGACACACATACTCTTAGAGTCACGCTGAGGACTTTGGCTTTTATGTTGAAATGGTTCAGGGCAGGGGCATACATGTTGGAGGGAGATCTTTCCATCTTCCAGGTGGAGAAACAACCATCCAGTACAGGAAGAAAATGAAGCAAGAGGCCCAGTAAGAAACTAAAAAGGCAGGGCATGTGGTGTAGACATTTAATCCCAGCACTTATAAGGCAGAGACAGGTGGATCTCTGTGAGTTGGAGGCCAGCCTGCTCTACATTGTGAGTTCCTGAACGGCTAGGACTATGTAGAGAGACCCTGTCTCAAAAAGGCAACCTAACAAAGAGGGAGAGGGAGAGAGAGAGTGACTTATAAGAATATCTATACCCATTGAAGAAAGGAATCGAACAAGATATCCAAAGATAAAAAGATCTCCCATGCTCATTGATAGGTAGAATTAATATAGTTAAAATGACCATCCTACCCAAAGCAATCTCCAGATTCAATACAATCCCCATCAAGATTCTGACACAATTCTTAACAGTATTTGAAAGGACAATTCTCAGCTTCATATGGAAACACACACACACACACACACACACACACACACAAACCTAGAATAGCTAAAATATAACATTTAAAAACAAAGCAAACAAAATACAAAACAATAGAAGTATCACCATCCCTTATCTAAAATTTTACTACAGAGCTATAGTAATAAAAACATGGTACTGACATATTTACCCAAAGGACTGGCTCTACATCCTACTAAAGAGACATTTGCTCAACTATGTTCATTGCTGTTCTATTCATAATAGTCAGCAACTGGAAAGAGATACCCATGGATAAATGGACAAAGACAATGTAAGGAAATATTGCTCAGCTGTTTAAAAAAATGAAATTCATAAGAATGAATCTAGAAAAAAATATTCTGGGTGAGGAAGCCCAGACCCCCCAAAACAAATATGATAATATGATACGTATTCACTTTTATGTGGGTGTTAGCTGTGAAGTCTTCATTAAGCAAGTTACAATCCACAGACTCACAGAGCTTAGGTAGAGAGTAAGGGAGTAGGTAAGAGGGAACATCTTCCTGGGGTGGTGGGGGGTAGAACAGAGTCAAAATATCAACAACTACAGTAATAATCTAAAACACAGAGAAGCAAAAAGAGTTTCCAAAGAGGTTTTTTTGTTTGTTTGTTTTTGAGGCAGGGCCTTTCTGTGTAGCCTCAGCTACCTTGAAACTAATTATGTAGACCAAGCTAGCCTTGAATTCACAAAGACTGCCTGCCTCTACCTCCTGAGAATTGGGATTAAAGGCATGTGTCAGCATGCCTGGGTCATCCCGGGTTTTTAAATACAGCTTTCATATGGTGTCATAGATGTTAAATTTAAAACTACTTTACAACAGATTCCTTACAACACAGATGTGTCCAAATTTAATTAATAAATGCAGTCTCTGTAAAATTTTTATATTAAAACTATACTTTGCAAGTTATCATTTAAATAAATGTCACTGAAAATTGCAGAATTTTTTATGTGATGCTGAAGAGCATAAGACAATAACAGACAGATCCAAAGCTAGAGCCCTTCTAAGTCCAAGGACTTCATTTTATTTTTCTTAACTCCATTTACATTTCTACAAAAACAAAGAAAAAAGTCTAAAATACCTTAATTAAAACCTGCCATTCCTTTGCAGACAATACGGAATCTAAAACTGGCTTTCCTACTTGGAAAGAGCTGTTATTTATTAGCTTCTGTACTTATTTAATTTTGTTTTGAGACAAAAATTTATGCCAGTTGCCAAATATGAATTTTCATTTCTTCAACATCCTAAAATTTTACCTATGGATGCAGCCAGACTCTACTGACGAGCAAACCTGTAGTCTTCTACTCTGTTTTCTTTTGAAATAAAAATATTAATTCATGATTTATAAAGATATGATAAACATTTTAACTATTAACAGTGATTTCACTCAATAGTGCTACTAAGAAATCAATATAGCTAGGCACTGGTTTAAACATATGCTAAAAATAATACATACAAAAAGGATATGGGTACATGTAACACACATAACATGCACATAATTATTTAAAATATTTTTTTATAAACATACCTTTTACTTATTAACACTAAAGAGCAGATATAAAATCAATTTTTGTAGTTGGAGGTTTCTGTGTCCTGCCCAGCCAGTTCCACAGCCATTTAGTCCCAAATAAACATACAGAAGCTTATACTAAGTACATGTTGTTTGGTCTATGGCTCAGGCTTATTACTCCCTAGCTCTTATACTTTAAGATAACCCATGTTTCTATTTGTTTAGCCACGTGGCTTGGTACCCTTTTGCTCAGTGCAGTATTCTCATCCTGCTCCCTCTGCATCTTTGCTCTTCTGCTCCCCAGCATTCTCCTAGTCTGCTTGTGCCGCCTCTACTTCCTGTGTAGCTACTTAAATAATCAGCATTTATTAAACCAATAGGAGTGATAAATATTTACAGTGTACAAGAGTAGAGTCCCACAACAAATTACTAGACTAAAAAGATAGTGATGGAGACTGAACCCAGGACCTCCGGCACACATGCTAGACAGGTACTCTACCACCAAGGTAGACCCTTCACTAATTATAAATTAATCTCTTACTTCATGATCAACTGTATGTGTGCACACATGCCATGGTGGCACATATATGGGATGTAGAGGACAACTAACAGTCATTTTCCTCTTTCCATGTGGGCCACAAGGACTGAATTCAAGTCATCAAGCTTGTTGGGGATGAGCAAGTTTGTTTACCCTGAGCCATCTCACTGGCCCCAGTTTGGTTCCTATAACTTTTTGTTTGCATGTGTGTAAATTAAACAATCATTTAAAAAAGCACATTTGGAACAAAGGGCACATCTTTTCATACAAGTAAAGCAGGCGAGGCTTTCACTCAGTTCCAATACTTGAAGCAAACCACTTGTAATTATGAACATTCCTAAATTGAATTCTGGAGAAAATAGAGATCGCTAAGGAAAAGAAGATTCTGGAAGCATGTCTTAGCACGCCACCACAGTGAACTCGCAGTAAAATAACGTGTAAGAAGAGAAGGCAAAAGGACAAAACCAAACCAACAAGCAAACTGTAACAAAGACATGGGGCCTCCAAAACTCAGTCTAACAGAAACAAACAATGGGCTCTGACTTTACGTCCCTACATAGACTTGGGCTCACTGGACATACTGGAATATTCTTGAGGTCTATATCAAATAAAAAGCAGTGAACAAAAATTAATCCTAAAAGGACCCACATAACCAGCCACCATAGTAAGTCCACCCAGTAGAACCTGTGATTCCCAGAACCCCTATCCATCCCATATGCTTAAGTTACACATTGCTTTAAAATATTAAGTAGTCATTGTAAATATGTTCAAGGACCTTCAGGAAATACAATCATACTATATGAATGCCAAGAAATCTTAGTTGGGGAAAAGGAACTATACAACAATAAAAAGGAAGAACCAAGTGAGAGAGTATCTGGAATGAAAACTCAGGTCTTAACAGACAAACTTAGATATGGTGAATAATAAATGTCAGGGGCCCACAGGATACATCAGTAGAAATGACCTGGTCTGAAACCAGCAGAGACAAAGTTTATGTAATGAAAATGGCTTTAGTTATCTGGAAAATGGTAAAAAGTGATGTTAAGTACAGGTATCACAGAAGAAAGGTAAGAAAATGGTGGGAAAAAGTGTAAAAACCCAGCAGTATAAATGTCTCAAATTTAGCAAGACCCAGCAAGTTCAGTACAACCTAGGCCAAGGTAAACGTAGACAGAGGAACACTCCAGCAGAGCACAGAAAACACATGCTGGGCTCCAAAAAAGGAAGAAAGTCTTTAAACCAGTCTGAGAAAAACCATACTTTTATAACACAAATGACATATTAGAAACATCAGATCAGAGAAGAAACAGAAAGAGACGGGGAGGGAAAGGAAGGTATGTGCTCACAGAACTTAAAAAATAAGAACTTCTAAACGGGGCTTGGTGGTGCACACCTTTAATCCCAGCACTTGGGAGGCGGAGGCAGGTGGATCTCTGTGAGTTCAAAGCCAGCCTGGTCTATAGAGGGAGTTTCAGGAAGGCTCCAAAGCTACACAGAGAAACTCTGTCTTGAAAAACCAATAAATAATAAAATAAAAAGAAAAACTTTTAACTCAAAATACTATTTCCAGGAAAACTATATATCCAAAATAAAAGTAAATGCAAATTAAGATGAAGAAAGTTTCCCAGCAGCAGCACTGAGCTACAAGAAGCTCAAGGGAAATAAGATGGGATGGGCACATGAACCTGGGGACCTGAGTACTGAGCGTGTATGGAATAGGAAACTATGTGAATACAAAATAAACTTTAAGTATGTGCATATTTCTCTTAATTTATTATTATTTTATATTATTATTATTATTGTTATTTTGGTATTTCGAGCCAGGATTTCTCTTGTGTAGCTCTAGTTGTCCTGCAACTGCTTCATAGACCAGGCTGGCCTAGAACTCAAAGACCTGCCTGCTTTTGCCTCCCAAAGTATCTGGAATGAAAACTCAGGTTGAAAGCATGTGCTACCACTGCTCAACAGCTCTCCTAATTTTTAAAAGGTATTTTATTATTTTTAAAAATGTGTAACAAAAGTACACTTGCCCTTTCACACACCTGTGAAAGGACATCAGTACGGCTGTACAGACAGTTCACAAGCTGCTTACAATACTTGGCTTTTAATTATATCTACTCAACAATCCTATTTACCTGAGTATTTCTTCATAGGAAATGAAAACATATTTCCATCAAGACTTCCAATGTCCATCAATATCGGCCCCAAAGTGGAAATCCAAATGTCCATTCACTAGTGCCACCACTGTGTACAGATACCATAGTTCCATTCAGTGATAAAATGAAACACTACTATGTCCAGCATACAACTCCCCAGAACATGTACAAGAACAAGAAGCCATATTTGGAAGGCCGTGCTTCACACCACAGGACGTCTGATAGATCACTGACTCTGGACAACCCAGAGAAGGGGGAAGAAAGGGGAGTGATGTTTACTATAGGAAGGTGGGGCTCACTGGCTAGACACAGGCAAGGGGAGATTTGTGGGTAGCAGAAACATTTGGTATCAGGACAAACAAATACAGCAGTTAGAACCCCTTAAACTCTATATTTAAACCGCAATGACTATGTAAATATATGCAATGGCAGAATGTAGTTCACTTGGTATGTGAACTTCTGGTCCTCTGGCTTCTTACCTATTCACCTAGTATGGACAAGCACGTTTGAGTTTCATAAACTGGGCATGGTGATACTTAACCTATAACCCCAGCATTTGGGAGGTAGAAGCCAGAGGATCAGAAGTTGAAGGTTATCCTCAGCTACAAAGCAAGCTTGAGGCAAGCTGGGGATACATGAGACTGTCTCAAATAATCAAACAAAGCACATGTTAGTCCTACTCTTTAAGAAATTCACAATCAGGATAGGTGGGAAGACACAGACACAAATTACAGACCTGAAATCCAACTAACTGAATTAAACAAAGTGGTGTTAATTTCGTTTGCCTTACAGAATCAAAGTCACTTGGAGGAGAGATGGCCTTACACTGGCTCTTGAAAGATAAGTGTTTCTGGATAACAAAGAACATTTCGACGATGGGGACGCATCTGCAAAGTCTCGAGCTATCACAGAGCCTGGCCTATGTAGGAGATAGATGGGAGATGGCAGAGGATGGGGTGGTTTACAGAGGAAACATCAGGCAGCGGTGGAAAGAAGCAATAACTTTTCAAAGGTAGATAGAGAATTCAGATGTTTTTGTAAAGAGAGAGTGGGAAGGTTTTCTATCTTCCTCCAAAGTAAGATTTTGCTAAAATCAGTTTGATGAACAATGCAGAAGGTAAATTATAGTTTTAAAAGCTGAGGTAAGAAAAATGCTAACACCACTTAAATAGGAAAACAAAACAGGGCTGTTTAAGGCAACGCAAAGGCAAGACAGAGTCATGATATTTCTGAGGTCAGAAGGAGAAAATCAGTAGTAGATGGTATGTTGGTGACTCAGGAACATGTAGATGACAAAGTTTACAAATGTCATAGATATAAAAATAAAGTATATTACACAACATTAGAGAAAGAGCTATAGTTATAATGTCAAACATCCAAGCTTTTAAAATGAATGTTTTTCTCCTGTTAAAATCAATGTAAATACACCTATTTTGAAGATATATCCAGATTTCCCTCAAAATGTCCAGTTTTGTTTCTTAATACATGTACATCCCCTTATGTATCAACTCAAAAATTAAGAAATTTAGTACTTATGTTATCCTGCAGTACACGGAGGCAGCCACAGAATGTAAAGCTTAATCTCACTGCTCATGCTCACCAACTGAGAACCACCTGTACTTATAGAGACTCGAAAGGAAAACCATGCTGCTTTTATCTGGGTTATTCACACCAAACCTTAACACAATGAGGAATTTTCATATTTAGACAAAACTCAGTAATATAAATGTAATTCCATTTCTTTGCTTCTGTTATGTAAAAGAAAAGAATTTTTTTTTAAAAAAGAGCAGGAAATTGAGCTAGACATGTGTACTACCAGCCCCTCTACACAAAATCCATGGGAGGCAAGAACATGTGTTTTTAATGCTGCTCATAAATATTCACAAGGAACACCAGTCAGTCCCTAACACTTGCCAGATCTCTTCACCACAAGTAGAGGTTCCTACTCAGAGAACGATTCCTTAACAGTTTGAGCTTGCTCAGGACCTCCAAGGACTTTCCCTTCCCAGACCTTTCCACATGCTAATGTTTAATGCACATGGCTATATTGCAACACCATCACTGTGTTCTCCTTCATTTTCCTGCCCCACAAAGTAGACTCTTACTAAGTAAAGACCTACACTAAAAAATATACTTACCACATGGAAATGGAAATTAATACCATTCTAGTCTCTATAAATCTAAGTACATTAGAAAACAATTTCAAAAAGAATTAATAGGCTTTTCTACAAAAATATATTCATTACTAGTTAATAAGAAACTTTTCATGACCCCACAAATGAAAACCATGGATAGCCCTGTGCAAAGAAATTTAAATGCTTTCTAATGTAATTTTACTTGAAGCACATTTCAAAGTGGCTACAAGGACAGACAGTCACGGTGCTGAGACTGACCCTGAACCTTCATTTCTAACACCTAAAAGGTTCCCTAAAACAGATTAAAAATGTGCTATGTTCCCAAAATATCTCTCATGATCCCATGGTTGAAGCTATAATTCTGCAATGAATACAGGTGTGAAAAGCCCATAACAAACACCATCCATGCGTGTAATTGATATACTGCTAATAATTAGAACAAACTTCCTTTTACCAATGACCCTGAAGTTAGCTCTGTTAGCTTCAGAAAAAGGTACCTGAAAAGTGTTGCTGAAAACGAATTGAGAAATGGGAACTGAGTAAGGGGACAATCCACAATTGTGGAACGGAGCTTCTGGGGCTTTGGGGGATGGGACATGACTTTTCCAAGAGGATGAGAACATTTTAGAACTTAGAACATCCCCATGTCTCTGCATCATAGGAATATAATTAAAACCCAAAGCTACAGGGGTCAGGATTCAGAAGAAAAAGCAACAGATTCCCAGTAATTAATTCCTAATGATATGCATCACACCCTCTTTCCCTCACACCCAAGCCTCTCTTCTCTACCATTAATAAAATCAAAAGGACAGACATCAAAAGAGCTACCTCTCTAGCCGACTTCTAATTATCACCAGCTCTCTACTGCCTCAGGGAAAGTGGTCTCCATTCCCCCAGAAGTTACTCTGGACTAACTCCATGCTTTAGAAGAAAGAGCAAGGGCGCACAACAGTGAAGTTCCCCGGGTCTGGAACTAGGCTGGATTTGAATGGCTGAATTTTATTTTGTTTAAGTTACTAATTCTCCCCTCCCCTAGCACCTCAGTTTCTGCATCTAATAAAAAGAGGAGGGAGCACACCTTGATTGAAGCACCTGGCACTGTTCCTAGGCACCTGGTAGCTCAGCTCGGCACACACTAAGATTCTAGGAATGCAACAGTGAAGGACGCCCCAAGAGTGCATCCCATTGTCTTTGATCGGTTAGGGAAGGGAACAAACACTGCTTCTGGTTACTACAGTCAGCAGAGTCAGTCTGCCTCAGGACTGCTATGCCACCCTCCCCACCCTTTGTCTTCCAATGGCAATATTAAATTATGCTCCAGGAAGAAAATCAATATTAGTTTATTTTTTAAGTAGTAGGGACACCAGGCATGTTTACATAGAAAGTGAAATTATAGCCAAACTGACCTACTTTCCACGTGTACATTCCTGTCCTGAAAGACAATAAAAGGACCTATGAAGTTTATTTGGTGTTTAATTTTCATAATTGTATATTCAAATTCTACACATTAGAAACTCTGTTAACTTTAAGGCAATTTTGATGTTGGCCTTTAAAAAATGTTCAAACTTCCTATGATAAAGTAAGTTCCTCATTGATCTGCTCATCTAAATTACTCATCCAGAATGTTCATAAATCAACATGACTGTTCTGATTTTAAGTTTTGATTTTGAAGTTTTCATTTTTCAAAGATATAAAATCATTTCACAGGCAAAAGTTCTTATAGAACAAAAGGCAATAGTTCCCACTTAGTTAAAGACAAAACTGGAATAAATGTGTAAGCTGCCAAGTGTTAAGAGTGCAGAGACCTTTGTCACCACCCACTCAGGTCCCCAGGTGCTTATCAAACCAAGACAAAAGCCCCCAATACTTCCCCCCACTCCAGTCTCCATAAAAAGCTCTGAACTTGGTTATTTCTTAACCCAGCATTATTATCTCTAATGGCCCAGCCATCTCCAGTACAATTAGGTGCCCAGGGAGTCTTATTAACTCTTTCAGGCCATTAGGGTACCATTATGAAGCATTAAGAACTAGAAACTAATTACAGTTGATTAAATGGTCTCAGTGCTCCTCAAGTGTTAATGAGACCGAGAAGAAAAAAAAAAAAAAAAAAAAAAGACCAATTTTCTACCAGGGAGGGGTATTAGGGGTATTTCAATTTTATTTAGCCTTTTTTAAAAAAAATTCAGTGTCCAATGCATCTACAAAATGTGAAACTTTATAGTAATTTTTTAAATGTTTTGAGACAGGCTCTCACAGTGTAGTCCATGTTGACCTCTTGTTTCAGCCTCTCAAATGTTGAGGTCTGTAAATGTAAGCTACTATGTCTGGCTACTAATGTTGCGATGATAATAATCCAACCGGGAACAATAGGCTTTGCTGAGTAAAACACGTTCTCTCATGCAGTGGGCTCCTTCCAGTTCAGTCATGCCAAGCTAAAAACTATAAACACAACGTGGCCCACTACAGCCTACCGAAGTCTTCACAGGGTTTCCACTGGATAAAATAAAAGAAGCAATTTCTGGAAAACACACAGGCATGTCTATGTTAATATAGTAAGAGATATACAGACAAATACATTGTGGTTAGGTTGTCCTCCGCTTTAAATTACTCTGTGTAACAATAACTTTCCAGCTGTTTCTTGGACTAAGTAAACCCAATTTACAATGCAGCACTTGGTTCCACTGTGAGGGCCAGGGCTAAGGCAAATGACTCTTCATCATTCTCCTGCAGGGAATCAACCAGTTCATGTTCAGCACTCAGAACAAGGCACAGAATGGCCTTCAACTTACACCAATTAAAAAGTGCCACTTATTAGCCAGCTGGTGGGGGTGTTACGTTAGTTCAGCCATTGTATAAATTATAACAGAGGTCCCTCAAAGAACTACAAATAGAACCATCAAATCACACCCACCCACCCCACCTCACCAAAAAAGAAAGCAGGCCCATGAACTTATCACACACTAGAACAAAGAATGTGAACCCCTCACCTTGGTCATGGTGAAGATATAGAGCAACAACCACTGGCTCGGCATGAGGCAAATGGAGGAGCACAGGCAGCCCAAGAATCCAGTGCTTTGTGATTCCCTGGCTTGATGTAGCCCATTGAAACTGCAGCTAGCCACATCCTCAGACAGCTCTGATTGTGGTCCTTTAAGTTACCATCTTGCCCAACCACCTAGAATGACTGCATCTGCAACAGCTCTCTGCCTTGGCCTTGATAGGCAGAGAAAACAGTAGATTCTAAAAGCTTCCAGATAAGTGCTTCTCCCTAATGTTTTGTCTTTTCTTTTCTTTTTTAAATCTTTCTTCTTATTTTTGTCTTAAAAAAAAATTCCAAGAAGTGGCAAAAGACCAAGGGTAGCCAAGCAACACTGAACAAAAGAACTCTACAGAGGGCATCACACACCTGACCTCAGCCTAGCCACAGTAATGGAAACAGCACAGGACTGGAACAAAGATACATGGGTTATTTAAGCAGAACTGAGTCCCCAGATTAGGTCCCCAATTAGATGTCAAAAATATACATTAGAGAAAAGACAGTATCTTAGCAAACGGTGGTGGGAAAATGGGATTTCAAAATACTGAAAGATGAAACTAGATCCTTATCTCTCACTCAGCTACAAATGGATCAAAGAGAAATGTGGAAGTTTGAATGAGAAATGGCTCCATAACCTCAGGCTTATGAACACTTGGTCCCCAGTTGGTAGCACTGTTTGGGGAGGCTTAGGAGGCATGGCATTGCTGAAGGAAATGTGTTATTAGGGTAGGCTTTGAGATTAAATGCCTCTTTCTATTTCCAGTTCTCTCCTTCAAGCTTTCAATTAAAGAGAAAGCTGAGAGCCTCTTCTTCCTGAGGCCATGCCTGCTGCCACACCTTGGAACCAAAAGCTAAAAGGAACCCTTCGGTAAATATCTTTGGCTGTGGTGTTTTTATCAAAACAAAAGTAACTAATGCAATGTACACAAAACTCTGAAACCACTAGAAAAAAAAAAAGTAGGAATTTTAACTTCCAGGCACAGGTGAGGACTTTCTGAACAGGATTCCAGTAGCACAGAAGGTAATACCACCCACCAACAAATGAGATCTCGCAAAACTGAAAAGCTTCTGTACAGCAAAGGGGATCCTACAGGATGGGAGAAAATATTTGACAGCTACTCATTGGACAAGAAGATTAGTGTCTAAAATACACAAATAGTTTAAAAAAAAACTATCCAATTAAAAACTGGGTTGTTGATCTAAACAAAGTTCTCAAAAGAAATACACATGCCTAGCAAATACTTTTTAAGATATTCAACATTCTTAGCCAGTAGAGAAATACAAAATAAAAGTACTTTAAGAGTCGAACTCAACCTAGTCAAAATGTTACTGGGTACAGAAATGGTGACAGATGCTGGTGTAGCCCAGCACAGGAGCAGACCCTGTACACTGGTGGTAAGAGCAAGTACTAGTTAGTGCACCATTGTGAAATCAGTCTAGAGGTTTCCCAAAAACTAGAGTTTGGCCTAGCTATAATGTAAGCGAGTATTATAACTCTGGGGAGGGGGTGAGAAGTATAATACTCCTGGGCACATATCAAATGGACTCTATATCCTACTGCATAGACATCTGCATAAGCATGTTTAATGATCCTCTATGCAAATTGGTAAGAAACAGAATTAACCTAGATGCCCATAATTAGATGAATGGATAAGGAAAATGTGGTACATATACACAATGGAATATTACTCAGTTGAAAAGAGTAAGATCATGAAATCTGCATGTAAATGGGTGAGCTGGAAAATACTATACTTAGTATTAGTGAGGTCACTCCGACCAGAACACAAACTCTGTGTGTTCTCTCTCAAGTGGAGATTCTGCCTTCCAAGCTTTTGTTTTGTGTAACTAGAAGCACAAGTAGAAGCCAGGGAACTAGAAAAGGGCCAATGGGTGTGTTGAGGGTATATTTATGACTCATAGATAATACATAAAAATGAAAGTTGTGATGTAGAATACTTAGGGCAGACAAGCTTAAGAAGCAAAGAACTAAGTAAGATAGAAAAAAAAAACAGAAGAAGGATTAACTTAAAGGATGAGTGTTATAAAAAACGCCTATGGAAACATACCATCTCTCCACTCAAAAATATATAATTGGAGGGAGGATATGAAAAAAGGGGGGCGGATATTAGGGATTAAGAATTAAGTGGGGGTGGAGGCAGTGTGGTGGAGGAGAGAAGGGGGAATACGTGGGCTAAACAAAACTGAAGATCTACCCAAAGACCTTAGGGAAACCCATTCGTTAAACCTACTAGTTAGTAAGCTAATTAAAACAACAACAACAAAGTTTGGATGTGATGCCCTGAATTGGTGAGCAATGCCATTCCAGAAGACATGGATTATTTAAAAAAAAAAAAAAAAATCTAAGTGCAAGGCATTAAAACACCCTGCCATGAATTATGGGGTCAGGGTGGTCCCAGAGGTCTTCAAAACAACACATGTTACTACCAGGGCCCTTGGTTACCCACTATAATTATGTGGTAAAACCCTATTACTGAAGAGCATACAAACTTTGGCTGCAGGCCAACAACAAATATCAAACAAACAGGGAAACATCCCCTTCCCCACCACCAACACCGCTGGCTAGCTTCCATAGCGCCAGAATGTGCTGTGCAGGCATCTGGGGAAAAACAAAAACAAAACAAAAACAAAAACAAAAACAAACATCAATGATCTCATACAGTCTTAGACCCTACATGCTCAATACTGACATAGTAGGCAAGATGTGACCTCCACTGCAACAGTGGCGCTACTGTCACAGGCCAATTAGCTGCTTTCTGCTTAAATTTGAAACCTGTTTTACAGGAGGAAATTTCATACCTGGTAATTTTGTAAACCAGCTCTGTAATCATGACATGGGAGATGTAGGCTCTGAGGATCCCGTTTTTGTTATTTTGCTAAATGGTCATGTTGTCAAACTACCTTATAAATATTTGTGTCTATACTCAAAGACATGGGCTGCTCTCAACCTTGGCCAGAAAAAGCATCTTTCCAAATTAGGCAGCAGTCAATGCAGAGGCTCCTAATTGGCCAGACTGCAGAGAATAAGTAGTTATGAGTGCCCAACCCTAAACGGAACACCTTTATCAATGACCACCCTCCATCAAGTCTCAGGAAACATCAAGGTAGCAGAAGTAGAGAGAATATGAGAGCTGGAAGATAGGGGAGCACTGTGAGATGCTGTCTTCTGAACATGACACACATGAGTGTACAGGGCTGTGGTTACGTTCACAGGATCTGCAAGCCTGACAACCATGGGAAGGAATGACTGAGACTCCACCTCTGGCCAAGAAGCTACTGGCAGTGAACAGCTGCTGGGGGAGAGAGAATCATTCACTCTTCCTTGAAAGAGTCATTACCCACGTTTCAGTTGATGGCCCTGTACCTACCCACACATGCATGACATTAATTAGACTGCAGGAGCTATTATTATTTTTTAAATAAAGAGGGCACGAATTTGGGAGGGGGAGATGGTAGGGGAAATCTAGTGAGGGCTGGAGGGAAAATGAGGGGTGGAAAGGGGATTTGATCATGTATGCATAAAAGAAATTCTCAAAGAGGAAAAACAAAATGCCAAAAGTACCGAAGACAGTATTTAAATTGCCACAAAACCACTTCCTTCTTTGGGATAGAAATTTCAACTCTATATGGTAATTTATATTTTAAATCATTGCACTACATGTTTTAAAGACATGTTAAAAAGTATCTCAGATATTTCAGGCATAATTAAAACTCTGAGAATCCATGTAATACATAGTTTCTTATAAAATATTTTTGAAAATACATAGTAGCTAACAATGAAAATAGAAAATAAATAATAAAAAAATAAAATTGAAGACTACAGCCTAAGACGTAACCTAGGAGGACACTAGGATGGCTATGACGGCTGTGCAGCAGACTCAGAGATGAGCCCATGCAGAACTGACCACTTACTAGATCTTATAAATTAATACATCACTTAATGTTACACACAGTACCATTATAGATTCCACCTAGCTTTAAAGTTTAAGATTGAACCAAGAGACAGAGCACGAACAAATAATATTTAAAGAATATAATGTGAAGACTTCATTGTTGTTATCACAAAGCTTCCAAAAACATGCTAGCCATCTACAGACAAATAGTAAGGCTGTGAAGATCTAGACTGTAAGTGATGGATGAGAAAGATAAAGATATTTCAAAGCCCTAAGTTCTACTCTGGAGTCATTACATGAAGTCCGTGAAATGACAGATCTACAGAGCTTTGCATCCAAGCATAACAGTGGGCACCTTTATGAGAGCAGTTATACCTGTGGGGAATCCTCAGGACCAGGACCTGGTAATGTTGAAGAAAGACAGCAGAGATGGTTATGGGGCTGTTAAGAGATCCGTCACTCTCCTTCCATGTACAGTGACTGCACGTACGCATCCCTGTTAGCTTTGTAGTCTCAAGAGGGGCAAGAGTATACAGGCTGAGGAAGGACACCTGAAGGGCATTCCATCTATATGATGTCACCAACAGCTTTGATGTCACCTATGCACCTGTAAGTAACCCTCACCCACACTCTGAAGGAAGCCCGATAAACTCACTGGGTCCTCAAGGTAGACTCTGGTGGAATGTACTTAGGTTTGTGTTGGAAGAAGAGAAGAGATGTTTGTTCAACATCTTCCCAGAGAAAGAATTCCTACAACGTAAATACAGCTTGAGATGTGATACTCAAAATTATTAGGACAACGGGGGAAGAAACAAAGTATTTTTTTAAAACAGGGCCGGATCAAGAAGTTTTGAAGTCCCCGTGAAGTGCCAACAAATAAACAAAGTACACAAATTAAGAACTAGCTGTCTCAACATGTTGCTTACAGAACAAAAGTAGTTACTCCAAGAACTAAGAGCTTCTTAAATGGGTAAAAAGAACCAGGGAGGAAGAGGAGGAGGCAAGAGGAAGGAGAGTGGGGGAGGGGAAGAACAGTAGGCTGAAGTCTACAGAACAAATCTCTTTGTATCCCATACGAAATATGATTTGTCTGTCTCATACTTTTCTTTCTCCTTCCTCCTCCTAGTGATACGACACAGCTCATTCCAAGATATATTAGACTGGCCCTGGGATCTACAGGGATTTAAAGTGGTAGCTAACGATGAAAATAAAAATAAGTAATAAAAAATATACAAACTGTGTCTTATGTTGTTTCCTTTCTGAGTTCTAAAAATTCCAATGACACACTGATGATTTACTTCTGTTTTCTGAGAAGATCCAGACTTACCATGAAATTTGTCAGCCTCAGGATCATTCACATTGATAGCAATTATTTTCCAATCTGTGGCACCCTGATCGATAAGTCCCAGAATCCCAAGGATCTTCACACGGATCACATCTCCACAGGAAAAAACCTTCACAGAGAAAAGACGCCATCATTTGCAAGGCTTGCGAGAGTTTAACCATAAATGATGATACATGATGGAAATGTAACAGTTCTGGTAACTATAAACCATGTGAAAATGGTCAGAAAGCCTCCCATGCATCCTCTTTTCCAGGAATGAGTATCTCAAAACTCCTATTTCTACCCGTAAAATAAATAACCAAAACAAAAGAAAAAACAAACAAAGCCATATGTCCCTCCAGAAAAACAACAGTGTAGGACCATGACTCTAGAGGGAAGTTGCCCAAGGAGGGGGACCCTGCAAATTGCTGGGGTTTCTGCCCAATACAACTGTGGAGCATCAGTCACAAAAAAGGAAGTTAATGAGTGTCCTGGGGTCTCCACATCTGTTTCATGGCATGAGTGCATATGCTTGAGCACAGGCTTACATGGGTGCACATACATACACACTAAATAAAGAAATGAAATACAATTTATAAAGAAGAACCATCACCACCACTACCAGGGCAGATGAGGCAGCTTACATCCCTGTGCCATAGACTGGAGTCAAGGTTTTACTCCAGAGATACACACAGTGTAGAAGAGGCTGCATGTGTCCTCGAGAAAAGTTTACTTCAGACCAGCCCCAACAAGTTTTATATTTTTATGTCTAAAAACTATCAAAATAATTGTCTTTAGAAGACAAATGGCAATGATACAATTGTTAATGCTAGCCAAAGACGAAACAGGCGTCTCAAGATGCTTAAAAGTGAGTTTAGAATAAATTAAGTAAGAAGCAGCTGGGCTAGGGAAATGGTTCAGACCATGGCACTTGCTGTGGTCACATGAGGACCTGAGTTTGAGTCCCAGGACTCTTCTCAAAAGTGGGGTGTGGGGCTCATAACTCCAGGGAATGTGAAAGAGGGGACCCCTGAGTCTCTCTGATCACCAAATCAGCAAGAGCCTGCAGTCTCTGAGAAACTGTCTCAAAAACAAAGTAGGTGGCACCTGAGGAGGGATGACACCAGAGGCTGACCTCTGGCATCCACATCATGGAACATAACATGCCCTCTCCCATGTACACACGCATGTCTACACACAGGTATATACACACATTAGATCAAAAACTGACTCTGCTGCTCTGCTGCTCGGAAAAGTGATTTTACTGACCCCAGGTTGCCAACACTGCAAATCTTTCTACATTCTTTTATTTTCAAAAGTTTAGTAGGCTAGACCTTATACTCTAAATAGTGTTTCAGAAAACAAATTCCTATGGTTCAAAATGCAGCTTTACATTTAGAAAATAAGGTATGCAAAACAAAGTCATACATGCACCACCAAAGTGTTCAGAGAAATGGATGTTAAACCATAAAATCCAGGTAAACTCATTTTGAACATTTGCAAAATGATGTCTTAACCTAGGTGTACATGAAATGATGATCACAGAGTAGACTCGTGTGAGACTGTATGAAGGGCACTGAAGCCTCATTCTTTAGAAGACACATAATCACAAAGGGTTTCCTGTGTCTAGTCTGCCATCTATCATATACCTGGTGCTGTATTGGGCAATGTGAGGGAAGGAAAGACAGTGAGTGGGGGAAGGATGGGGGGAGAGAAAAAAAAGGGAGCACAGAATCTCTGTTTGCAAAGATTGACTACCTTGTCTGGAACACTTAGAAGCTGGGAGTCAGGACACGAAAACAAGAGAAAACAATGGTCCTCAGAAACAAAGGCTCTACCATCTCACATCTCAACCACTGGAATAACATGGCCTAACCTGCAGTTCTGCAGGACGGGGATGAAATGGAGATGGATGTATCAGACCTGGAGGCAGAACCCTGTGGAAGCCACAAACAGCCTCCAGAATCATGTCTGGGATTTGATCCTCCTCCTGACAATTTTCAGCCAGTGAGGCAAAAGTGAGACAATGCATGATGCCTTGGGTAGTTTTTGATACATAATTTTCCCAGATCATGAACATGAAAGTTTAGGTTCCTAAAGAAGTCATAATTTCACAGTATTCCCATTTTACAGTATCCCCCTTCCATTCACAGTAAATAAAAATGTTAGGGAGGATTTTAAAAACTGGTAAGAAGACAAATAAAAACCTTGTTCCTTAAGTATATCTAAAAGACAAGGATCTAAGTGGTGTTTGATATTATTCTACATTGCTTTAATTCTACAAAGAGCATGTGTTTACCATTCTTGGTATCCTCAAAGAAACACCAAAACCTCAGATCTAACACCCTTTTTCCTAAGAGGCCCATCTCCAGTATACTTGCTTACAATCAATCACAAGTCTGAGTTTCGTCCACCTAAACATTACATTCCCAACCAAGCCCATGGAAGGCTTTGGGATGCCCAGGAGGCTCTTGGATCTAGGGATGGGCAAAGGGAGACAGGGACTTAAGTTCAGACCTTCCTGATCTGACCTTGCCCATCTGATCAGCGCTGTTGCTCTTTTCAGACATCTGCAGGGCTAAGAGAATCCCAGCCTGTGAAGGAAATAAAAGAGCAACCTGGCAAGTTTATAGCTTGGGTGTCAACCAAATACTGCTTCCTCCTGCCACACCCTCACAATGCTTTTTTCCTAGCTGTCAATCACCAAATACTGATGTGAGATGTCTTTGTGTATCTGTGAATACCACTGGGTAATAAAGAAATTGTTTTGGCCTATGGCAAAGCAGCTTAGAAGCAGGCAGGAAATCCAAGCATACATACAGGGAAAGGAAAGCAGAGCCATGGAGAGCCACGATCCCACCACCCAAGAAGCAAGATGTATTGGGAAGTATAGGTAAGCCACAATCCATGTGGCAAGACAGATTAATAGAAATAAGTTAAGATGTGAGAGCTAGTTTGAAATAAACTTGAGCCACAGGCTGAAGGGCATATAATATAAGCCTTTGTGTGATTTTTTTTTTTTGGGGGGGGTGACCAAGCAGGGCCTTGGGGCCAGACCTTGGGCTAGGCTAGGTTGTAGGCAGAAGAAATTCATTTGGACTGTGGGGCTAGGCTGGGCCAGAAATTATTACTACAAAATAGTTCAGGTACTTATCCTCAGGTCTGTAATGTTGCTTTCTAAATTCTTGATCCCCAAGTCCAAAAGGAGCATGTAGAGATACTTAGAAAGAGGGTGGTGATATTTACAACGCTGAGTGTGCCTACTTTCTGAAGTACTTCACAGAAAGTCTACAGCTGGGAGGTAAGGCTAACACAGTGCTCATTGGTGGTAGTTTCCCATTCTAAAGAAGATGTGAACAGAGAAATCCTGTGGACAGGAATGGTTAGAAGGACCTAGGACACTGTCAGGAGAAGCAACCACAACATATAGACTACAAACCCTTAGGACAAGGCTTTAGGAGGGCACCCAAGACCAAACGAACTGTAAGTTCTTCAGGAAACATTTTGAGTTTGAAGTTACTGTGCAATTATCAATGCATTGCTGGTCATTTTAGATAATTCACAGATACAACAATCAAGTGGGATTCAACCAAGTCAGTTTTGACCTCTAGGAGATACTGGCTGCCTGGAGACATTTTTGGTTTACTAGCATCTTCATGGAAGAGGGAAGGAATGTTCCAGAAACACACTGTTCTAGCAAACATTTAGCCATCACAAACATCAGTCGTGCTACAGAAGTGGGCAGCAGAGACGTTCTGGAGAGCCTCCATTCTCAATTATTGTGTTTTCTTACTAATAAAACTTATTTCACAACAACACAACAACCAGTGAGCCTATTTTATAGACTTTGAGGCTAGCAGGAAGCAAGTTCAGTTGACTGTCAAGATTCATCAGATGAAACAGCTTTTGATCTCAGAAGATCACAGTGAGGAAGGCTTATTTCAAATAAACTATTGCTTGGCTGTAATACCTTCAAAACAGAGAGGAAATTGCAAACCCTAAACTGTAAAGGATGTGTACGAACAAATGGTAAAATCCTCATGAAGCCACTACACTCCAGTTTTAATCAATTCAACAGATTTATGCTGACTGTATGTGTAATCATCTCATAAAAAACAAATGAATAATCTATCATCTCTTAAGAAATTCATAATGCTCATCATGTCTATGTCTGTGGCCCTCAGTCTAGTGTCAACTTATAGGACACTTTCTTTCCTTCACCCATTAGCTATGTGTGCTCAAACTTACCACCACCACTTTTCTTACAACTGACTTAAGGTCACTTCTCAGACATGGCTTTTCCTTTCACTAAGAAAGTGCTGCCATGGCTCATGGTGGCTAAAGAATCAGTTGCTTTAGCTGTCACAGGACATCTACTTTCCCAGCTGGACTGTCTCCCTGTCCTTCCAGGGAAATGAGTGAAAGCACAAGGCATGACCACCTCTGTGGGAGCAACACAAGACAGTTTGTAAACTAGGCTGAGACTCTGAAGCCAGAGCATCATTTGTCCCCAGGCTTCGGGGGAGACCAGAGTCTTTTCTAGCTGTCATGAGGACAATTGAAAAGGGAGGATTGTCAGCCATAAATGCTGAGTTGAATTTGTCCCCCACAACCCTGGAAGATGATTTTAGGTGGGTTACTTCACATAGTGATTATATTTCTCCACAGTAAAGTGAAGATTATTTATTAGTTCCCCATACTGTTGAGGAGTCAGGAAAATAATACATCTATGGGCTCAAGGCCAGGAGGTTGTTCTACAGAGTGTTTTTCCATCTGGGATATACATGGACTTACTAAAATACACTTAGAAAGTGATTAATACTCAGAAGCCCAGAATAAGCAAAGGTAAGAGGGGCCTATGAACCTAAGCTCTGTGCTGACTCAATTCTGAAGGAGAAAACTTCAACCACACACAGTTAACAACAAAAAATAAGGGAAACACGGTGTTTAAAGCATATTAACTAGTGAACTGGGCTTTCTACTGCTGTATATTAAGTTATTGCAACTCAGAGGCTTAAACAGTATAAGTTTTCACAGACCAAGAAGAGTCCATGCCAGGCATAGGTAGATTTTCTGCCTAAACAGTAACAAAGCCTACAATATTGTAAGTTCTAGAGTAAACTAGCAAAATGTAACAATAGTTAGTATACTCTTCAGTAATTACACATTAAAAATCACATATTAACAATCTTTAATTTTTATGCCACATAAGTCTACAACTTGGAAACCTCTATTTTAAAGCCCACATTGAGTTTTCTTAGTTATTATTGACTTACAGATATGTGTGACTACATCATATCAGTTTATCAGCTAATATTTCTTCCAGTCTCAGTCTCACTAATTACATGTTCAATAACACAGTACCTGGGTCAAAATAAGATGTCTTTGTCTAAGCTTTTAAAAGTGACTACCCTCTAAGATATACCCCAAGAATAAGAGGTTTTTTAAAAATATATAATCTTTCCAGCAATAAGGTTACCTAACTTAGCCACCTTTACTTGTTATGAAATAAGATATGGGCAGAAAACCAAAGAGCATGGAGTCTAGGCACGAGAGGTATCCACTAAGATATTTTATTCCTTTTTATCCCTCATAGAAGAAAATGTTTTTTTAAAAAAAATCAGAAAACTATAGCTTATATTTGAAAAAAGTTATAATTTATTAATATTCTTGTTGAAGATATGTGCCAGGCAAGAAAAACAGAAACATACACAAGAATTCTAATAAATCTGGGCATAAAATCAGAATTGCAAGGTAGAGAATAAAGATGTTACTTCACAGAAGGAGTAAGAATGAGGAAAGAAATGAGGAGGGGAGGTGACAGAGGGGGAGGTGACAGAGGGAGAGGGGGAGGGGGAGGTGACAGAGGGGGAGGGGGAGGTGACGGGGGGGGGTGACAGAGGGGGAGGGGGAGGTGACAGAGGGGGAGGGGGAGGTGACAGAGGGGGAGGTGGCAGAGGGGGAGGGGGAGGTGACAGAGGGGGAGGGGGAGGTGGCAGAGGGGGAGGGGGAGGTGACAGAGGGGGAGGGGGAGGTGGCAGAGGGGAGGTGGGGGGAAGTGACAGAGGGGAGGTGGGGGGAGTGCATGTGAGGAGAATGCTGAAAGGAAGAATAAGGAAAGAAAATAAAAAATCAGGACGGAATATTTCCTGCCATTTGTTGTCTTTTTAAGAGAGGATGATGATGAGGAATCAGAATGATGAAGAACATTAAAAAAAGAGAGAAAGAAAATAGCAAGCAAAGGCGGTAACAATTCCCTGAAGAAGCTAAGGTAAGTTTCCAACAGATTCACCTGTCAGAAGGTAGGAGCCTGTACCGAGAGGAGCGAGGGGCGGAGTTGCTGTGACAGGGACTCAGGCAGGAACCTGGTAAGCAAACAAGCTTGTGGCAGCAAGAGGGGAAACTGAGTCTTGAGAGTCTTCCAGACACACAATCAATATTGCATCACTGACATGATGAGGCAAACAATATAGATGAGCCCTCAGTTTCTGGTGTGTGTGTGGGGTGGAGATGAGAAAGGGAGGGGCCATGTTGTCTTTGGGTAGCATTCTCTACTCATTTCCTATACTTCCTGTTGCTCCCCCCCCCCCCCGCCCCTATGGAAAATACTGAGCGCTGGAAATCAGAAAAATGGACAAAGTGAATGGATCTTCGGACACAAACGGGAAGGATCCAAGAGACATCTGAGTACAGCAGAGGCAGCTGAAGGCAAAGATAGAGCTGATGTCAATTACAAGACCAAAGATGGGGACTCTGGGGCCTGGCTCACTGAGGGAGGAACACAGGAAAGGAGGAAGGCAGGAATTGACAGAGGCTCCGCCCCTGCTCCCCAGGATGAAGGGGCAGGCAAGGGCAACAGTGGAAACATGGGCAGGGAGCCTGAGGGAAAGCAAACTTTCTGATCTGACAGACTTTCTGACCTGGCAGAGGCCACAGGAACAACAGACAGCACCTCAGAGGCAGAGGAAGGGACAGGGAGAGGTGAGGGCAGTGTGTGAAATGATGGTAGAAGGGGAAGAAGAGTCAGCTTCACAATGGAACGACAGCTACCAGGGAGGGAGATGGAGATGGGTCCAGAGAGCTCTTCCTCCGGATGTCTGTGAAGGGTGAGAGGGGCGTCATGAGAAGAAGATGAAAGGGGAGCTGTTGACACCAAAGAGAAAGGAAAAGGAAATACCATTTGCAGGTAGGAAGTGTGAAATGCAGAGCAGTTATGGGAGTGGCACAGGCTGATCACCTTACACAGTTCTGAGAGGAAGGATGAGGGAGCTCACCCCTGCTGATGTCTAACGGGGCTCTGACTCCAACACCAGCGGCTTCTCTGGGAAAGTAAACCAGACCCAGATAGGACGGGTACAGAACAAGCTAGGAGTGAGCTTAGTAGAAACAGGGGAAGTGAACAGACAGAAGAGAGAATGAGTAGGACCAGCCCACAGGCTCGTGGACACTGCTTCTCTCCACAGGACTGGGCAGCTTGGAAGAAGAAGGTTTTTTTTTTTTTTTTGTTTTGTTTTTTTTTGTCTGTTTCTTCCTGTGTGTATACGTGCATCTGGATACATGTGTGTGACTGCGCATACATGTGTGGTCAGAGGATCATCTCCAGGGTCATTCCTCAGGCTCCTCTTACCTCTGACTTAGACAGGGTCTTCCAGTTGCCTGGTACTCCACCAACCTAGTTGGCTAGGTAGCCAGCAAGGTCCAGGTGTCTGCTTGTCTTTGCCTCCCTAGAACTGTATTACAGGTGTGTGCCACTGAGCTTGGCTTCCCCCCAGGTTCTGGTTCAGATTGTTACATTCTCTAGGCAAGCTTTTTACCACTGAATCCACGTCCCCAGCACCGCCAGTTGGTTCCCATCAGCACTGATGTTTCTGTCTAGACAATGGCAAAGAATCTAAAAACAGGGCTTGGAAAACTTCCAATAAAGGATCAGATGGCAAATATTTTAGGACTTACAGTCCCGGTTGCAAGTCCTCAGCTCTGCTGTTATGATGTAAGAGCAGCCCTAAACAGGGCACACATGAATGCCACTGTGTCACAGAGAGAATCAGAAGCAGGTGGCAGCTGGATTCCACCTGCGGCAGGTCACCCAGCCCAGACTTAGGGAAAAGTAGAGATATATGAAGAGTCTGAATATCCGAGGAATGAATATGCTCAGACTTTGAAGAGTGGAAGAAGTAGAGGCCAAAATGAGATTTGATGACATGAATAAACCAAAGCACACGTGAGGATTAGCACAGTCTGCTGAACAAACCTTTGAGCCTATTTCACAAACATCAAGAGGGTCATTATCTCCACAGCAGTTTGTGTTCGTATCTTTTTGGTGAGGATCTTCCCAGGTCTAGAAGACAAAACCGAACAAAAACAAAATCAAAAACGGAGGAGAAATGTAGGTTACGCTCATCATGAAGTTTTATAGCCATGGTTCAAAGGGAAAACTATCCCAAGTTACGTAGGCTCTGGGATAACACAGCAGTACACGGCACACCCACACACATCATAATCATTAAAACAGATTTACAGCACTTCCTCCCTCTGCCTCTAATTTGTCTGTCATCACGTCTGCAAGTGGGTGGTATTTCCAGAATATTCATCCTCCAAGCTTAGTCAGCGGCTAAATTCACATTCAAATCTCAGAGTTTCACTCTCTTTCTGTCTCTACCAACTGTTACTCACTGCTCCATCTGACATGGTGACAGTCTCTCGGCCCAGCTTTCCGTCTGTAATGAAGTTCCTATTGGTTAAGTGCCTCTGACTGCTAGAAACAGCTTTCTCTCCAGGAACACAGGACAAGGCATGATTTACTCCATCGAAGAAAAGCCTATCTTATTCTCATTTCCCCCCCTTAAAAACACCTCTCCTTCTGTCACGAAATTTCAGGTTCTTGACCAAAATCACACAATTAGTATACTCCTGGGTCTACTGGGAAGATGATAACCCATTGGCTACACAATCTATGTTACAGTTTTGGAAACGAATAATGTAATGGGAATTTGCTATCAATTTAAAATCTCTCCTAGGCATTTCCTCAGGAGCTTCATGACTGCTTGATCTGTATCAAACCACAGAAACTGACTAACACGATTTGTCTTATTTTAACCTTAGAAGGAATGAGAAACTGCAACCTCAAGATTCAGCTACGGATATTATCCCAGCACTTACATTATCCAAGTTTAATTTCTCTATTTTATGTAGGTAATAAAGACTGTGTTTATTTACAAGCAACCCTAGAAAAAGTCCAGCACTTTCCTTCTAGTCTTAATTATAATACATCTATTGATCCATTTTTACTTTAAAATAAAAAAAACAACAAAAAATCAAGTACAGCAAATATGCCCCAAATACTAAAACTACTAAAAAACTACAAGAATAACAAGCAATATAAATTGTTATTCTTACATACTGATCGTAAGTGACAGATTCTCTCTCTCCCTCTCCCCCTCCCCCTCTCTCACACACACACCTCAGAATACAAATAAACTGAAAGGGTTTACATGACCAAAGCTCACCAAGTTTCTAAGTAGCAGAGGCGGGATCAGAACCCATGGTGTGAATTTCAGTAACCAATGGCAAATTCTGTGTCCCAGCTGCCCCTCTTGCCACGCCTTTCCTTACTTTCAGGATGCCTCTGCGCACTTTCCTGCAGCAGCTCTGTTCTCTCCTAGTCTCCACATCTGCTGCTTCCCTCCTGTTGCTGGTTACCAGGCACTCTCAACCACTCACAAGGCTGGACACTGAGGAGTAGCCACGAATAAGGGAGGCTCCGTAACAAAGAAACTGTTGTGTTAATAAATGGTGTAACATGTGTCTCAGTGTACAGGGGGCCCAACAGGGGACCAAGCTGAAATAAACCATGGAGACCATAAAGTCAAAAATACCCACGAGTTTCCTTTTTCCTAAGATATGGCTTCCTCTTCTGGTTCCAGAGTTGAAGACAAAGTCACACTGACCAAAAAGAAGAAAGCTACATACCAGTCTTGCCTCAGCCACAATGGCTTACACTAAACATCTAGCCCTCAGTTTCTTCAACTATACAATGAAAGACAGCAGTAAGATAATATCTGGACACGTTCCAGCCCTAGTCCTGATTGTCAGTGTTCATTCACGATCTCTATGCATACCACCGGTGAACAGGAAGCTCACAGATCCATGGGATAACTTAGCCTATATAGAGCAACGTTAATTTTAAGACCCTCTTCCTTATATGGTCATCTTGGGTGTGAGCTGAGCCTTTAACAGTGGAACCATCTCTACAGCCTTCATCCCTTATATTAAAAGTGTTTTCTCATAACACACACTACATGGCTTTGGAGAATTTTTTCCTGTTTTGTTTGGCTTTAAGATTTATTTTGTTTTATGTGTATAAATGCGTATATGCATGTGTATATGTGCATCACACTTGTGACTGGTACCTGTGGAGGCCAGAAGAGAGCACTGGATTCCTTAGAACTGGGGTTACAGATGACTGTGAGCCATGTGTGGATGCTGGGAGTGCAGCTGAGTCCTCTGCAGGAACAACAGTGCTCCTAATCACCGGGCTCTCTCCAGCCCCTTGGTGACTCTGTCTGTTCACTGGCTGACTAAATTCACCCTCACTAGTCCACTTTCAATATTAACTATCAATTTAGTTTCCAGTGTTGAGGAATTAGAAATACTATGAAATATTCTTAAGTCATTCAATACTGTTCTACTTAGGGCCATTTCTTCATGATTTTCCGTACTAGCAAATGAACACACTGAAAACAGAGACGGGTTCCTTCCCTACTCATCCTTTGGCATTTCACACCCGCAGGCTTTAGCTGTATTCCTAGGCCTATACATTAAGTAGCATCAACTTTAACTTGAAAACAGTGCAATTACAACAGGCGAGGAAACCTTACAAACTCTGAGAATGCCCTCTAGTGGAAGTTGAGATGCATAACAAAGCAGAGAAAAAGAAAGGCTCAGACCAATGACTGTCAGGAGGGGAACAGCTTCCAACTAAGAAAAAAGGCAAACAGGACAAAATGGGCTAAAGATACATAAGTAATTCGAGGAAAAAATAAATATGAATGATTTATACATTTTAGAGTAGTTGTTGATCTGAGAAGCACAAATTAAAAGTACATTTCGACACTCAGTAAATAGGATATGGGTCACCTGGACCCCTATATAATGCTAGTAAGAGTATTGTTATAACTTCTTATTGGCTAAACTGAGAATATTTAATAAAGCAGAATAGGAATATAACTCAGCTTGATTCATAAAAGTCTAGTACAGTGGTTCTCACCCTTCCTAATGTTGCAAACATTTAATACAGTTCCTCATGTGGTGACCCCAACCATAAAATTATTTTCATTGCTATTTCATAACTGTAATTTTGCTGCTGTTATGAATGAAAATGTAAATATCTGTGTTTTCTGATGGTCTTAGGTGACCCCTATGAAAGGGTCATTTGTCCCTCAATTCACAACCCATAAGTTGAGAACTACTGATCCAGTAGATAATTTAAAAATAAAGTCTTCACAGGGATCCAAGAAAAGCATAATCAAAAGCCACAACCTGTCAAGAAATGGCTCTAAATCTACAAATGTGAAATCAGAATACATATTGACAATGGCCTAAAACAAATCCTAACTTTGTACAGCAATTGAAGATCATTTCCTTACAATCTGTATTAACCAATATGCCTGTAATTATCATGCTCAGGGCCTTAGGTCTCTTTGAAAACCATTGAACAAAAAGAAACAGCTGTCTACACAGGTGGGTGTTGACAATTCTTGTTGATCATCTAGGGTTCTTAACTCCAAATTAGAGGGCGTGAGAGCTACACATTCCAATCTGCATCAAACTGGATCAAACAGCCTGCCTCCTCTATCATCATCAGCTAACATCCCTGAGCTGACATCTGAGAACTACAGAGCTTACCCTGGACCACTTCCTTTATTACAACAGCCTTTCCAGGTGGAAGTCAAGATTATACAGATGAATAAATGGGCCTAGAGAGATGTAGTCTCCCGTCTCAGACTCTAAATCTAACAAATAATACCATCTAATGTTTGTGGTCAATGACTCAAACTGGCAATGAAGTTTAAAATAATAAACATGTCAATACTGTATTCAGATTGAAGGCTGAACTTCAAAGTGAGAATAATTCTTTATTATCTAGACAAGTGTTCTAAATACATAACTCATAAATGTGGGTGCCCTGGAAGAGAAAGATGACTTTTACTGAAGTCAGAGTCATAGTCGGGGAAAGCAGTGCGTGGGAGAACATCGACATCAAAGATGATGTCATATCCATGAGTCACCAGCTCATCAGTAAGATTTCTTAGAGTCCTGCTACTTAAATGTCCTTCCAAGCAGTTGGATCAGTAACTGCTCTCAACAAATGTCCTGTTCAACCAAGGCAACATCTAGGTGACCAAAAACCTTAATATCCATATGTACTGGATTGGCTGGTTTTGTGTGTCAATTTGAAACAAGCTGGAGCCATCAGAGAGGAAGGCACCTGCACTGAGGAAATGCCTCCATGAGATCCAGCTGTTAGGCATTTTCTCAATTAGTGATCAATGGGGGTGGGCTCTGCCCAAGGTGGGTGGTGGTATCCTAGAAAGTAGTCCTGCGCTCTAGAAGAAAGCAAGCTGAACCCAGGGCCAAAGTGTGATGTCATCTGGGCCTGGGCTGTTGCCAAGAGCCATGTCTGGGTCCATGGCCCTGCTGCATCCACAGTCTGGGTTGATGTAGGTGGTTCGAGTTACCACCTAACCACAGTGAGGATGGAGTTGCACCTAACTGGTTGCAGGTCTAGGAAGAACTGGCCATGCCCCTCCCAACTGCAGCACTCAGGGGAGTGGACCCTGCACCTTGCCTGGGCAAAACAACAGACTGTCCCTGCTGCCAGGGGTGTGGATGAACCAGCTTTGAAGAGAGGAGAGCTAGCCTTACTGTCTCCCTCGCCCCTCACCACCTACTGTAGGCCATCCCTCCAGCCCCTTCTTCCATATTTTTAACCATCTGATATTTCACTGTTGTGTTTACTGTCTGACTTTCTGTCTGGAATAAAATTCTCAAAAAAAAAAAATTAATCACTTTTATCCCTGCTTTTCAACCAATACTCATAACAAGGACAGTCACTGGCAAATATCACACACCAATAAACGTGTGCTGAGCAAAGAGGCACGGTGGAGGCCAGAGATCAGAACACTAGACAACCTGCAGGGAAAAAGTAGAGAAGGAAGGGTCTTCCAGTGAGTCTTAGAATCGTGTAGGGCAAGGGGTAGGCTAAGAACTTCAGACTTCATTCTCTTACCAATAAAAATCCACTGAAAGGTTCTTGTGTGGGAAAAATACTACCTCAGACTTTGTTGTCGTAGTTGAGATGACTATCCTGCAACTCTCTATGTATAACAGGTTGGCCTCAAACTTACATAGATCCATCTGCCTCTACCTCCCAAGTGCTGGGAGATCTTTAAATAAAAACATCATTTTAGACATTGATTGGAGTAATGGAGAATGCAGCACAGTAGACAGTAAATTAAGAAATGGCTCCAGTTTAATTAAGTTGAATTAAGAAAGAACACACCTTTAGTCCCAACACTTGGGAGGCAGAGGGAGGTGGATCTCTGAGTTCAAAGCCAGGCTAGTCTACAGAGTGAGTTCCAAGACAGCCAAGACTACAGACAGAAACCCTGTCTGGAAACCACTTCCCACCAAAAAAAAAAAAAAAAAAAAAGTAAGGATGGAAGAAGAAGGAAGGAAGGAAGGAAGGAAGGAAGGAAGGAAGGAAGGAAGGAAGGAAGGAAGGAAGGAAGGAAGGAAGGAAGGAAGCTGGACAACTATACCTCACAGATTAAACCTGGGTAGGTAAGAACACCCTGAAAATTCACACACCCCCAGAGCAGCACAAAAACACACCTGTTCTTTAAAGAGAAAAACACAGGATGTGGTGGGATTCAGGTGTCAGCTCATAAGATCCAAGGATGCTTATCCAAGGTCCCGGGCTCCTGAAGGGGGGAGTGGCCAACCCCATTCATAAACAGACGGTCCTTTCATTTTTAATCATCGTTTCACACCCACTCTCTTCTCATTAGTAGATCTGCATATGGTTCATTTACTAATTTTTAGGAGGGTAGAGTGGGGAGTGGGTGTAGGGTTGAGACCGAGCCTTTATATATATAAACTACGCCAGCTTCAAATTGGCAATAACCCTCTTGCCTCAGCCTCCCAAATGCTGAGATTCCAGGTATGGGCTACCATGCCAGCTTTGCTTTATTATTATTTTTAAAAATAAATAAGTCAGTAAGAGTTAGTAATGCCAGCTGTGCTATATTGTGACCAGGGACTTAGTTGCCAACTGATATAATTCAATCTGAGGGTTGCACAGCCCCCACCCTCACTCCACCCCCTTTGACAAACCTTCTATCTCCAAAATATTTACATTACAATACATATCAATAGCAAAATTATAGTTATGAACTAGTAACGTTTTATAGTTGAGGGTCACTACAGCATGAGGAACCGTATTAAGGGGTCCCAGCATTAGGAAGGTTGAGAACCACTGTATCAAGCACTAATCATCAAGATAAAGTAACTGCTACTGATAATAGACAGCTGCCCACCACAGGCTAGTGTAATGTGACCCTCAGCACAGCTTTGTGCAGTAGATAATATGTTCACTACTTTACAGATGGAGAGGCAGAGGAAACAAGGATTTTGCTCAAGGTCACAGTGCTGGTGTGGCAGCATGGCTCTTAAGCCTACTAGCTCAGTCATCCATCACTCTGTTGGACCTCCTACCTATTTCTCATCTTTTCACATCTGTGACTCCTACCATATCACCCTTAGGAAGCAGCTAAAGAAATGAATATTAGTTTATTTCCAAACTGCTCACCTTTCGTGTCTCTGTTTTTGCCTCCGGTCCTCCTTTCTCCCAAACATCCCTCCCCTCCATAATCCTCTAAGCTCTATGGAACTGTTTTAATCTTTCATTGTTAGGTGCAACAGAATCGTCTACTTAGAAACCTAAGAAGTCGAGACAATTGCCTTTATGACTTGAACACACACTCTCTTTTCTAGCCATCATTTCAAAACTGCCAGTTTTAACCAAGAGTGCATCCAAGAGGGTGGTCTAGCTACATCAAAGGGAAACTGTCTCTAGAAAGAACAATTTTCCTCTTCCTTCTCATGTGAATGTTTATCTAACCAGACATCTGTTTTCTCAGCTGTCCTTTTCCTACACAGCCCCCCATATAAATTTTTAAGTAATTAAAAATTAACACATAAAATGATAAACATTAAATTTCCAACTACCTGATGACTGAATGGGGTTTATGATCATAAAGAAAAACTGCTTCTCAAGGTCTCCAAAAACCCAGACTTTGAATCAGACATACTGAGTTTTATTCACTAAATAATCAGTAAGAGTGAGAAATGAGAGGTAGGTAAAAGGGGGGCAACAATGGCCACCTGCTTCTGCACAAGGAGTGAGGACTTGCCATCACACAAGCCTTGACTTCCAGTCAGATTCCAGACTTACAGCAGTGAATTCTGTAAGTAATGTAATTCAATTTATCTGTTAGTTATTAAAAACAAAACCCATCCTGTTATATAGAAATGTATATAAAAGCATATTAAAAGAATGGTTAGATAACGATTTTCTGAGAATTTTTCATTGACAACAGCTAAATTCACAAAAAGAGATGTGCTCAAATGTCAGCTGTTAATCTTCTACATGCCTGACTCCAAGAACCTGAGTAATGACTATATATAAGGTCTGAAGTAAAGTTTACTGATACAACTGAATGCCTCATTAAAAATTTTAAATTCACAAGTCTCAGAAACTGGAACATTCTAGAAGCTAATTTAAATTCAGGGAATTCAAGGGATTTACAAGGTGATTCCTGTAGAAGACGTAAAAGTTTACCATTATAACAGGAATGTTACCTGAGGGAGAGCCCCGTAATTCCATATATAGCCCTTGTGAGGGAAGATATTTGGTGTGTACCGTAGCTTTCCATTCTTTGTATCTTGTTTAATGGGATTCAGTGGTTCCTCAGTGGCAATCTAGGCAGATCACAGGGAGGGCAGGGAGAAAGGGGGAAACCATTAGTCCTGTATACAATGAACAGATTTTAAATCTACCATAATAAGACCAAATACTAACATCCCAACTTAATGATCAAAAGTGCCTTTTTATTTGTTTGTTTATTTGATTTGTTTTTCAGAGACAAGATTTCTCCATGTAACAGTCCTGCCTGTCCTGAACTCACTCTTCAGGCCAGGTTAGCCTTGAACTCACAACGATCTGATTGCCTCTGCCTCCTGAGTCCTGTGAATGCGACACCACTGCCCAGAAGGTCAATTCTTATTACCAGCTAACAAGTACCATGTAAGAAAAACCATCTGGAAAGAAGACACCCGATGTATATTTAGGCTCAAATTATTTATATTATGTGTTGTTTCTAACAAAAACATTAAAATAAATGGAAAGATAGGAGGGTAAAAGTTAATATTTTCATGCTAATCTTGGGGTTTTTACTGCCAACATTGTGATGTTATAGTTAACTCAAAGGTGTTGACCTAGATGGTGAGCATCTAGAGAGATGATCTCAAGGTTAAGGGATCTTGCTCTGCAATCTTATGAAGCAGAGTTCAGATAACAACCCATGTAACAAGCTAGGTATCTCTGCAAACTCTGAGAGCCCACTCTGGGTATGGTGGAGACAGGAGGACCATGGGGGTTTGCTGACTCCCAGTGTAGAGGAGACACAAGCTGTAGGTTCTGGGAAAGACACTCCCTCAGCTGAACAAATGGAGAGTGATAGAGAAGCACAATCAACACCCTCTCTGCTCTGTAGCTCCTGCCCACAGACACCTAAGGATGGACGGACGGATGCACACACACACACACACACACACACACACACACACACACACACACACACACACACACACACACACACACACACACACACACACACACACACGACTTTTCAGGTGGACCTGACATGAGTCAAGAATTTCAGTCTTGCCACTTTGATTCAGCATAGTGTTGGAAGTCCTTGCAGAGTAATTAGGCCAAGGAAATAAAAGGCATCCAAACAGAAAAAGGGCTAAAACTGTCACTGTTTACTGGCAATGCAAATATATATGTAGAAAGCACTTTACGGTTTCACACACAGACAGACAGAGAGACAGAGAGAGAATGTTACTAAATAAATAGAGTAAATTTGCAGGATAGAAAATCAACACAGAATCCCCCAGAGCATTTCTGTATACTACCAGTGACTGTTCAAAGCAGAAATTAAGAAACTACCCTATTTACAGAAAAACAACAATAAAACTCAGAGCACTTGGAAACAAATTTAATGGAGGAAAGAAAGATGTGTTCCTATTGAAAACTATAAGTTGATAAAGAAAAACAAATCGGAGACATAAATAAAGGGGAAAACATCCAATGTTGGACTGAAGGAGCATGATTCAGGGTTACTGCATTCACAGTGAAGCTCCAAAGTCATTTAAAAAGAACAGAAACAAGAAAAACAAACCTTGAAGTTTCCATGGAAACACACACATATACACACACTAAAAAGCTACAGCAATTATGACCAAAAGGGGGGAAAAATCACATTATTGATTCCCAACCACACTCCAAAGCCACAGTCATAAAGTCAGATAGAATTTGCGAAGATCAAACTTGGACACATAGTTAGGTGAGACAGAAGACAACTGATTTTCAGCAGAGGTGCTAGCAATACACGACAGGAAAAGAGTACCCTCCTGAAAAATCCGTCCTGAGAAAACAGCACATGCATCTGTGGAGGAACCAACTGAAGATGGATTCCTGAAATATAAGGCAGAAGCCGTAAAACTGCTACTAGGAAACAGGAGAAAGGGGAAAACTCTTACAGACAACTACCTTGGGGATCTGACTACAAACCATAGCCAATAAAAGCAAAAATAATCAAATGGGATTATATCAAATTAAAAAGCTTCCTCAAAGCAAGAGATACAATCAACAGAGTAAGGACAATATACTGTTGTAGAATATTATTTTAAGATGTGTTATATTTACTCATGCTGTAGAACATTTGTCTAATGATACAAAGACGTGTTGCATTCCTTGATATTGCATTGTTTAACTCTGTGAAGCTGTTTACTTTGCCTGCCTAAAACAACTGATTAGTCTCATAAAGAGCAGAATGGCCAATAGGCAAGAGGCGGTAGGCGGGGCTTGCAGGAAGAGAGAATAAACAGAAGGAGAAAAGGAGAAGAGGAGGAGACCAGGGACCAGCCACTCACCTACACAGGCAGCCACCAAGTCAGAAGGAAAGAGAGGTATAGAGAATGAAGAAGGATAAGAGCCCAGAGGCAAAAGGTAGATGGGAAGCTTTAAGAAAAGCTGGCTAGACACAAGCCAAGCTAAGGCTGGGCATTCATAAGGAAGACTAAGTCTCCATGTGGTTATTTGGGAGCTGAGTGGAGGGCCCCCAAAAGCCGAAGAGTAAAAGAAAATAAACAAACAAAAAACTGCAAGAACCTAAATAGCTAAATAAAAAACCAAAGGAAACAAACAGAAACCAATTAAAAATGGGCAGTAGACTTACTTGTCAAGATACAAAAATGCTCAACAAAAATAAAATAAAACAGTCACTATAGCAATCAGGACAAAAAGAGAATAGAGTCAAAGATGGCTTCTTAGTAGTGATATTTTCTTGGATAAGCTCTGTTTGCTGGAGGCACAAAGACGCTGGGTTTTTTTGTTTTTTTTTTTAAAGAAACTTCCTGATTCAGCCTTAGAGATAAAACACACACTTGTGAGTCTTTTAAGAGGCCCTGCTGCCAAATACTTAAATGGAGTTAATGAGCAGCAGATGGCAGTGCTTTACTTAGTGATTATATGGACCCTAAAATTCCCCAGAGTACCTGGGCTAAAAAGCCAAATTCTATAAAGCTAGATTAGGAGCTGGTTGGAGCCATCCATCCATCCTCCCATCCTTTAATCCTTAGCCAAGGACCTTGGCAGATTAAAGGTGTAGTCAGAAACAGAAAGAAATAGAAAAATCTGGGTGGAGTTAATCACCCAGATTAACAAGCAAAGGTGTGGTCAGAGACAGAAAAAGTTAAGAAATAAGTATACAGTAAAGACAGGTTTTTTTTTAGGAAGTCTAAATGGTTTAGATTGTGTTGAAAATATATATACATACGCTTAGAGAAACAAAAAGGTAGAGAAATCCCTTAGAAAAGAAATAGAGTAAAATAAATAAATAAATAAATAAATAAATAAATAAATAAATAAATAAATAAATAAATGAGCCACGTAAAGATGGAAAACACAAAGAATGTCTGGATACTATATATTATTGTCTTATCTTTAAGTTTCTTGACTAAAAATGAAATAGTAAAAGCTAAAAGACAGTTGATTATAAATGCTGTTGGATTAATTCAACCTATATATTTTGTAAATGAGTTTACTTTATAATTGAAATCCAAAGATATGCTACTTTGGAGGAGAGGTTTTCTTTTTTTTTCCACAGAAAATGAGAAGCTGTGGATTTATTTCTGGATAAAGAACATAAAGTTTGATGGAGGAAGACCCCCTGAAAACTCTCTAATGGAAATGGATGGCCCAGATGATTCAGCATTTCAGAGCACAAGTTTTCAGAGCTCTGTATCCAGAACAATTGCAAGGAGACTGGCTGAGATGACCCAGCCTTACAGACTACTCCACTAAAGTCTTGTGCATAATCCTACATTTTTCTTTGGATTTCCATGAGATTGCCAGCATCCCCATTCATCAGGAAGTAGCCTGGAGAATGACACCCACATTCCCAAAACATGGATCATGGATGTTCATGTTTATTTACAGTGTTGTTTATAAGTTGTTATAGATAAGGGGAGGAAAGAATATTAAATTTAGAGTTCTTTTTGTTTTAAAAAGAGAAAAGGGGATATGTAGGGGGATTATGTTGTTCCATTGTAAATAATTGTCCCACTCACTGGTTTAATAAAAAGCACTGATTGGCCAAAGGTAGACCAGAAGTGTGGGTGGGGCTAACAGACTAAGAAAACTCTGGGAACAGGAAGAATAGAGCAGAATGCCAGAGAGAAGCCAGAAGAAGCAGAGGACACCTATGCTGCTCTGAGAAAAGTTACCGAGACGCATGGCTGAACAGGAAAAGAGTCATGGGTTAGATGAAGGGTAAAGAGTTAGCAAGTTATATGCCTGGGCCTTAGGAAGATCAGCCTAAAACTATTGTAAACATCTGTGTGTGTCTCTGCAGGTCTGTGGGTCTTCAGGCCTAAACCTTGAGGCTAGGCCTGGAAGTCCGGGCTAGAAACCTCATACTACAGTACTGTACACTATAGAGAGAGGAATTCCCTGTACACTGTAGAGAGGAAAGTCCTGTACACTGTACAGAGAATAGATATTAGCACAGGCATCATGGAAAATGCACAAAGGTTATCTGGAAATGAGAACAGCATTGACATACGGTTCCAAACACACAGCCCAAGGAGAGGATGTGTCCAAGGGATGGACACAGGGCCCCCCAGCGGATGACTGGACCAAAAAACAAGCCCCATGGTTGATCTGAGAGCTTGAGAGAGCCAAACAGCACTGCCTCAAAGGGAAGGGCAAGCTTGATATGTGGGTAGAGGAGCAAGAGGCTCTGGTGCCATCTGAGGCTCTGGTGCCATCTGAGGCTCTGGTGCCATCTGCACAGTGTGGGGACAACAGCAAACAACAGGGTATATTTTCTGTGGAAGGGAGCTACGGAGTGTTCACTGTGGAGACTATATCTTCACAGACAGATGAGTCTAACACGATCCAAACCTTACATGACTACGTAAGCTTTATGTGGTGTCATGTTTATGGTTTTAAGTCATTGTTAATAATTAAATAAAATTAAAATAACAAATTTAAAATTTAAACAGCAGAATAAAGTGATAATGATGGTCAAAGAATATAAGAATTTTACATGAGATCAGTTTTTATTGTGTTACGTTTGGAAACTGGTTGTGTGAGGCAGTGAACACAGTTATCAGTGTATTGTACATTTCCTAATTGCTGAGAAAGTATAACAACCTCACCTGAGATTTCAGATTGTATATTAACTTAGCTTAATTTTTTATGTCATACTCATAAATAAAATTTGTACTTTCCAAATATATGTTGCTCATTTACAGTAACATTTTATAAATTAAGTTCAGATCTTCATTAAGCAACCTCATTTTAAAGCTGTTTTTCTACCAAACATATTCACATTAGTATTGATAAAGGACGAAAAAAAAATCTGATATAAAATAAACAAACTTAAGAATAAAGTAAGGAGACAAAGCACCCCACTTGAGAATTCGCCCCGAACTGTAAAGGGTCCATCTGACAGAAGAAGGGAGCAGCAACAAGCCTAAGAGGGATCCTGACAGCTTGTGCTTCGTGGAAAAGATGAAAATAAAGTTTTTCAAAAAGATTTAACATGGCTCTCAGATAAGAGCCACAAACCCAGAGAAGGCACTGTTCCCAGGCAACAATGGAGTTGCCATCAGCACCACACAAAATGCTTCTTTTGTGCCTGTGAACTAAATACAGAGCAGAGTCTGAATCAAAGTTGAGAGTGTTCACCATGGTGTCAAGGAAAGGGCAGAGATGACATAAATGCCTGCCTAAAAAGGGGGTGGGGGACACTCTCTAAAGTGAATATGCAGTTAAAACCATTTTCTTCTTGAAATTAAGGTCTAAGCTCACAAGAATCTTTTAAATTACCTCCTGCATAGAGAAGGCTGTCATTCCTCCTCCAGATTTGCCAAGGAGCGAGAAAAGATGCTTTTATATTATTAAGTTAGCATTTCAACTTTATGTTATAGAATATATCTGTACCTCCATTTTGGCATTTGTCCACCGAGGTATTTCCACAACCATATTAAGCAAATTCTGCAGTTAAAAACAAACAAACAAAGAAAACAGAACATTAACATTTTTATTCACCTTTTCCTTGGCATTGGGAGACTGTATGGTAAATGAAAATCCATGCAGCCTCTAAGAAAAGAATCGTACAAGTTTCCATCCCTCACATAAAATGTGCAGTTCCTACCTTCTATATCCACCCATACTATACACCTCTTTTTACAGTTAGAGAGGCCACCTAACACTCAGAGGCATCACGCACCTGACCACAGCTGCATAGCATGGAAGGGCACTGAACATCTGGAAGCATAGAAGGGTACTGAACATCTGGAAGAGCACTGGCAATACTAGGAACCAGGAGGCATTTTCTATTTAATTTACTTGTTTTGTGGCAAATTCTTACCATGTGACTCTGGCTAGCCTAGAACTTGCTATCTACACTGGCCTTAAATAGACAGATCTACTGCTATAGGATTGTGCTTTTGTACACTGCAAATATGTATTATTGTAAATATTGGTTTAATAAAATGCTGGTTGCCCAAAAGGCAGCCAGGAAGCATGCACAGGGCTACCAGACTAAGAAAACTCTGGGAAGAGGAAGAGGAGAAACAGATGCCAGGAGATGTAGAGGGAAGAGGATGAAAAGGCTGCTCTGAGAAAAGGTACCAAGCCACGTGGCTAAACAAGATAAGAATCATGGGAAAGTTTAAGAGTAAAAGTTAGCAAGATATATGCCTGGGCCATGGGCCAAATAACTTGTAATTAATGTAAGACTCTGTGTGGTGATCTGGGGCTAAGCAGCTTTGGGACTGCAGGTCTGGGCTTTGAGTCCGATGGGCCAGAAACTTCACCTTCTTCTTCTCACTGCACAAATTATACTTGGTATTATCAATAAAACCTGGACCCCGATATTGGGTGAAAGCTGAAATATCAGAGATAGACAGATGATCAAGCCACAGCCACTTCTCACCCAGCCAACTCCTCAGGCCAGAAAGAGTCCTGTCTTCATGAATCCTCCATGCTGAAAGGCAATACAGGCAAAACTGAACTACCCCCTCCCCCTTCTCCATCCACATAGCTCACTTCCTCATTCAACTTTCCTAGTGCTAGGATTAAGGTGAGGGCCACCACTCCCTGACTCCATGGCTTGGCTCTGTAGACAGATCTGTTCTCTGAAACTTTGGGCTATTTTTATTAAATATACAATATATCACCACACTTCAATAATTTTGTAGAATGCTTAACTTGAAGGAGACACTAGGTCAGTGGTGGGTAAATACAATTCCCAGAGCTTGCCTTACAAAGACAAAGTCTTAACATTGAATGGTGGCTTTCAAAAAAAGATAAGGATATTATGTTTATGTGAATAATGAACTATGGTCAACGGGGAAGCAATGGTTTGAAACAGCATTACTCAAAGCACCTACCAAAGCCACTTCCACAGATCTAAATTGGGCAGAAAAAGCAACAGATGAAGAACAGGTATGAAACTTGAACCTGCAAGCCACACTCTGAGCCACCATTTGTACTTGACAACAAGGGGCTCCCACTACCTTGCGCAGTGTGCTCTGCCTCTGCCTGTAACTTACCAAAGCCAATGTCAGTCTTATTTTCCTATGATTAGCATTACTAATAAGCCAGCAACTTCCTTCAGAATTTATCAAAATACCAAAGATATATATTTTAAATCAAAAATATGAGGAAGTAAAATAGTAAATATAAATCAAATCTCAACATATAATCTGTGTTATAAGAATTAAATTTTAATCTAATACTCAGAACTTGAAATATATTTTTACTTGTTGAAAAGACTACTTCAGACTAAAATGCCAGGTGCCCTGTGCCACCTCCCATGGAGAGAAGTGGCTCTTTATTATGTTGGAACTGTACTTGCTGAAACACAGATTATTCAGACCCCATGGAACAGAGATTCTGATCAGCAAAGACATAAAGGGTCCAGAATCTAAATTTTCAACAAGTACTGCAGGGATTGCAGTGTGGATGGTTAATGGGCTATCTGACATCTGCTAGAAAAAAACAGAATACAGACAGGAGGCAAATGGTATTATGGGAATTTAACAGCCTCCACAGCTATGTGCTCAAGTTGCCAGAGGCCATGGGAGTATACAGCAGGTGACAACTAATGTTCAGCAGGTCGACACACCAAACGATGACTCTCTGATGGGGAGGCCCACTTGGCAAAGCGGTGGAGACACTGACTATAATGACTAGTTGTTTCTGTCTGTAATTTTTCTCATGCGCCACTACATTTCGTCCCTAAAAACAGCTATGGAGAGTGCTTTTCTGTCTGTCTTGTGAAACTATTCCATCTACTGGGAACAGATACAGCTGTGGATGGTCAGGAAGATGATTTCTGCTTAATCTATATGATTTTGATGAATAGAAATACTACTACGATGTTTTCCATAAACTCAGACTGACACAGGAACATTCTAGACTACAAAGACAGCTTTTTACAGGAAGACTGTAGAGCAAATTCAAAATAGACTAAGTTGTCCCTGAAAACAATTTGCTCAAGGACAAATTCCCAAGTGTCTGTTAAGCCAAGGTCAGGCTGTTCACACCGAGACATGGCCCCCTTTACAGGCCCTCTTAGCAGCTGGCATTCTGCATGTACTCCTACGCTCAAGGTTCAACCAACTAATTGTTTATTGCTTAGGTCTGAATTTCAGAGAGTCTTAAGCCATGTGCACAGCCACGCATTACTCACTGGCAGGTCAACGTGGCCTACCCAGCGGAGAGAATCTGTGTAGCGTATCTTGTGTTATGTGAATAAGTCAAACCCTGAAAGTGTAATATATAATTAATGTCCAGAGCTTGGCTGTAATGGCGTGTGTGTGTGTGTGTGTGTGTGTGTGTGTGTGTGTGTGTGTGTGTGTGTGTGTGTGTGTGTGTAAGGGAGATATAGCAGAGTCTGTATAGAGAGAAGTGTGAGAAATGAGGAAAACCAAGTGTAAGCGTGAGACATGTAAGAAGAAATATGAAGAAAGAGCTGTAGATCTGTGAGAGAAGATGCAGGAGAGCAGGAGATGCATGAAGAGAGAGGTACGTGACCTGTGAGGGAGAGCTATACGACAGAGCTGTACAAAGAATATGTGGAGAATGTAATTGTTTAGAGGGTGATATTTGTCCAAGCTTATATGTAAAGAGAAAATTTCAAGATAAAGAAAAGAGAAAGTTATCATCAGAAGGCACCAGTGCTTTTTCTGACCTCTCAGTTAGAAAAGTCCAGTCCTTATCATATTTGTGGATTTTTTTTTGCATACCATGGGCTGCTGAAGCCTGGCCCTCCAGTTAGCGATAGAAAGCATACTCAATGGTTGGGGACAATAATTTCAGCTACTGGAATAGGACTAGAGACAAAGGGTAGCAGAGAAACTGTCACCTGGAGCAAGAGATGGGCAAATAGCCAATCAAGTGTTTCGGTCCTAAGTAGTAACATATAGCTGATGAAATTTGTTTTTATGCTTCCAAATGATGTCATGCCTTAATTCTCAAACAGACTCCAAAGCTATATTCTCTGTTTTGATCTAGAAAAGAAATAACCTGTGTCTGGAAAGATAACTCATTGGGAAAGAGCACACTCATACAAATGTTAGAAAAAAAGAAAATAATAAATTTTATGCTACAAATATCTTAACACTGTAAAAAAAAAAAAAAAGGTTAAATATTGATATTGCCCAAGATGCCTTAAAGAGATGTTAGAAAACAAAACAAAACAAAAACATCAGAATCGACATGAAAGCCTTGCAGGGGCAAAACTAGAAGCAGTTTAAAAATACAAACTATTACCAAGGCCATTAACAGAGTATAAAAGTGACTCAAGAGGCTGGAGGAATGGTTCTATGGTTCAAAGGGCTTGCTGCTCTTCCAGAGGCCAAGTCAAATGGCTCAGGACCATCTGTAATGCCAGCTGAATGGCATCTGGCGCCCTCTTCCGGCCTCCACAAGTTGCAAGCATTTGCACATACAGACACAAACAGACACAAATACACAGAATAAAATTTTAAATAATTCAAGCAATCAAAACTTCAAAATATACCTTGTATTCATCATTTCGTGCTTTTTTGGAGGGAACACCATTTTCCTGTAAGAGCAAAGATGGTAATTATGACTGGAATACAGCCCAGCAACAAAAACATACCTAATGCATACAAGTTTTATTACCTGCTGTCTGGAAATTGGATTCAGCAGACAATCTACCAGTGATGTCTGTCCCTCAGCATCCCCACCCAAAAACAAACAATCAAAGTGTTTTCAAATTAAATTATCAGAAAATCCAAAGCACTTTCACATAACTTGCCAAGTCGGCCTGATGCAAAGGCTCTGCCGAGTCTGTATGGAGAGACTGGCAGGTTCCAGTGACTGTGCCTCAAACAGTCATTTCATTATTGAAATGAAACTCCCGGGAGCTTGACTAACAAGCTGTGAAAGTGCTTGGCTATACCTCCTGCCTGTGAATTCCATCAAGGTGTGATTACTATGCCTCCACTAAGCATTTTCAAATTAAGTCAGACTACGTGGTGGGGTGGGAAGAAATATTATGACATTCACAAATGTTCACCAGGTCTACGTAACACTTACACACCAAAACAGCCACTAAGGAAGGAGAAAAATAAACAGAAAATGATTCCAAGTGACACTGTCCTGAAACATTCTTCTTGTTCCGAAAATTCTACATCCCAAGATTCAAGGTGCAAAACTTCTAATTATGTCTAGATGAAAAGTAGGGAAACCTGTTGATATGCATGGTGTTCTTCATCTCTGCACCTCTTGAATTCACTGGTGTTTGCCTTATAACTTTTCCTGCCTTATCCTCAAATTTCATAGGCAGAATTTTACACCCACAGGTGTGTGCCTAACTTTGTTCCACACTCACCCCTTCCCACTTTGCAATTTTCAAAACCCACAGCTTTACTATTATTGTTATTGTTAGGAGGTTACACATTTGTTATGGTGAACCCCAGATATGACACTACATAGTCAGGAATTCTTTTTTTCCTGAATTCTCCTTTACAGTATTAAACGTTATCCAACTGACCTCTTCTATGGCTGTCTGTGTCCTCCCACTGAGTGTGAGCTACATCTGACTTGCTCACCACTGCACACCCTGTGCTTAAACAGAACGTGGCAGATAATAAGTGTGTAATGATTATTTAATGGCTAAGCAAACACATGCACACCTTTGGCCAAAAGTGGGGTGTTGCGAAGATAAGGGGTATTTGACAGTTCACAACTCCCTGTACTTTGGAACACTGAAGCAACAGGCTGTGCACTACATCTACACTTAACCCCATCTTACAACAGTCTACATGTGTAACCAAAGGCAAGGTATGGGACCTCATCAAGAAGTAAGTTAGTAACAGTAGCTGCCAGCAGCATTACAGTAATACACAGCAAACATTAACAGATGCCTAAATGTACCCAGATATTAGGCCCCCTCAGCTCTCCCCTCAGCAGTGGTTCTGACAACCCTGCTTCACCAACATCCTTCCAACTGTCATGTGGTTTGCCAAAGACGAGCTAATGAAGCACTAGGATTTTCCAGCTTTACATCTCTGTTCTAGAGCAGTAATGAGTACAGCTGTACAGCTCTGTGGTCAGAAAGGCCAACTCCAAACTTGGCTCTGGCACTTGCCAGCTGTGCATGGCTATGCAAACCAATGAAATGCCTGTTGCCTCATAGCCCTTGGACAGCTTATGGCATCTTGTTATAGGCTAAAAAAATAAAATGTTCACATAGTGGCTAGCACACAGAAGTCACCCGCAAATGTTAACTATATTATGATTCAAAATAAGCAGATTAATTTCCCACATTACTGCCCTTAAATCTTTAGTTCCTACCAAAGTCTAAACTTCATAGACCGCAAGTACCCCCCTTTTCCTAGCTTCACACAAATTATAATTCACAAAGGAGGCTTACAGCCCTGTTCTAGCTCCTTGGTTTCTTCTCCTGTCTGCTAACCACATCTTTACTACCAAGGCATTTCCAAACAAGAATTTTCGGGTCAATAGTTAGGTATCATTTACATACTATCATGCACAAAAAGTTTTTCAACCCCGAAACAAGGAAAAATAGTACCTTTTGAGAGCCCACTTTCAGAGGAATATCATGGAAAGGGGAAATGTAGTGGCCAGTTACATTCTCTGCAAAGGAAAAGGCAACAGGGTTACAGCTCTGCCCACACTGCTCTTTATAGCAATAAGGTTCTGACCGACCTTGGAACTTGTATGCTTTTAGAAATGCTAACTTTACACCTTCAAATTTTAATTCAACTTTGAAAAGTTCTTCCAGCCTAAAGAGAAATATATACCAACTACCCATACTCAGCTGCTGAAATCATTTAATTCAATATTGTTCTTGGCTTCAAATACCCAGGGCATAAAATATCTAAGGTAGACTAACACTCTAGGTAGGAAAAATCTGACTTTCGAAAAGAGACTCATTACCAAACTGACATTCATCTCTTTAGGAGAAAACTAAGAGTATAATTCGCAATTTCTTTCCACCTACAACCCATAGTTCAAAAGGTCCAGCCAGAACTGGCAAGATGCGTTGTCAAAAAGCCACAATAAACAATTAATAAAATGATCCCAAGATAGCTGACTAAACAATACTAATGAGTTCTGAGCTTGGGTCAACAGAAACAGGGGAACAACTTAGCAACGCTGCTACTGTGTGACTTTTGCTCCCTCCCCACCATGGGCATGCAGCGCTAGGATTCATTCGCAGGAAAAGGGTTCTTGTTGGCTCTCTTGCACTTTCTATTGAACCCCCTGCATTGGGAAGGTAGCTAGCACCTAGCTGGCACTCAGCAGTTATCAAATAAATGACTCATTACTATCCCTTTCTCCTCCGTTTCCAAGCTATTAATTCCCTCTTCCTACCCTGGCTACAAGGTGACTCCTGCAAGACACGTGACACACTACGGACAGCTGGGGAAGAACACAACAGGAAAGAGAACACTCATCAATGTTTGTTTGGTGTTCTATTACTTTTACTTTTATGACACTGGGGGTTTTGCTTGCAGTACATATATATACCACATTCAGGCCTGGTGCCTACGCTCAATAGAGGGCACCAGATCCCCTGGAACTGGAGTTACAGAGAGTTATGAGCGACCAATATTCAATCATACATTCATTCTATTATGGCCACTCTCCACGGAATTCAACAAAAAGAATATATCCCCATAGCATTGTTTTTGTTCAGTATTGCTTCGGTTATTTGGGGTCTTTGTGCTTCCCCATACATTTTTGGATTCTTTTTCTCTATATCTGATGAAGAATTACACTGGAATAGTGAGTGGAGTACACTAAATCTGTCGACTGTTTTTGGTAGGGTATTTTCATATTTTTTTTCTGCCAATCCATGAGCATGGGAAGCCTTTCACTCTTCTAGGAGCTCAAATGCTTTCCTCAGTGTCCGAAAATCTTCATTGCAGAGGCCGTTTGTTTCCTTGGTTTATTTCCAGGGTGTGTGTGTGTGTGTGTGTGTGTGTGTGTGTGTGTGTGTGTGTGTGTGTCTGTGTCTGTGTGTGAGTGCGTTAGTGTGTGTCTGTGTGTGTGTCTGTGTGTGTGTGAGTGTGTGTCTGTGTGTGTGGGTGTGGGTGTACTGTGAATAGAACTATTTCTCTACTTTATTTTTGGGTATGTTTGTCATTGGTAAATAGAAAAGCTACCTATTTTGTGCGTTAATTTTGTATCTAGACACTTTGCTAAAATTATGTACTAGCTCTTAAAAATTTAGAATTAAAAACAGACAGATTCATGAAACAGAACCAAGGACTCCAAGAGAAGTCCACACAACTACATTTGCCGGACTTTTTACAAAGAGAAACATCACAACAATACACACTGGGCAAATGCAGCATTGTCAACACAGGATGCTAGGAAACTGGATTCAACATACAGAAAGATGAAACTAGATCCTCAGGATTAAAACCTGGAACTGCTGGAGGAAAAAGTAGGGCGTGAACTTCAACTCACAGACACCGGAGAGGTAGCGCAATAAAGGGGCTTTTTGGAGCCCATTCCCTATAGAGGAGTACCCTGCTCAGCCTTGATAAAAGGGGATGGGGTTGTTGAGTCTCCATGGGAGGCCTCATCCTCTTTGAGGAATAAATGGGAGTGAGTAAGGGGAGGGGAGGGGAATTGTGGTTGATATATATATAATAAGAAACCTTTTAAATTGAAAAAAGAAAAAATACAAAGATTTATTTATATTCTGGTAACTAAAAGACTTAATTTTACAAAATCAATAAACAATAATAGCTGCATAAAATTTTAAAACATTTTTGGTAGCACAAAAAAATAAGATCTCTAGGAAATGGAATCAAACTAGATGTCCATCAAAGGGATAAAGAAAATGTGCCACATATACACAATGGAATATTACTTAGCTGTGAAGTATATAAAACATAAAAAAAATGAAATTTGCATATAAGTATATGAGACTGGAAAAAAAAACTACACTCAGTGAGGCTGGGCCTAACAACACGAACTGTATTTTCTTTCAAGTGGGGATTCTGGCTTCTAATCTTTGTTGTCTATGTTCAACTTGGAGCAACTGATTGGGGTAAGGGCTAACTTACGGGATATGTGAAAAAGCCATAGGGAAACCATTCCTCAACTTATTTACTCAATTTACTTAAGTATAACTATAAATGGAGGGCTGGTCAAATGGTGATATATTGTATATTTAGTAAAATCAGCCTGGAAGATCAGAGAACAGAAGCACCCACAGGTAAGCCATGAGGGTCAGAGAGTGGTGACCTATGTCTTTAATCCTATTACAGGAAATGACTGAGTGGTGACCCACACCTTTAATTCCATCACTTAGGAGACGAGATCTTTCTGGGCAGGGGAAACATATTTAAGTCAGGTGTAGGCAGAGATTCAGGCATTCTGTAGAAAGGACCCACCAGGCAGAGGACTCTTGAAGATACCCTGTTCAGCCTGAGAAGTTGGCTGGGTGAGAAATGACTGTGGTCTGTTTCTCTGATATTCCAGCTTCCCCCCCGATATCTGGCTCTGGGTTTTCATCATACATGAATTAGAATTTGTGAAATATGAACAAATACATGGAATATGAAAGACAGGGAACTAATAAGGGTTAAAGATTAAGTGGGGTTAGAGGCAAGGAGGTTGGGGCGAAGAGGGGTAATAAATAGGTTAACCAAAACTAAGGACCTAGGAAAAAGCCTTACGGAAGCCCACTAGTTAATGAGCTCATTTAGAAATCTAATTTGAATGAGGTACCCTACATGAGTATAGACAATGGCACTTCCAAAAGTTATTAAATGAAAATCTCAGTGCAAGGCATGGGGTATCCTGCTATGAGCTACTAATCAAGAAGGACCCAGAGGTCTTCAAACAGACATGTTACTGTCCACCTTAACTATATTGTGAGACCCCATCGCCGAAGACATAATAGGCCAACAGAGAAACTTTCTCCCTGCTGGAGAGCTTTCATACTGCCATGTAGTATTATTTTTTCTGGTTGGACTTTCTGACCTAGCCTCGTAGCCCAGACTTTTCACCCTAGCCTCATGGTTTCCTGAACTTTGCAGTCTAGCCTCGTGGCCCAGACCTGAAGACCCACAGTCCTACAGTCCCACTGAACTGCACAGTACGTTGATTAAGCTAGGGCCCAGGTATATAACAAGGTAGCTCTTGCTCTTAATCTTATCCTGTTCAGCCAAGCAGCTCAGTACCTTTTCTCAAAGCAGCATAGTTGTCCTCTGCATCTTCTGGCTTCTCTGGCAACTCTGTGGCATTTCTGCTTCCCTGCTCTGTTCTTCCTGTTTCTAGAGTTTTCTTAGTCTGGTAGCCCCACCCATACTTCCTGTCTGCCTTCAGCTAATAAGCATTTTTATTAAACCAGTAGGCGGGACAATTATTTACAATGTAACAACATAATCCCCTACAGTGCCAGATGTGCTGCTATGCAGGCTGCTGGGGAAGAAAACACATTCCAGGTTCTTACCCAGCACTGGACCCTTCATGCTAAAATACCGGTATAACAGTGGAACAGCTCTTATAGGTTAATGAATTACTTTCAAGTTGGACTGGAAACCTGCTCCAAGGGAGGACTTTCAGGCCTGGTACTCTTGGTCAACAGCCCATGGCTAGAAGTCAAAGGGCCCTAGACGAGAAGTTGTTATCGGTGTCTTGCTAAATGGTCATGTCACCAAACTGCTTTCTAAATATGTATGCTTATATCCATAGACCCGAACTGCTGTCAAACTTGGTCAGGAATAGAAAACAAAACAAAAGCTTTATTGCAGTAGTCACCAGTCAAGAGAGAGATGCGCCATTTGTCAAAGTTCTAAGGTAAAGAAGCTGAGTGTGCAGCCCAAACAGGACACCCGTTTGGATCATTACCACAGCTCTGAGAACATTGAGGAAGAGGTGAAGAGTGGGCGACATGTTGTCTTCTGGACACAACACAGTCACTGCAATGAGGAACACACTGCAGCTGTGGTCACCTGCACAAGGCCTTGATCTTTTAATCAAACCAGCTAAAACTGGTATAGACGGGGTAGTTGCTGGGGGAGAAAGAATCGTTCATTTTGGAGGACATGACCACTATTAAATTGCCCATGCTCCTGTGCATAGCCCTCACCCACGCACATAGGGTAGCTCTAGCTAGACTTAATGAAGTAAACAAAGAAAACGAGGCTTAGGAGAGTTGGGAAAGGGATGTGGGGGTAGATGTGAGATTTTACTGTATATACAACTATAAGGCTTTAAAAGAAAAACTGAAATGGCCAATTTCTTAAAATCAAAAGAGAAAAAGAAATAGCGTAATTCGGTAAGCACTGCCATGAGACACTGCCCATTTTAATGTGTGCCTCCCTGTATGCACACCTCACGGGCAGCTATAGTAATTCTCTGACTACAGCTGCCCCTATGCTAGAGAGAAACAGGTGTTTCTAAAGATGTCCTCTGAGGTCACAGAGGTCATGTCATGGTTGGTTCAGCCATGTTTTAGTGTTGAAGCCAGAACTAAAACTCAAATGCCTTGCTCGCTGGCTTCTCTCTGTCACCACAGCATATCAGCTTCTAGAGGCTGAAGGAATCACCCTAAATAGTACTTCCTAAATAGAGTTCTTCAAGACTCTAGAACCACGAAGATGTTCTGATGGTCTTAAGATATGAGGACTCCACGGTTCAAATGTCTGCAATGAATTACCTGACATCAGAATTTTCCATAACTTTAATATGTACATTATTATTCTCCAAAAGGTATTAAATGAGAAATGTTTTGGTTAGTTTATTAAGTGGCAAAATCCTGTGTTTGAAAGCAAACCTAGTATCTCAAGGGATACTTGTTTTCAAGAAAGCATAGTTTGGAAAATTGTTACTGGGCTCAAGTCTCCCGTTTCATAGTTTGTAAAATGATGTTCAGAAGCCAAGGGAAACAGCCAAAGTGCAGGACGTCACTGAGCAAAGCCACTAAACACGGGGTAGGAACAGCCCAAGACGTGCTTTCCTATTACCACCCAGTTTCATGTCTCTGTATTTCTACAAAGTTCAACACCAATTCTTAAAAAGCATTTCATCCGTCAGTTATCCTCATTAACTGTGATGGTAAAGGTAAGCCCCTGAAGCTCAAAGATGTTCTCTCTTCGACGATACTGGTATCTCTGAGACTTGGGATACGTTTTCAATATGGGCAGTGTTTCCTCTGTAATAACGCTGAGTAGCGATTTCAGCCCATACCTCCTACTTTTCTTCTTTTGAAACTGACCATCGTTGAACTGCTCATATGCACCCAGTACTACATAAGCCCAGGTTGGGGCCATCTTGTTCGGATATTACAATGAGCTATTGTAAGATTTAACGTAACCGAGAGCATTACCATCTGGTATCAGCCATCCCTTTAAACTCTCCTCGGTTATTGTGACCGTCTGGATAAAAAGCAACATGTCCTTCTTATCCCATTCCTCAACTCACCAAGTAGATTTCCATCATTTCATCCATCCTTTTCAGCAAACACAAAACAGTCCTGGGCCACTGATGCCACCTGGTGGTAGGTTTGGGAACTGTTTAACTTTACTTTCCCAACTGGAGTCATGCCAGTTGAACCCTCCCATAGACAGATAGCAGTTGCTTTTATCCAGCTTCTTGCCATTTATTTCAGTAAAACCTTTTGTTCATTTTTTTCCTTCTCCTGTTCTGCCCTGTTTACTCAACTGAATAAAAATAAACTAAACTTCCAAGAACCAGAATAATCTTAAGTACATTTGATGCAAAAAAAAAAGGTCTAGCCTCAGAGATACCTTGTTGACACAGACCTTTCCCAACACAGATGACCTAAATTTTGATTATTAATGCAGTGCTACCTTGAAGAAAGAGTAATACATGAAGGATCTTGAGGGTTACTACAAGGTCAGCTGACACCTTTTAAGGCAGAACTGTCCCCAAAAGAAATATTGCCACCACCTGCCCAGCAGCACACAACAGAAGGACCAAGGTTAAGACCCGGGCCTTCCCACTCCAAATCCAGTGCTTGGCCAGCTGAGTTGTAGACTCCAGGCTCCTGAATAGCTTTTCTCTATTTGTACATTCTTCACAATTCGTTATATTATTCTGAGGGCGGGGCACACGACTATGTCCCTGTACTGTGACACCCCACTGCTCAGCACACTTGTTATCTATTACTGTGCTGAGGCTAAAGTGAGCCTGGATCTAGGTTATATCTCATTGTATCTCATTATAACAGTAGTTTCTCCAGCTGTGCCTGGTCCTGAGAAACTCCAATTTATAAGCAGAATTTGTCTCCATTTTAAGGAAAAATAGATGCAGGAGGTCCCTGCACCTTGGCAGACATGTAAACAACACCCCCTGGAGAGCATCACCAGTGTAGACTGATAAATAAATCATCCCTAAAAGTACACAATTTGTCCAAATAAATTAGGACCACTGAGCACATGGCGTACTAAAATCTTATCAAGTGCTGTTGAGACAGCTCAGTGCCTAAAGACACTTGCTGCCAAACCAGATAACCTGCATTTGGTCTCCAGGACCCACCTGTTAGAGAGAGAGAACCAAATCTCACATGTAACTGACTTGTGCATGTACACACACACACACACACACACACACACACACACACACAAAATATTCACAAATGTAACAAAATCCTATCGGAAAAGCCAGGCCCAAGAACTTACCAAATAAAACCGATAAATGAAAAGATACGGCATCCTCATCTTGATGCTATTTTTTAAAAAAGCATATTCCCAGAAACTGTGGGGAGCCCCACATTGGGAACCATATATTTATTACTGGGCAAATTAGGATTTCCCCTTTGGGGTTCCTAGTCTTACTCATAAAAGAATTTAGAAACAGACTTGAAGGGAAAAAAGTATGACAGCGATTTTATTAGAAATGGATAGAACAATCTTCAGAGGTCACAGCTGTGTGAAAATCTTCAGAGGTCACGGCTGTGAGAAAATGTTCAGAGGTTACGGCTGTGAGAATTGTGGTGGCTACCTGAAGAAGGCAGCAAAGAGAAAGAGGAGAGAAAGCCATAGTCTGTAAGCAGCCACGAGGCGAAAGGGGCAGGCACATGAGAACGCCCCCAGAGAATCAGGAAAGCCATGCTCAAGCTTTGGAAAAAAGAAAATCGTTCTCTAAGTAACTCAGAGAAGTGAGCAAGCTCAGCTGTGCTTGGAAGATCAGTAAGCATCTATGCTGAGGGTAGGTTGGGGGTGGTGGATTATCCCTCCCATCTCCTTAGCTTAGCTTTAGGTGTATCACCCTCCCTGAGGGCCCTCTTGGCAAGGTGATTGAAAGGCCCAGATGGATTAGCTCTTAAGGGAGGAGACAATGATACATAATATTCTAATATTTGGAGCACAAAGCCATCTTGTCTCCACCCAAGGCTGTAGGTACATTCTTTTCCTGACCCTCAACAGAGATTTTTAATACACCCTCAATGGTTTCCAACATTCCTATAACACCCCCCCACACCACCCCCAGTAGTCTCTAAAATGATTTAGAAGATGGGCAAAGACTAGGAAATAAAAATAACTCATTTTTACCATGAAAATCTAGAGATCCTGAAGGGATCAGTCAGTGTCTGGACTGGACCTTCAACCACACCTTCATACATACCATCTAGGACCCAGACCTCCCTGACAGCAGTCCTGGCACCTGGCCTGGATGGAACCAGGGACATTTACACTTTCAGCTAAGAAAAATGAATCTACTTTCAGAGTCCTATGTCTACATCCTGTCCTCATCAAGGACACTTAACACTGAAGGGTTATGACTACCACCAGCCTGCCATCTAACATCAACTAGGTCAAAGGACCAGTTACAGAGAGCTTCAGAATTCTTCTGGACCAAACCTGGTTCTGCTCATTAGCTTCCACATTCCTCACACTTCACATAGACAAGTAGACTTAACGTTGAAGCTCAGATCAACTCTGACCCTGTGTCTCTTGGCCTGATTTTCCAGCACCTTAAGCAAACACCCACAGAGATTCTCTGTATCTGCATCAACCTATTTTCTACCTTGCAGTAAAGGCATTTGGAACCTCCTCAAACAGGTACAAACAACCTTTTTAACTCTTTGGCTGTCACTCTGTAACCTACACATACAGATGATTTTACTACATGGTGTGTAATGTGTGATCTCAGAGCCAACAGGATTCTATAAAAGCGTGGTGGAGCTGGGGAGGGAACTAAGCTGGCAAAGCACTTGGCAGTACAACATTAAGGACCTGAGTTTGCTCCCAGAGGCCATTATGGCAGTGCTTGGAGGCAGAGGCATATCTCTGTGGCTTACTATCCACCCAGTCTCACTTATCTCCAGACCATAAAGACTCTGTCTCAAAAACTCTAACACGCAGCACCCAGGGAACCTCGGGCCTTCACATGTGTGCATCTGGGAAAAAAAAAAAAACAAAAAAACAAAACCAAAAAAACAAAAACAAAAAAAAAACCTTTGCTTGGGGTGGGAATCAAGAGAAAGTGAGACTACTTGGCAATGTGGAGTCCCACCAAATCCATGTAGCTTCTAAATGTACTTGTTATTCAATCAATTATAACATTGTGGGAAGACTAATATGTTTGTTTCAGACTGGAAACCTAGAACATTTTCACCATATTATACACAAAGGCTTTTCTGCTTAGGAAGCTAGTTGCCATTATATAACAGTATCTCTATGGAGAACATTGCTGATGACTGTTACATTGTAACTTTGGGGATACAATCCATTCAGAAAAGAGGCTACTTATTAAGGGCTTCTCCTTGGGATTTTGTTGTTGTTTTTGAGAGTCTTACCCAGGCTCCTATTTTGTGTACAGCCCCTCTTTTAAAAAGACCTAATCAGTCTTTCCTAAACGAGACAGGATGGAAAAACTGTAGCACTAAAACTGATTTTGAAGACACTACTTAGAACCATCTGCATTACAACTACAAGATTTTGCCAATTGAAGAGGCCCATGTGTTCAACTCAGGAGGCAGAGGCAGACCCTGTCTCAAAAGACAAAAAACCAAAAGACAAGAGTTAGCTTTGCTCCTTTATCATAAAACAATCCTCAACCTTAGGCTGTAGGAAGGTAACTATAGACATCGAGGGACAGTTATTAATAACTATACACTATATCACAGTGTTAGTTACAGTATAACCCCAGAGCCTACTTTGCACACACAGAGCAAGTTCCGCGGCCCTATTTTACATGATGAAAGAAACTAATGCTTAGCAGGTTAAGAAATTAGCCCAGGATGATGGGGTCTCAGAGCGAAAAATTATGAATTTTCAAGATTCTAGCTTCACCCACCAGGGTGGAACCTCCTAACAGGTGTGCACAAGACTTCACATGGCTTCAGCTCTCCTTGGGGGCTCTGAAGTCAACTAAAATTAAAGAAAGAAAAAAAAAAATCTATACAGTGAAAGAAAGGGGGAGTAGTTGGGAGCTTTTCCGTCTTTGGTGGCGAGTTCAGGGTAGTACCAGACACCTCCCTCTACATTTGCTCACTGTGCAAGGCAAGAGGTGGTTCCACCATCTTGCTAGAACGCCAATCAGTCTCGTGATTGTGGATGGCACTCAGAGTGCAAACTTTTTAAAACTCAGTTTATTATTTTGCTGTTCTGTTACGTCACCCTGCAAAATAACAGGGTTCTTTGGGGCATTTGCACACAAGCCTACCCCAGGGTCTGGCTCCCACTTCCTCCCTCCCAGCCAGATGACATGCAAACCCGGTTCAGAGGTGAAGGCCCTGGGTCCCCCAAAGTTCTGCATCGCCCGGAGGGGGATGGGCTCCGGGAGGGCAGCGGGCCACGGCGCGGAGGTCAGCGGCTGGAACGCGGAGCCGCGGGCCGCCTGCGATGACCCGCCGTACAGGGCGGTTAGCCCCGCGCCACCCTGCGTGCCAGGCCGGGTCCCGGTCGCCCCGGGCTGGGCGCGGGCTGCCGACCCAGCCGGGCAGAGCACGGCGGTACGGCTGCTCTTCGGGCCGGCGCGGAGCTCGGCGAGCGACTTACTGAAGAACAGGCGGTAGTCCTCCGAGTGGGGCTGGCCGCGCTCCTCCGTGCGGTACAGGGACATGACGCGACGCGGAGGGCGGGCGGCGACCCCCACGCGCCACCCTCGGCTGACGCTCAGCAGCGGCAGCAGCGCGCGCATGGCGGACGGAAGGACGGACTGCGCCCGGTCGGTGGCCGGTCGGTACAGGGCCCGGTGCGGGGGCACCACGGCGCCCCCTGCCGCCTGGAGCCCGCACTGCCTGTTCTGAATCCCAGGAACTGCCTCTCTTCCTCCGTGAATGACCCTTGCACGGGAATTCACTACCACCCACTCATCCACATACTGCCAGTATCTACGATCAAACTTTCATTGGATTTATGTAGTATTGGTTGCATGGCTTTAGAAACTGTTCAAGACCGCCTAAACCGGGAGACTAGAGGAAACACACACACGGAACTATAGTACATGATCGAGCCTCCAATTCTCCCAAATCGCACTTCCTCCATAAAGCCCTTTAATATTTAACCCAAGTAAAGGTAACTTCTAACTTCCCTGCAATTGCATACAAGTATTTTGAGGTCTTTGGTCCAGCTAACAACGGGAGCTATGTTACTGCACAAGGAACAAATAACAAGGTAACAAATGTCATTTTCCCTTTCGGTGAACCAGTGTATTTTGGGAATCCTTCTTGGAAAGATCTTGGAGATCTCCACCAGCTTCTACTCAGCCGTGAGCAGGGTTTGTCATCCTCACCTACTGGACACTCAGTTTCTTTCCGCACATAAATTGTGACAGAATTAAAATGGGTCAGGTCCCAGAAAGGAGCTCTTAGAGATGACACCAGCCACTGCTAGCCTGTAGACCCTAAAATAGTTTTGACAACACTGGTGACTTTGTAATGTGTCAACTTGATTAGGCTGAATTGTCCTATAAAGAGGGAAAGAAGCATTTCCTTTGTGCACGTATCTCATTAATATAATTTTGCTGCTTATGTATAAAAAAGAAAGCTAAACTTTTCAGTTAAACTTTAAAGACTAGATATTTGAACAAGACAAATTCCTGCTGAAACACGGGTGTGTACTGTCTAATGGTCTACATTCTGAAAATTAACATCAGCCTCTCCAAGTACATGACTTAGTGACATATTTATTACTTTGTGGCATTAAAATCAATGGTTTGTTTTTGAAACATGTAAATTTCTATCTTATATTTTCTATAATGTACCTAAATACTTGCCAATCAAAATTAAATATGTGATATAGTATGAAAACAAGATTGGCTTACTGAATAACTTTACAATGAACTTTCGGACAACGTTTATTATGTAATACTTGCCTATTTCAAATGTAGACATTTGAGGCCTAACTCACTGAATTTCCTCCATGGACATCTGTCAAGTATTAATCTTAATTCTTAATTCTAGGACTTTATAAGATGGTGGCTAAAAAGAAGTTTACAAAATCTCTTGGGCACATCTCCAGAATTCACAAAGTACAAAGCTAGTAGGGTTTGGATGATTGGTTTCGGTTTATTGACACAAAGTCTCACCTCTTCCTGGGTGTGTCTAGTAGATTGCCAAGGTTAGTTATCATACTGATTTTTTTTATAGAGGGTAGTGAGATATCCAGGCCAATCCAACGTGGATCCCAGGAGACATCTATAATACAAGAAGTGCAGGACTCTGAATAAGACACTTCACAATAAATAAAATCACCAGGCTGTTTACATCAAAGACAAATGCTAAGGTTTTCAGATTTTCCTGACGTTTATGTGAAGCAGATGCTGTCACCAGCTAAAAATAAGTGAGAGTGGACCAAGTAAGAGGTTATATGTGTGTTAGACTGTACAGTTGTGTGGGCAGGGGTACCCACCACTGCATATGAGGCACAGATGATTCCATCATGGCCCCAGATGCCAGATATGGAGCTGCAGAATTTTGTGATTACCTTACTGGGTTTACTGGGTTTAGATCTCACTATGGTCCCATCATTTCTAACTATATCTTTATTTCTTTCTTTCAGACATTGCGCCATTGTATATTGGAAGACTGTAACTATTTTTTTTAACATGGTCTCATAAAGAGATTGGTCGAGCCTCATAGAGAGACTCTATAGCCTCATAGAGAGGCTCTATAGCCTCATAGAGGCTCTTTGTACTTAGACTTTTGAACACTTCTGGAGCTTTGTGGTACTATATGAAATGTAATAAGTAAGTTTTAACATTATAAAGTGAACTGGAATTTTTCTGGGATAGAGGTGGCGTATCATGATTTCAAAGTGATGTTTGGCTGACATGTTGACATAGTGGACTTGTGACTGTCAGTATGGACTGTCAACTAGATTTTGGATCACCTAAGAGGTACATCTCTAATCACGACTTAAGGTTGTTTCTGAAGAGGCTTAACTAGAGAGGAAGAAACCTAACCTGACCATGGATGGCATTATCCCTTGAATTGGGGTCTCCGGCTGCTGAGTAAAAAGGACAAAGAAGAAAGCCAGCTGAGTACCAGCATTTATCTCTCTCTGCTTGCTGACAGATGCCTCAGACTCCTGATACCATGCCTTCCCCACCACCATAGACTGTACCCTCAATCCGACCCAAAAAGAAAAAAACACCCTGCTCTCCTTAAATAGCTTTTGTCCCATATTTTTTCACAGCACCAAGAAATCCTTCTAACATTCAATCAAAATTTCTGCGTGTTCTGCTCAATTGTTCTGTGAACACAAAACTGCTCTTTTTAAGGGCCCATTTTAAAGAAAGCCACCCAACTAAATAATGATAGTAAAAGACACATCTCAAAATTGTAGAATCATTTTTCTCTTCTCTTCCTACCCTTGTTTACTGTTCTTTTTCTTCTGTTGCTTCAAATAGGGCATGACTATGTAGCGTAGACTGGTCTTGGCACCCCACTCCTGGTATTACCAATAGCAAACATTCTTAGTTGCTATGTCTTGCATTATCATTTAGTAAGCATCGTTCTTTTGGCTTCCTAACTAATACATTCATCACAAGACAATCCTAACCTCAAAAATCACACTGAAGTTTAATTTATATCCATAAGTGTCAAAATACCTTCTAATAAATATTAATCCTATATATAATATATTATAAATAAAAATTACTACAATAGCTGGCATAGCTCCTGTCATTAGTACTGTCTATAGTAAGAAGTTTCTGGCCTTATGATTAACTATTAATCTATATTTCATAGTTATACATTATAATTGTAAAGGAATTGCATAATCATAACATCTCAAACAAAAGTAGAAATATAGTACAGTATAACAAAATTAATCTTAAATTTGTATCAATAAAGCAAAACTGATTCCATGTAAAATATTTTGTTATTAACAGTTTTTTTGATCAAAGTAGATTTCAATAATCTGTCTTTTATCATTTCTATTTCATATTCGCTTCTTTTCCCTAGAAAGAGATTGACTATGACCATTAATCATTTATAATGAAAACAAAAATTTATAAATAATATTTTGGAAAATTGAGCATACTTTTTCATAAACTATTTCCTGATGATTGGAGATGCTGGCAATCTTATGGAGTTCCTGAGCCTGGAACATCTTGGTTAGCGGCTCTGAAGCTGGTGTGGCCATCTCTTCCCATCAGAGAATGTTCAGGGAGTCTTTCTTGGCCAAACCAAATTATCCTGGAAGCAATCCACAGGTTATCATCTTCTGTGGAAACAAAAGCAGAACCTCTTTTCTAAAGCAACACATCCTTAGACACAAATTTCCAAGTCAATATACCTTTAAAATATATGTTAGTTTAACTTAGCAGCCTTTGCAAATAAATGTCTTTCTGCAGTTAACTCATTAACAGTTAAAAAAATTGAAATAAAACACAATAATAGGCATAATCCAGACTCTTGTATATTTTCCAACTTTACATGGCATATATATTTCTTTTTGAGAATATTCTTCATCATTTTTCCTTTTTTTTCTCTCAAGCCCATGTATATTTTTTAAAACACTGTAAAACATTTAGAGGTTTGTTTTTGGTGTTTATTTTTATCTGTCTTTATAGTATATCTCTTATCTTTTCTGGTGTTTGAGAGCTTACTTTCATGGCAGTTACTGGCAGAAACCACATTTACCTTCCCAGCTCTGGGGAATTTTAGGGTCCACCCTGCCACCAAGTAGAGCACTGATGCCCACTCTTCATGAACTCTATTATTTGGCAACAGGGCCTCTTAAAAGAGTCACACAATTTTTGCCGCTATAGCTGAGTCAGGAAACATCTCTTAAAGGAACCTCACCTCTACTTGCTGCCAGCAAACAGAGCCCTCTTAGAAAACGTTGCTACCAAGAAGCCATCTTTGATTCTGTTTCCTTCTTGCCTGTAAGAACAGAAACCTTAAATCCATCATATACAGCTTGTGCTTGTACCAAGTCTCTTGTGAGGCTTCAGGAACCAGCCTTGCTACAGCTTAAGCTGCACTCTGAAAGCCAGACATTTTGTAGCTCACATACCACACCAGGGTATGTCTGTACCACAGCCCACTTGAGAGACACAACTCAGAAGCTGGTTTGGGCTCCATTTCTGTGATCTAGAACCCTTAAGCTTTCTCGGGTTTTCTGTGAATGTAAGGCCACCTATTGGAGCGCCATTTGTAATGCCTTCCTGGCCCAACCTACCTAGCTCAGAGGTCTGGACCCACAGTCCTCAATAATCACACAAAGTCTTATATTAATTACATGCTGTTTGGCCTATGGCTCAGGCATATTGCTTGTGAGTTCTTCCATTTTAACCCATTTCTATCCATCTATGTCTTGTCACATGGTTCAAGGCTTTCCTGTGCTCCATTACATCTTGCTTCCTGGGCAGCTGGATCTCATCTCTCTCTGACTCTGCCCTCTTCCCCTTTTATCTAAGCTTGGATTTCCCACCTGACTATAAGCTGGTTTGCCTTAGGCCAAAAGAGTCCCTTTATTATCTAATGAAAATTCACAGTATACACATGTCACTCATAATAAATATTTCAGTTCTATGAAAACTCTTGAAAAGATGGCTCAACTAAGTTATTAGGATATAGCTCTGTTGTAAGGCATTTTTATACTATGTGAAAATACAGTGCTCTGATTAGTGTACTAAAAGGCTAAACAGCCAATAGCTAGGCAGAGGATAAAGGCAGAACTTCAGGGCAGTGCAAGAACTCTGGGAAGAAGAAGGCAGAGTCACCAGCCAGACAGGGAGGAAGTAGCATGAGTTGTATGGGGAGATGAGGTAATGAGCCACACAACCGAACATAATTAAAATAAGTGGGACCTAACGCTCCTGAAATAATTGGCTCAAGCACCAATCTGATCCAGCAAATAGAAACATGTTGAAGGTTGGGAGATTAGTTTAATTCTCCCTGTCTGGGGAAAGAATTTAGCGTGTTGAAATTCTTACTAGAGTGATTTCATTTGGGTAAAAACAAGCCTTCATCCCAAGGCTCATTCACCTCCTAAAACCTGAAGAGGACAGTCAGTTACTTTTACGTAAATCTCAGGGATTTGCAGAATATATTTGGTATTAATTATTCAGTCTTTCTGGCTCCTCACTAAATTGGATATAATAACATTCATATATCATACAAGAGTCACATATGAGCTAAGTACATATTATCAAATGACATGAGAAAAACAAAGTTTTCCTTTAAGTATTATGACTGCTTTAACGCTAAAATAAGCATGAGAAATTTCAGCCCCAGTGACACACTGTAAATTCCTGATCCTATTATAAATACAGAAACCATAGTGATACTCTAATCCAATTCAAGAGTTGAGCCAGTAAATTGGTAATAACAGGTGAACAAAATCTGATGATACAATTCATATTTTCTGCCCATTATGTAATTTTTTTCTTTTAGGATTTGAATAATTGGAATTAATTTTGTTTTTGAATGATTTAACTATGGAACTTCTACTTTCTTTCCTTTCTTATACATATTCTAATTACATGGGATAATGGATTTCATATTGGATTCAAAAGAACTCTGGGTTCTAAAGGCAAATCTTTAAAATAAATAAAAACGTGGACAGGATTAATTTATATTAGACTTCATGCTGACCCCCAAAGGAATCTCGGCCTCCATCTCTAAAATAGTTTGGGATGGTTTAAGAATTTCAATTTTGTGATGAGAAAGCTTTAAAATCAAGTAGCTAATTTAAAACAGAAAATATTTTTTCTTAAGAAAAAAGTTTTCTTTCCCCTTCCTGTATTCAAACTTTCCTTCATTTGACTAACAGTTGTTTAAAAAAAATACTATTGGTCAAAAGTAGAGTAGCAACTGTATATAAAACAAAGAAAAATAAGAGAGGAAGAAGGGAAGGAGAAATAAGAGGGAGATGAAGAAGGAGGAAGAGGAGGGAGAGGAGGAAGAGGAGGAGAAGAAGGTTCTGTCCCATGGTGACTAAAATCTGGCAAAAGATTCAGGCATTAAGCAAATAACCACTTCAGCCTATAGATAGAATTAAAAGGGAATGAAGTGTCACTATTGAAAGCACAGGAGCCGTGATAGAATGGCCGTGAGACCCAGTTTGGACTAAGGATGAACAGAGGCTTCTGTACAGACATGATTCTCCAGGAGACAGTCAATGGAAAGGCAGCCATGGAGCAGAGAAAATACAAAGACCCAGAGGCAGTATTTATCTGAGAAATACTCCCTAATTAAAATATTTTTATAGTAAATATGTATTGCCTCAGTTTGGATTTTTCAGGGAGAAAAAGACACTGACACAGGATTGCTTCCAGGGGAGTATTCTTGTAAACAACACTGGAGGAAAGCAGATTTAGCAGGTGGAGTAGGGAGAGATTGTGCAATAGCAACACCCCGTGCCCCCAGCCCCCCCAACCCCAAACCAGCTTTGATTGACTGACTGCATTGGAGTAACATTGCATGTGTCTCCTGGTGGACCAGAGTGGAAGCTTTATAAGCCCTCATCTTCACATTAGTTGAGGATATAAATACTTTAGAAGGTATTTCCAAACAGTCCTGATTGTTGAAGGCATTCTCTGAGGCTGAGAAAATGAATCCTTCCTTGAAATGGGTCTGAGAAGCACATCTCAATGCCCACAACAGTACTCAATCGTATAGACTTTTTTTTTTTTTTTTTTTTTTTACAGATGATCAGGAAATAAACTATTAATACAATAAAAGACAGAAATAGGAATACACACATTTTTTTTTAAAAAAATCACAAGCTATTAACAAATAAATACTAAATATGTTCAAATATTGTGGGGCAATAAGGAAGATGAAAGTTGAGGAAAATGTCTTTTGTGATTTAGTTTCATCTTTTATTTATTGCCTTGGCAACAGTATTTTTGTTCATTATGGGATCATGGATGACAGTCTCTCTGGATATGACATGCTTCCTTGGTAAAGGGGTGTCCCCAAATGCTGTTGGATTATGCTCTTGTACATTGTAAATATTTGTCCTTCCTACTGGTTTAATAAGACACTGATTGGCCAGAAGGCAGACAGGAAGAATAATCGAGGCTACCAGACTAAGAAAATTCTGGGAAAAGGAAAGGCAGAGTAGAGACACGAGGGAGATGCAGAGGAAAGAAGATGAGAATGATGCTCTGAGAAAAGGTACCAAGCCATGTGGCTAATCATGGATTAGCTTAAGAGTAAGAATTATTGAGCAATATGCCAGAGCCACAGGCCAAACAGCATGTTATTAATATAAGACTTTGTGTGATTAACTGGGACTGATGGTCTGGATATCAGGGCTAGGCTGGGCCCGAAACTTCTTACCACACTCAAAGATGGTTCATTAGAATTTACTGTAATCAGAGAGAATTCCCACAGTGCATAGGAAAATACAAGAATATTAATTGATAAATTCATGTGACTATCTCTGTAAGTCAATTGGAAAGTAAACAAAAGTCTTCAACAAGTGCTGATCTCAATGCATCTCAAATTCTAACCTTCTAGTATGAGGACAGCCATTCCTACCTAGGACATTTATGATGTTTTTGTTTGTCTGAAAAGGAACTTACCTGATTTCACATATAGTTAACACATGAAAAGAAAATCTAAAAGCACTCATAAAGCTTGATTTGTTGTTCACTTGGCACTGCCGAACACACATGCATATTTTAGCTCATTTTTGACCCTCCAGAACATGATGCCTTTAGTACAGGTAAGTATTTTCTGAACTGTCCATCAGCTAACAGTTTGCAAAGGTTCACCCAACCCCCATGTGGTGGACAACCTCTGTTCTGTCAGCCTATGACACTCATTAAGAAACACCTCTACTATGAACCTATAGTAGCCGCCCCCCCCCAATTTAGATATAAAGAAAGTGAAGAGTAGATCATTTTACACACACACACACACACACACACACACACACACACAATGCACACACACATCCATAGTAGGTGGCCTTTCAAATTTGATAAGAAATGCATGCTTATAAAATACGACTACCATAACACAAGGTATGCAAAATATCGATTATAGATCATCTCTGTTTTTCATTTTCTCCTTCAAATTTTTGTATTAAACTTTACTCCAATTGTAAATTATATAATTTTATATAACTAGTCATTGTTCAGACCTTTTCAGGCAAAATTTAATTTCAGTGTGCAGTTGACTTGATGAACAGACACAACAATGCACTGCCTTTAACACAAAAGCAGGCTGGTAACTGAATAAGCCTCCTGTGGTGAAATCATTTTTCTATTTTTTTAATTTCTTTAACTGAAAAATAATTTCTGTAAGTAGAAGAAAACTCCGGAAGTAGTACTTAAAATAAGCTCCTAGTTTCCATTTCCACAATTCAAAAGTAATAATGACGGTATAAATTAACACCATGGCATGCAATCTTACAAGGAGGGCGACAGTGTAGACGTGTTTCTCTTGTAATTTTCAGAAATCAATCACTGGCCCTTGGCTACAATTCTTCTACTTTTCTAATCACTGTTGTTGACTAATCGCTATACATTTTCATCTTTTCCCATGTTTTAAATGAAGCTTGGCTTTATTTAAACAAACACTGGGTAAGAGAGATGGTCATAATTCAGTCTTACTTTCCAAAAAACATTAACCAACTAGTTGTGCCTTTGTTGAAAACAGTGACAAGTCTATCTCAGTCACCCTATGACAAGGCTATCTCAGTCACCTTCACCTTGCTACATTTTAGGTAGTCTTTTCCTGGAAATGTCTTCCAGGCTAGGTTATTAGTTACATCAAAAGTTTCTGAAACAAGAGGCAGAAGAGATGACTCACTTTCAGAGGACCACATTCAGTTCCCAGCATCCATGTCAGGCACCTCATGACTGGCTGGAGCTCTAGCTCCAGGGAATCCACGACCATTATTGGCCTCCTCAGGCACTGTACTAGTGTGCACAAACCCATTTATAGACACACTGAAAAATAAAAATAAAATCTAAAAAATAAGAATGTCCATAGATGCTTATAATTTCAAGTTCTCAAAGAAATGTAAAGCTTCTCAACTCATTTATTCTTCATGTGCTATTAGTTTATTACAAAGGAAGAAAGTGAAGTCTGAAATCATTAATCCCTTCACTCTTTTGTTCATTTAATATACATTAAATTTTTACTTTTATGTGATGCTCACTAGGAGCAAATGTTGACCTATCAGATACTATATCTGAAGTTACCTGGATCACAAAACAGGCCTAATTTTCTGTTCCATCAGGCTATCTGTAGCTGATTATATATCATATTCTCATATGAAAAATGACACAAGTACCTTTCATCCATTTTTTATTAGGAGTTTGGTGTGCTCTGTCTGGAAGGGGAGTGTCTTCCTTTTCCCCTTGAACTTGAACAGGCTGGAACTCAATTGTAGTGACAGAGGTGAAGTTGTTTGACTTCTGAAAGGAGATTTGCTTTGTGAACTAAAATACTCACTATTAAAACTTTAAAGATTTTTTTCTTTTAATATTATTTGAGAATTTTATACAATATATATAAATATATGCCTTTTATTTTATACTATATATATACAAATTTTATTTGTATTTTATAATATATACACACACAGAGTAGTTTTTAGAGACTGGGTTTCTCTGCATAGCTCTGGCTGTCCTGGAACTTGCCCTATAGATCAGGCTGGCCTTGAACTCACAGAGATCTGCTTACCATTGCCTCCCAAGTGCTGGGATTAAAGGTCCTCACCACCACCACCCAATTTATACAATATACTTTTACCATATTCGCCCCAGTATGTTTCCTAACTCCTCCCATTAACACCCCACTTTCATAACCCCATCCCCAATTTAAAAAAAAAAAAGTTGTTCTTAAAAAATTATAACTCATCACCTCCAGCTTGTAGAACCTGTTAAATCCTAGGTATGGTTCACCTATCTCTTCCCAACAAAACCATCAGCTTCATAGCTTCTCAGTTAGGAGTGGGGGCCTAGAATGTTGACTGCTTAATCATTTGCAGGCAACCAGAGTTGCTGTGACTCCATAAGAGTAGGTCCTCTATTTTCCTCCTGCCCAACCTGTGGCTCTTACAGTCTTTCTGACACCTCACAGTGGACCCTGAGCTTTTGGAGGGGTGTGATACAAATGTCTCATTTGTGGTTGAGCCCCACTGCCATGTATTCTTTATGCTTCGAATGGTTGTGGACTTTTGCATTAACTACTACTAGCCACCTTTGACTTCACAATGAAACTTCTCTGATGAGGCCTAAGAGCTGCAAGACTCTACAGGGAGAGAGGCATAAGATTCTCACTCCTGGGATCTGTGAGTTCTCCAACTATGTGTTCTTGGCTAGATTTGCAATGATTCCTTCTAGGGAGAAGACCTTAAAGCCAATCAGAAAGTAACTGTTTATTGTCCCGGTTAATTGCCATCCCTACTCCTCAGTTAGGGGTGGGGGCACAACCTAGAGTTATCTGGGAAGAGGAACCTCAGCTGAAAAAATATCCTCATCAGATTTCCTGAAGGCAAGACTGTGTGGTGACTCCAAGAAATAAAGCTTGCCTGAAGATCAGAGGGCAGAGCCAGCCACAGAGTTAGCCATAGAGGTCAGGCAGTGGTGACACGTCTTCAATCCTAGCTAGCACCTGGGAAGCAGAAGTCCTTCTGTTTCTCTGTGAGTTCAAGGCCACCTTGGACTACTTGAGATCAATCCAGCCTGGAGAATAAACAGAGCCAGGCACACACTTTTAATTCCAGCACTAGGAAGGTTGAGACAGGAAGTGATATGTCTGGGTAGAGAAAGGAATATAATACAGGAGGAAACAAGAGTTCAGCCCTTGCCCTTCCCGTCTCCTTCCCTTTCTACTGAAGACTCAGAGGCATTCAGTCTGAAGATTCACTGAGACAAGATCTATCCCTTTTAGCCTAAAGATTCAGTAGAGGTGAGAAGATTCTCTAGTACTTTGTTCACCTGTCTCTCTGTTCTTCCAACACTTACTCCAATAACTGCCTCTTATTAATCCCAATTAGGATTCATGCAACAAGTTTGTAGGGCGTTTTCTTTATTAATGATCGAGGTGGGAGGGTCCAGTCCACTGTGAGTGGTACCAACCCTGGGAAGGTAGTCCTGAGCTGTATGAGAAGTAGGCTGAGCAAGCCATGGAGTAAGCCACTACTAGAGATCCCCTATAGTTTCTGTTCTGCCCTGAGTGTGACCCGAGAGAAGTAAGCAGAAATAAACCCTTTCCTTCCAAGTTTGCTTTTGGTTATGGTGTTTTATCACAGAAATAGAAAGCAAGCTTGTTGCACGAATGAATAAGACTCAGGGATAGATCTCTGAAGAAGCTGGAGATACTAGAGGGAATAAACACCACAGTCAAATCTTACCCAGCTGTCTTCCAGCTTCCTCAGCCTCGATTCCCTTGGAATGGTTTTCTCTGTTTTTGAATCCCGATTTAAGAATTCTTTCAGTAATTAAGGCGTGGCCCCACCACACCTGATTGGGAGCCTAGAATTCCTTCTATAATCTGAAGTGACCTTGACTCAGTTGGGATTAAGGGTGTAGGTCACCACTCCCAGGATACTCCCTGTGCTGGGATTAAAGGTTTGAATCACCACTCTCTGATTCTCCTAGACTGACTGTGGTTAGTTACAGCTCTGGGACTTCTGGAGCTTTTACTAACCCCCCACATAGACTGTGGGTAGATTCCCTCTGATATCTCCAAAACTTCTGAAACTTTATTAAATCCCCACATATCCCCTTTTGTGTCAAATTTTAAAAAAAAAGGTGATAGCTAACATAAGAAAAACAATATGCAATAGGTACAATAATTATATACAATATATACAAACAATAAATGAGTAATGTCCGGTCCATTAACAATTGACAAGTCCAAGAAAATATTTCATTAATTATCCTATTATTTTGATGTCTCTTAAACTTATAAACTTTAACTTCAAAGTTTCTTTTCTAAAACTGTCATTAGAAAACTGTAACTATAACTATCTCATCTTCAACTACCTCAGAGACCCAAGAAGGAAATAATATTTACCCAAATAACTAGGAAGTGCAAGCAACTTCCAAAAACTAGATATGACAGAGATGATACCTATCTGCCTGGACAGTCACCCAAAGTTCCTTTATAACATTGGAGCATCCATCTTCAGCCTACAGGCCCAGAGTCTCTTTTCATCTCAGTGAAGCAGGAAATTTGCTCTGTCCATTTTGGTGTAGTTCAGTCATTTCTCCTTGTGTCCTGAAGATTGAAGACTCTCTTCAAAGTTCTTTTCAACTTTCCCTTGCGGTACTTGTTGGTTATTGCTCTCGTGCCGGTATTTAGCTTTAGATGGAATTTACCACCACTTTGGACTGCATTCCCAAGCACCTTGACTCCGGGAAAATCCAGGCCCAGTGCCAGAGGCCTCTACTGGCCTCACACCATCCACGGACCATCTCTGACAGTTTTCTCTGAAAAACAGGAACCTGAAGGACCATCTCAGCTTGTTCTGTCAAAGTTCAAAGGTCACTTTCTGAGGGAACCTGCATGTCCAGTTCAAATAGCACACTGTCAAGCAGTCAATACAGGGACAGGTTCTTGTCCAATGACTAACCGTTGCCACAAGGAAAGTAGAATTCATATGGAGTTTCTTCAATGCCCTTTTTTCTCTTGAAGTATATTGGGGCTGCCAGGAGCAGACCTGTCTCACTGTCCAGAAAAATCTTTTAAGTTCTAAAAATATTTTAAATGCCATATTCTATGGATCTCTGAAATTTTTGAAGAAGACCTGTTTATCTAAAATATATTTGTTTGACTTTGAAAACATATCTAACATGACTATGTCTGAATGTAATGTCTAACTACTGACTTGCATTGATTTATACTCTAATTAATTGGAAATAAAAACTTTCATGGACTAGCAATTTGGATTACAATGTTAGATAAACTGATTAAGTATACTACCTGAAACAAGCATAGAAATATTTGTACAATGACACAATTAATCTCAAGATACACAATTTGTATACATAAAACCAATGCAATGTAAAATATTTAAAGCTAGAAAATCCTTTTAAAAGAAGATTCCATAATCTATCCTTATATCCTATATATCTGTATCCCCTTTTTCTTTATATTTTTTTAAACACAAATCGTGAATCTAATCATTCTTGTTTAACTTTTTTCTAACCATAACCATGAACAATTTTTAACCAATTAACCTAAACAATGACAATCATCCATAACCGACTGAAAAACCAACACCAAACCACCCCACCACTTGGGAACCAAAACCAACCCACCCCACCACTTGGGAGTGTGGGCACTATGTTCTTAAGTTTACTTCCTGCTGACTGGGGGCATGTCATCTTTTGGGGATCCTGAAAAGAAAATTTTGTTAAATGTCAAGTCCTGAAATAAGTAGCTGTGTCATTTGTTGACCAGTCTCTGCATAACACAAGCTATAGCATAGCATTTATGCTACTACTATACCCATAGGTGTATCTTGCTATGTCACCCATTATTGTAGTTCACAGCTGGATAAGGTGTTGGTGATTCCCCCCACCCCATCAGCTTGTAAAGCTTGGAAGTGTCCTGCTCAGTATCAGCTTGACATTTCTCCATTGTGTGCGCTGTTCTTAGCGATAGGATCACTCTGTGTAGCCCTGGCTGTCCTAGGACTCACTATAAAGACCAAGCTGGTCTTAAACTCTCAGAGATCTGCTTCCTGAGTCCTGGGATTAAAAGGATGTGCCACTAACCCAGCCAGCAATATCAGTCTTACCATCAAGTTCTTGTAAGCAACCAAGAGCAATGCCCATAGCCTATGTTTGTTTTGAGGGTATTGAGAAAGTACCCCACAACTGGCACTGGGATTCTTATATGGCAACCTGTGTAAAGCCTTGCTCTTAATGTAAGCAGTGAATGTGCTCAGCTTGTTAGGCTTCCTTTTTGTGAGGATCCCCACCCTCAGCCACACATGGAGATACCATGTAGGAAGTCTCTGAGAGCATGATGCCTGGGAAGCCCCTACTTGCACTGCTCTGTGCAACTTCCACCATCACCTGACCACAGCTACAAACCTTGACATCCCATGCCCAAACCAGGGCACCATGGTAAAAAAAAAAAAAAAAAAAAAAAAAAAAAAATCCCAAATGTATTTGTAGACTGCATCAACCAACTAAGTTTTCATTCTTCCTACATCCTTGACCTTTCCTATGTATCTTTGCAGTTCCCAATGCCAGCGAGTTTGGCTGTTCCTCAACAATGGGTTCAGCACTGCTACTCAGACGTAAGGACATGAGTAGATAGTACCACAAGTAAAGTAAACTGATGTTATCTGGGCTTGCCCTTCGTAACATTCTATCTCCATGGGAAGAGTGGGCCTTAGCTATGATCAGTCCACTGATCCAAAGAATTCATGAGTGACACATATGCCCACACCAACTAAATCAACATAGAAGTGCAAATATTCAGTCAACTTGAACTTCCTTCATAAGCAGTGTTATTATTGTGGTTGGATTGGGAGTGATTTGGTTTTCAGTAACAGTTAGATAATGCACTAAAAATCTTTTCGAAAACCACATATTTCCACTGCATGCAGCAGGCACACGTGATAAAGACATGCATGCAGACAAAATGTTCTTAAACACAAACTAAAATAATAAATATAAAAAATAAAATCATATCTACTAAATACAAGCAAAAATACTATGTATTGACATATGGAAACTGTCATTTACTTCTTGAAAGATCAGACATTTTATAATTTATTAATTAATGAATTTGTACTTTGGAAAGTATGAGTAGATTTAGCCAGAGTGTAACACCTACACTGTATTCACCTGAGTAGACTTTGAATCTAATTTATTTAGATTTTTCACTTGTAAAATGGGAATAGCACTGAAGCTTTAGAGAAAATTAAGGAATGTTAGTAAGAACACTTTTGTTACAAGCAACAGAAATGCAAGACAAACTGACCCAAGAAAACCCAGAAAAACTGAGAAAATGTTTAAAAAGTGAGCCATGACAATACTGCTACTCATTAAAAATATCCAAAACCCAGGTTATTAAATAACTCTAGGTCTCTTTTCCTCTTATTCTTTTTCCAGATCTATTTCTTGATAACACACACCATCCTCTGTGTATATGTGTATACTTATTTATCTATGTTTGTGTGTGCATTTGTATACATATATATGCATGTGTAGTAGAGGTTTCTGGCCCAGACTTTTGGGCCTAGCCTCAAGGTTTAGACCCGCAGACCCACAGACTGCAGAGACACACAGATGTTTACATTAATTTTAGGCTGATCGGCCTAAGGCCCAGGCATATAACTTGCTAACTCTTTACTCTTAAACTAACCCATGATTCTTATCCTGTTCAGCCATGAGGTTCAGTAACTTTTCTCAGAGCAGCATAGTTGTCCTCTGCTTCTTCTGGCTTTTCTGTGGCATTCTGCTCTGTTCTTCCTATTCCCAGAGTTTTCTTAGTCTAGTAGCCCCGCCCACACTTCCTGTTTGCATTCAGCTAATCACTGTTTTTATTAAACCAGTAGGCAGGACAATTGTTTACAATTACAATGTTACATAATTCCACCACCACCACCCACCCAGCTAGTTTATAGGCTCATATCACAGCACCTGGCTTCTACATGATACTGGGGATGTGAATTTGGCCTTGAGCTTGCCTGGCAAGCTGTTTACCAACTGAGCCATTTCCCAAGGTTCCTTTCTCCAAATCTGTCTTAAAAATGATTTCTCTTGAAGTGTAATTTTATTCTTCAGCAACACCCTCAATGAGGCAGAATCAAAGTTTCTTACTGCTCCTGATGCTGACATTCTGTCCTTGCTAGCATTATCATTTTTCAGTGATGGATTAGAACTAGCTATGTTTGTGTCGGCAACTTCTCTTGAACCAATCATGTCCAAAGTTCTGAAAGAGAAGCCGCACATGGTGATGAGTGGTGGTGGTGGTATTACAGTATATCTTATTAAAAAGGGATACCACACCTAAAAAGGTAAGCAATGGTATAGTGGTATAAAAGATGCAATGTGTTATATCATTTATTGTAATGATTACTGAACACATTATCTAATCATCATATACCCATATGACTAATTCATAAACCCATGACAGAACATTCTAATAGCGTAATCTACTGACACTCACTTTGAATCTAAGTATTATGCAACATTCCAACAGATCTTTCTTGGCAATGCATAATTTCATCAAGCCAGTAAAACCTTGTGACTTTTGATTTTCTAAGAACTTCTGATCAAAATCTTTGTAATCTTAAGCCCTTTCATCATTCAATGAGTGAAAATAGTGAGCAGTGTTGCACTTAAGTAAATAACACCAATATCTCCATTTGGCTCATTGGCCAGTCTCCATTTCAGATGGTAAATTATATATCTTAAATAAAATAGGCCAACCACGTAAAATACATCTCACATACATAAAATTTAAGAAGACATGCACTTTTTTTCCTCTTAGTTAAAAATTATGAGGTAGAGCCAGTTGAGCGGGTAGCATCACTTACTGCCAATCTTGAAATCAACATGGCAAAAAGAAAGAATAAACTCTGGAAGTTGTTCTCTGACCTCCTCATGAACAGTGGTACAGGAGAAATATGAAGAAAATCTTTAATTTATAAGCTTCTATATGCCTAACCACCAAAGTAGAGAGTAATTTAAAAATCTTTAAGCTATCAGAGTGTACACATGCCCCATTCATCTCTTGAGACAGATCACAAGCAGCTTTTACATCACATTATCTCCAAACATTTGTCACTCTGGCTGTTCTCTCAAGGTAAGCAAAGAAAATCTAATTCTTTGGTCGGGTCACTAGTGACTCAAGAGCCAACTCCTCACTGTGAGTTCGATAGGGCTTTCTTCTAAATAAGGAGTTGCCATAGATACCGCTCTGTTTATAGAACCTCTCTCAAGGCTTTAAGTAGTTAAGACTCTGTGCTACTTCTATAATTCAAATCATATCATCCCTACAGGACTAGACAGTAGGCCTAACTCATTTCTTTAGCAATGGAAGTCATAAAGCCTTAAGTTCAGGACTACATGAAGCCATGTCTACTCATCACAGAAGTTAGAAACCTGACAAGGTCGTTAAAGGCACCCATGTTCTTAGTTTCATGTAGTCAGAGCTTTCTCTGGCCTGGCCTAGCCCTGAGATCAGGACCTGCAGCTGTTTAGTCCCAGATAACCATGCAAAGGCTTATACTAATTACAAGCTGGTTGGCCTATGGCTCGGACTTATTACTTGCTAATTCTTATACTTTAAGATAACCCATATTTCTATTTATGTTTAGCCACGTGGCTTGGCACCCTTTTGCTCAGTACAATATTCTCATTTCTCTCCCTCTGTGTCTCACTAGTGTCTCTGCTCTGCTCTTCTGCTTCCCAGAATTCTCCTAGTCTGCTATACGTCCTGCTGGCCAGACAGAATTTTATTCAACCAATACAAGCAACAAATCTTTATAGTGTACAAGAGTAATATCCCACAGCAGTTTCAGTTATTAAAATCCCAGGAAGAAGGTCAGATGTGGTGGTGCACACCTTTAATCTCACTTGGGAGATAGCTGGAGGATCTCTGTGAGTCCAAACATCCAAGACTACATAGGAAAAACCCATTCTCAAATAAACAAAAATTAAATTAAATATTTAAAATCCCAGGATCGTCCCTTACCTTGCTTTCTTGCTAGGAGACTTTGGCTTTGCTCTGGGAATTCTACCTATTCTCTCAAAACACCACACACACACACACACACACACACACACACACACACACACACACACACACATATTCCTTACACTTTACCTGTCTTCCTGTTACTTGCAATGGAGCCTTGTCATTTCTCAAGAAATAAATCACTTCCTTTGACTCAGAACACCCTGGAGACTCCGAAGAAGAGCCCCGGCTCCTGTTACCTGCCACACTGAGTACCAGGAACTGTTCTTCACATGACTGCTCAAGAACAAATCCTAAGGTGCCTGATTACAATCACCCTTCATTCCAGATTGATCTCTGAGTTTAGGGACTTCATTGTCATTTATTTAGTGTCCTAACAGCATTGGACTCATTCCTCATTTCCTTTCAGTGAGAAGAATGTGAACAGTTAATACTCTTTCTGGAGCCCAAGTCTTTTCAGAGACAACCTGATCAAGGATAGAGCAACTGTGTGTGTGTGTGTGTGTGTGTGTGTGTGTGTGTGTGTGTGTGTGTGTGTGTGTGTGTGTTGAAGTTTGTACTTAGCTGTTGTAGGAAGAAGAAACTTCCTGTCCATTGCTACTCCAGATACTAGGGGACGCCTCCTTCACAACTCATCTTGTTCTTATAATCTGGAAGCCATGACCATCATCTCCCACACCGGCTTCCGTAGAATTAGCCTGCCCTCTGGAAATGAGAGGGAAGAGGGAGAGGCTAGTATCTATGTACCAGTGCATATCAGAATCAGAGCTATTCATTCTGGCTCTACCAGAAAATGCTATCTTCAGGAATGATTAACATTCTACTCCATAGAGGACTGTCTCACAAATCTTTAGATTCTGTGTGTTTGTGTTGCATCTCTTCCTTTCTGTGGATGTGCAATCAGAATTCTCTCAGGCAACTTTCAGCACTTCCTACATGAGAAGCACACCTCTTTAAGAGGCTATGTAGAATTCTATCCAGAGATGGAGTCATTTATGCATTGAATCCTCAAGCAGTTCCTATAACAAAATTAATCCTTGATAAAAAATTTAGCAAGAAATGCATTTACTCTTTTGAGACTGCATATAATTCTTAATGCTATAAATAAATATAGAGAGGACAGCGTAACTTTGGGATTATTATAGGCAGCATGGTCCTTTAGTGGCTTCAGATTCATTTTATATTTGGTAAAAATTGCAGAACCTTTTCCTCAGAATGCACATAACACCACAAAGTTTACTACAACTCCAAGAAGCCTCTGATTTTGTGAGATTTACATAATGAGTTCTATTAAGGGAACATATCAAGTAGGGCAGAAAAATGTTCCCACGCAATGGGAAATGCTTAAAGGCTAATTCATGTTCAGACTGTCTCATGAATTCTCCCCACCCTACCGTCAAGATTCAATTAAATTAAGTGTTCCTTTAATCAATCTATTAAAATAACAGGAATGCACTGTAAGAACATCAATTCTTTCTTTACATTTACTTTCCTTGTCCAGATCTAGAAGATTGTTGTCATATTTCTATTTCTACACTGAATGTCTATCAAGACATTTGGCATTAATGACTCTATTATAAGAACATTTTATCATCTGAGTCTGAGTATTAACATGTGCTGTATTTTTTGTTTGCTGTTTTTGCTTTTGAAGAGCAAGATAAGGTCTCTATAGCAAACCATTTTGTAGAGGAAAATCCCTTAGAAGCCCACAGTACTGCCTTTCCTTTACTTGTTTAGATTACAGCAAATAGCCTTAATCAGCACTCTCAAATCCCTGTCTAAAATTTCACTTGATAGCTCTACTTCCTGATGATTTCAAAAACCACACAGGGTTACAGGAACATAAGCTCAGTGCTAAAAGTTCAGGATATTAACCAGACGCTGCGGTTTCACAAATTAAAACAACTCTGAGAGATAGAGAAATGAATATAATATTACCAAGACCTCCATAACTCACACACAGTGTCTGTCATTTGATCATTCTTACGACACTTTCTTTCTTCTCCGTAGAGAAGGCGGAAGAGTGTTTTGCAGCTAGTTTACTAAATTGATGGATGGAAGTTCTCCTTTCTGATCCATGGCTTCACTACTCCTGAGGCTAGGGTTTCAGTGGGAAGAAAACAGAACAAATTAGAGAAACCACTTCACTTTGTTCTGGGTAAGTTGTGGGGGTGGGGGGGGGCAGAAAACAGGTCTAAAGATAATGGAATTGAGTGGAGAGTTCAGCTCAATATCCATGGCTCAAATATCCATGGATATTGGCTTTTAAAAAAGGTGTAGAGTGATGCAGTGGGAGGAAGCATAGTCTTTATTTCTTTAATTTTTTAAAAATTTTTTTCATTTATTTTATACCAACCATAGTTTCCCATCCTTCCTCTCTTCATGCTTCCTCCCTCCACCTCCTGTTCAACATCCCCATCCATTCCTCCTCCACCTCCATTCAGAAAGGGGCAGGCTTCCTTCCCGTGGGAGGCAACAAAGCAAGGAACATCCGGTGGAGGCAGGACCAAGCTCCTCCCCCTGGATAAGGTTGGACAAGGTAACCTATCATGGGAGATAAGTTTTTAAAAAACCAGCTCAAGCATCAGGAACAGGTCCTGCTCCCACCGGTAGGAGTCCCACAAACAGACCGATCTACACAACTGTCACACACATGCAGAAGGCCTACGTTGGTCCCTTGCAGGCTCCTTAGCTATTAGTCCGGAGTCCATGAGCTCCCATGAGCTCAGGTCAGCTGTTTCTGTGGGTTCAGCCTTCATAATCTTAATCCCCCTGGCTAATATAATCCCTCCTTCTTTGGCCAGTGCTTGGCTGTGGATCTCTGCATCACCTCCATCAGTTACTGAATGAAGGCTCTCTGATGACAATTAGGTATTTACCAATCTGACTACAGGAGAAGCCCTGTTCAGGCACCCTTTTCACTATTGTTAGGAGTCTCAGATGGGAATTCCAGGAAGTTTTCCTGTCACCAGGTTTCTCCTTAATCCAAAAATGCCCCCTCTGTTTCGTCCCCAACCCACCCAACTTGATCCCTCTTGTTCCATCCTTATCCAAGAGATCTTTACTATTTCCCCTTCCCAGGGACATCCATGCATCCCTCTTTGGGCTCTCCTTTTAATACCTAGCTTTTCTGGGGCTGATTGTAGCCTGGTTATCCTTTACTCTACAACTAATATCCACTTATGAGTGAGTACATACCATGTTTGTCTTTCTGGGTCTGGGTTACCTCACTGAAGATGATATTTTCTAGTTTCATCCATTTGCCTACGAATTTAATGAGATTATTATTTTTTAATACTAAATAATACTCCATTGTGTAAATTTATCATATTTTCTTTATCCATTCTCCTGTTGAGGGGCATCTAGGTTGGTTTCAGGTTCTGGCTATTATGTATAATACTGATATAAAAATAGTTGAGCAAGTGTCTTTATAGTATGTATGACTGAGCATCATTTGGGTATATGCCCAAGAGTGATATAGCTGGGTCTTGAGGTAGATTAATTCCCAGTTTTCTAAGAAACTACCATACCAATTTCTAAGGTAGCTGTACAAATTTACACTCCCACCAGCAGTGGAGGAGTGTTTCCCAAATCCTCTCCAGCATAGGCTGTCATCTGTGTTTTTTATCTTAGCCATTCTAACAGATGTAAGAATGATATCTCAAAGTCATTTTGATTTGCACTTCCATGATGACCAAGGGTATTGAACAATTCTTTAAGTGTATCTTAGCCACTTGAAAATTCTTCTGCTGAGAATTCATTGTTTAAAACTGTAGCCCATATTTAAATTGGATTATTTGGTATTTTGATTTGTAGTTTCTTGGGTTCTTTATATATTATGGAGATCAGCCTTATGTCAGATGTGGGGTTGGTGAAAATCTTTTCCCACCCTATAGGCTGCCATTTTCTCTTATTGACATTGTCCTTTACCTTACAGAAACTTTTCAGTTTCAGAAGGTTGATGTGGGAATGCCTTTCTGTATGCTGTGAATCTCAATCTTTAAATAAAGGAGCTGTTTTGGGCCATGACAGGCACCATAAAAGAAGTAGGAGGAATCAGAATAGTTAGGAAAGGAAGGGCGGAGTCAGAGGCAGATCAAGCAAACTGCCAAAGGAGCAACATGTAAGGAACACAGGTGAGCCACGGGCCACATGGCAGACAGATTAATGAAAATGGGTTGAGTTAAGATGTAAGAGCTAGCTAGCAAAGTGCCTGAGCCATAGGCCAAACAGCATGGACTTAATATAAGTGTCTGAGTCATTTCTGGGGGTCTGGGCAGCGGGCAGGCAGCTAAGGGGTCTGGCAAGGCAGATCTGTGGGTCCAGGCCCCTGGCTGACCATGACCAAAGAAACTCCACTACTACAGAAGGTCCCATTTATTATCTATCTTAGTGTCTGTGCTACTAGTGTTCTATTCAGGAAATTGTCTCCTGTGCCAAAAATATGAATGATTAAAGGAAATGATTACCTTTAATCAAATAGAGCATGGCATTCTCATAGAAGTGAATAAGCAAGACAGAAACTATATGCACAACAGATAGATTTGTCAAAGAAGTGAATTTAAATAATTTTGAAAGTTATCAACCAAGAGTGATTACCACCTCCAGAAGTATTAAGTATAATATCATTAAAACTTTAATAAAATATAAAATTAAGAATAGTAAAACAATGTAACAATAGGATAAATAGTGTACAACTTACACCCACAATGTTCATGTTTAAAAATAAAGGTGTCTGTAGTAGGTATTATAGTATTTTTCTCTGGTATATGTTATCAGCTATTAAAGATCTTTAGTAACACTGTGAAGTTGCATTTATTTATTTATTTATTTATTTATTTATTTATTTATTTATTTATCTATCTATCTATTTAGAAACAGAGTCTAACTATGTAACTTAGGTGGTCTTGAACTCACAGAGTGCAAATTCCTCCTGCCTCTGGCTCCCAAGTACTGGGATTAAAGGCATGAGCCACCATACTTACCCTGCTGGAATTGCTTTTATCTTTTAAAATACATTTAGCTACTCATGTTTACGGCTGATGTAAATGCATGAATGTGATAAGGTAAAAATAAATCTTATATACTTTTAATTATTTTAATTATAGAGATACAAAGAAAGATGTTTCATATTAAAATGAATTCTATCGGGTGCAGGCATAGAAACTTAACCAAGTGTACAGCTCAAGGCTGCATCTAGCTTCTAGCACAGGGCAGCAGGAAGTTAATAAACACTTCTCAAATGGATATTGCAAGGTCATCTGTGGTGAGGGAAATGAACGACAAAGTTTGGGGTATACAAGAGTTGACATGATTTAGAAAAGTATACTTTTGAATGCCAACACGGACACATGATGACTAGTAAAGGGGAGCCACCTTAAAATGTTCATCATACATAATTAAAGCACAAAGTGGCTAGGTTATATAGGATCAGCCACAAGTTAGTTCTAATAAAATATTTAGAGATGGGGGGCTGGAGAGATGGATTAAAGCCTTGGATGTTCTTCCAGAGGACCTGGGTTCAATTCCAAGCACCCACATGGCAATTCACAACTGTATATAACTTCAAGATCTGACACCCTCACACTGACATATATGTGAGCAAAACAACAATGCACATAAGAAAACATAAGTAAATTATTAAAAAATATTTAGAGATGATTATTTTTTCCACAGGAAAACTAGATGTAAGATTACTGATAGCAAACCCAACACCTGATAAGCCCAATAAAATGTGAATTTTCTTCATTGGAAAAAAAAGACAGGCTCCAGGATTGCTTTAAAATTTATTGTCATTGAGGAGACCAACTGGCTACATTTTCCACACAGTTGTAAATTTCTTTCTTATTTTAGAAACCAGGAATAACAATGAATTAAAGTGTATTTAAAGTTGAAGATTATTTTTCTTGCAGGATGGTAACCAGAGCAGTGCATTCAGTCTTGACTCTGAAAAGTATGCAATTTTCTGAGATGGTTTTATGGCTCAAGAAATAAAAAATAAGTATTTTTGCACTTTGGACAATTACTGTAAGACCTTGACAAATGCTGTGTGTTTGCCAAAACATCAGCTACTAGGTTTTGATTTTTTTTTTTCCCTAATGTTCAACCCTTTCAGAAAGCTGACTTCTCCAGTACAGACCTTGAACTTGGGAAGTTGTTAAAGTTCGTCAGTGATGCTGACCTTTGCCTCTTTGGGAGCTGGGAAGCTTTGCAGACGGGGATGGGTTTAACAACCACAATTCAACAGTTAAGCATGCCAGATTTTTTTGTGTTTATCTGGGACAATAAAAAACTCAGTTTTGCCATTTCATATGGCTCCAGAATTAGCCAATGTTCCCAAAGTTGCTAGAATTTCAAGTTTTGTGTATTTGGCCATTCCTTTCTTGACTTATTTAAATAAACGTCTCTTTACTCTGGTTATTTATTTTATTTTTCGAGTTCTTCAGCAAGTACTTTTAAAGAAGATTTTATATTTGAATAAGCAAATTTCCTGGTTACAAATATTTAAGTTTGTAAGTTGCAAAGAGTGGAAGGATAAGGTATTTAGTACTTTCAGGAATGTGGACTCCAGAGCCAGGTTAAGAGTAGAGAACCTGGGGTTCACCTCTTGTTCACCCCTTTCCAATGAAGTGGTCTTTTTAAGTGAGGTACTTAAACTTTTTGGATCTCAGTTTTTCTGTACAGTGAGGTTTTAGTTTGCCTGCTATATGTGAAGATTAGGTGAGGTGTGATTTGTAAAGTATATGCAAAAGCTTTGATTGCTGGATTAAAATAGAAAGCATTCACTACTAGAAGCTGATATGTACATGCCACAGATCGTGGAATAACGGCATTGTTGTTAATGTACACTGGGTGATTATTTTCTTAGCATTCATTTACAATGACATTTACAACTTCAGGAAATAGACCATGTCTGTTTTTCAGATGAGAAAATTCAATTTGCTTAAACCACCTAGTTCCCCAAAAGGCAAAGCAGTGATTTGTGCTCTGGTAAACAGAAGGCAGAAACTGTAACTTTGCTAAACATGAAGGCATGTGTTGGTATGTGTGTGTGTGTGTGTGTGTGTGTGTGTGTGTGTGTGTGTGTGTGTCCCTGCTCCTTCTCCTTTCTTTCCTTCCAGTCCCTCCCAGGTCCCTCAGCTACCCCATTCATTCCTCAAGGAGAGCAAGGAGTCCCAAGGTGAGTCAGTTCAGTCTGGCATATCCAGTTGAGGTATGCCAATACTCATCCCGGTATTAAGGCTGTGTTAGGTATTCCTCTGTAGGGAATGGGCTCCAAGATGTCAGTCATATACCAGGAACATAGTCTGATCCTACTGCAAGAGGCTCCACAAACTGCCCACGCCACTGAACAGTGGTCTCCCTTTGAAGAATTAATTCCTTTCCATGAAGGTTCCTCGACAGTTGTTTCTGATTCAGTGAACTATGTTGATCTTTCTGGAACTGTGTTACCTTACTCAGGATGATACTCTTCATATCCATCCATTTGCCTGAAAATTTTAGGGATGTCTTTTTTAAATGCTGAGTAGTTATCCATTGTATAGATGTATCACAATCTGCTAATCCATTTTTCAGTTGAGGAGCATCTAGGCCATTTACATGTTCTGGATATTATAAATAATGCTGCTTTGAATATAATTAGCTAATGTCCTGGAGGTAAAATGTTGTATTGCTGGTTCTTTGGGGAGATTGGATCCCAGTTTTCTCAGGAACCACCAAACTTCTTTCCAAAGTGGCTGTACAAGTTTACATTCCCACCAGCAATGGAGGAGTGTTCCCCTTGCTCCACATTCCCTCCAGCATAGGCTGTCATCTGTGTTTTTGATCTTAGTCATTCTGGCAGGTGTAAGGTGGTATTTCAAAGTTGTTTTGATTTGCATTTTTCTGATGGCTAAAGATGTTGAGCAATTTTTAAAGTGCCTTTCGGCCATTTGTAAGTCTTCTGTTGAGAATTCCCTTTTAAGCTCTGAACCTCATTTTGTAATTGGATTATTTGGGTTTGGGGTTCTAGTTTCTTGGGTTCCCTATATATTTTAGAGATCAGTCCTCTGTCAGATGTAGGGTTTGTGAAGATCTTTTCCTACTCTGTAGGCTGTGGTTTTGTCTTATTGACTATGTCTTTTGCCTTACAGAAGCTTCTCAGTTTCAGGTCCCACTTATTGATTGTTGTTCTTAGTGTCTGTGCTACTGGTGTTATATTTAGGAATTGGCCACCTGTGCCAATGCGTTGGAGGGGATTTCCCACTTTCTTTTATATCAAGTTCAGTGTAGCTGGGTTTATGTTGAGGTCTTTGACCCACTTGGATTTGAGTTTTGTGCAAAATGGTAAATATGAATCTATTTGCATTATTCTACATATTACAATCCAGTTATGCCAGCACCATTTGTTGAAGATACTATGCTTTTTCCATTGTATATTTTTGGCCTCTTTGTCAAAAATTAGGTGTGTGAATTTAGGTCGGGGTCTTTGATTCAATTCCACTGATCAAGTCTGATTTTATGCCAGTACCAGGCTGTTCAATTTCTGTCTTTTGTGACTTAAAGATTTTTTCCATCAGGTCTGCTACTTCTTTGGTTAGAGTTAAGCCAAGATATCTAATATGCAGCTATCATAAAGGGGGGTGTTTCCCTTATTTCATTTTCAGCTCTTCTTCCATTAGTGTATAGGAGGGCTATTGATTTTTTTTGAATTAATCTTTTACTCTGCTACATTCCTGAAGGTGTTTATCAGCCATAGGAGTCTCTGTAGGAGTAGAATTTTGGGGGTGACTTATGTATACGATTATATCATCTGCAAATATAGTTTGACTTCTTCCTTTCCAATCTGTAGCCCCTTGATGTGGGAATGTCTTTCTGTATGCTGTGAACATCAGTCTGTAAATAAAGGAGCTGTTTTGGCCCATGGCAGGCACCGTAGAAGAAGTAGGTGGGGAATCAGAATAGGTAGGAAAGGAAGGGTGGAGTCAGAGACAGACTGAGCCATCCACCAAAGAAGAAACATGTAAGGAACACAGATGAGCCATAGGCCACCTGGCAAACAGATTAATGAGAATGAGTTGAGTTAAGATGTAAGAGCTAGCTAGCAATGTGCCTGAGCCATAGGCCAAACAGCATGAACTAATATAAGCGTCTGAGTCATTTTGGGGGGCCTAATCAGCAGCAGGCAGCTAAGGGGTCTGGGGCTGCAGGTCTGTGGGTCTGGACCTCTGGCCGCCCAGGGCCTAGAAACCTTATTCCAACATCCCCTTAATCATCTTTTGTTCTCTTATTGCTTAGCTAAAACTCAAGAACTATATTTAATACATAAGGGGATAAAGGATAGCCTTGTCTTGTTCTTGATTTTAGTGGAATTGTCTTGTGGCCCAGACTTTCAGGCCTAGCCTGGTGTACCAGACTTTCAGACCCACAGTCCCATAGTCCCATGGAAACACACAGACACTTGTATTAATTGTACACTGATTGACCTGGGGCGGAAGCATATAAATTGTTAGCTCTTGCTCTTAAACTAACCCATGACTCTTATCTTGTTTAGCTATGAGGATTGGTATCTTTTCTTAGAGCAGCATTTCCACTTCTTCCCTCTGCATCTGTGGGCTCGGTCGGTACCTTTACTCAGAGCAGCATAGTTGTCCTCTGCTTCTTCTGCCTTCTCTGTGGCATTTCTGATCTATTCTTCCTGTTCTCAGAGTTTTCTTAGTCTGGTAGCCCCCTGCTCACATTTTCTGTCTGCCTTTGGCCAATCAGCATTTTTATTAAACTAGTAGGTGGGACAATTATTTACTATGTAATAATATAATTCCACTACAAGTTTCTCTCCATTTATTTTGATGTTGGCTTTTGGCTTGATTGCCTTTAATATGTTTAGGTATTGTCCCTGTATTCCTGATCTCTCCGGGACTTTTATCAGGATGGAGTGATGGATTTTGACAAAGCCTTTTTCAGCATCTAGGGAGATGATATGTAGGGGTTTTTTTTCCCTTTCAGATTGTTTATATAATGGATGACATTGACAGGTTTTTGTATTTTCAACCATCCCTGCATTTCTGGGATGAATCCTACTTGATCATGATGATGATTTTTTTTATATGTTCTTCAATTCAATTTTCCAGTATTTTATTGAATATCTTTGCATCAATGTTTATGAAGGAGATTGGTCTGTACTTCTCTTTCTTTGTTGCATCTTTAAGTGGGTTTGGTATCAGTGTGACTGTAGCCTCATAAAAACAGTTCAGAAATATTTCTTCAGTGCCTGTTATATGGAACAGTTTGAGGAGTATTGGGATTAGTTCTTCATTGAATGTTTTGTAGAATTCTGCACTGAAACCATCTGGCCTGGGCTTTTTTGTTTGGGAGACTTTTAATAATAACTTTAATTTTCTTAGGGGGTATAGATCTATTTAGGTCATTTATCTGGTCTTGATTTAATTTTATTATTAATTTTTTTTATTATTTAATTTTTGGTAGGTAATGCCTGTCTAGAAAACTGTCCAATTTTTAGATTTTTGAAGTTTGACCTGATAATTCCCTGGATTTCCTGGGTGTCTATTGTTCTGTCCCCCTTTTCATTTCTGATTCTGTTAATTTGGATTCTCTCTCTCTCTCTCTCTCTCTCTCTCTCTCTCTCTCTCTCTCTCTCTCTCTCTCTCTCTCTCTCCCTCTCTCCCTCTCTCCCTCTCTCTCTCCCTCTCTCTTTCTCTCTCTCTGCTTTTTTGGTAGTTTGTATAAGGGTTTGTCTATCTTGTTGACTTTCTCAAAGAACCAACTCTTTGATTCATTGATTCTTTGTATTGTTCTATTTGTTTCTATCATATTGATTTCAGCCCTAAGTTTGATTATTTCCTGCCTTCTAGGTGAGTTTGCTTCTAATTGTTCTACAGCCTTCAGCTGTGCTGTTAGGTTTCTTGTGTGAGATTTTCTAGATTTTTCACATAGGCATCTAGTGCTATGAGTTTTTCTCTTAATACTGCTTTCATTGGGTCCCATAACTTTGGGTATGTTGTGGATTCATTTTCATTGAATTCTAGGAAGTCTTTGATTTCTTTCTTTACTTATTGCTTGACCCAGAAGTGGTTCAACTGAGAGATGTTCAGTTTCCATGAGTTTGTAGGCTTTCTGTGGTTTTTGTTGTTGTTGAACTTTAACTTTATGCTATGGTGGTCTGATATGATACAAGGTCTGATATTCACATTTTTAATCTATGGATGTTTGCTTTATGATTGAGTATGTGGTCAGTTTTAGAGGCCATAGTTTTTCAGTTCCATGGGGTGCTGAGAAAAGGTATATACCTTTGTGTTTGGGTGTAAAGTTCTGTATATATCTATTAAGTCCATTTGGGTCATAACATCTGTAAGATCCCTTATTTCTCTGTTGAGTTTCTGCCTGGTAGACCTATCCATTGGTAAAAGTGTTTTTGTTTTGTTTGTTTGTTTATATAAAATCCAAATAAACTTAATATGGATATGTGGGGATTTAATAAAAGCCCCAGAAGTTTTGGAGATATAAGAGGGATCTATCCACAGTCAGTCTAGGAGGATCAGAGAGTGGTGATTTACACCTTTAATCCCAGCACAGGGAGTATCCCGGGAGTGGTGACCTACACCCTTAATCCAATCTGAGTTCGAGGTCATTTTAGTTTGCAGAAGGAATTACATACTCCCAGGAAGGCAGTGGTAGGGCCATGCCTTAACTTACCGAAAGAGTATTTAAGGCGGGCATAGAAAGACAGAGAGAGGGGAAGCCAAGAGAAGCCAGGCTGAGGAAGCTGGAAGACAGCTGGGTAAGATCTGACTGTGGTGTTACTCTTTCTAATATGCCCAAAACTTCTGGAGCTTTTCTTAAATCCCCACATAGACTGTGGGTAGATTCCCTCTGATACCTCCGAAACTTTTGGAGCTTTTATTAAATCCCCACATGGATAGGTTTCAGTAAAGGTGAAGCAGAGGAGGCCTGCTCTACCAGGCAGACCCAGACTTATCCATCTCTCAAATTTCCGCCTTCCAAATTCTCAGGTTATTCTTATTGATTCTATTGCTCCTATTTGTTTGTATTATTATTAGTAGTAGTATTAGTATTAGTATTATTAATGTTTTGTTTTGTGAGGCAGGGTCAATCTTTGTCTCCTTACCTATCCTGGAACTCACTATACAGAACAGGTTGGAGTGTGTCTCAAACTCAGAGATATCCACCTGCCTCTTTCTTTCAAGTTCTGTGATTATGAGTGTGCACCACCATGCCTAGCTTACTTTATGAGTTCTAAGTGTGTATGTGTGTGTGTGTGTGTGTGTGTTGGTGTGTGTATGTGTGTATATGTAGGTGTTGGTGTGTGTATGTGTGTTTGTATGTGTTTGTATTCATATGTGTGTGTGTGTGTTTGCACATGTGAGTGCAGGTTCTTACAGAGATTATCCTTGCTTCTGCCTTCACAGGGAAAGCAGAACCTGCTGTGCTGATAGCTACCTTAGAGGCCAGTTCTAATCAATTCAACCAAAACGCTCTGATGGGAAAATTTTTTCCCTGTGGTACACATAATTATGGTTCAGTGACAAATAAATAACAGTCTTAATGTCACTGACAATACTTTAATAAAGAGACACTTTACAAAGTTAGGCATAAGACTACAGCAAGTGAGAGTGAAGAATCCCACTTACCCACAGCATGGTGGCCAGTTCACCTCAAGACTCAAGGAAGACAATCGTGTCCTGTTTGCAGCTTCCAGTAGTGGTCACTCTGGCCTCTTTCCTCCTTCCTTTTTGTTTCTCATGTGACTTTACATTGAAGAGGAAAGGAAGTTTGTTTATACAATGCATAAGGCCGCCTTCTGGGGCATGAGTAGTAGAGAAGGACAGAGAGACTGATGGAGTCTGTTGTCTGAAGTTTCTGTGTCCCTCCTGTCCAATCCCACAGTCATTCAATTGCAAATAAACATACAGAGGCTTATATCAATTACAATCTGCTTGACCTATGCCTCAGGCTTATTACTTGCTAACTCTTATACTTTACGTTAATGGATTATTCTTGTCTGTGTTTAGCCACATGGTTTGGTACCTTTGCTCAGTGCAGCATCTCATCTTCCTTCTTCTCCATCTGCATCTGCTACTCTGCTCTTTCACTACCCAGAATTCTCATCTGTTTGCTCTGCCTTCACTTCTTTTCTTGCTTCTGGCTAATCAGAATCTTATTAAACCAATATTTACAGGAACAAATTTTATAGTGCACAAAAGCACAGTCCCACAGCGGGCAGGAGTCAATGAAAAACGTCTAGTGTAAAGGATTTAGTATCTTCCTGATTTTCATGTGTGTATGCCTGCATATGTACATGTTTCTCTGTGTGTTTGTGTAAGTTTGTATGTGTGTGTGCTTGTGTATATATACATATATATGTGGGGGATTATGTTGTTACATTGTAAATAATTGTCCCACCCACTGGTTTAATAAAAAGCACTGATTGGCCAAAGTCAGGCAGGAAGTGTGGGTGGGGCTACTAGACTAAGAAAACTCTGAGAACAGGAAGCACAGAGCAGAAGGCCAGAGAGAAGCCAGAAGAAGCAGAGGACAACCATGCTGCTCTAAGAAAAGGAACCCAGCCACATGGCTGAACAAGATAAGAGACATGAGTTAGTTTAAGGGTAAAGAGCTAGCAAGTTGTATGCCTGGGCCTTAGGTTGATCAGCCTAAAACTATTGAAAGCAACTGTGTGTCTCTGTGGGTCTGTGGGTCTGTGGGTCTGCGGGTCTGCTGGCCTAAACCTTGAGTCTAGGCCCGAAAGTACAGGACAGAAACCACCCACTACATATATATATATATATACACACACACACACAAACATATCTATGTCAATATATATCTATAATATAGATATAGACATGTCTGTTTGTCTTTCTCTCTGTGTGTGTGCATGATCAGTGCCATGTCTGTGGATGTGGTATGAAGGCCAGAGGTCAGCATAGCTTGTCTCTGAATACTCTTTAATTATCTGAGACAGAATGGCTTTTAGCCTATGGAAGTTTCTGATGGGTGAAGCTGGCTGGCCAAAGAGCCCCTGTTATCTTCCTGTCTCTGGCCTTCCCAATCTTTCTTTCTCCCCAGTGAAAACCTCACTCACCTCTAATGGCATGGCTAAAAACCCATCACCTCTAAGGAAGCTTTTCTGTACCCCAAGATAAATTTGGTTTATTTCACCTCTGGATATCCCAACTGCTTTTCCTTCCAAGAGAGACAAGCCATCACCAGTTCCTTCAGTCCCCACAACCTGACCTTGTAAATGGCCACTCCATCCTGCTAACTACTAAGATCACCACTTGGGAGTTATCTTTGGCACTTTTTACCCTCCTAGGTACTGCCACTACATCCCCAAGAGATTTACATGAAATTCAGAGCCAAAGTCAAGGCCTGCATGTTACTCCAGCCCATGCCTCAAGATTTCTTATATCATTCTGTGTTCATGGTTCTGGCTTAGGCTCAGTTGCTTCATTCCAGGGATGTCTATTTCACTGCTGTGGTTGCTGCTACAAAGCCCAGCTCCTTCACACATTCTTTGTACATGCTCAGACTTAAATACTTCTTCCCCACTATCCACAAAGTTTGTTGTAGGAGTTCAGGAAGCTCTCTTCAATTACCATCTAGAACCCATTCTCTACTCTATAAACTCCATTTAATCTCCCATAACACAAAGTACATCAACTTTCAAATTATTTTCTGTATATATTCTGTCTTGACTTACTATGATATAACTTCCATAATAAGGACTTCACTCATTGCCCCATGATTAATGTCTAGAATACAGTAATCACATTTTAATCTGATATTTTATTATTATTTTATGAATATATATAGTTTGACTCTGTATATCTTATGTAACTGTACACTACATGATGCCTGGTGCCTGTGGAAATCAGAGAAGGTATCAGATATCCTGGAACTATAGTTATAGATGGTTAGGTGATGCCATGTAGGTTCTGGGAATCAAAGCAAGGTCTTCTGGAGGAGAAGCCTGTGATTTTAACCTATGAGCCATTTCTCTAGCTCCCTCACTTTTTTCTTATTTTCTAATTTCTTTCTAATAGAAATATAGCATGAGCTATATATGTAATGTAAATTATCCTGAGTTATACTTTTTAAACTAAAAGAAATGCAAAATTAATTCTAATAATGTAGTTGTCTTAAATCCATATACTCAAATTATCATTTTAGTGTGAAATATATATAATATTACTAATGCTGCTTTTACATTTCTTTATGATTGTTCAAAATGTAGATGTTTTACACAAAACAATCCCAGTTTATATTAGTCACACTTAAAATGATTAATAGCCCACACTCTGCAAGTGGCTTATGTATTGGAGAGTTCACAGGATAAATATAATGATGGAAAATTGAAATGATGCAAAGAAAAATTCCTAACATTGGTAACCCTGACAGCAGGTTCTGGAGCAGGCAGCAGATAGAAGAATAAAGATCATTAAATTGTAAAACCATATAAAAGGAATTATCAAAATGGCCAGGACCAGTAACAGTCAGAGGGATGACTGTTTTGTAACACATGTAGAGCTTTTGACATAAAGTGTGTGTCTATATGGAGATGGAAGTTCCAGGGACACAATAGGAAGACCAGCTATGAGAGACAAGAACAAAAAAGGGTGCAGTGGGTGATGTGGGGTGTCTTTCTGTACACTGTGAATATCATTCGTTAATAAAGGAACTGTCTTGGCCTATGGCAGGCATCTTAGAAGTAGGCAGGAAATCAGAGCATGGATAGGGGAAGGAGGGTGGAGTCAAAAGAGATGCAATCAAGACACCCAAGAAGCAAGATGTAAAGCAATAGGTAATCCATGGGCTACATGCAAGACAGATTAATGGAAATGGGCTGAATTAAGATGCAAGAGCTAGTTACCGATATGTCTGAGCCATAGGCCAAGCAGAATGTTATTAATATAAGTGTCTGAATCATTTTTGGCAGGGAGTGGTTAAGCAGCAGCAGGCAGGTCCAGACCTTGGGACTAGACCAGGCCAGAACACAGTGAGTTGTATATGTTGGTGGATACCTGCTTTAAGGTTCTGAATTGGACTTTGGTAAAGCATTTTTTTTTGTTTTGTTTTGTTTTGACTTCCACTATGTTGCCCGTGAGGGATTTTCTTGATTAGGTTAATTGGGGTATAAGATTTACCCACTGTGGGTGTCACCATTCCCTGGGATATGATTATGAGAGTGAAAAAATTCATTGCTCTCTGCCCCCTGGCAGAATGCAATGTGATCAGCCACCTTGGCTCCTGCCTTTATTTCTCTGCCATGATAGAATGAAGACTTGAACCATGAGTCAAACAAACCCTTCTCCATTAAGTTACTTTTTTGTCAGATTATTTTAATCAATCAACAGAGTATTAACTATGACACTTTATGAACAAGAATAGAAAGAGAAAAAATAAAAGACACAAAAATCCCTTTCAAGGATATCTCTAACTATCTAAACACCTCCAGTAAGCCTCAGCTTCTACTTCTTAAAGGTTTTTGCAGCCTTCTAATAGGACCAAGCTTGGGGCAGTAGCTTTAAAAGCAGAGGGGCCTTTGAAGGGGGTGTACACTAGATTAAAAAGCCATAGCATGCAAGAACTCAAAGATTTGTCTCTTCCTACTGCTTACGGAGTCATCACTAAAGATTCTGTCAACTAGACATATTCTAGAAGAACTTCCTGGGGTCAGTCATTTTGATGACCGGACTCCATAGGTCACTCAAGTTTGCACAAGGTTCAGCTGTTCTTCCCCCAGGCCTACAACACATGGACTAGTCCATAACACACATGATAGACTAGTTCTGTATCTGGGACACCCGCAGCCTTACCACACTCCTCACTGTTCCTGTATTTGGTCTAATTATTGTACTATGTACTGTATTTCATCCATGGGGAGTATCAAACTTTTGTTAGTTTTGAAAGTATTTTCATCCTCATCTGTGAAACCCGGGCAATCATATTTAGTTATCTTGTCATAGAATGAAAATCTATCTAAAAGGGCGTAAAATCTCCACCATTAGATATAGAAAAACCACTAGCGTTATATTTAAGCACTGTGATCACACAGAATTACGTTTAAATTCTGACCTCATTCACATCTTATTTCAATGTACTATAATTTATTTTGTAAAAAGTAAAAATGTAATTTTTACTTACTCATTTGGCTTATCAACTAAAGTCAAATTCCTTGAAGGCATGGCCCTTAATATTTATCACTAGGTTTCCAGACTTGTGAGTTAACTTTTTAAAAAAGAGAAAAAGAAGGAAGAATTTTGGGGGTCCAACTGCTTTAGGTTATCTGTTAAACATATCATTAAATTGAAGTTTTCATTTTATACAGAAATATGAACACTATTAGTGATCACAGAGAATTGCAAACTTTGGTTGACTTTCTTCTCCTGTACATTTTGAGCTTCGTCAGAAAACATCATTGCACCTACAAAGCAATATGTGCTATGTTGAGCAGCAAGGTCACTAATTATCCACTCATACCATACTCCAGCCATTCAGCTTCCCTAACATTAGTTTGCTTTCTATTGCTGTGACAAAATACCATGACTAAACACAACTTGGCAAGGTATATTTATCCATGCCCATGTTCATGTCTATATTCAGGGAAGTGAGGGCAGGAATTTAAGGCAGGAACCTGGAGGCAGGAACTGAAACAGAGGCCATGAGGGGTGCTGCTTACTAGCTTGTTTTCCATGGCTTGCTCATGCTGCTTCTTATACAACCCAGGTGCACCTGCCCACTTGAATGGTACCACCTTCTGTGAGCTTGGCCCTCCCACATCAATCATTAATCAAGAAAATTGCCCTGCGGGCTTTCCTCTAAGCCAATCAGATGAGTGTGTGTTCTCAATCAAGGTTCCCTCTTCTCAGAAGGCTCAAGTTTGTGTCAAGCTAACATTAAAAAAAAAAAAAAAAAAAGACACGGCACCTAATAATGATGACTCTTATGAATGCTGCATTCATTGCCTATCCCTTCGATAGAAGTTTCTCCAGTTGTTTAGAAATCCTTAAAACTCCTTCTTACTAATTATACAAGTGAACTAATAAGCAGTTTGGGGATACTCTGTTAGCAGCCAGTATAACCTGATAAGCCTCAAAGAAACACAGTGCTAAGAATCATTCACTCTCAATAATTACCTATGATATATTTTCCTTAATGAAAGTATTACATTCTGCAAAATTGGAATGACACAGAATGTTGAAAGTAAAGCATACTACCCTTCCACATTCACATGTATAAGAGATAACCAAATTTTGTTTGATTTTTATTAGATCTTATTAGAGTTTTTAGTTCATACTCAACTCCCTAGAAAATATACTTTACAGAAACACATCATGCTCCTTAATCTTTATTTATATGGGAACCATCCCTGGTCGGCATTACAGAGGTGCATCACTGTTTAGATAACCGTGTGGTATACTCCACACATAGAAGCTCTGTGCTTGTAACTAGTTCTCAATCAATGAACAATGAAACAATTTCCAAATTTGTTTTACTAGAAAAATAAACTTGTAACAAGTCCTTTATATCTCTTTCTGCCTTTTTGCAACTGTTTCTCCAGGAAGGTTCTTTTAAGTGGAGTTTCTGACTCTTCAAGTGTTCCAGTATTTTATTTTGAGTGTGTCATCATTTTAAACAGATATTTCAAAATTATTTTTAACGAGGTGTTATCAACCTTAATAGACATCTCCTAAAATAGTATATTTTATTGCTACACTCGCCACTTACTTTGTCTCCAGGGAATCTATCTCATGGTTTGACTTCGAGTTTCCTCATTGGTAGCCAACTGTAGCCTCTTTCCATATGTTTCTTGGTAATTTGAACATTGCCTCTGAAGTCACTCTTTATAACATTTATCCCTTTTAATTACAAAGTAATTCTTGATTTATTGTTTCTGTTTCTATCTTCTATATACTTTCATGTTCTCTATTTAATTTGTAGATAGTTGTCCTTTCTATGATAGTTTGTGGTTTATAGAATTTTCCCAACTATAGCACAAATTATTATCCTATATTTCCCCCAGTATCTTATTCTTTTATTTATTATTCATTTATTTTCAATTAAATATTTAATGTGTCATTTTGTATGTCAGAAGAGAGAAATAATTAAAAACTACTAAATATAATTCCAGACAGTACTTCTAAAAAGGCATGGTACAAATTTCAAAACTGAATTAGTAGGTATTTTCTAATATATATGGAAATAAAGCTATTTTGTTTCTATAGACACTGAGCTCTTTTGAATTCTGCTGAGAAAGCTGTGAATTTATCAGTGGAGACACGGGTCAGTTAAGGGTCCTCAAACAGACTGTTTCTGAGAATGTTAACAGCGTGGAAGGCAGGTCAGCAGGGGGCTTTTGGAGAAAGAAGTGTCCTTTTTTTCTTCCAAGAAACCTTCTCTTGCCTTCTTTTCTGATCTTAACAGCAAAAACACTTGAGACTTTGGTGACCGTCTCAACACAAGGGGGCGCCACCAACAGACGGAAATTGAGCTAATATCCGGGATGGCAGAACTGAGGCTTTGGTTTTGATGCTGGTTTCTTTCTTTTTGGGAAGGGGAAAACTTGAATGAGACATATTCTGATCTGTCTGCAGTTATAACAATTATTTGGATGAATAAATCTTTGTACTTGTCTTAGCTGGCATCTTTTACTGACACTAAAACACTCACTTGACCCCTACCCATGGTTTTAGCGAACAGAGGAGGATGGCATAGTTCTTGATATCGTATAATTGACTCACTTCACTTGACCGTGTCTTCCTTTGACTCTACAAACAGCCATTTCTGTCTTGTGTGCCAGTCTGTCTCCGCTCAGTACCATGTCCCCTGGAAACCAGACATCTGAGCTCTTTGCTGAATGTATAAGAAAAAATGCTATCAACAGCCCTTACATTATCCAAGTTAACTTTTATTTATTAGCCATCATTCCATTTTTATTATAATAAAATCATTTTTAAAAACATATAGAGCCACACAATGAAGAAACGTTTACAGCACAGCCAGTTGAAAGCTCCAATTATAATTGCTTCTTTTTAAAAGAATCAGATCATGAATATAATTTACCATGTGGGCAGGACAGGATTTTTATAGTAGTTCTGTTTTGAATGGCTTCAGAACTTAGGCAAAACAGATTACAATATATTTTATATTTGGTAACCCACTTTATACAGTAGATATTCATGACATTTATTAATTTTAACACGTAGTAAATAGTGGACATTTTTCCACTTTTCATTTTCACAATTCTGTGTGTATGTGTCTGGTCACTTTCCTACAATAGGCGGATATGTCAGTCCTTTTTCTATTGCTAAATCAAGATATATGAGATCGAATATTTCATAAAGAAAAGAAGGTAATCTAGGTCAGTTTTTCAGGGTGAAAACCCAGCATCAGGTGGCCCTCTGGAGAGGCCTCCCTTGGCTGCATCATAACGTTGAAGATGACATCACAGGAGTGCATGTGAAATGGAGATAGATATCACATCCAGGTATCCAGAGAGGGAGAGAGAGGTTTCCCTCTAGAGAGCCACCTTACTCTAGGAGCCCCCACTAATCCCTCCCAAGCACAGCAACTCAAGGACTTCTCTTAGCTCCTGTTAAGCTGCTTCGTAAAGGCTTCATTACCTTTTTAACACAAGCACATTAGGGATCAAGATTTCAGCACAGGAGTACATTAGGAGAACAGACCCACGCCACAGTGTAGGACTGAACAAAAGATACAATAGCCAGTTAGGATATTGGCAAGTCCCCTTCTTCTGAAAATGGCTGCAGATTTTAATATCTATGTATTATGAAATTATTTCTGAAGTCATACCAACTTTTAATTCTATCATCTTACCTGCTTTGTATGTGTCATTAACGTGTCACATCCTGCTAGTCTGCCAAATGTGAACACCCTTCATTAGCTTTAAAAGTGTACCATGTATACTGGACACTGCTATCTGTATTTGTAGTCCTTAAGATTTCTGGATTGTTTATGTCAATTTCTGTTGCTTATTGTAGTTGAATGGAAATTCTAAAAATTAAAACAATGTCATTACACTTTTGCTCATATGTATATGCGTATGTGTGTGCACATGTGTGAGCCTGTGGAGGTCAGAGGGCAACTGGAGTTGGCTCCCTCCTTTAATGCTGATGTATTTGTATGCTAAGCTGAGAAAGGATCCTGGGATGCCTAGTACAGGTGCCTGAATACTGACAGCTCACATGTGTTCATAGGACTCTCTGGAGAAGGCTAGAGATGTTGGAAATGTTAACAATAACAATCCCAAATGTATTTAAAAATATAAAGTTCAAAGTCTGAAATTCATGCAATCTCTTAACTCTAATCCCTATAAAATCAAAATAAAAAGTCAGACCACATACTCTTAACATATAATGGCACAGTGTACACATTACCATTCCCAAATGTAGGAAAGGAGAGTGAAGAAATACTAGACCCAAGCAAGATGGAAAACCAGCTGGCAAAACTCTAAACTCTGAGTCTTTATGTCTGATCTCTAACCCCATTTAGCTTTATTGACTGCAACATCTTTTTCTTCATCTGCTTCCACTCCCTATTAGAAGTTCTCCTCAGCAAGCATCTCACAGCTCTGGCATCTCTAACAGCTTGGAGTCTCCAAGGCAATCTAGGTTTGAACTTCACCACTTCATGCAGTGGCCTTTCTGGGCCTCCATTCAGGTTACCCCTGACATGTGCCTGGCCTCAAGGACTTTCCTTCATCATGGGGGCAAATTCCACGCTCTCTTTCTTCTATCCTTCAGAACCACTTGGTTGAAGCTGCCCAGTTCCTCTGCTTGTTGGGGCTGGGACATGGCCCCTTTGGTCAATTACATCTTTACCAGATTTCTGTTTTCCATGGTTTACTTCACTGCCTAAGCTTGGCTATCCTGGGACTTGCTCTATAGATTAGGCTAGACTCAAACTCAGAGATCTGCCAGGCTCTGCCTTCAGAATGCTGGGGGTTAAGAGCATGAACCACCACACCTAGCTCTCAACTTTACTAATTCTTTACCATAGTTGCAAACTTAGCTGGGTGGGGTCTTGCCCTGAGGTCACCACTCCCTTTATTCCGTTTCTTAATCTGTTCATTTCCTTAAACACAGGCTTCCGCTCTATTCCACTTCCTGGTGCTCCTTTTGGGTCCTCAAATTTTACATTTCCTTGCTCCATTTGCTCCTTCCATTATAAATCTGTATTAGAGTTACCACTAGTAACCACATGACAAAGACTGTATTAGGCTATTTTGAAATTTCCTTTACTAATGGAATTTTCACTTTGGCCTCAGGCAAACCCTTTGGACAAGGGCAAAAATCAGCCACATTCTTCACCAAAATATTACGATAATGAACTCTAGGCAGCATATTAATATTCTTCTCCTCCGAAACCGTTTGCACCAGGCCCCTACACTTCAAATCACCCTCAGCACCAGTCTTCCACACTCCTACTAGTATGGCCCATTAAGCAACATTTAAAGCATTCCACTGCTTTACTAACCCAATCTGCCAAGTCCATACTATTCCGAACAAAAACATGGTTATGCCCAACAATACCTCAGTTTCTTGGTACCAACTTCTGTCTTAGGGTTTCTATTGCTGTGAAGTGACATCATAACCACAGAAACTCTTATAAAGGAAATTATTTAACTGGGGTGACTGAATTCAGAGATTCAGTCTATTATTATCACAGTAGGCAATATGGTGCTAGATATGTACTTCAGAGTTCTATATCTTGCAGGCAACAGGAAGCGGTCTGTCTCAATGGGCATGGGTTGGGCATATGTGAGATCTCAAAATCTGCCTCCACAGTGAAACACTTCCTTCAACAAGACCATACCTACTCCAACAAACCCCACCTCCTAAGAGTGCCAATCCTTTCGGGGGCCATTTTATTTCAAACTACCACAAAAGGACTATATATAACTTACAAACTGAAGTAAATCCTTTCCTGTCTAAGTTGGTTTTGGTCAGCACTTTATCACAACAGAAAGAGAGCTAGGGAACTAGGTAATCCTGGTTAATATGGAAGTTGCTATGTAAACCAGTTGGCCTCAAGCTTGAGCAATCCTCTGGCTTCTATCTTGAACTCCATGATCAAACCCGGATCTGTACCACATTTTCCTTATACAGCCATCTGTCAATGGATATCCAGGCTGGCTCCATTATTTTTAAACAATTTAATTTTGCTGTTGTGACTATTGTAGCAATAAAAAATGGAAAGACGAGTCTCTCTACGGTATAATTGACTTAGTCACTGGGGTACATATCCAGGAGCGGTATAACTAGACTGGGTATTAGTTGTACTTTTAGATTTTGAAGACCTTCCACGCCAACATATGTAATGGATGTGCCAGTGCACATTGCAAGCAGCAGTGAAAATGGTTCTTTGCCCCACATCCTTGCCGGCACTTCTGTCTTGTTCCCCTTGCTAGCAGGTTTTAGTTTGCATTTTCCTAATGGCTCTGGATGCTGAACACTTTCCCAGGCACTTACTGACCATGTGTGAGGCCTCTTTTGGGAACCCTTGCTCATTTATTGATTGGATGATTTAAGGTGGTATTTAATTTTTGTAGTTATTTTTTATCTTTAGGTTTTAAGCCCAATATACTGATGGGTCTTTCTTATATTGTGAACTCTCAAATAATGACATGGAGACGTCTTAAGTATGAAAGCTTAGCCTTAGCTTAGGTTTGTTCCCAACTAGTTAACACCTTAAATTAACCCATTTATATTCATCTACATTGTGCCATGTGGCTCATTACCTCTACTCAGTACAGTATGTCTGACTTCCTCTGTTTCTGGCTGGCAAATTTCTTATGCTATAGATTCTTTCCCAGAGTTCGGCTCCCTAGAGTCCTGCCTATCATCTCTTGCCTAGCTCTTTATTAAGCCAATCAGAAGGTGCCATAGGCAGGTAAGGTTGAACAGAAGTTAAACAGACATCTTCACTGTGTACAAAAAGGTCATTCTAACAGTTTCCCCCTTCTGTAGGCTGCTTTTCGCTTTGGTGATTATTCCCTTTGTTTTACAGAATATGTTAAGTTTATGTAACCCCATTTGTCAGTTCTTGGGAGTATCTCCTGTGCTACTGGAATCTTTTTCAAAAGACCTTGACTATACTTCTACAAGAGTTTTATCTGCTTTTGCTCCCCCTAGAGGTTTCAGAGTTTAATGTCTTCTTTTAAGAACTCTGATAAATACTGAATTGATTTTTGTGCATCATGAGAGATATGAATCCAGTTTCATTCTTTAACATGTGGACATCCTTTTGCAATCACAATATTAATTCCACTAATTCATGAGCATGGAAGGTCTTTCCATCTGTGACATCTTCTTTAATTTCTTCAATGTTTTAATGTTCTATTGTGGAGATTTGGTGATATAGTGTATAATTAATAAAAATATTCAGGAATAACAGAAGACAGAACCACTCACAAAGTCAAGCCATTATGGTCAGGGAGTGGTTACCCATACCTTTAATCTCATCACTTGGGAGGCAGAAATCTAGATCTCTGTGAGTTCAAGGCCTAATAGAGGCAGTTGGTGGTGGTGGCACACACCCTTAATCCTAGCAATAGGAAAGTTGATCCAGGAAGTGAGATAGTTGCAGGGACAGAGGAGGGAGGAGCAGCTTCCCCTGACTTGGGGTCTGAGGATTCCAGGCCTGAAGAGATGGCTGGGTGAGTAGTGGCTGTGGTTTGTTTCTCTATCCCTCTGATATTTCAGCCCCCCCCCCCAATATCTAGCTCTGGGTTTTGTTTTGTTTTTTATAATACCAAATAGGATTTGTGCAATAATGAATCTCTTAATTTTTGTTAGTCTTATTTCTGGAAGTTTAGCTCATTTTGAGGCTATCAAAAGTTGACTTTTTAAAAATGATTTCTTTGTAGGCCAGTTCACTACTGGTATATAGAAAGGCAATGGACTTTTTTCATGTTGTATGAAGCTGTAGATATAACAAGAGCTGCAGTTTTGTCCAATGAGTGTCAAAAAGGTAGACAGGGGCAGGAGAGTCAATGGCACATTCAATTGTAATATCTGAATATCTGACAGTGAGGTTTGAGCTGGTGAGGCCAGGGTAGGCATGAGGCTTCTCCTGGGCGTGGAGATGGTAAAAAGGTACACCATTGGTGAAAGTCTTGTAGGACTGAAGCACTGTGGGACTCAAGTTAGAAAAGGGAGTTGGGCTGGAAAAACCTGCAGACAGACTCAGTTTATGTTGGGACATGGTGACACGTGTGTGTAGTGAGTCCTGGGGAGATGGAATCATATCAAGAATTTAACTCCCTTCTCTTTCATGAGTTTTGCTCTTAGCCCGACCCCCTAACGTTAGTTTCCAAAATGGGAATAAAGTCTAAGCCCCAGTCAGCATGAAGGCCACTGAAGCGCCACATTCTCAAAGTTGCACTTAAAAAAAAATTTAACTGAGAATATATCATATATTTTAATCTGTCAGCATGCTAGTATGTTTTTCTAAACATGAAGGGCTATCTCAGCATAACTTCAGTAACGTTGGAGCAAAAATGAAACAATTAACAACCATTTGTGGAGATCAAAAAATATTTAGAGCTCAAATTTTTCATTATGTCGTATATGTCATAATTTTCACAGGTGTGTGTGTGTGTGTGTGTGTGTGTGTGTGTGCGCGCGCACACGCGCGCATACTCACGAAGCTGTTCTTGTTCATGTTCAAACACACATGTGCTTGTTTGGGGTATTTATCCTCACCTTTCCACCTTGTTTGAGACAGTGTCTCTTCACCCCTGAGACTAGGTCATGAGTAATTAAAGCTTATCCCAAGCCATCTCCATTTTTTCACGGTTATTCTGGACCCGGATGTAATAAGGCTACACCACTGCATAAGTTCACACAGCTCAGAATCTCTTTGAGTCCTAATGAGTTTCTCAGCTCCCCTCTAACTGTCTTTTCTTACTCTAAATAAATCAAGCCCTTATTATCTTGACTGCTGGTATGTTATTTGTTTCTTTATTTTCTGTATTTGAATTAGAATTATTTTAAAGGTATTTTGTGTATAAGAATATTTGCAACTGATATCTGCCTGGAGAAGAAATGTAAGTGTTGGGACACTGGGCATATCAAACGTTCTAGAGGATCGACCTCATGCTGGAGTAGCTGGTCAACAAAACTGGACACACAAGAAGACTCCATGGAGTTCTGTGTACTTCCTCTTTAGGTTTGGTAGTTGTTGCTTTTTGTGACTATTGGTGATAGTTGGCGGTTATTTTTGTTCATTTGGTTTTAGAGATAGAAAGATCATAACGTAAGGTGGGTGGTATGAGGAGATCGAGAGAAATTATAGGAGAGGAAAATTATATAATAAAAATATGTTGTATGATTTTTAATTAAATTTTATAAAATTAATTGTTTACCTATTAAGAAGATATAATTTTATCTTTTGGCGTCATAAGCAGTCACTGATACTCTGTGCTTAAATCTATCATAACATCTTATAATTTTTATTATATTTTGCTTATGTATTTGTGTGTGGTGGTCGAGAGTAGAGGTCAGAGGACAACATGCTGGAGTCAGTTCTCCTTACCATGTAGGTCCCAAAGTTTGAACTCAGGTAGTCAGGCTTGGTCAGGCTTGGCTGCATTCACCTTTACACACTGAGCTGTCTTGCCTGGGCCATAATATGATTTTTTATTAGTAAGTTTGACATATATGCAAGACACGTATAGAGACCATTTGCTTTATCATATTTCATCTCTGTTACCAAGGAAAACTTGCTGCTGTCAGTTGTGGTTTCATTCCCTGGCCTTCACACAGGAAGGTCACAAAATGCCTGATCTATCACGTACTGTATCTTGTAGGTTTGACCCAGAGCACTCCTGATGTCAGAATGCTACAGTGGATTTATTAGTAACTGACTGTGTTAGGTCATTTCTAGAACTCTGTGATCTATGCGAAATTAGTAAGACAGGCACAAAAAGCTGGGGAAATGCTTGCTGTGGCAGCGTGAATACTGGAGTCTGATCACTCAGACCCTCATTAGAAAACCAGGCACCCTAGCACACCCACATAATGCCAGGACAAGCGAGACAGGAGAACCCTGGGACTCACTGACAAGACAGCCTAGTAGAATCAGTGAGCTGCAGATCTACTGAGAAACCACATCCCAAAATATAAGGTGGAGATCAATTGAGAAAGGCACCCAACATCAGCCTCTGCCTTCACATACACATACACAATGTACGTGCACATAGATGTGCACACACAAGAACACACACAAACACATACAATGGAAGAAATACACAGAAGTCTAAAAGCTTCTGGCATCTGCGAAAAGGGACTAATGTGTTTTGATTAAAGCTGGAAATGTTACATTTTAATGTAGTGTTTTGTGTGTGCATGTGTTAGGGCATACTGAGGGTGATCCACTTTACTTTTTTTAAGTTTAATTAAAGCATAGTTCTTTAAAAAATGCAAATAGAAGAAAATGGAGGGACGAAGAGGTGAGTCAGCAATTAAAAGTACTTTCTCTCCCAGAGGACATGAGTTGGGTTCCTAGCATCCACAATGGGACATACACAACTTTCTGCAGCTCCAGCTTCAAAGGAACCGGTGACCTCTCTGGCCACCTACATACGTGTCACACACACACACACACACACACACACACACACACACACACACACACTCAAAATTATTTGACTAGATTATGTATATTCTACATCAGAGGAAATGGGAAGGCCGGAGGAGGATATCGGCTTCCTCATGATATGTATGTACACAGTGGAACCGCGAAAGTGGTGGCTGAGTGTTTAATTAGGAATAAGGGCAACGCAGCAGGAAGAGCAGCAGAAAGCTGAAAGTAAGGAGATTATGAGAGAGAAATGAGATAAGTAATAAGCCTAAAGTAAGAAAGATAGCAAGGTGAAAAATTATCCAACCTCCCTGAAAGGTAGCTTTGTAATATTTATCAAGTAATTAAAATATTAATATCCTTTGACCCAGTTATTTTACATCTCAGAAGATAACCCAAGGGAGAAATGCTGAAATCTGAAAAATAACCATGCTTGACTCACTCTGTATGTAGTTTATAAGTAAGAATGGAAATGGTTGCCTCAATGTATAATCTTGGAAATGATAAAATAGTAGCTTATAGGATGAAAGCATTATTTTTTTTTTAAAAAAAATGTAAACTATATGATGGCATGAGAATCTTGTTATGCTGTCGGGCTAGTTATCCATATATCCATGGATAAAAATGTGTGTGATGTGGGGATCAGTGGGTGTTCCTAATGACATGCTATGATGAAAACATACAAAGCTAAAATTAAAATTTTGCTTCTGAGTGAACATTACTCAGATTTTACTCCGTGAAGTGTCTTCTGAGGATAAAGCTGACTGTAAAGGCTGTGGAAGATGCTAGGGAGATGGTCTCTTAACTGGTTTTCCTCAGACATCCTCGTTAGAACCTTAGGGGTAAAAGGTCTCTGTTTTGCTTTAAATCTGTGTATGGGTTTTGTCTAATGAGAAAACTCCAATAAGAATCATATATGATAAAACAGTGAAGAGAATTATATTGCAGAACTATTAGCAGTTTGGAAAAACACAAAATTGGTATGTGTGTATGTGTCTGTATGTATTTATAATCTCATCATACAAAAATGTGCTCCATCAAGAGAGGGAGGCAGAGAATTCTCTAAAATGTCACCTGTTTCTGGGTAGCAATCTTAGAGTGACATTTCTCTCTCTGCTCCATTTTCCTTACGCTTATCTGTAGAGGAAGATTTTTCTGTGAACCTTGAGATTGTTATGTTAAATGAGATAAGGCAAACAGAGAAAGAAAAATCTTATATGATGCCACAGATATGACCTCTTAAAATTGATAGAAATTAAAGGTAGAGTGGTAGTCATCAGAGGTCATGAGAAACAGGGAAAGCCAGGCATGGTGTTGCATGTCTTCCATCCCAGCACTTGGAAGAAAGAAGCAGGTGGATCTCCGTGAGTTTGAGGCCAGCCTGGTCTACATAGTGAGTTCTAGAATGGCTAGGGATATGTAAAGAGACCCAGTCTCAAAAAGCAAAACAAAAACACAAATCAAACAAGCATAAAAAGAAAAAAGGGGAAGAGAAAGGTTATGTGATAGGCACAAAGTTACTGCCACCTAACCCTAACCCTAATGCCAGGAACAAGAAGTTCCACTGTGCTGTCACTCAGCGGGAAGACTGTGCGTGCTATGATGAAGCATTTTGGATATTTGTTCTTAAGGTTTCCTACATGTATATACTATACATTTAACATTTTCCCTCACTCCTTCCTGCTCTTGTGAGCCTCTCTCTCTCTCTCTCTCTCTCTCTCTCTCTCTCTCTCTCTCTCTCTCTCTCTCTCTCTCTCTCTCTCTCTCTCTCTCTCAAAAAAAAAAAAAAAGATATCAGGAAAATAAAAAATCAAAGCAAGCTGACCCCGGTATGTGTTAGACACACATTTTCCTATCTAGCTCCTGTGAGGGCTCACTCTCCATTACTAGAGCATCTTGGCTGAACAGTCTGATTGAAACACTCATGGTCTCTTTAATCTCCAGAAATCTAATTTGTGATAACTACTCTTCAGAAAAAGAAATCCTGTTGTCACCAACATAGACTCTCCAGTTCTAAGCTCAACTTCCTTCTTAAATGCATAGAAACAGCAAATGATTATTTTTAGAGAGGCAAAGCTATGATTTTACTTTTCTGAAATGCACATTATAGCAGGAAAAGGACTTTCATTTTCTTTTTTATAAAAGAGCTGTTTATGATCTTTGCCTCTGTTTTGTTATCAAGCTACTGATATCATTCTTGAGTTTCTTTGTCTTCTTTCTACCAAGGCAATACCAAAGTCACAACTCTTCACAGGCATGATGAACTTGTTTATCTATAATTTTGTTCCCCTATGTTTGTGTCTTTTGTTTGTATTTTCTTTATTACTATAATAAATATTTCTCATCGCAAACTCAAAATCATTACAGACATTCATAAGGTACAAAGACCTGCTTTTAAAAGATGGGTAATTTGATTTTTAAAAATCACTCTGAAGCATAGAAATAAAATACCTCATGGTATTATTCTGCATATATGAATTCTAAAAATTTTGATCTCACAGAAGTTCAGAATGATATGAAGTCTACCAGAAGCTGACAGTTCAGGCAGGAAGGAGGAAGGGATAAGTTCAGTAGTAGGTACAAGCTACATTGAGATACAAGCAAGAAGCTCTGGTGTGCTATTACCCAGTAAGCAGAGTACAGTCCACAGCTATGTACTGCACTGCCTACAGGCAGAAAGACTGAATATTTTCTCTATGAAGAAATAATGAATGTTCTAGGAGACGGTAGATTAAACATGATTTGAATATCTCTCAACCATGCGCACATGTGCGTGTGTGTATGTGTGTGCGTGTGTAAGACTTTATTAATATGCATGACTTCTATGTTTCTATAAAGTTGTATTATAATCAGAGAAATGAACCTGGAATGCTGATATGACCATTTTTACTTACACTCAAACTTTCGAATATTTTCTATCTTCAGCTGTGAGTAAATATTTTTTATAAATAACACATATTGCAGATTTAAAATGTTCACTTTTGGGTAAACTTTAAGAGATTCCTGTGGTGGATAATTTAGAGGAATTATTATTGGTTTAAGGATTACTTTTGAACTTCAGTTTAGCTGCTAGGCACAGTTAAGCACTAATCAATAAAGAAAATTTTCACCCTGTCAATCATGCTGCTTCGATATAGGGTCTTAAAGTTTATCTTTGTTAGTATTAGTGCTTATTATGAGTTTTGATGTTAAGTTTAGGCATTTAGCAATTGTTATTTTCCTTCATTGTCAGAAGTATGTAGTCAGTCAGAACATGACTTACTTGTCTTTGAAAAGCCATAGTAACCATTCTGTATTTACTCAACATTTACTAAGATGGCTTCACACAGTTTTTTTTTCTTTTGTATGTTCATTTATATATATATATATATATATATATATATATATATATATATATATATATATATATATATATATAAAGTCGTTTTTATCCATGTATCACCTGCTCCCCCTCCCTTCCCTCATTCCAGTTCCTCCCAGTCAGCCTTCAGCAACCCTCTTCCCCATCCTCCCATCCCCTCCCTCAAAGGGCAAGAAGTCCCAAGGCAGGTCAGCTCACCAAGGCACATCTACTCCAGACAAGTACAATTTCCTCATCCCAGTATCAAGACTGGATTAGGTGTTCCTTTGCAGGGAATGGGCTCCAAACAAATCCAATTTCCTCATCCCAATATCAAGACTGGGTTAGGTATTCTTCTTCAGGGAATCAGCTCCAAGGTGCCAGCCCACACATAGAAACACAGTCTGATCCCACCCCTCAAGGCTCCAAATACTGCCCATGCCAGTAGACAGTTGCCTGCCCTTGGAGGACCCAGCTCCTGTTCCCAATGGTACAGTACAGCAGTGGCTGTTCTTGATTCAGTGAACTACCCAGAGCTCCAGCCAGCCATCTAAGGGCCTTCTCCTCATAATCCCTATCCCCTGTGCATACAGACTTTCCTCTCCTGCTCTCAGCTGGACCAAGAGCTCTGCCCAGTGCTCAGCCATACATCTCTGCCTCCACCTCTATTAATTGTTGGATGTAGGTTCTGTGATGACACTTAGGGTGGTTAGTCATTTGATTATAGGGGAAGCCCTGTTTATGCACCCCCCCCCACCCCACTATTGGTTGGAGACCTAGCCAGGGACATCCTGTGAGTTCTTGGAGGTTTTCCTAGCACCTGGGCTCTTTCCAACCCAACATTGGCTTCCTCTATCAAGATACCCATCCCTTTTACCCCCTTTTTGTTGCTCCTCTCACTCAACCATCTCCTTCTCTCATGATTTGTTCCCACCTCTTCTTGGTTGCAATCCATTATGATCCCAATTTGCTAAGGAGATCTTCTCTATTTTCTCTTCCTAGCGGAAACTCTGCATGTCTCTCTTAAGTTCCTTCTGATCCAAAGCTGTTCAGGGTTGTGGTTTGCAGCTTGAGTATTCTTTGCTTTCTGTCAAAAGTCCACTATGAGTGGGTACACCCCATGCCTATCTTTCTGAGATTATGATACCTCACTCAGGAGGATATTCTCCAAATCCATCCATTTGCCTACAAATTCTAGGATGTAATTTGGCCTTTTTCCTTTGCAGCTCTTAGTATTTTTCTTTGTTCTGTAGGTTTAATGGCTTGATTATTATGTAATGAGCAGACTTTTTTTTTGGGGGGGGTCTAGTCTATTTGGTGTTCTGTAAGCTTTTTATATATTTACAGGCATTTCCTTCCTTAGGTTGGGAAAGTTTTCTTCTATGATTTTGTTGAATATATTTTCTGTGTTTTTGAGCCTGTATTCTTCTCCTTCTTTGATTCCAATCATTCTCAGCTTTGATCTTTTCATGGTGTCCCAGATTTCCTGGATGTTTTGTTTAGTGTTTTAAAAGTTAAAACATTCTGGTTTAGTGTTTTCTTTAACTGATTTATCTATCTCCACTATTGAATCTTCCACTCCAGAGATTCTCTCTTCCATCTCTTGTATTCTCTTAGTTCTACTTGCATCTGTGGTTCCGGTTTATTTCTTCAGGTTTTCTATTTCCAGCTTTGCCTCGGTTTGTGCTTTCTTTATTGCTTCTATTTCAAATTTTAATTCCTGGAATGTTTCTTTCGCCTGCTTGTTTTCATTTTCTTGGTTTTCTTTATTTTCTTTCAGGGATTTGTTCATTTTTTTCCAATCCTTTTGTTTGTATTTTCTTCTATTTCTTTAAGGGAGCTTTTTATATCCATCCTCTTTTTAAGCTTCTATTATCTTCATAAAGTTATTTTTAAGGTCATTTCCTTCTGTTTCCTCTTTGTTGTTATGCTCAGGTCTTGGTGTTGTAGAACCATCAGCTTCTTCTGGTGGTGTCTTATTCTTCATATTGTTAAATGTATCTTGCACTGGCGTCTGCCTATTGCTTTCTCGGTCCACTCTTAGTCATCTCTTGGTCAGTTGTGGACCTAGGTGTCTCCAGTAATTGCAGAGGCTGCTCCTAATCGGCTCTTAGTTGGCTGTAGGCCAAGGAAGTGTGTATCTCCAGTTATCACAGGGGTCGTTAGTTGGTTCTTAGTCAGCTGTGGACCAGGAGGCTTTGGGGTCTCCAGTTGTTTAGATGTGTGATGATGCAGATTATGGTTTGGGTGGAGTTTGGCCCATAGGATGTCCAGCTGTGTTTTGCTGGGGATTGGGACTGCGGGGAGGGGACTTTCCCAGCTTTCTTTTGTTTAGGGCAGAGCTAAGTGTGGCTGAGGTGCTGGAGGCTGTGCCCAGGCCAGGGTTTGAATACCATGGTCTCTGTTTGGCCTGAGGGTTGGGTTGGCACTCACCTATTAGTCAGCTGTGGACCACGAGACTTCATGGTCTCCGGTTGTTGAAGTGTGACTAGAAAATTTGACTTGAAAAATTAATAACTCTACTGAATCCTCAGGCCAAAAAGTGAAGATCCTGTCTCCACAAATCCTCAGACTGAAAGCCTGAGTCCTCAGCCAAAAGGAAAGGGAAGCAGAAGGCAGAAGATACCATACTTATAAAGAGATGATTAAGTCAATGCAATGAGAAAGAAAACATATTTAGAAAACATATATCTGGCATCACAGTTTGAAATTGTACTTAAGCTTAATTCTAACTCTATTATCTAGGGTTCATGATACTTGGCAACTTTTTAAAACTCATAACTAAAGATTAAAAATGTTCTAAATTTTGTATTAAATTTTACTTTCTTTCTTTCTCTTATGTGCGAGTAGCAAGTGTGTGTGTGTGTGTGTATGTGTGCACGTGAAGAAAAAAAGTCTCATAAAAATTACGGGCTTAGAATCTAAAACATGTGTGTTATGTAAAAGGCATTTGAGGAAATAAGCCATTAAAGTTAAAGTTTTTATAAGGACTTGCAAATTTCAGATAATAGAAAAACCTGAAATAAAATAAAAATAAGTAACCTTAAAATCATTAAAAAGCTATCGAAAAGGTCTCAGAACACAGGAAAGAGACCCAATGGGTCCTAGTTTGGTTTTGTTGCTGAGATAAATACCCCATGACCAAAACCAACTTGGTAAAGAAAAGGCTTGTTTCAACCTTACAGGTCGCATACAGTGAATTGCTGAAGAAATCCAAGGCAGGAACTCAAAGGCAGAAGCTCAACCAGACACTACAGAGGAGGAATACCACTGCCAACTGGCTTGCTTAGCTACGGGCCAGACTCACCTGCCCAGGGCTGGCATCACCTGCAGTGGGCTGAGCTCTCTTGCATAAACCAGAAATTAAGAAACTACCCCACAGGTATGCCCTCAGGCAAATCCAAGGTTGGCAATTCTTCAACTGATGATTCCTTTCCCTGGGATGTGTCAAGTTGACAAGATCAGCCATCATGCTATGGTGATTAAAGGGCCAGCATATTTGAAAAGGGTTAAAATTATTTTTTTAAGAAATAAAAAAAGAGCTAGCAACGCTAGGCTAGGCCAGGCATTTACAACCAAAAAGAGAGAAAAAGAAAAAAAAATTCCACTGAAAGCTCACTTACAGCAAACTAGACATTTGCCTGTGGGAGAATTTATGAACTGGAAGCTATGGTGGGAAAAATTAGCTCTAGGACCACTCAACTAGAAAATGAGATGAGACACTGTAGTTAGAAACGAATGGGAAGAGGAGGAAGCATATTCCTAGGGATAATGTTGGAGACTTTTGCACAACGGATGAAAACTATGGCTCTTCAAACTCACAGGATAACTCAAAGTCTCCCCCATTCAGGTGCATCCAGATGGCTGGGTACCACAAAGCTGGTTCTAATCAGGGTTTTGGTACTTTTTCTTTTTTCTTTTCTCTCTCTTTTTTGTGTGTGGGGGTAATTTGAGATTTGAAACAGGGTGTCTCCATGTATCCCTAACTTTCCTGGACTCTCTATGTAGATAAGACTGGCTTTGTACTCATAGAGATCCATTTGCCACTGCCTCCTGAGTGCTAGAATTAAAAGCATGAAAAACTTTACATTTTATAGTTTACATTTTGGTACAATGTTTTTCCACAAATCTGGGAGAAATGAACTGAAAAGAAACTTTTTTTTTTTTTAGGAGTAACTATCTCAGGTATTCTGTTGCAGCAATGTAAAGATGCCTAAGACATTGTCTTAAATAAATGTAAGAAATCAATTTGAAATGGATATGAATGTAACTCTTTTCATTAACATTCAATAAATGGGTTGGTTGCTATTGAGAAACACTAAAAATTATAATCAAAATATAAGCCATAGCATAAAGTAGTAGACAAATGCAACATAATACTATTAAAGTCATTTACAGAAAATTTTACAGAGAAAATAGCACTTTTAGAAAACCTTCGGATTTTCATCAAAGTGGGCCAGAAGGATCCAGACTGAGAATTTAGTGTGGGTACATAAAATCACCTTGGACTGTTCCCAAACAAGTCTGGGGCACTTTAAATAATAATGTGAAAGTCATCTCCCTTCATCAGCTCTGTTACATTTTCATGGGAATTAATACTTGTCGGTGGAGGAAGCACCCAATCTACAAGAGAGGCTCGTGGTTGTCTGCCTCCTGATGCATGAAGGACAGAAGGAGATGAGAGGGGACATTACAGTAGTAAATTGCATATTTTCAATGCACACTGTTCAGGAACGATGCTGGAATCCTCATGCGAGGCTTAATTTATGGAAAATGATGAAAAGCCAAGCCTTGTTATGGTCTGGATCCAATTTGCTTTTGACAGATTATACATTCTGCCTTAAAAAACAATGTTAACAATGCCAGTAAGGTCACAACACTTATCCCATGTCACCAAGATCAGCATAAATCCAGATTATTCTGCCATGTCATCTGCTGAATTCATCCTGCCATTTCCCAATGAGGTCAGAATTCTGAGAAGTGATTGTTTATTCCTGTCTTGAGAGAGGGCACTACTGTCCACAGAACACATCAGGCAGCAGATAAATATTTTAACTGGATGGTGCCAGCTCTTGTCACCATCTGATCAAATTATTTAAATGGCATATACCCCACCCCACACACACACATACACATACTTTGGCTTTTCAAGCTCAGAGATCTATTTGCCTCTGCCTGAGAACTGGGCTTATAGGCATGCACCCCCACTGCCCAGCAAATCATCTCTTAAAAGCTTATGTCCAAAAGACTTTCAGAGAAAATGATAATTCGAGTACACAGACATGTGTTGGCTAATTCACCTCATCCGAATTTGCATCCCATCAAGCTTCTTAGGCCGAGATTTGTCAACACAAAAACAGTATTCTCACACTCAAGGGGAACAAGAAAGAATTCATGCTGGAGCCAGAACGTATATGAGTGACCACCACCCAGGAACATATAGATTTGTTACAGTAACTCCATGTTTTCAACGCAGAAGTAATTTTCATAGAGTTACATAATGATAGAACAGAGAGAGTTATAAGCCAAGGTATTTACTGAATACATTGATGGAAACAATAAATAGTGGTGACAACAGCACGGTGGGGGAATCTCAACTCTGCCTCAGATGCTGCCTGATAGCATTCTCAGCCCTTTGATTGGTGGAGAAGAGAGTTCTGTTAATACATTGTAAAAGTTTGTATCTGTTCTCAGGATGTTAGGTATGAAACAGCTAGGCAAGGGATGTCTATTTGGCAGGCTAAAGACTGCACAGAATAAATTGTGATAAGGCTCTGAAACAGTAACATTACAAACTCCACCATCACGGAAGTGTTAATCAGTAGGCTTCACTTCTTTCAAGGGTTCTGGTCCATATTTCTCTCTACCTTTGATCAGACCCACACTTCATCTTTCTTCCTAGACTCGTCCAGAGCTATGGATCTCCTGATACTTACATAGCGAATGTTTCTCTCAGTTTGCCTCTGAGGAGTTGTTTCTGTAAACGTAAGACACCTAATCACCCCATTTGGATCCATCTCCTTTCCTTGGTAACTGCCTCAAGCTGCTGTCTGAGCATCCACTCACAGCTTGACTCAGGGTCTGGGATGGCCTGTCAAGGCATGGACTGTATACACTCCTCTTTGAAGTTGGACATAGCCTCAGTTCCAGGGATCTAAGCTGTTGCCTACCCTGTTGCCTTTTATAGACTTACCTAGCCACTATAAGTATTTCCTGTTTCAAAATCTCATTGTAGTTGCTTCTTATTTTAAAAGCATTCAAATAACCAAATTTTTGTTTCTTTAAAATTCTGAACTGGTAAAGCCCTACAAACAGCTGTACATATTTTATTTATGCATTATTTTAACCAAGTAGTACCCTGTTGTAGAATATTATTTTAAGGTGTGTTATTTTTGTTTATGCTCTGGAACATTTATTTAATGATGCAAAGATGTGTTTGATTAAACAAAATTCATGAGCACTCAGGAGGCTGAGTCAGCAATTAGCTGGCAGGAGGGAGGAGCCAAGTGGAGAAGGGCTTTTAAGGAGGGTCTATTGAAGGACTCCAGCAAACAGAGGAAGAGAACTACTTTCAATTCCTCCTCTCCGAGGAGCAGAATTCCACCTTAACCTTTGAATCTTGAGTTTTTTAGGACAGAGATGTAAGTTAAATTTCCTTCATAGATTTGAAAGAGTCTGTGTCTGAGGGAACAGAATTCCCTCAAGCAGAGGATTCTGCAGCCTAACTGGTGCTATAGCATCAGAGTCACAGTTGCTGGTTGGATAGTCATGGTTTAAAAGGCATAATAATAATAATAATAATAATAATAATAATAATAATAATAATAATGGATCGTAGTATCAGGATGAAATTCAGCAAATTTAAAGTTTAGCACCAGCTCTGGTTGCTCTGAGTAAGCCTTAATCCACACCCAAATTGCCAAGGGGGAAGGTGGAAGAATAAGGCATAGGGAATGCCTCCAAAGGTAAAGAGTCTGAACAAATGTTACCATGACTAGCAGCCATCAGTTAAATGAGAAGTGGGTCTCAAGGTTCACAAAGTATTTGCGCCAAGGAGAAGAGAAGAGTTTAGGCATGAAGAGACCTGGTCTCCATCCTTGGTTGGCAGCTAACCCCTGGATGACCTTCAGTCACTTACGCTTTTTAAATTTCAGTCTCTAAAATGCTAAAGGTTAAGGCTGGAAATCTAGACCACCAATTGTTTGCTGACATTGTGCACTGTTTTCTTCTGGAATCAACCTCTAAGATGTTACAGAAAGGCACAATGCTGAATACTGTTCATAAAAAAATGTGCTTTGATGGACAGGGCACTGCTTTTACAGCCCAGCTTCTCTGGGCTCAGAGTGTACAGCTCCTCTTTCAGATAACATAGAGTGAAGCACCTTTTCAATCTCAGTTCTGCATCTGTAAACTGAAAACAATAATATTTGCCTCTAGGGCTGCCCATACAATTTGACATAGCCCGTGTCAAACAGTATCAGCCAGATATAGTGACTCCCAGTACTTCTGGAAGGCTGAGGTAGAATTTCTGCAAGTTCAAGGCTAGTCTGGGTTACAGAGTGAGATCTGCCTCAAAAGCAAGCAAACAAAACAAAATCCTTAAAACCCCTCAAAGCAATAAAACAATATGTAAATGCACACATGTCGTTAGAATACAGTCAATGCTCAATAAAATAAATAAATCAGGGGTCAGTTTTAATGGTTAATACTGTTGTTTTATTGTTGACTTAAAAAGCTAGTATTATTGTCACAGGGTTTAGTGCTCTAAAAAACTTCAAGAGTTTGGAAAGATGACTCGGTAAATAAGTATTTATGCATGAGAGCCCGAGTTCAGATCCCAAGAATCCTCACAAAACATCAGTGCTGTGGGACTATGCTTTTGTACGCTGTAAGTATTTGTCCCTTGTATTGGTTTAATAAGATGCTGAATGACCAGAAGGCAGGCAGGAAGTATGGGTGGGGCTACCAGACTAAAACATCTCTCTCTGGGAAGAGGAAGAAGAGCAGAGGCGTATGCCAGCCAGACTCAGAGGAAGCAAAACTAGAACACTGAACTGAGAAAAAGGTACCAAACCATGCAGCTAAACATGGATAAGAATCATGGGTTTTTTTAATCTGGAAGTTTGACTTTGGGGCTTATTTCACTTACACGTTTAAACACCATAAAACTTTGAGGAAAGGTTTCTTTCTATGTGGCAATTATCACAACAAAGCTTTAGCTACAGCCTGCATAGATACTCCCTAGAAAATCAGCAAAGCACCTGTTGAATCAGTTCTACTGGTTGATGAACAGAGATCATGGCTAGTGACTAAGAAGGAGTGATTTGTGATAAGCATCCGATAGATTCTACTGTTGGAGTTCTATTCACTGAGACACTAAGCTCAGGATAAGGACCTAAGCAATGCTCAGAATATTGGGGGAATTCAGAAGGATCACTCTGTAGAATAGCAAAAGATCACCAGGTTGTTAGACAACATATACTCCAGTCTGGGTAAGCAGACATCAGTCATTTTCCTTCCTTTGAAGAAAATAAACCTACTTGTTTAACAATTCAAGGTCCTCCAGTGCTTTCTGTAAACTGTGTCTCCTACTTTTAAAACACACCACACACATACACACACACACACACACACACACACACATACAAACACAGAATGACTTGTACATCATATGCATACACCATACACACAGACATTCACAAGCGCACACAAAAAAGAACTTGGTAACTGCTAAGCTATTTAAAACATCAAATATATTCCAAATGCTGGAATTTAAAAAGCACATTTCCCATACTTTTTCTAAAGTTCCACTGTTCATATTTGCTCTGTGATAGCTTAGTATTTGCAGGTAACCAGGGTTTAGACAGGTCTCACTAAGTAGTCTGAGCTGACCTGCAACTGGCTATGTAGACCAAGCTAGTCTCAAATCTACAGAGATCTCTCTGACTCTGCCTCCCAAGTGTTGGAGTTAAAGGTATATGACATCACACCCATTGATTTAATGGCAGTTTTAATAACCTATAAATGTGAAGTTATATGAAAAACAGGTCATAGAGCACACACATCTGATAAAGATATTCACTATAAAAGAAAAATGAATAGTGTTTGCTTTAATGAGACAATAGTATCTCTGCTTGAGGAAAGAATGGCTGCTCCCAAAGTGGAAGGGTGTCTAAAAAACAGTTTTTTTTTTTCCATAGAATTCCTTGGGTTTTAATTTCATTGAGCACTAACCATAATATTTTAAAAAGAAATAACTGCACCTTTACTATTAAAAGCTGTTCTTCAAATTCACGGTTGGAAGTAAAAATCCCATATGCATTATCTAATTTGCATGAAGGTTCCTAAGTGTGTAGATCACAAATGAATAAGAACCTAAGTCCTCTGGCTGCTGCTGGGTCCCTTTCTTGCTTTGCCACTTACAGCAGAATAACAAGGTTTGCAGGCACCGAGGATGGTTGAAAAAAAGGATACAGATTCTCCAGTGTTGTTCCTCCAAGTGCAAACTGACCTAGTTATGGTTGCCATGGAGACGGTAAATTTGAATTTAATAGTACTCTCTAAAGAAGTAGAAATGTAGCTGCACAAAACACTGAGATCCGTCTGAAGCTCAGCTTTGAAGGGTGAAGAAACTGAGTCAGAGGGGCCTGTGTTTTCATCCTGCACCAACAGGGATGCTGGAAGATCCTAGGGAAATCTCAGAAGTAATGTGTTTTTCAAAGTCATTCAAGCTGTTTCCAAATAAATAAATAAATAAATAAAAGCTTCTTAGTGTAAGTAACTTACACTAAGTCCTTGCTACACTTATTTAAAACACCCCTTTCTCACTGTTATCCCTTATCTACAGCTTTCCCCTCCCAGCTGCAGAAGCACATGCATCTACTTGGAGTCACTCTTCTGAGTTCCTACGATCAACAGTTTTCTGAATGAAAGAAAGATGAAAAAGGAAATGCCCGAGAAGTAGAATGGTTGCTTATTTTACCTTGAGTCCGTAGGTCATTTGATGACCATATTTTATGGGTCTACACCATCTAATCTTGAATATAATGCTGGTGCTGTGAAGTGCACAGTTAACTTTCAATTGTAATATTATGGTTTTCTTCTATAATAAATGTTTCTGAATTACCTATATTTACAATAAAAAGTAGACTATGTAGAGCCAGAATAAAAGTTCCTCTGTTTCTGTCTCATACCTAGAAGCCAGATACTATCAAGTGGGTGCAGAACTTAGGAAATTAAGGTTGGAGAAATTTGTGCAAGAGGAAATAACAACAATCTCTTAAATGCTTCCTGGAAATGAGATTAGCTCATCTCCTGTTTCATTTGCTTTTGCCCAAGTCACTATCCTGCTGAGCAACTCTTATTAATGAATGGATTCTGGAAGATCATCTACAACAGGAAATTGATTCCTATGATGTGTTTGAGACCCTGGCAATTGCTAACTAGTTTTCAAAGATTCCAGCAGCATATTTTCTTGCTTATGTGGCTGGTTTGGCTCAAAGGCCATCCCCTGCACTTGTGAAGATGTTTCCCCATCCAAGATAAATCTCCCCCACACCCTCTCAACACAACCTTGAAAATCTTGGAATGCATGATTCATTACAGCAGAGACAAAGGCCCGACTCTGCTCATAAGTCATCGCTAAAATTACTTCGGTCAAGAGGATGAAAACATTAGACGGTTTCCCTCCTTCCTGTCTGCAGCTCCATCCATTGTTGCTGACAGGATTATTATTATGCTGCTGCCCGGCCAGCACATTAGCAGAAGAGGTTGCTTTCAGGAAGCATTCTGGAGGATATACAACAACAGGGAGTTAAATAGGGAGCCATAGAGCTGGCTTTATGACCACCTCACAGATGCATTAATGACCTCACCTTTGAAGAAATAATATTCTCCAATTTTGCTTTTATTTTGGATTCTACTACCTTCCCTTTCTGGGAACCAAAGCACTGGGGTAGAGAGGGTGAAGCGATGCCCCTCTCCATGTACTGGTAGGCCATGCATCATCTGAAGCTGTAGGACCTGATCTCCAACAATATTTACTGACTTTGTGTTGTTAGGCAGGGTGGGAGCAAAGACAAATCATTTTGAAAGCTCAAACCCCACCTTGAGTCAAAGGGTAGAAAGAGCAGCATCCACTGTGAAGGAAGTACTGATGAGTGAGTTCAGAGGAAGGAGGAAGTGATCCTTTTCAGAGGACAGGAGGGAACCATCACAGAGCAAGGCTCCTTAAAGCCGGGGTTCAAAGGATATAGAAGACTTCATCAGAATAGGGAAGGTGATTCTAATTCCAAGAAATGGCTTAAACAAAATTCCCAGTGTGAACAGAATCCAGGACACGTCCAAGCATGTGGATCAAACTGTTTCTGAAAGGCAGTCCCAGAAACATCTCTCCTTAACCAGGTAGGATTTATATTTGAGATCTTGATTGAAGTGACCCTAGATGACTTCCTTTGGGATCCCTGAGCCTCTGGATGAGTATGAGGTGCCCCCCAAACTTCTGCATCAGAAAGAAGTTTGAATGAGGCTCCACCACACGGTCAAAAGAAGATGCCTCGGTTCACCAAAAAAAGGGCAAATTTGGTCAAGCCAACGCTGCTTTGCTAACAACTACATTGGGAGTGTGAGTTAGATCTGCTTAGCTGAGTGAGCCCTTTCCAATTTCCTGGGCCCCCAAGCTATAAACCACAATACACTATTACAAGCAGCTAAAGCTTGGGAAGGGGCTTGTTATTCAGCAAACAATAATTAGAATGGTAACTAAACGGGATTGTTCCTAGGTTGTACCGTCCAATGCTGCTCCTAACAGTGAACCAGGATCCCTCCTGTATTAAATAAAATTGCAATTAGACATCTCAACATCATCATTTCATCCAAGTAATATAAACTCATCATATTGAAATACCTTTGTATGTAGACAGATTAGAGACCTTGTTTTTGCCTGGTTGATGATCCAATAAAATGCCCACTCAAAGTTTCTCTGAACTGTCCATTTTCATTTCTGAGATGGAGATTCTAAATACACTGACTCAGTAAATGTCCAGGTAGGTAATAAGCAAGGGAAATGCAGTCTGCTTGCTTAGTACCTGCTAAACACTCTTCAAATACGCTCACAAGCACCCCGACAATGGCTTGGAGAAGAGAAGTCTTTATCTTACCCGAATAGCAAAAGTTCAAGGGAAGTGGCTGATAGTGCTGGCTTAGCAGTGTAACGGTGTAAGAAGTCATCAATCTTTGGCTCTCAGATACAGGGTGGCTGTTACTGCTCCACGCAGAAGAGGTTGGAGCCAGTTGCGCATGCTCCTTTTTCTAGGCAAAGAAAAGCTTCTTCATCAATACCTTGACCCTTATTCTGGACTAATCCTAAGGTGCCAGGCTCAAGACCAAAGCAGCGGGGCCACTTTATTTATTTTAAAAAAGAGAGAAAATTGCCATTGATTGGTTGAGCCTAGTGTTGCCTTGAGTAAAATGATGGTTCTGGTCCTTCTAAAACTGACAACTGGGACTGGGTGTAAGAACAAAAAAAGGAAACCACTGGTCTGCCCCGGTCATTGATGGAAGACAGTATGGTTAGTTAGCTTTTACCACCATAACACGATCCTGAGGAAAGGTGATTTATCAGAGGAAGTATTTGTCTTGCCTCACAGAGGTTTCAGGCCATGCTGGCTTGCCTACTTCTGGGCCTTTGCAAGGCAGAGAATCTTGGGAAAAGCTGGCGATGGAGAGAAGTCAGCAGTCAGAGAGAAAAAGAAGAGTCAGGGAGAAAAGATGATCCTATCCCAGCATGCCTCAGTGGCCCCAGTTCCTGCTTCCCAGCATCCCTTCGTAATGACATCATTTTATGTATCCATCCATCAAGGGGTCAATCCATGGCTTAGGTCAGAACCCTCAGGATCCAATTGCTTTCCAAATTCCATTACTTGTTAGCTAACATCCTTCCAACCCCAATATATGGTCTGGAAATCATTTCAGATTTAAATCATGGCAGTAGTTTTGACTATTTTTAGGTTTGCATGGAAAATATCTAAAGTCAGTGAGATGGCTCATGGGGTAAAGGTGCCTGCCACCAAGCCCTAATGGCCTGACTTCTTCCTCTGGTCCCATATAGAGAAGGAGAGAACCGAATCCTCAAACTGTCTTCTGACCTCCATTTGTGAACCAACATACACATTTTTTTGCAATTTAAAATAAAATATCGTGAATAATGAAACACATTTGCCATAGAATCTATAGTAGCTATGATATTTGTATGTGTGTGTGTATCCATCATTAAAAGTAAAAATAATAAATCTACCAGAATGTTAATGCTAGCTAATATGTTTGTTTTAGAAATAGAAATTTGTTTCGGAAATATTGACAGATTTAGGAACTGTTTGAACATATCATAACTTCACATTTGCTTGTGTGTGTGGATGTGTCCAATTGAAAATTTAGGTTAATACAAAAAAATCATATCTAGAAAAAATGATGACTTAGGAAAACACAAAATCAGCTGATGTCCTTTACGCATTACCAGTGGTCTCATTCCTGACTGTGTCATGGCCACATCTATCATCTTGTGTTATATTGCTTTGTGATTTCTAATGCTTCTGCCATTTTCAGATTCACATACTCAGCCTTTCTGAAGTTCAAAGCCACAAGCAAAGGCCAGGACGTCTTTAAGATAAAGGGTGACACTGTAGCAATCACATATTTCTTAGACATGTAAACTGGGTGGCACAGTGGCCTACCCCGAACCCCAGGACTCAGGAAGATGACGCAGGAATGAACTCTTGCTGGGTTAGTTAGGCTACATACTGAGTTCAGGTTCAGCCTACATAAAGAAGCACAGACTTTATGTCAAACACCAAAGCAATGCCAGTTACGGTGGCTCATGCCTTTAATTCCAGCATACATACAAGAGGGAGAGACAGGCAGATCTCTGTGGGGTCAAGGCCAGTGCCCTCTACATAGTGAGTGCCAGGCCTGGCAAGGCTACATTGTGAGACTATCTAAACAAGCAAGCAAACAAACAAACCCAAAGCAATATAGGATCAGGAGGTGGCACGGTGGATAAAGCACTTGCTGTCCACGAGAAGGAGCAGAGCTCTGACTTGGAACATGCAAATGTCAGCAAGGTGTGACAGGCTAGCAAAACTAGCCATATAGGCCTGCTCTGGATTTGACTAGGAGCCTTGCCTCATTGAATGGGGTGAAATCATTTAGAGGGATTTCCAACAATAAACGACCTAGTTTACCCCATGTACACAAGTGCACATGTATACACAAATGCAAACATTCACACATATACACATGAAATTCCAGACATAAAAATAAAAAGTAAAGCAAGAAAATAAAAACATCTATTGTGTAAAAACAGATAAAATGGTTTTTTTTTTATTAGTTTTCTGTTTTTTATTGGCTGCTGACAGGATTTCTGAGTGTTTCATTTCTATATTTCCTATTCCCCCAAATTCTTATAATTTTACTGGCATAATTTTTCAGTTATTATACTGAAGAATATAGTCAACAGGTGAACAAGTGGGAAATATTAATAAATAATAAACCTCATTTTACAACCTTAAAATAGCTTTAAAGGCATTTATTCAATATACTTTGGAGAGCTTGTTCAAAAACCTCTCAATTATCTCAAATAAAAGACATTTAGTATGCCAAACTATATATAGATGCCACTGTAGTGAGGATTTATCATTTATCTCCTAAGGTAATTATGCAAATTACATTCATCCTACACATCTTGAGTTGGGAAGATGGTTTTTGTCTTTCTCCTTGTTTATAATCTTGTCTAGATGGAGTTGTGTAAGATTCATAATGACCAGGGGGAAGCTGGTGGTCCCTTTACAGAAGAAAATCTAGTTTTCTCCTTAGGGTCTCTTTTCCTTAACAAGGCTGCACACAAAACACTCAGCACATTCCCCAAGCTTCTGCGATCTCTCCCTTGGGAGATCTCAACAAACACAAGGAAAAACAACTTCAAACAATGAAGGGGCCATCCTGCTTTCCTCTGTTTCTCCTTCTTCACGCTTCCTGATTTCAAACCTGCCTCTTTTCACAGCCCAAAGTAATCTTCCCTTTCCCCTCACTTCACTGGTGAGGCTACACCATCCTAAAGACGTTAACCTTGAATCATCTATGATTTTCCTCAGGACCAAGACATAGGACAAGGCTGGGACCAGGAATGGAGGGATCCCAGGCAAAAGCAGCATGTGGTGAATAAGCTCAGAGAAGTTTCTAGGTTGGCGGAAAATCATTCTTCTCCAGTTCTTGACTCTTAGCAGGGCGGGGCGAATCACTCTCAAATGTCAATCTTTACTTCTTAGGAGATCTGATTAGTGTTTAGCCAGTCAGACTGTAGCAGAAGCCAGCACTTGAGGTCACATTCTCCAAATAAAAAAATAACCCTGTCTCCTTTGTTATGCCAATGCAAATTGTCATAGCTGCACACAGACTTTAGAGCCACAGGTGGAAGATCAGAGGAAAGTGGCACAGGGCTCCCAGCGGCCAGACGGTCACAACACAGTTCTCAGAGTGCACCTGCACACACCCATGGGCACACATTCAACCCTGCAGGCTGTGGGTTCTGCTAAGAAGTCCTTCCCTCCTCCCTGCCTCACCGTGCTCACTTCCCCACCCCCAGCCCTTGCCCCACACAATGGAGATTTTTGTTTGCTCCAGTAGCATGTGACAGTGGAGTCCCTGCTTTGCCTATATCAGTGCTTCAGGTCTCTCGGGTAACAGGTGGCAACTTCCCCTGTTGGATGGCAGATATAAAAAAGAATGACCTCATAGGGGTGGAGCTTGGGGACTCCAGGTAGCAGTCACAGACAGGTAACCCTGCAGAGAAGCTGTGTAGTTAGAAGGGGGCAGTTAAATGCCAAGGTTCACCCTGAGGCCTTTAAGCAACCAGCCATTGCCTGCAAACCTCAGAAGTTTGACTCATTGCCTCAGATGGAGCCCAGAGAAGCTGGAAAGGAAACCATGGGGAGCAAGAGAAAGAACCTGGCCTTCTTGAGACCCAGGCTGTACATGCTGGAGAGGAGGAAGACAGACACTATGGTGGACAGCAATGTTTCTGGGGACCACTCTGGCACCTTGAGAAGGAGCCAGTCTGACAGGACCGAATACAACCAGAAACTACAAGGTAACCACAGAAAAGGCCGCTGCCGCACACAGGTGGCCCCCTCCACTTCTGTTTTGGCTCGTTCCCATTTGCAGAAACACTTGAGACACAGGAGGAAATCAAATCCAACTTTCCCTTCTTATAAAAAAAAATTGCAAGGGGCTAATGAGATATAGAGAAAATTTTTATGATGCGAATCAACGGTTAAAAGGCAGCCTCTGAATTTTTCTTAATACCGGTCCATTTTCTCTGGTGAGAGTATATTCTTTTTTTTCCCTCTACCTTCCTTGTTCTTCTTCCTTCCCCCACTCAACCTAGAAAGGGGGAGGGATTTAAAACCTCCAAAAAAGGCAGTTTATCCCGGTAGGTGGCTCTGAGATGTCACACCGTGAACTCTAGCTACGAAACTGTGCTAAACCATGATTGAAGTTACCTTAAACAGGGATGTGAAACTATAATCGTGTCTGTGAAAAAAATAAGTGATGTTATAGTCAGTGGGATGCTGTGGAAGAGTTCCTGAAATCACTTCCGTGAGCATGCCCTTGGAGTGGACTGAATAGCATCCTAACGGGGCAGGGCTGTTACCACACTTAGGCTGAGGGACCACTGAGGAAGTAACCACTTTATTTTGCGATGGTGGAAAGCTAGTATGGCACAGTTATTATAACACATCTTCCATCTCCGGCCCTGGATTTCTATCTCCTTCTGACTGTCCTCCCTCCTAAAGGTCATTTGCTCCAGTATGGCTTCATTTGGTGTGATAGCAAGCAGAGCTGAGTCTCCACAGCTGCTCCTGTTATGTGAGCCTCCAGATCCCGTCACTCCTGTTTTGTGCACAATGCGGGCATGAACTCCTCTCATCCTATTGTGACTTGTCATTTTAGACTTTAAAACTGCAGCAGCACTAAAAGACCAATGGGCACACTTGGTAGCAGAATGGTTTCCCCAGAAACAGGCTTAAACTCATTTATGCAAATTAATCGACGCAAAGGCATTTAAATTAAATGTTTAAAAACTCTAACTAGGGCATAATACTTATAAAAAATTCTGTATGGCTCAACACTAAACCGCAGTCAGTCTTTATCCTTAAAGAAATTATTTTTAATGAGGGAGAAATAGTATTTGATCCTTCAAGGCAATGCTGGAAAGAATGCAAATTTTAGTCATTCACATTTGGTTTCCAATTATGACTTTTCAATTTTCTACATTCGAGATTTTTAAGAAAATGTCTTAAAATTTCTGAGCTCCCGTTTCCCTACCTTTGAATGTGAGACTAATGATATCTACCATATAGTGTTGAAGATTGAATTAGACCATGATGCAAACCTCTAGTCCTTTGGCTGACAGATATTATATGCTCTGTAAATCATAATAGCAGTTATTTTGAATTTTAATAATAATGAGCATCATAATAACAAGCCAAGCTGGATATTGGTCCAAACTTATATGACTCCTGTTCTTCAACTTCTTTTGTTCCTTGATTAAGATACAGGAATTCAAAAGTCTACCTCATCATCCCCAACAATGTTTCTTCCATCTGTTTCACTAATTAAGCATCTTTATGCTTCAGACTTTCTATCAGCAAAATAAATTAGAAATAATTTTTGGAATTTATTAAGTTTTACTCTTCCTAACTTCATCCAACAAAATAGGCCGATGGCCACAAAACACAGTGGGGCATTTGTTAGTTGCTTTGAGAAAGGCCTCTGCACATTTCATTCGGTTTGTGAGTTTTCTAAGCTCTGCTGCATTTTGTCTTTGAAAGTGGAAAATCTCATGTTCCACCATGTTCCTAGAAGTACTAGATGGGGTGGGGGGGTGGGGGGGTGGTGATCTCCAGGGAGTGTAGAAGGTCACGTCAGAGCTGTAACTTATCTGGACTCCCGAGAAGAAACAACTTTAGCTGTAATCCAGTAAAACCTAAATTCTAATGCCTAAGGAGACTTGCAGGATTCATTTTCAGCAGATGCTTCGGCAGCCACCACTATGTTCAAGGCAGGCAGTTTCGTGGGTTGTTTGTGTCCGATCCGGTTTGTTCAATGCCCGCAAAGGACTGTGGTCACATGACTCCTACAGCTCTACCTTATTGATTTAGTAAAGGGTTCACCTCCATCTTCCTTGGCACCGGTAGCCCCCAGAAAGCATTAAAAAAGACAACCTGGCTGGGATAGCACCCTAGAAAGGTGATCCAAAACCATTTTGAGGTTAGAATGCTTTCGAAGGCTGGAATTTCCAGGATTTCTCCAGTTCTTGGTTCATTCAGTCATTCTTCTTAGTGCTGTGTTGTTATTTGAGTAATCGACTGTTCCAGATCTCTGGAAGCCAGCTCGTTGGTTCTGAAAAATAGACCTTTCGTCCGTGTCCGTGAGTTTGCCTTTTAAATCACACTAGACAGGTTTTCTGTTGTTTTTATTATTTTTTAGTTTTTACAATATTTTAGCAGATTGAATTTTAAGTTGCAATAGTAATTTTTTTTTAAAAAAAAATGAAGCTTTGCATTAGGGCTACTGGAAAGGTGCAACAGAAAGCATCTCTAAAAATGATATTCTAATGACCTTGTAGAAGTTGTCTTCCCAGCCATTACTCCTGCTAACACTTTCTGTTGTTCAGGGATAGCTGGATGCTAACCCAGTGTTGGGTTTCTTTACTCCTGCAGCAGATTATTCAGTGAATTGGTATTGGTCATATACACTATATACCAGATCTTGTCTTAGTTAATGTTGAGCCAAATCACAAAGATAATGTCATTAAAAAAAAAACACATTTATTTCACTCTACAAAGCCTTCTAGTCTACTTGGGGAAGATAAGGAAAGTAAGCAAACAGATGGAAAAGAGCCGCTTGATGTAAGGTCTGGATCAAGGGTTCCAAACAACCATTGAGATGGAGGAAGTTATTAGGTCTCTAAGATAATCTGTAGACAGGGAGAAAGTACAGAGGGAAACTGTATTTTAACTTCTTCACTGTACTTCATCTGAAATATTATGTTCTTCCTTATTGCTTATATTGACTCTTACACGCCCTCCAATCTCTCGCCCTACCCATACTCCAGGAAAGAGACTTGCTTTGCTAATTGTTCCATTTCTGCATATAGAGTCAGGTCCAGCACAAATAACTAGTCAATACTATTGAACTATTCAACAACTATTCAATAGAACAGATGATTTGAATAGTCTGGCCCATGTAGGGAAAGGATGTGAGCAGACATCAAAGCCTGAATAAAACTTACGTGTGGGTGTGTGTCTTCATATGAGAAGATTCATACCTCCAGCAATAAATGATTGTTCATTAAAGCAAAACACACAAATATACAGAATTGCATACGTGATAACTACATTTTACTGGAGAACTATCTCATTTCTCACTCTGCCTTGTAGAGTACAGGGATCATACCTTGGCTCATTCTTCTCCCATATATTATAATCATACATCATACCGCCTTACAAGTTAACTCAGTTCCTAATTCACATTCTGCTGAGGGACTTAGAGATGAAGCAAACAGGGGAATCTTAAAGGCTGTTGTAAACATTTAGGATTTCATGTATGATTACCTGTGTATCCCTATTTGAACTTAGCACAACTTGGTTATATATGTATATGTATATATAGATATCTATGTATAGAACACACCGAAGCGTGTGTACTGATTTCTGCACTGCTGAAGCATTTTATGAAAATGTTAGTGACTGGGTTTCAGCAGTCTTGTCTGAACCAGAATGACTGATGTCACTGATGCAATTCCCAACCCGTTTTTACACATGAATTCAAATCTACACACTAATACTTAATCTGAAAAGTACTAATATTTGGAAATGAGACCATTGGAAAGTAATTAGGTCCTGGAAAGGAACCCTAATAAACGGAATTGATGGTTTTGAGAGACACTCAAGAGCTTGCTTTTCCCGATGCTGCCACTGGCAGGAAGCAGGCCCTCCTAGGAAATCGGCTAGAAACTTGATTTTGGATCTCAACAGTCAGTAGAATGGTGAGGAACAGAAGCTTGTCACTTATGCTATACAGTCTATAATACGTTCTTAGAGAAGCTGGAAGTGACCAATAGGGGGTCAGTTTGTTTTCACCCTCTGGTTAGTTTTTGACTGGTGAATAATATTGTTAATGAAGCAGTCTCTGAGAACTGGAGATAACTAAGATGCCGTTACCTTTGATCACAGGAGTCAAGACTTTTACTCTTACCAGGTTGGTGACACCTTATTTTTCTCCTTCTTTTATGACATTTCATTACTTCTCCAGAAAAGAAAGAACTGCTAGGATTTCTTATAAAACCCTAAGGTGTTGGCACTCTGTAAACAAACTCCCCCAAGCTACACACTTCATAGAGATTGCCAAATACCAGGACACATGGCTCAACCGAAAAGTGAGACTTGGCCAAATTAGGAGCCCATTTAATGTGCTGTGTTTTTAAAGAATAATCTCTAAGTGTGTGGGAGCTGTTCACACTGAAAGACTTGGTGATGGTTTTGCTGCAGGCCTAATGACAGATTCCATAAAAGGAAAAGCTAAACAATCTATATGTGGATAAGCCGGAGCCTTTTCCATTCCTGTCTGATCCTTCTCCGGCCTCCAAACACCATTTGCTGAAGAGAAAACCACAGAACCAGGAACCTGACACCCGCAAAGAGAGGCATGTAATTGTTTAAAGGGCAAACATTTGAGAGAAAGGATAACTTCCAGTAGTTTGTCTCAGTCACGCATAAAAGCCAAACTGGAGCATATTTCAGCCCCCCCCCCCTTTAAGTAGTGAGTCAAGGTGTCTTGCAGTTCTTAGAAAACTTGTTTCCAGCCGTGAGCCACAGAAAGCAGTAATTCCTACCCATCCACATTGTGGTGGGCAAAATTGCTTCTCCTGTGTGGACTAGGGGTGACTTTTTTTTTTTTTTGGTAACTTTCCTGAAGATGGAAAGTATCCTTTCTATTTGTGTGGTTTTTCTTATCCATAAAAGTCAGAATTTTGCTAGTGTATAAAATGTGGGATCAAATGGTGAGACTGAATGACAGTTTGAAAGGGGGATGTCAGGCCTGAAAATAAATAAATCTTAAAATAATACAGAGCTGGGGGAAAGACCAGGAAGAGAAAATACTCCATTGTTCATTTTTTGTAATAGTACTTTCTCATCAGCACCAACAGCCTGAAAATAATAACACAAGAACTTATTATTAATTATGAAAGCTTGGGCTTAGCTTAGGCTTTGTCCTAACTAACTCTGATAGCTTAATTAACCTGTTTCAATGAATCTACATTCTATCACGTGGCTTAGCTACCACTTACTTTTCCTCTGTCCTGTGTGTATGAATTTTTCTGAGTCCAGCTGATGCCTTCCACCACCAAGATTCATCCCTTGAGACTCCCAGCCCCTCTAAGTCCTGCCTATTCTCTTCCTGACTAGCTACTAGCTATTTACCTCTTTATTAAACCAATCAGAAGGAGCTTTGGCAAAGACACATCTTCACAGTGTAAACAAATATTCTGCAACAGTCTTTACCTCTGCTAATACAGAAGACTTTTAAAAAAAATCTGTTCATAAAATTATGTTTCTAAACTGTCCCCAACATATTAACATCAGTACTTTTGTAGGCATTGGTTTCCTGGAGAAAGTGGGATTATCATAATAATGCTCAACTTATATGTACACTTGGTTAAAACAAGTGGGAAAAACGTCCTCAGAATCATAGTTATAGCCTGTTGAACTGCCTTATTCTCATATGCAGATTATATCTGTATCTTTGGGTTTTTCTGTTGTACAGGCGTTAATATTGGCTATAAGCATGCTTTGGTCTGTTCCTATCTCATTTTCCTAAGGGTGGACTTTGGCTGCATGTACATTTAGGCCTGAGAGGCAGCTAATTATAGGAAATTTCTTGAACTGGTCAAGATGGAGTGTTTGTACAATGCACAGAATGCCCTTGGTAGATGGAGCCCCAATAGGAAAAGATTAAGTTTACAGGTCTTAAGGCTAGGTAGGGGTGAGTGTGCCCCAGTACTGAGCCAAATCTTGGCATGACACTCTTAACAGATCTAAGAAATCTAAGCTTGAACTTGGTTTTCAGATTATTATGAAAGTAGCGTCAAAACAACTAGATACAACACTTTTCTTGACAGCCAGCCAGCTCTGTTTATAACTTTTAGATATGCAGGCATGGCATGCCAGAAGCATTTGTCCCTCTACACCAGGTAGGAGAAGGGCAGGCATGAATCTGGGGTTGTGATCTACCTTCTGTATATGATCATCCTTCTTTGCAGGATCCTGAAAAGTAGGAGGGAAGTGAAACAGAGGGAATTGGAGAAACAGAGAGCCATTACCCACCAGCGTGATTCCAGCAAGGGACTGCCACATATGAGCACATGATCCCAAATCTTTGCAGTTCTGCCTTTGTGGTGGGAAAATGGAGATGATAAAACTTGGGGTTGAACCTAGTTTCATTCAATATCACGAAACAGAATACATCCAGTTAAGTATCTTGCCAGATACTTCACTGATACCAAGTTAGAGCAATTTGGTGTTTTACTGCATGCCTTTCATAATGTGGTAACATTCTTCTGCTGTTGTAACACAGCTGGACTGGCCAATTTTTGCTTGGAAACACCTTTATTTTTTTCTTTCACAATGTGCCCTAGACATTGTTTCTGTTTGAAAAATAACTTTTATTGTTGATGTTTTTCAGAGACTAAAATTGCAAAGTTAGGCCAAGAAAGTCTCCCTATACTAGCAGAAGCTTAATGGTCTCTATTTTCTGCTTCAATTACCACCTAAGGCTCCTCTTGACTTTTTATGACTCTTACCCTTTATTTTACTCTCTATAAAATGCATCATACATTTGAAAGGCTGAAAGCCCTACTCTGTAGCAAAGATGGAGTCACAAATGAGAAGTATGCAGGTAGCTGGACATGATGGTACACCTTTAATCCCAGCACTCAGGAGGCAGAGACAGGGAAATTTCTATGGAGTTCAACCCCAGGCTGGTCTACATAGCTGTCCTAAGATGCAGGGCTACCTAGAGAAATTCTGTCTCACAAAATAAAGCAAGCAAGCAAACAAAAATATGGAGTGTAGTTCAGAAGTTAGCAGCTCTGTACGGGCAGGTGATACTGTAATAGAATTCTACAAAGTCAGCCTAAATCCCGAGCTGTAAACTTAAAGGGAACAGGACAATAGAATGTTTTGATTAAAAGCTTTTGTCCCAGGGTATCTGGAGCAATTTCTCTCTTGATGAGTGAATCAGAGAAGAGCAATTCTGGAATACCTACACTGAGGCCATGGCAATGAATGCCTTGGACTTTCTGGCCTCCCCAGTGATGTGAGGAAGCTAAAAGGCCACAGCATCTTGCTCCTGGTCTAAGTGTCTGAGTAAAAGAAATTGTTTTCCCTGAATGCTTCTTGATGTTAAGCCTCTAATGTCAGTACAAAAGAGAGAGAGAGAGAGAGAGAGAGCTGTCACAGATTTCTGTTTCTGTGTTGGTTGTGAAATGGTTGATTGAAGACATTGTTTACCTCTAAGTGCTGGCCTGATTTTACTCAGGGAAAAACAGCTAGTTTCTTGAAGAATTGGAATGTGTCCCTCCCACACAAGTGCAAGCAATTTACTCCGCTCAGCAATCAGAAATTTAGAGTTAAATATATACCTGCTTCCTGGCTGGAAATTAGTTCATTGTTCAATCTGAAAGTTTCTTTCCTCAAATTCCTGGAGGTCTGGATCCTACTCATTGAGGTATCTCCACCCTTCACAATCTTTCCCAGAGGCCCTTGCAGGCTCTCCACCCTTCACAATCTTTCCCAGAAGCCCTTGCAGGCTATCCACCTTCACAATCTTTCCCAGAGGCCTTTGCAGTCTCTTCACCCTTCACAATCTTTCCCAGAGGCCCTTGCAGTCTCTCCACCTTTACAATCTTTCCCAGAGGTCCTTGCAGTCTCTCCACCCTTCACAATCTTTCCCAGAGGCCCTTGCAGGCTCTCCACCTTTACAATCTTTCCCAGAGGCCTTTGCAGTCTCTCCACCCTTCACAATCTTCTCCAGAGGCCCTTACATAAAATGGCATAAAAAAGAAGAGCTTTTCCTCTACCTCATAAATTCTGTATGTGGGGATTGCGAGACGATCCAACAAAAGGCAGATTAACTTGGAGAAAGCCTACAAATTTGATTTGAAATCTAGTTATTTTATGAGGCAAAAAGTACACTATAGAAAAAAAGTAAGAATCCCAAAGAACTAGATGGACCTGGAGTTCTGAACTATAAAACAAATTTTTTTTATTTACCTAAAATCTACTAAAATTATAATTAAATGAGTAATGAAAGGCTTGGGGTCTAGCTCAGCAATAAGGGGTTTGTCTAACGTATGTGTAGCCCTGAGTTCAATCCCCAGCACAACGCAAAAAAGGGGGGGGAAGAGAGAGAGAGAGAATGCATTGACAATAAAAAAAGAAAGAATTGGCTGTGAAACGCTAACATTGCAATCATAAAAACACAGCAGCTGTGGTTGCCTACCCTGGGCCTGTACAGGAAAGGACTTGTCATCACTCAGACATGGATGGGGAGGGACTCACGAGCACTGCCTTTCTGAGCTGAACCTTTAGCTATTAGTGGAACCTTAGGGAGGGGCAGTCATTTTCCTCAATTATATACGACAAGGGAGCCCATCAGGCCCCAAGGGGCAGCTCCCAACCCATTGGAAGACACACAGTCTGGGTTAAACTCAGTGGTTCACAAAGTGAAACAAGAGGACATGGATGCAAGCATAGGACCTGTGGAATAAAGAATAAACAGAGGTGGTGAAGAGACAGGGGAAGTGGGTGAGAATAACCAGAATGCATTGTACACATGTACGAAATGGTCAAAACCAAGTTTAACAAAAGTTACAATGTATAAAAGAGGGAATAAACAATGATCCTCAGATAATTTTCTCACAATTCATGCAAATAATTTTTACATTGAATTTGGGTATCATAAGCAAAGAGAGGGGAAGAATCATGGGAATAAGAGAAAGGAAGAAAGAGAAGTATAGTTGGTATTGGGTGCTGTGACCATTATGGAAACCTTGATCTGCTTTGCTGGAAGTTTCTACTCTGATCTCTGCTGCTAAATGGTCCTTCCATGACCTCTCTCTCTCTGCAGTGGCAGGTGTGACCATGACCAGGTCCTGTTAGCTTTCCTTCACAGGGCACCACCCCTCACCATCTGACCTGCCATATTTCTCGCCAGAAACTGTCTTACCGTTCCCCTTTCATAACCAAAAGTTGTTACAAAAGACCAAGGCTTGCCCTTTGCTTTCTCTTCTTTGCTGCTACAATCGGAACAAAGTTCTCAGTGGTGCCACAGATATTTTGGGATAGATTATTCTCAGGTGCAAGGTGAGGCCCCATGCACGGAGGGACATTAGAAGCATCCATCCTCTTAACTGTCACTAGAAACTCTTCTCCACACCTCTCTGTTATGACAACCAAAACAAACACTAATTGTTCCCAAAATAGTTCCTTAGAGGACGTGAAAAACAGCCAAGTTAAGAGCCACTTCCGGGCACAATGGGTGCTCAATAAATATTTGTGGAATAAATGAGTAAAATAAATAAATAAAATCAGTGTCTCGTCCAGTCAAAACTCTGGGCACTCAACAATAAGACGCGTATGAAGGGGAAAGAGAATAAGGAAATTCCTACCTGATCTCTTACTGCATTCAGAACTCAGACCCTTTATTGTCATTCGTCTTTTCCCACTAAGGACTTTAAATAAAGATGTTTCTAGAAAGTGCCCCCAGTTATCCTTGTTGTGTGATGCTGATCCCTCTTAGAGCCTCTAAATTCAAACCAGTGTCATTTCGGTATTTTTCAAGCCTGTAAGTATTGCTGAATCCCTTTTAGAAATCCTCATTGCTATCTTCTGCAGCAATTAGCGGTCAGAGGAAGTAAATCAGAAGCCTTGAGAATGAGGATAAGTCTTTCCCTGCCACAATAGTTGAGCTTTCAAATTTGGAATAGGGGAGGTTCAGCTCCTCCATATTTTCACTGAATGCCTCCCTGGCTTCCCTCCAAAATCTACCTGACACTCAGTTATTTTCAACCTATTTCACAGAAGGCTTGCTCCATTCATCTTTTTTGTGGGTCAGATTTCCATTAGCTGATAAAAAGGTTTTTACCGTGTGAAAACTATGTCCATAGGGTTCAATACAATCTTAAGCCAAATGTTTTTTATTTTATTATTTTATTTTTGTTTTTATTTTGTGTGTGGGGGTGGTGTGGCAAACATGGAGGAAAGTATGGGAAAAGATCTGGGTTAAAGAACATTTATAGTCCTATCTGGGGAGGTGGCAAGAATCTAACACGAATAAAACTCCAGATTCAGTAATGAGTGGGTGATTGTTCTGTGTGGATAAAGAGAGTTAGACTGGTGCTGATGCTGAAGCCCATGCTGATGCTGGTGCTGATGCTGAAGCCCATTCTGATGCTGGTGCTGATGCTGAAGCCCATGCCCATGCCGATGCTGATGCTGAAGCCCATGCTGATGCTGGTGCTGATGCTGAAGCCCATTCTGATGCTGGTGCTGATGCTGAAGCCCATGCCGATGCTGATTCTGATGGAAAAGGTGATGGTCTGGCCTGAGGTTTTGCCTCTGTTGCTTACATGACTTACTACTTTTCTTTATTTCTAAAATATGTACTTATTTTTCTTTTATGTGTAGATATGAGTGTCTGCATAGTATACACTGCATGTATGCCTGGTATCCAAGGTGTCCAGAAGAGGGAGTCCCTAGAAATGGAATTGCAATAGTTGTGAACTAGCTGATGTGTATCCTGGGAATCAAATCCTGGTCTTCTGTTCATACAGCAAATACTCTTAAGCACTGAGCCATCTCTCCAATCTGGACTTAGATTTTCTAAATAAAGCAAAGAACTAGGAACAACTATCATCTTACCTCCTCTTTTTTTTTTTTATTTTTCCTTTATTTGGTATTATGGTCACACTACCTAGTCAACCAATGCAGAAATCTAAGCTTTGGCTTCACTCCTTTACCTGGCATTGATTGATATTCCATGATAATTTCTTTCTAACTTTCTCTTGATTGGCCCAGGTCCTGGCACTATCTTGGCAATAACTAAGCAGAATATTTTCTTTCTGCCCTTTGGCATCTGTGCAGCTAAATGGCTGCATTTTCATCCATGCCTAAAGGTTTGATTAGAAACCTCCCCTCCTATATATGACACAGTGGCCTTGCTAAAAGAACCTAATTATTAAATGATATTCTATTGTTGTAGTTTAGATATAAAGTGCCTATCAAAAAGGTATAATGTTGAAGACTTTGTCGCCAGCTGGTAGAATCAGTCACTCAGGTGTTACTAGATCCTCAGCACTCTCATTTCACGAGGAATTAATCCGTTGATTGATTCATAATCTGATGTCATTATTAATAGGAAGCGAGGTGAGCCTACTTGCTGGTAGGTAGGTCACGGGGTATCTTGTCCTTGGCTCTTTCTGTTCCTCCGTATGCTTCCTGGCTGCTCTGAGGTAAGCATCTTTGCCCTGCTATGCTCTTCTGCCACTGTGCTCAGCCTACAGGCCTGGAAATGATGGAGTCAGCTAATTACAAACTGAGACAGACCCATAGCCATAATAAATATTTCCTCTTTAAGTTGTCTTTCTTGAGTATTTTGTCACAGAAACCAAAAACTTGCTAGAACTCACTGTTCTTAAAAGTCTGAGATTGTTTTTAAAGAATGTCTTTAGGATCTGTGCCATGACAGTCTCTGTAAACTTGGTATCTTATCATGTTCACTGACATCTGTAATTTCTTCACATGAAGCTGTTTCCCCATCTTGACTTTCAGTCAAAGTCTACATATGCTATTTCTTTAGCTAATGGTATGTTTCCTGTCTCCCAACTACCTCTAAAAAGCCTGGCTTCTAGGCTGAACTAGACTTTTTAGTTCAGGGCAGAGTGCATGGTAATTATAATCTGTACACTTTTAAAAAATATTGACTTGTGTTTTCAAGTTTCAAAGTGATTGGTTTGCAGAGTCGTTCGAGGATCATTTCCTTTTGAATCTTTTTCATTTGTCACATCCAAACTCGAATACAGCAGTAATGGCTTGGGAACTTGACTTTATAAAATTGTTTCAAAGCATTAAATCAGTTTTTATGGAAACACAAATGTTCTATCGCTTGAATATTTTTCCAATTTAATGTGTGTTTAGTTAAGTTAATGTAATTACTATAAAGAAATAGAACCATGCAGCCAGCTTTGCTGCTGCATGCAGCCTACTTGTGGAAAATGTAAAAACTGATTATTACGGGAAGTGCATAGATATCCCTGTATATTTTAGGGAGCAAAGGGAAAATTCTGACTTACTCAGTGACTTTAATAACCCATCATTACCTCTAGATTACCCATTTCCTGACAGTAAGGGCTGTTGCATTATTCATTACTACACATATAACAGAACATACTCAAATCCAATAGATAATTTTAAATTGATTTTGAATGAGATTAAAAAAATCCAAACTAGAAAATTTATAATTATTAAGCTCAAAATCTGATACATACTGATTTTATTTAGCTCTGAATACATTTGTGGTTAGGATAAAATTACAAATTAGTTTGGGGCTAGGTACTTTTGATATATTACCCTTCTGTTCTGCAATCAAATGACTGTATAAGTTGTCTGATAAATAACTTCTGAGAGGTATGCATGTATCCGCCTTCTCTCATATCAGGGGACCAAAGGCAATGCTCACAGCAGCTGTTATTACATAAGGCATTGAACAAAACCTTACTGTCAGAATATAAAGTTACTACTTACAACTCCTCTTTACTAAGGGGTGAGTGACATAAATATGAACATAAAAGTCCATGATCATTTATTAGCAATCATTAACAATTAATACAAGCAAAAGACCTTAATCTAAATAAATAACCACCTAGAAGTCTAAGAGTAATAGTAAGTGATACCCCAGCAGGGGCAGCCTCCTTTCTCATATTGCCATTAAACTTTCTTGAGAAGCAGAACATTCTTAGTGAGTTCTCAGAAACTTCTTAGCACTGTAATTGGCCCTTGAGATAAATGGGAGATAATTAGAATTTTAGAAGTCAGTCATTATTATGCTATAGCAAATGTCACGTCAAGGCAGATTCTCGTCTCATTTGGATTCAGTCTGAGTGATATGTGCACATTAGGCCTGCTGTAAAATGGCCTTTGCAGAGGTCCTTCCTTCCTTAATAGCTCTGCTTTTCCCAGCCGACAAGGAAATGTCCTGATAGTTGTACAATCAATGTCTTCTGTCTCTAGGATAGTCTTCTCAGGTGGAGGTAGGGGGAAGGGACACCTAGGTCATTAAAAGCCAATGGCAAGTACTCTTAGTAACATGAAGAACAGGTGGCTCTTTTTGGAGGGCTATTATGTGTCGGACATGGGCAATGTGATTTCCATGTCTATCTCATGGATCACAAGTCCCAGGAACTGGATAGTGACTACAATAAAGGCTTTGAAGCCAGATGGAAAGGCTCAGTTTCAAATCCTGGCCCCATCACTTAAAGCAGTGAGACACTGGACAAATTACATAATAAAGTGTGTTTCCACTTCTTCCTATTAAAAGATAAGAAGTATCCTCATCCTGTGAGGCAGAGTTAGTGATTAAAATGATACCTCATTGTTATTGCCGTTGCCAGTTTTTCTTGGTTCTCTTCTAGAGATGAAACAATTCATCTCTAGAAGATACCACATGGCGTGGCTGGTGTCATACACCAGTGAATGGCACTTCCAGCATTGATCTGTACACGTCTGTCCATCAAAATCCTGTTGCAGATGCACAGTGTACCATGATGGCATCATGGCAAGTCAGGGGTTAGGGCAAGACAGTCCCAGCTGCACAGCCCAACACACCTGGTTAGACTCCAGGTCTTTGGTGTAATCTGTGAATCATTGGAGAAAATCTTCTCACATTTATATGCTGCTTCTCATCACTAAAATTAGCATGATATTCCATTTTTAGGTTGTAAGGATGATTATAGATAATGAATATTTACAAAGTTGGTCCTTAACAAATAGCTGAAAATGATTGTGTGCATTACAGGCTTGCATAGTATATTATGAAAATTATAATGGGAATAACAATGTGTAATGATTAATGTAATAAAAGTATTAATTTGGCTTGTTTTCAAACATAAAATACGCTGTGTGCATGTAATGGAATATTACTAAATCTTAAAAAGTGAGGCTTTTTTGATAGCATAGTATGGCATAGACGATCCTTCAGGACATTATGCTCAGTTAAATAAGCCAAGTACCAAAGGACATACACTGCATAACTCCATTAAAAATGAAGTTCCCAGAGGAGTCCGACTACAGAGACAAAAAGCATCATGGTGGAGAAGATAGAATGAGGGATTGTGAGTTTCACTTTAGGAAGATGGACCTATGCTGAACCCATACAGCAGCAATGATTGCACAATAATGGAATGCATTTGATGCCTGCCAAACTGCCCACTTCAACACAGCCAACAGGGTGATTTTTATATGACTCATATTTTGCTGCAATCCAAAGATGGCAGGAAGAAATGTAACCTATGGGGGAGGGGAGGAACTGCCGGAAGTGCTAAAATTACTACCACTCTCAGATCAACTTATCCTCCCTCAGCAATTTGTTGACATTTTGTGTTGAGTGTCACTAAGAAGTCACACTCATCTTTACATTTGTAAGAATAAGATGGTGTATGTGACTCCTCTTACCCAGGATGCATGCTTTTGAGTTGGCAGGTGAGTATTAATCAATGTAACTGCCATCCTGACAGTACCATCACAAGCAATGCTGTTGGGACACCAAGAGAATGTTTTTATTATACACATTACCTTGAAATAACATTTTTTTGGCCAGGAAATTTGACGCAGCACACACAGTGTATGATAGAAAGAAGCCAAGCTCAAGGCTGTCAGTCAAGTGTGCCACACGCATACTGTGGAACAGCCGAGATGCAAGAATGTAATTAAATTTGAAGGTCGTTTTTTACCAGGGTGATATCTGGAACAAAGCTGTATTCGGTTATATGGCTTACTCTATTTATACCTTGCATCTCCACTTTTATAAGCCTCCCTCTCCATGCGGTGTTTAGAAATCCCATAAGACGTTATTTTTTAAAGATGCAGTCTATTATGTTAAATTGCTGTACTCCAAACTCAACCCAGAATTATTTTGAATTTTGAAACACAGCTTCTGACATTGAAACCACTTCCTTTTAAATTACTATAATAAATGTTAAATTGGGAGGAAATTTTAATATATCTAGAGAGCCTTGGATGCTTCTGTTCTCTTACTATTTTATGATGTCATTATGTGGTATTTCCCTTGATTAAAAAAAATCCTGGTAGTGTCTATTAAAAATTAACATCATAACCACATTACATGTATAGCTCAATGATGTTCAATATATCCACAATGTGTATAACATTACCACCACCCACTTCCAAATCATTTTCATCTTGTGAAAGTGTAACTCTTTTTTGGGGGGTAGGGTGACAAGATGACTCAGGAGTTAAGAGTCCCCACTGCTCCTCCAGAGGACCTGACTTTGGTTTCCAGTGCTTATATTCAATAGTATAGAACCATATTTAGAGCTCCAGGGGACCCAGCGCCCTCCTGCACAGTCACCTCCAGACACACCGGCACACACATACACTAAAAATAAGTACATTTTGAAAGTGCATAGAGAACTCTTCATTGATACTGGCAACTATCCATGTCTTTTCTCTTGTAACTGTGTCTTAAAATTTCACATTTTATTTTATGCATAAGTTGACATCGGTTAATTTTGAAGAATTATTGATTTGGGGGCACACAATGTATAAAGATAAAATTTTGTCAAATCAGTCACTGAGCGGGGTAGAAACATAACCAATCATGAAAAATCAGAATAAAGCTGACTCCTGGCACTTTAAAATTAATTGAAGCTGTGCCAGAAAGACAGACCTACAGATAATAAAGTAGACTACCAAGACAGAAAATAACCTCCATTGCTTGTACTCTTTGCTCCGCTCTTCCATCATGATCTCTCTGCCTCGGGAAAAGAAGGTGTGCTGTAGATGTCCCTCTTAGGGTTGAGCACTCTACGGTCAGTGGCCTCCAACCAGTTGTGTATCTCTGCGATAATCACCACTGACTGCAAAAGGAAGCTTCCATGGTGGGAACTGAGAGATGCACTAATCTATGGATATAACACATATTACAGCCAGGCATAGGGGTGCTTGTCATTAATCCCAGTCATTCAGGAGGCAGAAGCTGGTGATCTCTGTAAGTTCCAGGGCATTTGGCTCTATATAGTGAGACCCTGTTTTGGAAAAAAAAAAACCAAAAACAGAACAATAATGATGATGGTGGTGATAATGATGATAGTCCTGAGGAGTCAGTTCAATCCTATGTCTATTTAACAGAATAATAATGGTCAATTTTTTCCTAAAGCTTATAACCTGTCTCGTCACAGATTGTCAGCTGTGATAACAATGTAATGGGTTTCAGCTGTGGAACTGACCTTAAATCGAATCAGAAACTGGTGGGTTACTCCTATGACATTCATACTATTTTTGCACCAGTGTGCACGTCTTGACAGGCTGGTCATTATTGTAGCTCCCATGGTTCACACAGATGGATCCGACAGATGATTACTGAATTGGCTGGTTTTATATGACAGCTTGACACAAGCTGGAGTCTCAGAAAGGAAGGAGCCTCAGTTGAGGAAAGGCCTCCATGAGATCCAGCTGTAAGACATTTTCTCAGTTAGTGATGGGGGTCGGGGGAGAGCCCAGCCCATGGTGGGTGGTGCCATCTCTGGGCTGGTGGTCCTGAGTTCTATAAGAAAGAGGATGAGTAAGCCAGTAAGTAGCGCTGGATTTTGTCTGGCTCCATCTTGAGCAGGTCTTGTGCACATAGTCACAGCTAATGTGAATTCATGTGGGCAACAGCACTGTCATGTCCTGTAAATAGCAATTCACTCCAGATATCCACTCCCTCTGGCTCTTGGAATCTTTCTGTCCCCTCTTCTGTGATGATCCCAAAGCCTTGGGGGTAAACAGGGTGATTTAGATGTCCAGTTTAGTGCTGAGCACTCTACATTCTCATTTTCGGTATGTTGACCAGTGTTTCTTGGTTTCTTGCCCATAATTACACTTTGTGTGTGTGTGTGTATGTGTGTGTGTGTGTGTGTGTGTGTGTGTTGTGTGTGTGTGTGTTGTGTGTAGTGTAGTGTAGTGTATGATGTAGGTGTGTGCAGCAAGGAGTGTATTTGAAAGTCATAGAAAAACTCTTTCCACACCTATATAGTTTCTGAGAATGAAACTGAAGTCAGTAAACTTGCCAGACTGGCCTTTTTACCCACTGAGCCATCCTCTGACCCATATTTTAATGTTTTCTATCACAATTAGTAAATTGTGAGTTTTAATATTAATTCCAAAGCTTATTAACCATTAAGTCTTGTTAATGTCTACTTTAATTTCACTAAAGTCATGGATCTTATTTAGCAGTTCTTTGAAACATTATGACTTAGAGTATGATATATTTTTCAGAAAGGTTATATGAAATGTTGTGAAGAACCTTTATCTCTGAGTGCCTGTTGAAAATGTTTTCTTTCCTGGTTCCACACCGTCTTCTAAATGCTACAGATCATGGCTGTGGTGGGTTGTCTTATTCTGTACACAATTTTCAAGTGTTTTGCTTTATGTCTTTTGATGTAATGTCATGTTTTGATGTTCACATTGAGCTTGGGTTTTCTTGTCTTCCTGATGAACAGCGTACCTTAAAGTTATTTAGTGCCCAGTCTTATTTTATCCTTAAGTCCATTTGGTCCAACTCAGAAAAAGCCACATTGTCTCTCTTCCAGTCACTGTTTGCACAGCATTTACAAAATAAATTCACTCCTACTTTTCCCGTGTGCTTGGTTCTCTTGTGTGTGGACAGCATATGGATTTCTAAACACTCGATTGGTTGCTAGCTATTGATTTCTCATGATTGGAGTGACTGCCCTACACTTGTTCCTGTTTTTTCTCTTCCTTTGGATGGCTTGCTTCCCCTATAACTCCATTTTGTCTCTACAGGTTTTCAAATGTCACATACTTGAGTGGTTGGCCTGAGTGTCTTAATGTATATACTTAACTTCAAAACATTTAAAATGTATTAATGCCTTTGTCTTATACTACAAAGACATGTACATGCTTAAAATCCTTTCAAGCCACCACAGTCTCTCCCATACTACCCTTTCTCACAATCCTTCTATCTACTTTCCTGGCCACTGACCTTCTGCAATCTAAATGAAGCTTGCCCGTTTGGGACCCCGCTTTCCCCACTAAACTGGTTTCTCCACTAAAAACCACTTACCTGTGTTTCCAGTTCTTCAAATTCTTGCTCAATATTAAGCCCTTCTTGGTCTCTTATTTAAAATCTTTATGCCATTTGAGCCCTTCCCAACAGTGCTCCTGGCTTCTTCCAACCCACCCCCATATCACTTATCACCTTTGAGGACCTTAAATAGCACATTGCAATATGTGCGTGCCTCTCCCTCTACAGTGAAATGGCATGAGAAATGAGGCTTGTTATTTGATGTTTTAAAATAGCTGTATCGCAGTTCCCAGGACAGTTTTAGAGCTTAATAATTAATTGTTAACTATTCAATAGGCTCAGATCCAAAACTCAGAGAAGAGCCACTCAGAGTTTTATCAGAGGAAACTCTCCTGTGTCCTCATCCAGAGTAAAGGCTGGGGAAGGATTGTGACATTGATGTGCTTCTTCTGAAGCATTTCTGATCATTTCTTCTCTTCTTCATGAGTGTGTTCTGTCTTTCTGGTCTGGATTTAAAATATGTCCTAGATATAAGTATTTTAATCTAGTTAGACGACTCTCTCTCTCTCTCTCTCTCTCTCTCTCTCTCTCTCTCTCTCTCTCTCTCTCTCTCACACACACACACACACACACACACACACTAGAATAAAGATGAGATAAAGGAATAGATGTAGGACACCACTATCTCACTGTTGAAACTGTATGCACATATTTCAAAAGAGGTTCCCTCTACCAGACTGTGTAAGGTATAAAAGGGGACCACAAGATGGCTTAGTAGGTAAAGGACTTGCCACAAAAGTATGGTGACCTAAGCTTTACTCATGTAAAGGAGAGAAGCAATTCCATAAAATTATCTTCTCCATAAGTACATACTCCCCCACCCCAATAATATAAGTTAAAGCTATTTTAAGGAAAATTGTTTTTTTTTTTAAAAAAAAAAAAAAAAAGTTCACTTTAAAAGGCAAAAGATAGTTGCAGAAGGTGAGTGTGAGCCCAAAGGCGAGTGTGAGCCTGAAGGTGAGTGTGAACCTGCTAGGGTTAAAACATTAAAAAGTGAACCATTATAATCATATGTCTGCCCATGCATGAAAATACTTTGTGAAGGGTTATACACTAAACTATAAACAGTGATTAATACAGTTGAAACCATATTAAAACTTCAAAAAGAGCACAGTTATCATAACATTCACACGCTGTAAACATGCTACACTTTGCAAATGTTTAATAAACATCAATTCCTTTTCATTCCCCAAACTGCTTTCTAGTGTGTGGTGGGATTCAGGTGTCAGCTGATAAGGTCGGAAGACACTTATCCAGGGTCCCGGGCTCCTGAAGGGGGAGTGGCCAGCCCCATTCAAAGGGACTGCTGGGATCTTGGGGAGCCTGTTGGTTCCTGCCTTCCTGAGAGACTGGATCAATGTCCACCTAAGCTATAGCCTATTATCGTGAGTGTTAATTTATTTACCAATAAATATTTATCTTATATTAATATAATTTAAGATTTACTGCCACATTAGTGTTTGCTATTATTATCCTAATTTATAGATATAAAATGTTAGTTTCCTGAAGAGAACAGCTCTAATAAATGGTAGAGACAAAGTTTGAATCCACATTTCCTGGCTCTGAGGTCTATGTGCTCACCTTTGACAATATTTATTATAAATATATATTACTTTACAGTTTGAAAAAATCAATTATTAAGTCCATCTGCAAATATTAGTAGCAGCAGCAATATTAGCAGCAGCAAACACATCACTACCTCTGTGTAGAACCTGGCTACCAGTGAAACCTTTGGTCCCCCTCCTGCAAGCTCCCTTACCACCGGATATCTTTTAATGTCCCTGTATCCATAAAGCACCAGGTGCCTCATAAATGTGCACCACCCCAACAAGCTCTTAGGATTCTAAAGCCCATTTCAATCCACACAGACTTCCATAGTTACTTTTCTCCTTCTCTTTCATCTCAAGCATTTCTCTTGACTAGTTGTCAATCATGAAACAATGGGGTAACTATTTGCTTTGGATGATGAAAATTTGAATCATACATCTGGACATAGGATGGATTTGTCCCAATAAAACCTATCACAAGATGAAGGTGCGTGAGAGAATTCAAATAATAAGCAGAACCTTGCATGAGAGAATTCAAATAATAAGCAGAACCTTGCAGCTTAACTCAGGCTGTTTTATAGACATTCCAAAATCTTACGTTATCTTGTATTTGGGCAAAAGAACCTAACAGAAAGTGTCCTGTACACTAAAGTGTAGCTATTTCATGCCATGTTCTGAGTACTGCACAGGAAGTGAAACCCAGAACAGATCATGTTTATATTCACATGTTACTAACACCAGTGATTTAAATGAGAACCGTTATAAACACCACAGAACAATCTCAGGGCTTCCTCGACTAGGGGATGCTTACCATCTGTATTTCTTTAAAGATTTCAGATCTCTGTAGCTGCCCGGCCTGTGGGGAAGCTTAACAATTGTGTTTCTTTAAGGACCCCAAGGTTCCATGTAAGCTGCTCACTGAATTCTTCTTCTCTACCTCACTCTGACAGCTGAATACTCACAAAGTCTAACAATTTAATTTGATAAAAATGGTTCAATTTCATCACCAGAGTGTGAAGAAGAATGTTTACAGGTGACAGAAATGGAGACTGGCAGAGAGAGTTGCCACACATTACGTCTTTAACACCCAGGGCTATTATTTTTGGTTATAAGAATTTAAAAGTTCTTTTAGTCTCTCTTACATTGCTTTTAAGCTGCCTGCTGGCTGTGATGGCAGCTGCTGGCTGTGCCATGCTACAAATACGTTTTTATGTAAAATTTGGTGTAAATCAAAGACACAAAAAGTTTTTAAAGGTGAAAAGGAGCTTGTGAAATCAAAACTTGGTGCCCACAATGCACTGTGGGCAGATTGTTAGTTTAAGAATATAAGCAAACATCAAAATGTTTGGAGATCCAACCATAAAATGATGCAAGTTGAGTCTTTGTTCCTGTCATAAACTTGAGTCAGAAGAGCAAACAAAGTTATCTAAAAGGCTGCTAAACTCCAAATTCTGTGAGAAGGTTTTTGCTCCTGAAAAATGTTTTTGAAATTGAATATCTTGACCAACATCTTATATCAACCAAAAGGCCCAGAGAGTCCACGGTTGTGGTCAGGCTGCTAAGTAGCACTAGGAAAAAAAAAATCTATGTCATTTTCAGTTTTTAAAAAAGTGTGTTGTCGTATGTTTTAAAGTGAAGCTACTGGATCACATGGAATTGGGGACTGGAATTTCGAATTGGAAGGAATTTAGGGACATGTGTTAGGGGCACTTCCTTGTCAGAGATAGATAAAGATCGTTGTTAGGTTCTTAGATTAATTTTGCAAAATGTGTTTAGTTTTCAAGATAATGTTACATACTTGGATTCAGGATTAGGGTTAGGGTTGGTTGTGAGCTCTCTGCTAGAGGCACGATTTTCTGTGATATATTTCATATTTTCCTGAAGGAAAGACTCCCTATATGTTGTCAGTCTCTATCCGCATTGTCTCATAGCCCCCACCAAGTCATTTTCCTATATATGAGATTTAAATAATGTTGTATGCCTTTAAAATGTATTTCTTTAAAAAAAAAAAACTTTAAATCTACTTCCCTGTCTTTGTTGTTACTGCTACTATGTTATTAAAATGCATTTTTAGCATGTACAGCCCCTGGGTTTGATTCCTAGTACTGCATAAATTTGAAAATTAGGCATGGTGGCATGTGCTTGTAATCCCAGCACATAGGAGACAGAAGCAGCAGGGGCCAAAGTTTAAGGCCATCCTCAGCTGCTTAGAGAATTCAAGGTCAACCTAACCTCAAAACAAAATCACAAAATTAAAAACCCTTAAAGGTTCTCAATGGGTGTGTACATGGCTCCTCACTGCTGTGTCTCCCCACACAAAGGGACCTTCCTCCTTTCATATCACATAGAACTAATAGTAAGAACACTGGGCATAATGTCCTTTTAATTTGGGGGCCCTACATACAGAATTATGCCATTTTTTATTAAGAACTGTACTGATTAACAAGCATACCCAACATACAATAAGCAATAGATAAAAATACGAAGATTACAGAGCACACCCTAACATTCATTCTTCTTGAAGATTCTATCTTCTGACACAGCCCCTAGAGATTATTTCTTTAATATGAGATGATCTGAGGTTTAAAATTAAGTGTTTTTATGTCACTTGTCAAAGCCACGGTCTTTCCTAACGACAGAAGGATTGTTACCAGCTCTGGTAAATCTGATGCTGCCGTTTCCTTTACAACATTCTCCACATGGTTATGTGCTTAGTGGGGCAGGAAGAGAAGGTGCCTTGCTTTTTAAAGTGTCTACTCACCTTCTTGGACAAGCGTCTTTACAACAGACCATTGATTCCTCACCTGAACCCTCCTCTGGTAGTCCATTAGCTTCATTTCCAGGGCCAGACAGGTGAAAAGCTCTCTATATATCCACCTGTATATAACGTGGTTTGTACCTTTTTATTTTCTGTACAGATTTCAAGATCCTTTTGCAGAGCTTGTTTTATTAACATTGAATATTTCTCACATGTCACTTACAAGACTAGTATTAACCTTGAATGAAATAAAATTATGTCTTCAAATGCAGAGACAGACAGTTGCTTTGTAATTTCCAGAGTTTCACATTGCTGTGAGAAGTTTTTCCTTGATGGTTTTAATTTTCTTACCTTAATATTCTATACAAATATTTGGCTGCACATGAATTATACCATTTACTTCAACCTCTCAGTACCAGTAACTTACAAAAAAACAAAAAAATCAAATGTCAGTCAAGTTTGTTCAATAATTAATACATCACAAGATTTACCCAAAATCAAAGATAATTCATGAGAATTTGTAGTTGACATTTTTAAAACCCCCACTGTCTCACTGTTCATGGGTTCTTACTATGAATGAAAAGAAAAACCCAATCACACTCAATTCATTTGCATTTCACTGACAATTACAGACCATGTGATTGTTTTTCCTAGCAGAGACAAATAGAATTGAGAGGCATTTTACTTCCTAATTAAAATGTTCCTTGTTTTCAAAGACACATGTTTGGAAGTTCTGAGTTGAGTTTTTTTTTATGTCCTATCTCCAAGCTGAAGGTCAATTTTGTAAACTGAGATTCTAGCAACAGGATGTGTTAGCTATGACATATGAACATCATTTCATGACGTTGTAGTTCTCATGTTTTCGTCTTGTTTATGATTTTATAGGATTCCCATCCAGTGGAGAACTAACTTCCCAGGTCCCACTGTGAACATCCCTAAGCCTTTTTGTCTGGCTAACAACAACCCTGCATTGTATGTTTTGGAGGAAAAAGAAACCTCAGCAGAGCATCTGACCTGAACATGTTGTTGTTTAACAGAAAAGATGACTCCACAGACTGAGCGCTCCTCAGCTGAGACCCCAGCTCCTGAGGAAGAGCAACATATGGGAAGGATGATGGCAAAGCGGGCAAAGATAATCGGGGAGCTGATACAGACGGAGAGGGATTACGTCATGGACCTGGAGCTGTGCGTCAGAGAAGTGGTCCAGCCACTGAGAAGCAAACAGGTGAATACAAGTTTGAGATTGCTTTTCTTTTCCTAATATTTTCTCTCATATGCTAAACAGATACAATAGCATCTTGAAATGCAAGAACCCAATATTGGTGGGATGGCAGGTGTATCGTTCTCAGGTTGGAGAAATCGCTGTAGGTATCGAGGAGGAGAATCCTGTCTTCCTATTTTCTAGAAGAAGCAATATTCACAAACTCGATAAGAAGGAAATTAACAGGTTTTTTTTTCAACCTTGAAATTTCTGTGTTCATCCTTGGGATTTCCCTGAAATAGGTAACAAATTTGGGAAATGGGCTTTCAGCAGTCTTGGGTACAAGCTGTTTAATTCAGTGACAATCACAGAATCAAAAGAGAAAATGGCTGTACGCCTCACCCCTCCAGAGCCCAGTTAAACTTATAACTACTTTGATAAGTAAGATTTAGCATAAAAGTTAACTTGAATGTTAGTGAACTTTTCTCTTTGGTAGGGGTGGACCTAAACAAAACTTCAAGTGTTTAGAAATGAATGAGTCTTCCCCTCTTAAAGGCCTTTTCTGGGAATTGTTTTATTAGGATGTCCAGTTCAGAATGGCAGTTATTTCATTTACTAATTCATCATTTACTTGTTAAATGTGTGATCATGGGCACTGTCTCTGCACTGGGACCTTGTGACGTTTACTCTTTAGTGCAGGTGAAGAAGTCATGGAATAAATAAATAAAATGAAGATAGATGGTGTTAAGGGAGGGATAAACAAATATCCTTCTAGTGTGTGCATCAGAGCAGAGAGTCTGAGGAGAGAGGTGGGACAGAGACCAGAACGAGGATCTCAGCAGGGTTAGAAGCGGTCCTTGTATACAATCCAATTCAACAATAAGGAGAAAGTTAATATATAAACACATGCCTGCTCTCAAAAATCACTGACCAGATTTTGATATATTTAGAGACTCATCCATACAGACACACTCAGGCATACACATGCATTTTCATACAAAAGTATGCTGTCTTATAAGTATATTTTCATTCAGTAAGTTATTGTAAGCCTTTTTACGACTCCTAATACTTCTAAATATTTCTCCGCTATTACTGATACCTAAATATATATATCCTTTTGTTTGTTCTTACCTCCTTAGAATAGGGTCTCAGAAATAGAACTGTTAGAAAGCATAGGATCAAGCATGGTGGCACACTCCTTTAAACCCACTGGTCATTAGGCAGAGCAGGTGAATCTCTGAGTTCAAGATCAGCCTGTCTGATTAGAGTTTCAGGCCAGCCAGGGCTGCACAGAAAGACACTGTCTCAAAAACAATGTAATCAAGGTTGACTTTTTTAGGTTTTGTTTGTTTGTTTGGAGGTTTTCCTGCGGTGGTTGTTAATTGTTTTGTTCTTAACGTCAACTGCCAACCAAAATTCAATAGTCCTGATTTTCATTCCTAGTGTTTGGGAATCTTTCCTCCGTATCATTCCTCCTGGAAAAAAGAAAATCATACAGATTTTTTAGTCTTTATAATTTAGTTCCCTTTCAAAGTCTGAACTGTTAAAATTGTTGTTACATATTTCCTCATTATTTTATAGCACCTTTTAAATATTTCTTTTCAGTTCTACATGTTGTGAATAACTTTCTTAGTTTGTCTTTTGCCTCCTAGCTTTGGTTAAGAGTTAGGGTATTTTGTTTTACTGTGTTTATGCATTTGGTTCAGGATTTAGTTTCTTAATATGTACCCACAATTATAAGACTATTACTAGTCATTTATACTAACAATAATCATTATATTCCCACCTCCGCACGTATATGTAACCTACAGAAGCAGAGTATCTGTTGCCCCTTGACAACATGTTAAAATATTAGTTTTTAAGCGCATCCAGAGCCTACTCTGACTTACCATTCTCATGGTATAGTCAACCTATCAACTCCTATCCTCAGCAAACTGTAGAAACTAGTTCATATTTTCATATCATTTATTATCTCTTATTTTGACATCTGTTTTAAGGAAATTCAATTTCCATATAAATGGTGCCTGAAACATGGGTTTTTAGTGCCTTCCTTGTTCATGGCCGGTGATCCCTCTACAACCCCACCCATTTGCTCCAGGGTCTCTCCAGAACTGTCACCACCCATGATTTCTTTAACAATCTGAATTTCTAGCTTACTGTGTCACAGGCCTCATCTCCACTTTTTTCTTCCAGTTCCTACTGGTGGCCCAAGTCACTGCCCTTTTTGTCTCTCCCTGTCCCCAGACCCACGCCTGGCTCAGGTTTATGAGTCTTTTATGGTCATCACTCCTGGCACTGGCCACCATTTCTTCTTCTTTCAATTTCCTCCCCTGGGAAACAAAATCCTGTCCTGGGGAATTTCTTTCTATCAACTTTATACTTTTACTTACATGATGAAATAGTCTCCTAAAACTCAAGAATGCCTTCTTTATATGACCCTGGAAAATGTGGGCATGTGAGAAGGATGCCAACTATAAAAATTCCTCAGGAAGACCCACACTTGGGGTCATAAGAAACCACCAGAGCCCCGTTGTTCCAGGAGGATCGCTTATTATTATTATTATTATTATTATTATTATTATTATTATTAAGCTACAACAGTTCTATGGGCAAAGCAGAGTAAAGCTCAGGTATCGATTTCCTATGCCGACAGTGCACACAGCACACAAGCATGTTTCAAAGTCAGCCTAATTTGCTAAATATTTGTCTATTTGATAAGTTGATGGTTCCTATAAAAGGCAAAATATAAGCAGATGCCTCTCCCAGAAATAAGAGTTCATATTTGTATCCAATGGAAGTTCACTCATCATGAAGATGCTGGCAATTTGAAACAATTGCTATGCTGGTGGCCTGAGCTGATGCTGCCCACTGTTACCGTGGCTGGGCTCGGCTCTTGTGGATGGTCTTTGAGTTTTGTTTGTTTTACGTTGTTTTCCTGGTTATCTCTTTCATTTCTGTTGCTGCAATAAAATAGCCTGACAAAAAGTAGCTTATAGGAGAAAGAGTTCATAATAGCTTACAGTTCTGGGTCATATAGTTCATCGTTGCGAGAAAAGCAAATGGGTAACGGCCTGAAGAGGCTGGTCACTTCACATCAAAGGGGAAAAGGCATGAGTACTTATTTGTGCTCAGTCACTTCCTTGTAGTTACACAGCCCAAGACCCAAACTCAAGAAATGGTGTTGCCCACAGTAGGCATTTTAATTAATATAATGAAATCAGTCCCTCCCAGGCATGCCCACAGGCTAATCTGATCCAGATAATCCCTTACTGAGATTCTCTTCCCAGCTGATTCTGGACATGTGCAGTTGACAGAACTATCCATCTCACCATGTACTTATCTTAGAGACAGTTCTCGGGGTAGGTGGCTAAGACAAAACATGTACAGTGCTTCAAATGTGAGTTTAACTTCATCTGACAGCACTGTGCAAATCACGTCTAGGTTCTACTCACATTTGCTCCATTATTCTAATGAAGTTGATTAGAGCTTGGTGGTTGGTTTTTATATAGTTCTCTTTGTTTCTGTGTGACAAGATTATTCACCCTCCTCACTGTGAAAGCCAGTTTCGTATTATTTTTCTAAATGTCACCTCACATTGTAATTGAAATTCTTTTTGCCTATCCTCTGCTTCCTAAGGTTTTAATTTTTGATTAGTAATAAGATTTTCAGAATATCCATAACTCTTACAAACACATATGTGAATGTAGAAGTAACTGATAGATAGTACCAGTTCATTAACTGAACATCTCTAAAATTGCATTATCTCCTTCACATCTTAATACCTTAGCTAATATGCACACTACTTCCCATACTTCCAAAGTATGTAAATAAGCACATGACTTTCAGATCACCATGAGAACAATTGAAGTTAAGATGGAGGCAAACTATGCTTTGTTTAACCTGACACAAGGCGTGTGTGTGTGTGTGTGTGTGTGTGTGTGTGTGTGTGTGTGTGTGTGTGTGTGTGTGTGTGTGTGTGTGTGTGTGTGTGTGTTAGGCTGGGGTGATGTGAGAAAATCCACCTCCTCCATCGTCTTTTTTCAGTGTAAATTCAGATCACTGCTAGTAAGAAGAAGCATTTTATCTAAGAGAAGATTTAAAGAAGATGGGGAATCTTAGGGAAGCATCAGCCTTATCTAGTTTAGCTCAGTGAACGGTGTGCAAATGTAAGTAGATCTAGCCTGTGACAGTCATGGTGGAAAATTTTAGCTTTCTGTCGCATGTCTTCACTGACCTGAAAGCAGGTCACATTTTCCTAAGCAGCACTGTTACAGGCTGTCAAGAAGGCAAAAGTGCACATAACATTTAATGTTGGATTTAATGTTGGAATATTTAATGGGAAAATGGGTCTAGTTATTATCTCAGCAAGAGGAGCGTCTCTATGGTTTGGGGCAGTAAATCAAACTAAATCAAACCAGAGGAAGCAAAGCTCACAATGGACTTTTATTCCATGTGTAGTTAAAGGACAAAAGATGGTTAAAAATAATAGAGGAATTTGAGTGCAAATCTTTACTTTTAGTTTATGCTTAGTTTTCAGTTTCTTATACTCGCATATTGAAAAGTACCATAGACTTCAGGGAGCCTAACACCAGCCTTCAGCTATGAAATTTTCTTTCCTAGAGCAGCGGTTTTCAACCTGTGGGTTGCAGCCTCTTTGGTGTCAAATGACTCATTCACAAAGGTTGCCTAAAATCATAGGAAAAAACGAGTGTTTACATTTCAGTTTATAGCCGTATCAAACTCACAGTTATGAAATAGTAATAGAAATACTTTTATGGTTGGGGTCACCATGACACGAAGAACCCCATTAAAGGGTTGCAGCTTAGGAAAGTTTAGAACCTCTAGAAGAAAGCTAGCTATAGTTTCTTTCCACTCTCTCAAGAGGATGTGAATTTCCCCTGCCTCGGTTTACCAGTAATCTAATTGTGTGCCTTGTGCTTGAAATCATGTTTCCTAAAATGTAACATGAAAAATGTTTTATGTTGTCCCAACCTCATTGGAGTGAACTGTTTAATTTAGCACATATCATGTGGCAAAAACTTTGTAAATAAAATTTATTAGAAAAATATTAGGAGAGGGAGCTATGGAGATGACTCAGTTGGGAAAGCACTTGTCTTTCATGCTTGAGGTACTAGTAAAACTGACCTCATCTATAACCCCAGCCATGATGGGAGAGGCAAGGAAGAGACTTGTAGAGATGTCACTGGGATTTGTAGCCATTCTGTGGGTTCCAGAGTCAGTGAGAAACCTGTTTCAAAAATTATGCAGCAACCAATAGAAAAAATGCCCAACATCATCCTCTGGCCTATACAGGCACACACGTACATGTACATACACACACACACACACACACACACACACACACACACACACACACACACATACACACTCATGTACACACACACAGTAATGAAGTTTACAATAAGTCCCCCATAGTTCTATTCCTCAGAAAGAGGCATGATAAGTATTTTGGCTTATTATCTAAGCCCAAACATATTCAAATGTTTTCTGAAGTTTGAATTGTAGTATGGATACCAGTTGGAACCTCTTCCCTGTGAAGAATATATTCATATTAGTTCCCATCTTAACAAGTATTGCTTCTTTGTAAATTACAAAGGAATTGTAATTTTGAAGAAATAATATTCATGCTATCTAAACTCAGTTCCCCATTTACAATGGTATTGAAATCCTTAAGTTGGCAGTCTGGTATTTTAGGTCTCAGTGGCAGAGACTAGGTGGAGCAGTTGTTCTATGTGACATGTAATACAATTTATCAATGTCCTGTGATACGTATCTCTCAAGGTCCAAACTGAATGACACCAGACTGTGATGGGCAGCTCTCCTTGGTCCTACTGCTAAGTGCAATGAAGGCAAGGCCCTCCAGGACCCAGGGAAGTCAGCTTCCTGCCTCTGCCAAGTGAAGCTGTTGTTCCCTGACATAGATGGTTACATATGAGAAGAGCTCATCAAGCCTGTGAAAGCATGATGTAGGCCAAACTATTTCTGAAAGGAGGGAAATGCAAACGCACAGTTGTAATGAGAGCACATTTAGATATAGCACAAAGAAAGTTTGCATATGGAAAGGATGGAAATGGTCCAGTTGACTTCCTCTGAATTCTAATCTAAACTTGTCATGTTTTAGTTCAGTGAAGGGCTTTTATATCCCTTTTGAGATGGTAGTGGCTTCTAATGGCTTCTTTCTCAATGCAGTAAACCATTTGTGTCCCTTGTGAAGGATACTAACAGCTTCAATACATGTTCTGGAGATCTGCAAGCATTTTATTTCCTATTGCCTCTTATAAGCCTTTCCACCAGCCTGGGCACCTCTAATGCCTGTCATAACCTCTCAGTGCTAGGTTCTGACTATGTATTTGGCTCCTGGCTGTCTTTTGACATGAATAACAGAAGCATATGGCAATGCACTGTGGCCACACGGCAGAGCTGGTGGACCACTTCCTTTGTGTGCAGTTTCAGAACGCCTGCTTGGATGCATGTCTGAAATAACTCCTAGTTCTGCCTGGTCACCCCCCACCTCTCTTCTTTCCCAGATCTCAGCCCATGACTTATAACAAGAATTCAGAGTTTGACACATCATACAATCTTGATGTTGTGGGACAAAAGACAAAATTACTATTATGATAGCTCACTGAAATATAGAATTAATGAACAAGCAGAAACATTTTATCTAGTAATGATCAAAACATATTTAGTTTTTCCAGTTGGTTAGGTGACACATAGAAGGCAGCCATATAATGAGGCTTTTAAAAGCTGTTTTCTAAAATTTTGTCTATATAAACAATGGAGGGACTGTATGTGAGTAAATGCTTGGTTATAAACTTATTTCATGGAGAATAATCTTGTCCGAATTGTCTCCTTGAGTTGGTGCCTCCATCAAAATACTCTGTACTTATTTTGCTTAAAAAGAATCCATGAGATATTTTCTTTTTCTCTTTTCTGATGTCCAGCTACAATACACATCCATCTCTGTTCCAAAAGTTTCAAGTGCATTCTAGAGCTAAAATCCTCCATTTTGATCCAATGACTACAACTTTAATCTTCAAATAAGTTTTTTTCTAAAGTCCCTTTTCTTCCATGACACCACTCTACACACATGATTCATTCAGGTGAGTAAATTTAGACATGTCTTAATTGTTCAGTGATTCACTTCACTCATAACTTACCCTACCCTACTTCATGAAAATCCAGTGCTCTAGAAAAAAGAATAGTTTTACTAATCATTGACACTAAGGGAACCCCAAAAAAGGCATATGATATCATGTTGTCTTACTTTTTAAAATTTTTTCAATGAAAAGCTTAATTAAAAACCAATTTTTCCGTTTTCCTCCCTCTCATTCATCCTAAATCATCCTTTTAATGTGTGTATGATTTAGATGAAAGGACTTTTTCCTATCTTTTTCTCTGCTCGTTATTTCAAGTTTCCTGATCATTTTTATTGTGAGTTTTAGAGGCGATGAAGTGAGCTTTTAGGCACACAGGTGCACAGTAGACTATGTAGAAGAAACATTATAGTGGATCATAATCTCTGTTTGTATTTCTCCCAATGTATCAGCTGTATCTCTGGGGATATGATTGGAATCCTAGAAATCCTCCTGCTTCTGAAGAAGTCAGCTCATTTCCTCCCGTCACGTCCACACTGTACTCAGTCATCTTTCTTCTAAAGTTGAGTTATTCCTGAGGCCAAACTCCTTCATCACAAGACCTCACAGGCTTCAGTGAACACAGAGATCAAAGGCAGGATGGTCACACGAAAATGAAGTATGCCCAGGAAGGAAGAGTGCAGGATAAATATGAATCTGGTGTCGATATTACATTAGAAATCTGAGAAAAATAAAAAAAATAATTCCAGCTATCTGCAACTAATTTAATGGAGCAATGGCTGAAAAGAAACACTTCCGTTTCTGATTCTGGTTTCTACTAGATCCTTTGAGATATTGTGGTGACTTTAAATATCATAATATTGCTGAAATGTCCTTTAAATATTTGTACAAATATTTCTTAGATATTGGCTTTCATGGTTAATAATATGACACCTCCATGATGAATCCTGTGACTCACCCGGCCATGTTAAGAACTTTAGTTTTTGCTTGTTTCTATGTTGCTTAAAGCTCAGACGTAACTGCCTGTTCTGTGTGAAATCCAACCTGTGCCATATGCCTCTCTGCTAAGTCCCATTATGAAATCCAAACAGTGAGAAACCAAAATACCAGTGGAAAACTGGGTGTGGCAGCACACCCATGTTACTCTAGCACTCAAATTATAGAGAAATGTGGATCCAAAGTTTAAGGTCATCCTTGGTTACAGCAGCAGATAATTCAAAGTTAGCCTTGGATACCCGAGATTCTGGCAGAGACAGACAGACAGACAGACAGACAGACAGACAGACGGACGGACAGACAGACAGATAGAGGGAGACAGAGAGAAAGAAGAAAGGGAAATTTGGAGACTCAATGGAGTTCTTCTTACTTTTCTAAAGCCTTCTTCTATTTTTAAATTGTATTATTTTTTATTTTATGTGTACGGGTATTTTACCTGCATGTATGTCTGTGCACAACATACATGTTTGGTGTCCTTAGAGGCTAGACGATGTCACCAGACCCTTGCAACTAAAGTTGTAGAAAATTGTGAGCCACAACCTGGATGCTGGGAACTGAACCTGAACCATCTGAAAGAGCAGCCAGTGCTCTTAACTATTGAGCCAGCTTTCCAGTCCTAAAACCTTACTAATAAGACGTTCCTATGTTTTCAGAGACTAGTTATAGACTGAAAAGATATCTCAGTAGGCAAAAATCACCCGTCATGCAAGTGAAGACCTGTGTTTGGACTCATAGGATCAAATAAAGCTGTGCATAATAGCACACAACTCATATCCCAATACTCTAAGAGAGACAATAGGCAGATAAGGCAACCCCTGAAAGATCAAGGGACAGATGTTCTGAGAATGTGACTCAAGACCTTCAAGGCATGGTGGAAGGTGAAGATGAACACCTGAAGTCTTCTGGGACCTCCACACACGTGCCTGCAATACACACACACACACACACACACACACACACACACACACACACACACACACACTCACACTCCACATGCATATATACAAGATTAAGAATAAATACACAAACAGAAAAGAGTTTTTAAAGAAAGCCACAGTCATAATGTTAAATTCAAAATGAAAGAAAGTGAATCTCTTAGTGCTCATATGCCTCTCTCAAATGCTGCCACTTAGTCACAGACTTCCCTTCCTTTCCTGTCTACCCAGGAGGGACATTTCAGTCTTGCCATCCTGAAAGTCACATAGCTTGCTGTCATATTGGAGTCAGAATTAGTTGAGGATGAAAGTGATACACCACATTCTACTGGACAAAACCACGTTCCCTGGAGGGATCGCTCTTATCTTTGCTTGTTCAGAAACCCTCCTCTCAGAAATGAGAGGATTTTTTAAAATCACAACGTTGCTGGATTTTCACATAGACCGTTCTCCTCCTGTTACATTTATAAACTTTCTCTAAGGTACACTGAGGGTGACTGTAGTTTTCTCTAACTTTTCAACCGATAGTTGAATCAGAATCTACCAGGCCAACAGAAAGATAACTAAACAGATTCCCCAGTTCCATGCAGATACTGAAATTCTCAAACTGTGAACCATAGGTGTGATATTCATATCTGCAATAAACCCGGGGATATTCCATTCAGCCTGGGACAGGAGTTGACCCTGTACACATTACATCACCTCCTGGAACTGAGATGCACATATAACCACTCCAACTGCTTTTCTTTGTGAAGAGTAAGCAGTGAAATTATACTGGCCATGATTATGATAAGGAGCACATGGACATCCCAAATGAAAAACTTGCGAACTTGTGGCCAGCTTACTTGGACATAGATCAGTGTAGACATGTGTGTCAGTACAAGAGCCAGAAATCTTAAACCCCAACAATCAGTCACGGACTGGGAATAAGGAAATTTTAGATGTTCAGTTTAGGGAAAGGATAGTCGCAGTCAGCAAGACACGGTGACACACAACTGTAATCTGAGTAGAGAGTATAACAAGGCTAATACTTGCCTATATAATGGGTAAAAGTCAAACACTGGCAAAATAGTGAGATCCTGTCCCAAAATTTAAAAAAATAATAATAGTAAAGGATGTTCCTCAAGGTAGAGTATTTGCTAGGCACAAATAAAGTTTTGAGTTCAATCTCAAGTAAAAAATACCAAAACAGACAAAAAAAAACCCAGCAGGGGTCAGGAAGGAAATACATTCCGGAAAAATAATTTCTTGTTAGTAATGACTTTCAATCAGCACTTTAGGCAAAGATGAGGTTGATGGCTTCACGAATCAATGAATTAATGAATTTTAGGTTATAGAAGCATACAAAGTCATGTGAAATTTGGTTTCTTTTATAAAAATGTTCCCTGAGAACCAGTCATCAGAGGTGATAGGTTTCTTACAGTTCTGAGAAGTTGTAAAGCAAGACAGTGATTGATAGGTGCAGTTGGAGTTCAGAGAAGGGACATATCCCTTAAAGGCAGATTGACTGGGCACTATTTCATGGAGAATGTGATCTATTCAAACAAGATGGTTAATGTTTGTCAAGGCCTTAGTGCACTTAATGTCTGCTACTGAACTCTGTATAGATGGATATCGTGTGAATGTGTGTCATGATCTTGCCCTAGAAGAGTGTATAAGAGACCAAGAAAATGCCTCCTAAGCACATAGATGCACAAAGAGCAATTATCAACATATTTCAAGATGACATTAGAAATGATCATGACAGAAGGCAGTTTGTGATTAGTTATGCTAATTAGTTATGTACCGAATAATGGCTTTAGACATTAGTAGAGGAACTGCTTGCTTCCCTGACCTATTTGCTGCATTCAGCAGAAACCACAGATTGCTGCTGCCCCCACCTCTGTGGCTTGACATCATCTCTGAACACTAGTGGAGTTTAAGCCTCAGATTTGGTTTATTAGTGTACAGCCATCTATAGAGCATCTGAGATGGTTCCATGGCTATAAATTAGCTGTGTTCTGATGGTTGACAAGCCTCTGATGCTGACCTGACCTGAAGTCCTGTTCTGTTTATCTGACCTCTTGCTCGAAATCACTACTTGGTGACTACAAGGCATCTCAAATTCAACATGCTCAGAACAAATTGCCTAGTTCTCTTGAACACAGCTCCTTGGTCCAGTTACATATATCTCCTGAAGCTAAGGCTTTGGACACTTAATTGTTTCTTTTTTTTAATGTATGAAAAAGTCCTTTTTTTCCATGTACCCCCTGCTCCCCCTCCCTTCCCTCCACCCAATCCCTCCCAGTCAGTCTTCAGCCTCCCTCCTCCCCATGCTCCCATCCCCTCCCCTAAAAGGGCAAGAAGTCCCAAGGCAGGTCAGCTCAGCATGGCACATCTACTCCAGACAAGTACAATTTCCTCATCCCAGTATCAAGACTGGATTAGGTGTTCCTCTGCAGGGAATGGGCTCCAAGGTACCAGACCATGCACAAGAACATAGTCTGATCTCATCTGTTGATGTTCCATATATTGTCCATGCCAATCTAGAGTTGCCTACCCTTGAAGGACTCAAGTCTTGTTCCTAATGGTTACCCAGTAGCTATTCTTGATTCACTGAGCCCCACAGAGACCCAGCCAGCCATCACTATGAGCTTCTCTTCATAATCCCTATTCCCTTGCTCATACAGACTCTCCTTTCCTGTTTTCAGCTGGACCAGGAGCTCTGCCCAGTGCTCAGTCATGGATCTCTGCCTCCACTTCTATTCTTTGTTGGATATAAGTTCTGTGATGACACTTAGGGTGGTTATTCATTTGATTATAGAGGAATTCCTGTTTAGGCACCCCCTCCACTATTGGTTGGAGACCTAGCCAGGGACATCCTGTGAGTTCTTGGAGGTTTCCCTAGTACCTGGTCTCTTTCCAAGCTCACATGGGCTTCCTCTAGCAAGATATCCTTTGTAGTAAGAGGTTTCTGGCACAGACTTTTGGACCTAGCCTCAAAGTTTAGACCCACAGACCCACAGACCTGCAGAGACACACAGATGTTTACATTAATTTTAGGCTGATCAGCCTAAGGCTCAGGCATATAACTTGCTGTTTACCCTTAAACTAACCCATGACTCTTATCCTGTTCATCCATGGGGCTCAGTACCTTTTCTCAGAGCAGTATAGTTGTCCTCTGCATCTTCTGGCTTGTCTGGCAACTCTGGAATCTGTGGCATTTCTGCCCTCTTCTTCCTGTTCCCAGAGTTTTCTTAGTCTGGTAGCCCTGTCCACACTTCCTGTCTGCCTTTGGCCAATCAGCAGTTTTTATTAAACTTGTAGACAGGACAATTATTTACAGTGTAACATCATAAATCACTACAATACATCTCTTTTCTTTTCTCCCTCTTTGTTGCTCCTCTCACTCAATCATCTTCTCTCATGATCTGTTCCCACCTCTTTTGGTTGCAACCATTATGATCCCAATTTGCTAAGGAGATCTTCTCTATTTTCTCTTCCTACGGGAATCTCCGGATGTCTCTCTTAAGCTCCTTCTGATCCCAAGCTGTTCAGCGGTTGTGGTTTGCAGTTTGGGTATTCTTTGCTTCTTGTCTAAATTCCACTTATGAGTGAGTACATCCCATGCCTCTCTTTCTGGACTTGTGATACCTCACTCAGGAGGATATTCTACAAATCCATCCAGTTGCCTGAAAATTTTAAGATGTTATTTTTTTTACTCCATTTAGTAGTGCTCTATTGTGTAGATGTACCACAGTTTGTTAATCCATTCTTCAGTTGAGGGGCATCGAGGTTGTTTCCAGGTTCTGGCTATTACAGATAATGTGCATCCATTGGGTATATGCCCAATAGTGGTATTGCTAGACCATGAGGGAGATTGATTCCTAGTTTTCTGAGGAACTGCCATACTGCATTGCAGAGTGGCTGTACAAGTTTACACTCCCACCAACAATGGAGGAGTTCCCCTTGCGCATGCTCTCCAGCATCAGTTGTCAATGTCTTTTTGATCTTAGCCATTCTGAAAGGTGTAAGGTGATATCGCAAAGTTGTTTTGATTTGTATTTCCCTGATGGCTAACGATGTTGAGCAATTTTTAAGTGCCTTTCAGCCATTTGTAATTCTTCTGCTGAGAATTCCATTTTTAGCTCTGAACTCTATTTTTTAATTACATTATTTAGGTATTTGGGCTCTAGATTCTTGAGTTCTATATATATTTTAGAAATCAGTCCTCTGTCAGATGTAGGGTTGGTGAAGACCTTTGCCCCATTCTGTAGGCTGTTGTTTTGATTTATTGACTGTGTCCTTTGCCTTACAGAAGCTTCTCAGTTTCAGGAGGTCCCACTTATTAATTGTTGTTCTTAGTGTCTGTACTATATTTGGAAATGCTCACCTGTGCCAATGCATTAGAAGTCATTTCCCACTTTCTTTTCTATCAAGTTCAGTGTAGCTGGGTTTATGTTGAGGTATTTGATCCACTTGGATTTAAGTTTTGTGCAGGGTGATAGGTTTGAATCTTTTCGTGTTCTTCAACATACTACTATCCAGTTATGCCAGCAACATTTGCTGAAGATACTATGATTTTTCCATTTTCTATTTTTGGCCTCTTTGCCAAAAATCGGGTGTTCATAGATGTGTGGGTTAATGTTGGAGTCTTCGATTCTATTCCATTGATCCACAGGTCTGTTTTTATGCCAATATCAGGCTGTTTTTATTACTGTAGCTCTATAGTATAGTTTGAAGTTAGGGACGGTGATTCCTCCTGAAGTTCTTTTTTATTGAGCAGGCTTGTTTTGGCAACACTGAGTTTCCTATTATTTCATATGAAGTTGAGTATTGTTCTTACAGGGTCTGTTAAAATTTTTATTTGGATTTTTATGGGGAATGCATTGAAGCTGTAGATTTTTTTTGATAAAATTGCCATTTTTACTATGTTGATCCTAACTATTCAGGAGCATGGGAGATCTTTCCATTTTCTCATATCGTCTTCAATTTATTTCTTCAGTGATTTAAAGTTTTTGTCAATACAGGACTGCTACTTCTTTGGTTAGCGTTATACCACCAAGATAATCAATACTACTTGCAGCTGTTATAAAGGATAATGTTTCCCTTATTTCTTTTCCAGCCCTTTACCCTTAGTTTATAGGAGGGCTATTGATTTTTTTTTTAGCTAATCTTGTACCCTGCTACATTGCTGAAGGTGTTTAGCAGCTGTAGGAATTCCCTAGTTGAATTTTGGGGGTCACTTATGTATACGATCATATCATTTGTAAATAGAGATAGTTTGACATCTTGTTTTCCAATTTGTATCCCCTTAGTCTCCTTTTGTTCTATTATTGCTTTAAATAAAACTTTGAGAACTATATTGAATAAATAAGGAGAGAAAGGACAGCCTTATCTTGTTCCTGATTTTAGTGGGATTGCTTTGAGTTTCTCTCCATTTAGCTTGATGTTAGCTGTCATCTTGCTGTATATTGCCTTTATTATATTTAGGTATTTTCCCTGTATTCCTGATCTCTCCAGGACTTTTATAATGAAGGAGTGTTGAATTTTGTTAAAGGCCTTTTTGGCATCTAAGGAGATGATCATATGTTTTTTTATATGATGGTTGACATTCAGGTTTTTATATGTTGAACCATCTTTACATATCTAAGATGAAGCCAGTTGGATCATGGTGGGTGATTTTTTTTTTATGTGTGTTAGAATTCGGTTTGCCATTTTATTAAGTATTATTGCATCACTGTTCATAAGGGAGATTGGTCTGTAATTCTCTTTCCTTGGTGCATCTTTAAGTGACCTGGTTATCAAGGTGATTGTGGCCTCATAAAAAGAGTTTGGCAATGTTTCTTCAGTTTTTACTATATAGAACAGTTTGAGGAGTATTGGTATTAGTTATTCTTTGAATGGCTGTTAGAATTCTGCACTGAAACCATTTGATCCTGGGCATTTTTTACTTGGGAGACTTTTAATAACCACTTCAATTTCCTTTGGGGCTCTAGGTCTGTTTAGGTCATTTATCTGATCTTGATTTAATTTTGGTAAGTGGTACCTGTCCAGAAAGCTGTCCATTTCTTTTAGGTTTTCCATTTTAGTGGAGTATAGATTTTTCAAAGTATGATCTGATAATTCTCTGGATTTCCTGAGTGTCTGTTGCTATGTCTCCCTTTTCATTTTTGGTTCTTTTAATTAGGATATTCTCTCCCTCCCTCCCTCTCTCCTTCCCTCTCTCTCTCTCTCTCTCTCTCTCTCTCTCTCTCTCTCTCTCTCTCTCTCTCTCTCTCTCTCTCTCTCTCTCTCTCTCTCTGCTTTTTGGTTAGTTTGTCTTGGTGACTTTCTCAAAAAACCAACTCTTTGATTCATTGATTCTTTGTATTCTCTTTGTTTCTATTGTATTGATTTCAGCCCTAAGTTTGATTTTTTTTCTGCTGTCTACTTCTAGGTGAGTTTGCTTCTACTTGTTGTAACACCTTCAGCTATGCTGTTATGTCTGTGTTCTATTTCTCTAGATTTTTCATATAGGCATCTAGTTCTATAAGTTTTCCTCTTAACACTGCTTTCATTGTGTGCTATAAATTTGAGTATATTGTGAATTCATTTTCATTAAGTTCTAGGAAGTCTTTGATTTCTTTCTTAATTTCCTCCTCGACCCAGAGGTGGTTCAACTGAGAGATCTTTATAGGAATTTGTATGCTTTCTGTGATTTTTGTTGTTGTTAACCTCTAACTTTTGACCATAGTGGTCTGATATGATATGATACAAGGAGTTATTGCCAGTTTTTTGTATTTATTGATATTTGCTTTATGACCAAGTATGTGGTCAATTTTAGAGAAACTTCCATGGGTTGCTGAGAAATATGTATATTCCTTTGTGTTTGAGTGGAAGGTTCTGTGTATATCTATTAAATCCATTTGGGTCATAACATCTGTTATATCCCTTATTTCTCTGATGAGTTTCTGTCTGGTTGACCTATCCAAAGGTGTAAGTGAGGTATTGAAGTCTCCCACTATTAATGTGTGGGGTTTAAGCTTTAGTTAGTGTTTCTTTTATATATGTAGGTACTCTTGTGTTGGGGCCATGAATATTCAGGATTGAGACTTCATCTTGGATTTTTCCAGAGATGAAAGTGCAATGTCCATCCTGGTCTCCTTTGATTGGTTTTAGTTTGAAGTTTATTTTGTTAGATATTAGGATGGCTACATCAGCTTATTTCTTAGGACCATTTGATTGGAAAGTTTTTCCCCAACCCTTTACTCTGAGCCTGTGTCTGTCTTTGAAGTTGAGATGTGTTTTTTGTATGCACCAGAAGTATGGCTTCTGTTTTTGTATCCGTCATGTTAGGCTGTGTCTTTTTATATATAACTTGAGTCCATTGATATTAAGGGATATTAATGACCAATGATAGTTATTTCCTGTTATTTTTGGTGGTAGCATGTGTGTATTTCCCTTCTTTGCGTTTTTCTTCTGTGGGATTATTGATTGCTTGTGGTTTCATGGTGTATCTGGATTCCTTAGGTTGGAGATTTCCCTCTAGTGCTTTCTGTAGGGGCCAATTTGTGAATAGGTATTATTTAAATCTTGTTTTGTTGTGAAATATCTTGTTTACTCCATCTATGATGATTGATATTTTTGGTGGGTCTAGTAGTCTGGGTTGGTAGCCATGCTCTTTTAGTGTCTGTATAATATCTGACCAGGACCTTCTTGTTTTCATTGTTTCCACTGAATAGTCTGGTGTTATTCTGATGGGTCTGCCCTTACAGGTAATTTGACCTTTTTCCTTTGCAGCTCTTAGTATTGTTTCTTTGTTCTGTAGGTTTAGCAGCTTGATAATTATGTGATGAGTAGACTTTTTTTAGGAGGTCTAGTTTACTTGGTGTTCTGTAAGTTTCTTGTATTCTTATAGGCGTTTCCTTCTTAGGTTGCTAAAATTTTCTTCTATGATTTTGTTGACGATATTTTCTGTGCCTTTGAGCCTGTATTCTTCTCCTTCTTTGATTCTATCATTCTCAGGTTTGGTCTTTTCATGGTGTTTCAGATTTCCTGGACGTTTTGTGTTATGACTTTTTCAGTTTTAGTGTTTTTTTTTTAACTGACATATCTATTTCCACTATTGAATCTTCCGCTCCAGAGATTGTCTCTTCCATCTCTTGCATTCTCTTGGTCATGCTTGCATCAGTGGTCCTTGTTTATTTCTTTAAATTTTCTATTTCCAGCTTTGCCTCAGTTTGTGCCTTCTTTATTGCTTCTATTTCAATTTTTAATTCCCAGAATGTTTCTTTCATCTGTTTGTTTTATTTTCTTTTAGAAATTTGTTAATCTCTTCCATTTTTTATTTGTATTGACTTCTATTTCTTTAAGGGAATTTTTTATATCCCCTTTTAAGGCTTCTATTATCTTCATAAAGTTGTTCCTAAGATTATTTACTTCTGTTTCTTCTTCATTGCTATACTTAGGTCTTGATGCTGTAGAACCAGCAGCTTCTTCTGGTGGTGTCTTGTTGTTTTTTAAATTGTTATATATATTCTTGCACTGGTGTCTGCCCATTGCTTCTTAGGTTCACTCTTAATCAGTTCAGTTGGCTCTTAGTCAGTTGAGGGCCTCTAGAGTGTGTCTCCAGTTGCCACAGGGGTTGCTCTTAGTCAGCTGCAAGTTCTCCAGTTATCAGTGTGTGATCAGGAAGTTTGCAGTTTGGGTGGGGTTTGGCCCGTGGGGTGTCCCTCCAGCTGTGTTTTGCTGGGGATTGCTCTTGGGGGGAGGGACTCTCCCTGCTCAGTCACCTGAGGACCAGGGGGTTTCCAGTTCTCTAGTTGTCCATGTGTGGTCTACACTTAATTCTCAGTGCAACAGTGTTAGAAGAAATTTGTTACCCGGGAGTTCTGCTCTCCTGGTTGGATTAATGAATTATGGAAGGGGGTTCTTTTTTTAAAAAAAATAATAATAATAATTAAAACCCCTCTTTCATAAATTTTCTTCTTCTTTTCCACTTTCTTGCATTGGATGATGGTAAATTGATATCTATATCATCACCAGCTTCAAGTCTCTTGATCATGGATTTCCCATCCTCTAAAACTATAATACATATATCTCTGTATTATATAAATCACCAGTTTCTAGTATTCAGTTATAGCAGTACACACTGGCCTAGCAGTCTATTTCATCTCAATAAATGGCAGCTCCATTATTTCAGTCTCTCAAGCAACTCCCACCCCTACCTCAAGAATCTCACTTGTAAGCACGTTAGTGTTCTGTTATTAGTCAGAAGAATCTGTAGTTGGCTTCTTCACTCGGGACTCCTCAAGTCTGACCGGTCCCTGATCTGGTCTTTCAACACTTCTGTGGTTCCATCCTTCTTCCTTACTGAGATTTCCCCCAGAGCTTCCTTTTTCTGCACTATGTGCATTGCTAAACTTCTGTCCCAGATTACTTCCGGTAGTCATTGGGTAACTTGGCCACTTAGCTATAAGACTGGCTTAAGGGCTTGCTGTCTTGCTGTAATATTAATTCAATTCCTAGGACTTCATTGGCCACTTAGAATCTAGTTTCTCTGAAGGACATTTCACACATACAAATGATCAGTTTTGAGAAACCCAATGAAATAATCATTGGTTTATCCCCAAAAGGCTTTGTAGTCTAGAAGCCAACTATCTAAGTAAATGCTACAGTAATTAGAGAATCATCCAAGCACAGTGCTTGCCAGGGGCTTCATGCCAACCTCTTTTCCCCACTCACTATGATTTCTGTTTCTTCCTCCTAAGAGCTAGTTCTTTCTGCTCAGAATGTTCCCCTGGGGCTCTACTTCTCAAGTCTGTATCACCTGCTTTGTTCCTCTCCCAGTATATCTATTTCAGTTGAAACATCATGGAACTTTAAGAGTTTCTGAGTTATTATTGGAATGTGCTAATGTATGCATGCATCCAGGACTCCCTATAAGTCAATACCTGGACCTTCTTTAGGGAAAGGCATGAGACCAAGGATCTCTTAGGTCAAGTCAGATGATACCCCCACTTGAATAATAATCATAATGGCTAGGATACATGGGAAAACTCCAAATTGGAGTTGCATTTATTACCAAACTGCTCCAAATAGAAGCACTAAAACATTTCTAGAATTAGATTCCAGAAGCATTTGATTGAAAATAATTACCATGTTTTTTCACATGCAACATAATTTACGTTCTTTTGTGTTCTGCAGGTATTGTGTATGTATCATGTTCATGTATCTGGGAATCTAAAGTAGAACAATTGTAATAATAAAATTAGAAGCCTAAAATAAAAATTGAGATAAGGTTCTAATAACTGAGCATTAAGAAACTCAATAGCCATGACTTGTTACAATTTGGTTTTTTTTAAGTTTAATGAATTGGTTAATTTGGCTTTGTATATACATACATATGCATATGTGTGTAGGTATATGGACCCACATGCACATGCAGAGTCCAGAGGGTGCTTGGAATTTGTTTCCATCATTCTCTGCCAGTTCTTTGAGTCAGGGTCTTTCCCTGAACCTAGGCTCTCATATTTTATTATTCTTGTTCAAGTAGTCGGGAAGCTAGCAAAGCCCAAAGATTCTACTGTCTCTGCTCACATTGGAGCTGGAGTCGCAAGCCCTTGTGGGACTCAGATTATCATGTGTGTTGAGATCTGAACTCTGTTTTTCATGATTAAGCACTACGTGCTCTTGACTACTCTCCACCCCCCCCCCCCAGAATGCATTAGAATCCTTGAAAATATTAGTATTTTATAATCATTATACTTACAAATTGTATCAGAAGGAAATAATCATGGGAGTGAACCAGGATTGAGCCAGGAGATCTACTTACAATAGTAAAAATGCAACTTGAAAAAGGAGACTGTAGTTGGAATTTTCTTTGGGTTGCCAGCCAGATCCCAAATAAAGACAGGACTTATAAATACTCAACCTTAGCTTAGGCTTGTCCTAATAACTCTTTTAATTTAATTTAACTTGACTCTGTTCAGCTAGATTTTACCTCTCTTTCATTCTGTGTGTCCTACTTTCCTGATACCTCTATGTCTGTCTGTCTGTCCCCTGGCATCTCCCTGTTGTTCCTTTTTAATTCTTCCCCAGCCTAAATTCCTCTTCCTATTTACTCTCCCTGTCCTGAAGTTCCACCTATTTCTCCCCACTTGCCGATGGACCTTCAGCTTTTTATTAGACCAATCAAGTGCCTTAGGCAGGCAAGGAAAACAGCAACACATTTTTACATAATTAAACAAATGCACCACATCTTTAGTTAAACAAATATTCTGCAAAAGAAGACTGCATCGTTTCCACATAATCTGCCCATCCAACCGTGCAAACGGGAGAACTGATGACAGGAAGCAGTGTTTATGTGAAGTTTGAAGACTTTCAATACAAATTGAACATTTTAATCCCTTTGAACATATATACATCTGCAGTCACCCCAACCCAATTCCATTCCACAGAGTTCTGGAGAATATAACCCAAAATATCAGTGTTAACTGTTGTGGTAAATGATGAGTGATTGTATCTGCTTTTTTATGTACACATCTGCAATTTTCTGCAAGGCATAAGAACAACTTCTATACAAATAACATTTTTTTTCAGGAGTCTGTTTCTAGAGTTTGTTCCAGTCTCTGGTTGGAGTTTGTATGCTTCCTGAGAACGTTCAGCTGTTCTTCCTTATGCCTTCCTTGATTTAAACTGAGTCACCCATTTCAAGTGTTTGTTATTAAACAGAAAAGAATAAAGACACTCGCCAAGGGTAAACGAAGGAGTGGCTTGCTTGTGTCAGTAAATTTCCCACATAATACAAACAGCCAAACTAAGCACAGTTTGCTTTTGTAGCCAGATCTAAATAGGACATTATGAAATATTAACTTAGTATGACATTTTGAAGAATCAAATTAGATTTTCATTTATTTTCTTGAGCTATGCTTGATATTTGCCTATTTTGTTACTCAGAGCCAAATGGAATGATAAAAAAAAATTTACAGGCTTCCAGAAAAGTAACTTTTAATTATAGAAACTCCATTTAAATGACCAATTTTTTATTGAATAATTGTGTGCGCACACAGCACTATAAGACATAGTGGAACATTAGAATAACTCAGGAAGGAAAATATATTGAGAAAAATAAGTTTTGACAGCAAGATAGAAGCTAATAATTACATCCTCTAACATTTATAATGTATGTAATAATCTTAAATATAAATATAATATGTATATGCCTTATATGTAATATGTGTATTTATACATGAGCCCTAATGTAAACAGAGAATAATGCATTTAAGAGTTATGGACAAGCAAAGGAAACAATCAAGTTAAGACAAAGCTATAAAATAAGAAATATCACTAACTTATCAACCTGACAAAAGATTGAGGTATAAAGTATATAATTCAGTTAAAATTGGACAAAGGATGGATGACTGAAGAAATTCAGTTAGCTAACAAACTTATTTAAAAATTCCCAACTTCATTAAAGAGGACAGAAATGTAAGCAAATAAATACAAATTTGATATCACCTCACCTCAGTTAGAAAGCTATTACCAAAAAGAAAATAAAAGTGGGGAAGGGGGACATCTGATATACTGTTGGTGGCAGTGTGGGGCAGGTAGCGCTGTAAGAATAGCAATGAGGTTCCTTAAGAAACTAAACTAGATCTAACATATAATCCATAATGTCTCTTCTGGGTGTATATTCAAAGAAAAGAATATTAATAACACATGCATACGTTTGTTGCTGTATTTCGTGCAATAGTTAAGATTTAAAATCAACCACAATGTCCATAAATGAGTAAATAGTGTACAACCTAACTTTTTTCATTGCTGAGGCCAAATATTTGACAAGAAGCAATTTAAGGGAGTATATTCTGGCTTACAGTTTAAGAAGGGATTGACATCATGCCTGGGAAGGCATGGTGGCAGGGGTGAGAATCTGCAGAAGTGAAGCAAAAAGTGTACAGGGAGTGGTGCCATGCTATCAAACCTTAAATGCCACCTCATAGTGAACCACTTCCTCTAGCAAGACTCCATCTTTTTGTACAGATCTGGGGGCCAAATATGTAAGTATATGAGCCTATGAGGAATATCCATACTTAAACCACTGCAAATAAATTGAGAAAACATGCTTTATACTTCCTTTTAAAGGGCCAACCATCCCAACCTCTGGGATAGTTTTGGTCTTTATTCTATTTGATGTTGTTGTTATACTTTCTAAGTAAACAAAGTGGCATTTGTGCTGCAACTAATTTAATTTAGTTACTATAATGCCAAAGTCCATCCACATTGTCACAAATGACAAATTTTATTACTTTTTTCTTTTTGTTTATTTTATGTGTCTTTTACATCATGGGTCTTGATCCCATTCATTTCCTCATACCTTCGCATCTACCCTCTGCCCCTGCACCACCACCCTCAGATAAAACAAAACTTAGGAGAAAAAAAGAGGAAAAATTAAAAATCTCATCATGGAAGCTGCAGTGTAACACAGTAAGTCATGCTGTGAGCCACTTTGTCCATGTATCTTTACTTGTGTGTGGTCATTGCAAAGAGTCAATGGTCCAGTTTGAGGCCTCTGGTTTACACTACACTATGGATGCTGGGCCCTCACTGAGACTCTTCTTGGATATCCTGTTGTTGCCCTGTGTTGTGGAGATCCTATTGCTTTGGGTCTACAGGTCATGTGTTCCAACATATCAACACCTCATTATTTTTTAAGGACCAGTCATATAACACTAAGCAAATGCACACTATAATGTGTTTATCCACTTATCCATTAATAAATGTGTGATTGTTTGTAATCCTTTGTTTGGCGTTCTGATTTCAGTTCCCTTGCATATAACATAGAAGTGTGGTCCTGGATCATATGACACCTCCACACAGTTCTCCATAGTGGATAAATTAATTTGCATTCTCACCAACAGTGTGTGTGTGTGGGGGGGGGTTTCCTTTCCTCCACATCTTTACACTTGTTACTGTTTATCCTTTCAATAGTATTAATTCCAGAGACGTGAGCTGATAAGTCACTGGGATTTTATTCTGCATTTTTTGTAATAATTTTTATGTTGAACATTTTGCCAAATACTTTCTGGATATTAGTGAGGGTTTTCGGGGGAGTAGTGTCTAATCTTTTGTCTATTTTAACTATGGTAGTTTTGCTCTTGAGACTTTAATCTATTTTGAGTTCATTTTTTTGGAAAGTGATTAGTCGGTTTTCTTAGCACAGTAATGAGGAGATTGTTTTCTTCATTTTTTTTGTTAAAAATCAGTTGACCATAAATATGTAGTTCTGTTGCTGGGCTTCCTGTTTTGCATAATGGTACATGTGTCTAGACTTATGATGGTACTATACTGGTTTGTTTACTAAAATGTTGTGGAATATTTAAAAATCATGAAAAATCTAAATTATTAGATTAATCTTCAAATTATTAGAATTTGAAGATTGCATAGATAAATGGAAAGACAGCAAGTGTTCCTGGACAGAAAATTACTATCCTTAAAATGTTCATACAATACAAAGCAATATTTACCAAACCTCAAAGACATTTTCTCAGAAATAGGAAAAGACAGTGACAAAATTTTTATGAAACTCTAAAATACCTTGGATAGCCAAAGTTTCCTTGAACAATAACAGCAAAAAGAACAAATAAAATTATCTGGTTTTAAATCCTAGTAACGGTTTGACTGTGATGGGAACTTTCTATTTGAAGTTTATCCCAGGTGAACACTTCTGCAAAATAACACGTTAAATTGTCAGCATAAACAGGGAGCTTTAATTTCTACATTTTATAGATCTAAATAACTATTTATTGATTTGTCTTAGAAAAGTGTTTGTACTTAAACTTTTTCCAAAAGTAAACTTTAATTCATTTAAAGTAGAATTTGATTTTAAGCTCTTAGAACATTGCCCATTTTGAATAAATGGTTAATAAATATATGTGGATGTTTCCATGAATTTATAACAGTAATCATAAAACCATCTATCACTTTAAAAAGCCAATTTGGACCAGATGTTTGTTTGTTCCTTGGCACAGCCATGCCTGGATGTGAATTCATTTTATGATTCACAGAATCCCCAAGGGCCCATGGTGATAGGATTGAAACCAGGCCAATTGATGTTTTAATCCTTTCTGTCCTTCAGGAAGAAATGGAATTAAAAACTAAGTTTGTGTTGTTCAGAATTCGTTGCACTGAGCTAAGATTATAGATAGAATGTCGTATTAGATTCTTGCTAAATGGATTTATAATCTAAATTAGATATACAGGATAGTGACCTTGGAAAGCGAAAGAGAGAAATGACAATCTAGTGAAGAGTCAGCAGAAACTGGAGGAGTTCAGAGTGACTAACGCATGAGTGGCATTTGCTGACCTTTCTAAGGCTGTAGGACTGTGAGGTCATGGTGCTGGATCTGTCTTAATCTTCATGTATAACTTCACACATGGTATCTTCCTTTACTCTTCTTCAAGATGGCTCATACGTCACAGAGAAGATGAAGTGGTCTATGAAAGAAAAAATTTAAAGCACTTGAAAATGAGAAAATCAAGATTTTACAGCACAATAAAATAACATGGGCCCACAGTATGAAGTAGACATCTAATCACTATCTTATAAGGAAGGTAGTAAGAAAAAAAATCACATATCTCATATCTCACATTGTATAACAAAGAAATAAAAACCAGTACGTTGAAAATAACTCATATTTTATTTCTATTTACATAGTAGGCAAATCTTTAAGAAAAGTTGATAATAAAATTATTAAATGATAATTTCATGCATATTAATTAACATGATCCAATAGCTGTTATGCACTTCTACCCATTTTGTATTATATTAAATATACTTTGTAATATAAAAAATAGAAGCTCCAAACATTCCTAGATTCTATGCAAAAGAGCCACACATATCCTTTCCCCCCAAGTGAATATTTAATAAAGATATGTTCTTGGAGACACTGAATTAAAGACCCTAAAAGCCAGTATTAATTGCAATAGTAATGTAGTCATTGGTGTGGAGATACAGATTATTTATTTCAGCATATAGTTTTCAGTGTTAGGAACAAATTCAGGGCTTCATGCACACTATGTAAGCACTTTCCCACTGACTACACCCTCAGTCCTAATAAACTCAACATACATAAAAGTAGTTGGGAAAGCTGGGCTCCCTGGTGCACATCTTTAATCCCAGAACTCCAGAAGCAGAAATAGGTAGATCTCTGTGAGTTCAAGGCCAGCCTGGACTATATAGTGAATTCCAGGATATCCAGGGCTATGTATAGAGAAACCCTGTCTCAAAGCAAAGCAACAACAAAAAAGTAGTTGGAAAAGGCTGTCTAATATTAGATTGAAATAAGAAGGCATACAGATCTGATGACAAGGGAGTCATTCATCTTAAGGATAGTGACGGTAGAATGATAACAAGGAATTTCTCAGGGATGACGAAAAGAAATGTACGGTATATAGCTGTGACACAGTCATGATGCTTGACAGAGGTACAGTATGAAGTCATTCCTTCAACCTCAGTGACAGAATATGCTTGCCAAAGTAACACATTTGTACAATTTGGAGACCATGCTGGCTGGTCTCCAAAAAAGCATAAAGACGACCAACATACTGCCTTCTTCCCCGCTCTAATAGAGTTCTGTAACAAAATCTTCAGCCTCTATCTGAAGAACTCCATCAATTCTCTTTCTCTTCCTGTCCTTCCCTCCTCCTCCCCAATTGTCCCTGTATGTATGTGTGTGAGTGTGTGTGTGTGTGAGAGAGAGAGAGAGTGTGTGTGTGTGTGTGAGTGAGTGTGTGTGAGTGTGTGTGAGAGAGAGAGTGTGTGTGTGTGTGGTTTGCATATATGTGCAGGTGCACCCACCTATGATTGTGTAAATGAAAGGATGGAAGTGGGCGTCTTCCTTGATGTCTCTTAACCTTTTTCTGGAGACAAACTACAGTACAGCTGTTTTCAACCTGTGGGTCACCTCCCCTTTGAGGGGTGTTGAATGACCCTTTCACAGGGGTCACCTAAGACTATCAGAAAACACAGATGTTTACATTACAATTCATAACAGCAACAAAATTACAATTATGAAGTACCAACAAAAATACTTTTGTGGTTTAAGGTCACCAGAACATGAGGAATTGTATTAAAGGGTTGCAGCACTAGGAAGGTTGAGAACCACTGCTATACTGCATCTGGAGTTCATGAATCCTATTGGGCTACACTGGCTGAGCAGTGAGCCACAGGGATTCTCCTGTCTTTGCCACGCTGGTGCTGAAATTACAAACATATGCTCCTACATTTTGCTATTTTAAAGGATGCCAAGGATCTAAACACATCTTCATGTTTGCACGGTAAGTTCTTTACCCACTAAGCCATCACCAGGGTCCCAGGTCTGTCTCTTGCTTGGGTTGCTAACCTCCCTTAATTTATTGACCATCTTTCCTCGCCTGGATTTGGTATTTCTCTCTTCTGATTTTGCTGAGCTTTCTCAACAGCTCTGCACGTTACCTTTGAATCTCCTCTGAGGCAAGCTCACTGATCCCCTGGCTACCCACCCATGATCTTAAACACAATAAATCATGGACATATAGCACCAATTCTTGTTCTTTGTTGTATACTAACTGCAGCTGATCCTATACCAATGTGGTTGTATCCTGAATAAACACAATTTAATTATGAAAGAAGAAATACTTATAAAAATTAAGGCTAAGTCAATGCATCTCTCACCACAATGGATTATTGAAGACAGTTGGCTGTCCCTCTATCTACTAGTTACTCCTTACAATAGAATTTCTCTTCTCTTGCATTTCTAGAAGGCACCTAGGAAATATCACATGAAATATGTATAAATAAGATTTTATGATAGACATATATAGAGTATAAGAATGATCACACTGATTTGTAGACTATACCTCAAATTATAACAGATAACAAATCATTAATTAGTATATTTATTTCAAAGGAGAAGAGCAAGAAGTAGCCCAGCACATGTATTTGCCATCAGTTCTAGACCGTCTAGGCTTTCAAATAGCTTTGAAAATAGTTATTTGATAAAAGATATGGTCTTATTTCTGCCATGAAAGCAGGAAAATATTTATTTTTAATTTTCCGTGTTTGTGTGTATTATGACACTGGTATTCAGGTACTCACAGAGGCCAGCAGAAGGTGTCAGGTCCCCCAGGAACTGAAGTTCCAGAACACTATAGATAGCCTGATGTGGGTACTTGCTTTTGAACTCCAGTCTTCCAGAAGAGCAGCAAGTACTCTTAACCACTGAGTCATCTCTCCAGCCAATAAAATATTCTAAGTTCAGTGGTGCATGCCTGCATAGAGGGCAGTTAATAAAAATATCATTGTATCTAAATCGTCCCAACTCAGTTTATAGTGAGAAATACTGCTATACACTTGAGTCAAGTGTTTCTGTTGGTGGTATTTAAGACAGAGGTATATAATACATCATCACAATTTATTTGACGAAAACCCGCACATTTATACTACACACTTACATCTAGAAGTCCTAAATGAGCGTGTTCTCAGAACAGGGTGAGGGTAGTGACATGGGTTGGCAGGTAAAAATCCTTGCTGTTTAGCAGGAGAAAATGCGATGCACAGTGTAGTTCTCTTCTAATCTGCTGGTGCTCAGAGCTTCTGCTTCCTTAGGTTGACAGGCTGGATGTGGACCGCTTGTTCAGCAACATCGAATCTGTGCACCACATATCAGCCAAGCTACTGTCCATGCTGGAAGAGGCCACAGCAGACGTGCAACCAGACATGCAAGTAATCGGTACGTTTGTTCTCTCCTTGGGCTTTACAATACAACAGGAAATAGCATTTTAATGACCCTCTGGTATTTTGATTTTACGTTTCTGACTCACAAAACTGCCCCGGACACTTACAAAGCTGAATCCACTTGAGGGAGCATTGTAATTACACAGACTCTACCTTTATCTCCAAATGGGCTTAAAGCCATTTGCTCAGGTCCCTCAGTAGCACTGAACACAGACAGAATTCACTTATTAACTTTCATTCTCTGGGTCTCTCAGCTTTCCAGACGGTCTTTTGTTTTGTTTTATGGCTAGTACTTCCTTGCCCTTAAATAATTAGATATTGGATTTTTTTTATCATACATCTATGAATTTACTGAGTTTTAAATTGTAAATATTTTACATGAAATATATATGACCTCCAAATAACTTAGACAACATCTGTAATTCAATGTTTTTCCCTGTAACCTTTTAAAAATCTTTTGTCTTATTTTTCATTTTTAATTGATTTTTTATGGATTTCACATCATATACCCCTATACAGTTCATCTTCTGATGCTCTCACTTCTGTCCTTGCAACCTCACCCACGAAACAAAATTTAAAAGTAAAACCCCAAAAACAAAACAAACAAATGAAATCACAGCATGTTATCTTTAGTATGGCCCAGTGGGTCACACAGTGGATGCTTTAGTCTATACATCTTGACTTATCAGTGTTCATTGAAATAAGTTATTGGATTGCTCAAGATCTCTGGCTTCTGCAACCCTACAGGTACTGGGCCTTCGCTGGGACTCTTCTTGGATATCCTATTTGTGTTGGTTGGTTTTGTGGGTTAACTTAACACATGCTAGAGTCATGAGAGGAAGGATCCTCAGTGGAGGACAATCCTCCATGAGATCCAGTTGTAAGTAAGGCATTTTCTCAATTAGTGATCAATGAGGGAAGGCCCAGCCCATGGTGGGTGTTACCATCCCTAGGCTGGTGGTCCTGGATTCTATAAGAAAGCAGGCTGAGCAAGCCAGGGGAAACAAACCAGTAAGCACTTCCCTCCACCCCTATGGCGTCTGCATCAGCTCCTGCTTCTGGGATTCTGCCCTGTTTTGAGTTCCTGTCCTGACTTCCTTCGGGGATAAATGCCATCCTGAAGCATAGCCTAATGAACCCTTTCCTCCCCAACTAGTTCTTTGGTCATGACATTTTGTTGTAGCAATAGAAACCCTAACTAAGGCACTGTTATTGCTTATCCTGGAGCTTTGTGTCTGCAGGTCTGGCTCTTCACATGCTTCATGTGTGTATATATACATATATGTATAGATATGTATCTATATTACTCTGACAAGTTTTTAAAAATGACTACAGAGAATATTATATGAAAAATATTTCAGCCTAATTCTATTCTCTTTGTGTCCTGAGCATTACAAAGAACTCCTTGAATGAGGTTTATGTATCAATACATAGTGCTATGTAGCTTAAGAACTTTTTTAATGATCATTTTATAATTTTACATATATTACATGTCATAACAATATTATAATAATTGAGGATTTATAGAGTAAGGATGAAGGATTGTTTATATACACCTCCAAACCACTGTCTCTCCTGAACGTGGACATTGTTGTTCATTTTTATAGAATGTCTTTTTGAGACACAGCTATATGAATGTGCCACATACACACACACACACACACACACACACACACACATACACACACACACACACACACACACACACACACACACACGTCTAAAATTTAGTCAGCAAGTGAAAAGGTGATTGAAAGGATTCAGTCTGGTTTAAATTCTGTCTTTCCTTGTGGTTCAACATTCCCAATAAACTGTGATATAGAGCATACAACAGCAGCCTGTTTTATGCTCTTGTTATTATTTAGTTATGCTTATTTTAATTTTGTAATAAACCCTTCAGACTAAATGGCTTAATGTATTTACATAATGTAAGCACTGGTTTTTCTGCTTCTCAAGAAAGTTGATGATAAACATATGAAAAGCAGACTATTTACCTGTGTATATACCACGGGAACCTTAACATTGCCATCACTCACCACAAACCAACCAGGGGACAGAAATCTGCTGAAGAAGCAGCAACATTTACACCATAAAACATTAGTCATTGTTTTAAAAAGATTGCTAAAGCATGTGATTGGACAGACATAGCTGCTTAAAGTGTGTTTATGAACCACTGTAATCAGCAAGATTGTTCACGTACATCAGATAGCAGTTGCTCATCATTAATTTCACTCAACCTTTTCCAAAGTTCCTTGAATCTATAAAACATATAAAAGCAATGGTAACTACTGTAAGGTGCCACCATTAGTAAAGGTTTTACTGTAAAATGATAGATGAATCCTTCAAAAGATAAGGCAAATATGGAATGCCAGTTAATTATAATAAAAGTTCAATTTTTAAATCAAAATTGCAGAACCAGAAATGAATCTGAGGAAATTTATTATTCAAAAACTGATGGTCCAATCTCATTGTGTTACTATAACCAAGACTTCAAAATTTAATATTTCAGGGGCTGAAGGGATGGGTTTGCAGTAAAGGCATACATTGCTTTTGCAGATTCACTTGTTTACAGTAGCTCACAACCACTACTCCAGCTTTCAGGGATCTCAAAATACTCTGCTGTCCTTTTGAGTGCCTATACTCACATGCACACACACACACACACACACACACACACACACACAAATACACAGAGAGAGAGAGAGAGAGAGAGAGAGAGAGAGAGAGAGAGAGAATTAAAAATAAAACAAGTCTTTTGAAAATATGATATTGTGAATGGAAGTAAAATCATGAATACACATAGGTAAAGCAAAAGATCATAAAAAACAATGCTTTTACTCAAACTAAAGCTGTAGTGAAGAAATTGTGATATTCAGATAATGAAGCTGGTATTTTGTTCCCCCCAAAATTGGTCAAAATGTATGCATGCTTTTCTATATATAACAATAGCATGAATGTGACAGGTAATATTTGAAGATGAATTTGCAGTTAAACAGTCAAATTATCTTATGCAAGGCAGCCAAGACCTTTTTGGTTGCTGCTCCCAAATCAGAATTTAGAATGCAAAGGTTGCCTACAGTGGCTGTAGGCTGGTTTGTGAAGAGGCCTATGTAATGCCCTTGCAGTGTATTCAGAAGCAGGACCTTTCTTTAGTTAAGCTATTCAGCAAACAGAAAAGCTGACGTCAGATTTTTTGATGCCTACAGGTTGAAATTTTAGAATATATATTATAAGCAAAAAGACATTGGAATTTATCCTTATCAAAACAAAGGATGAGCCTGGAAATTAAACAATAAGACCTTGTGTTGTATAAAATATTCTTGAAATTCTGTAACTGGACTTTCATTACCTTGGCTCATGGAAAGAATCTTTTTAAAGGAGCACTTCTAATTTATTTCAATTTATTTCATTTTATCTTTTGAAATCATCACTTTATACTCCAGTCTGGCCGTGGATCATCATGATCCCCTGCCTCATCTCCTGAGTGCTGTGATCACAGACATGAGCCACCATCCTTGGCCTGATGCTTTTCTTTAACATAATAAAATTATATTTTGTTTTGATTTTACAATATCACATTTACAATATCACACTTAGTAAGTTTCTTCACTTACTAAATGAAAGTGAAGAATCCAAACAAAGGCATGGAATTTCAAAACTATTTCAGCTCAAATACCTTTAAATATAGATATGTGTAATTAGAATTTTAATATATTCCATTTATAAAAATCTTCTGAGCTTATTGGATGCTTTGGTATATACAAATTATTTTCCAATTTAAAATAATATTCATGAATTTGGCAAGTTTGGTCTGAGGAGGCTCTATGAGTAAAAGCTCTTGCTGCATAAACACAATAATGAGTAGCAGAATTGGGAATCCTTGGCGTTCATGTAAAAAGCCAGGCACAACAGTGCACACTGGGGCTGTGTGGTGAACAGGAGAGCTGGGAGGGTTTCTGGGGCTTGCTGGCTGCTAGCCTAGCTGAAAAATGGGCAGTTCCAGGGTCACTGAAGGACCCTATCACAAGACAGGAAGGAAGAGAGCAAGAGAAGATACCCCAGCGTTTTCCTCCTCAGACCTCCATGTGCACATGGACGTGCTCACACATCCGCATACGTACTTACAAACGTGCATACACCATACACATGTGTGCATGCACACATACACACACCACAAAATAAACACATAAGTGCACACCAACATAAATCCACTATTGCATTATAACCAATATAACAAAATAAATATCAACAAGCATACTGGTGTAAATAAATGGGAATAAAGCCAGCTCTTTAGTAGATTTTAATGTATAAAGACAGAAGTAAAGGAAAATAGAAATAATCCACTAGTAGGCAACCATCATCATTGTGACTGTTTCATATAAAATCCACAAATAAAGGTAATATATTCGGTGAATGTTAGAGAACACAGACTTCAAAGGCTCAACTTCTCAACCAGTAATTTCTGACATAGGAAGGAAACATGGTAACCTTATAGCAAGAATTGTACTCTAACCAACTGATCAAGGTCAAAGAACAGCAGGAAATATCAGCCTTGCATCACACATCTTGTGGATTGTGACTAATAGATCATCACATCTGTGGTCTTTGCCTCCAGAGTGTATAGTCATATCCAATCAGAAGAAAGCATTCAACATACCGAAAAGAAAACATAAGTAAGGGGTACTTGATGAGAGAAACAGATAAGTTTCCTTTTACTGACAATTATATTGTGGTTATTTGCTATAAACATAGTAAAACTCTGCACAGAGTGTTTGGAAAGTGTATTGGCTTTGAATTTTCTTTATTAGTATGAAATCAGTTCAAGTTTTAAAATAAAAACAACGTTCAACTAAAGATGCTTATACTTCTAAATTTTCTAGCCATGGCTGGAATGATTACTGAAATATTTCAGAAAGTTAAAATAGTAAAGGCTATAATTTTAAAAGTGTTGGAGTGTTGCTTGAAGAGCTTCATCATTGGTTTCTGAGCTGGCCTTGTGACTCTAAAAAATGGAGGCAAAGTGATGTTTCCCTAAGTGTGTGATGAGTTCTACTTTATGGACATAAAATAGCCAGCAATTCCAAGAAACATAGAAATGGCCCTAGACAGACAGGTGAGTGTGTCCTCTCCACAGAGAAACAAGTCGTCCCAAGGAAACTGCCCAACCTCAATGGTGAGAAAACAATTGTTTTCACTCTTAAAAGTTTGGGGACGATATCTCTGCATAAAATTAGTTAACTCCTTTCAAAACCCAGAGGGGGAAAATTCACCTAAGATGCTGAGGAAAACTTGATTTGGAACGTAGCATTTGGACTTGGACTTGACTAATTTAGAAGGGTAACAATTGCATGCAAAAGGCAGCCTTGAGACAAGAGAATAGGCCCCATGTCAGGAGAGTAGAGAAAGTCCGTTAGCATTCCAGTATCCCTTAAACACCTGCAGGAAGCATCCTTGAGTCTCCATTCCAATCCCTACACCAGTGCAGAGTTCAATGGAAATTCCTATCACTAAATCTTTTATCACTTAGATTTCGTAACATAAACTTATAGGGTGAGATGTTTCCAAAACTATGTTACCGCAAAATGAAAAGCACAGGTGTTCCAATTCTGTGTCTTCAGACAGCACGATTAAGAGTCTGTGACTCACAGCTGTAGTGCCAGATCCACTAGATACCTCGATAAATGAGAAGGAGAAATTTACTCAACAAACCTTGATGTTTGGATGAGGTTCAAGTTTATAGATAGATACATATGTTTGAGATCTGAGAGCACTGAACAAACTGTATGGATTCCAATGCCAAAATAGAAAGTGGATTATAAAATCCACACTAAATCTATGATATATTTTATATTTAGTAAAATCAGTCTGGACTATCAGAGAACAGATCTACCCACAGTCAAGCCAGAGGGTCAGAGAGTGGTAATCTCATGCCTTTAATTCCAGCATGGGAAAGACCAAGTGATGACCTCCACATTTAAATCCCATAACTCCAGAGACAGAGATGTTTCTGTGTTTCTGTGAGTTCAAGGCCTAACAACCAAACAGTAGTAGCTCACACCTTTAATCCTAACTCTAGGATTACAAGGCAGAGTTGAACCAAGATGTGAAATAACTGGGCAAAGAAGATATTTAAGACAGGCATAGGCAGAGATTGAAATATTCTATAGAAATGACCAGGCAGGCTGAGAACTCTTGAAGATAGCTTTTACCTTGAGAAGTTGGCTGGGTGAGAGCTGACTGTGGTCTGTTTCTTCTCTCTGATATTCCAGCCTTTTCCCCAATATCTGGCTCTGAGTTTTCATTAAATACCAACTAGAATTTGTGTTTTAAGTCTAGATAGGAAAGCTGTTTTAAAATCTCTGGAGATGAACTTTGCTTCTTGTTTATATTGAAACGGAACATATTCTATAACAATTTATTAAAATAGTAAGCAATGACAAATAAAAGATGGTACAGAATTTAAAGGCATAATAATGTATCGTTTAATATTGGGTTGAATTGGACTCTGCCTCTTTCTATTGCTATATCCTAGGCAAGTTGTAAAACCTCAGTGAAGTTTATTATAATCTAGAAACTGAAGCCAGTAGCATTTACCTCATATGAGTTTTATGAGGATTCAATAAAATCAAGTGTAAAGAATACACAGTGCTTATTCTTAATACTTAAGATATGATACGACTAAATTGCTATTATCTTTGCCATTCTAAATGTACTCATCTAATCATAAATTTTGGTTTTATTACAGAACAATGAAGTATAAGTCATGCTTTACAAAAAGTTAAGGTTTGGATTTTGTAGCTTCTCTATGCCTCCTAGTATCTATACACCTTTATAATTCATATGCATAGTGATGCATTTGTCTTTAAGAAGGTAGGTTTAGCCTATCATATGCCACTTCTATGTTTGGTGAAGTGAGAAATAATTTCCATAGCTGGTTTCCCAAAGACTGCTCTCAATGAATCATGGCTTCCAGCTTCCATGAGGCCAAGCAGCCTAGACCTGCACTGACTCTGACTCATACTATGCAACGGTAATGACTCTGTGACAGTAACTGGGCAGATCCCCAAGAAAGTAGAAGAATGTCTGCTCATGGAATAGCCAATTAAGAAGTCCTATCTTGTTGGAAAGATGATTTGGAGAGAGGTGGAGAAATTGGTTCAACCTTCCCAGTATTTCAGCAAAGCCACACACCTAATTGTTTGTTGAGGCTACCAGAAATTTGAGAAATACCAGTTTTTCAACTGGATGTGCTGTCAAACCAAATTCAGTGACTTTGAAAGAAGAGCTCAGAAGAATAGGTTCTGAACTAGCAACGGATACCACATCCATTTGTTCATATTTTAAATGAAGATGGCAAGGCCTCCACAGAAGAAGGATACAGGATTTAAGGCACACGCCATATCCCCTCTGAATATACACCCCACTGTATGTCTGGTATGTCCCCAAGGGCTGAGAGCACTGTGTTCAACGAGTACTTACTGAATGCATGAAATATAGAGACAAGTTAAACTGTCAGTAAGTCAGTCTGTGATTTGGGAGAGTGTTATTGTTAGAGGCTGAGAAGCATCATAGAAGAGTAGCAGGTGGGTCCCCAAGAGATAGTTACTGAAGTGAGATATAGGAGAATCGCAGGCTGATCTAAGAATGGGGCTGTCCTCAGCATCACCTACTTGAGTATGGAAAGGTTACTAAGCCTTCTTCCAGCCTGCAGACCCTAAGTTTTCTTGGAGAGCCAACCTGTTCTCAGAATGTCAGCTGGAAGGATTCCCCCACCCCCGCATTCCAACACTAAAGTAAGCAGAAAGGAACTAGTTTCACAAGATCACGAGTTACTACTAAAATAAATATCTCGGTTTTTAATGTTAGAGCATGACTACCACTTAACAAGCATACATTTTATTGTTGAAACAAAAACTAGAGTTCGATTCTTCCCTATTATACCATAAACAGAAAGGAACCCAGGCCAGAGTTCCTTCCATCCCATTTCCTGCCTGTCTCCAGTTCCCATGATTGTACCCCAGTGTCCCGTTCAGCTGCTAGACTGTCTCTGAGAGTTCGAAATTCTGGGAAGATGCCATCTCCATTCCAGGAAGGCTCTTCTTTGAGAGGCCAGCCCTACCACACACATGACAACTTTTCATAGTTTTAGACAAGGTGATGTGTCACAGAGAGGACACGTCTCTCATCTTCCTTTTTCCTCTTCATGGTCCAGTTTCCGTCACTGACCCCATTTCACACCCATGTTTGGCTCCTAAACCGCTCACCTGCAAATGTGGTACTTTGACCACCAGGGCTTCTGAATTACAAGTCAAATGGATACATTTTTCTTGATGTCTCTTAGACTGTTGCTTTTGAAGAGTTTTAACTGAAATATCTCTTTAAATCAGAAGAGAATCATCTCGAGCTCTGAGGAATTATTTGAAGTCATAGCTACAGGCCATCAAAAAACACTTAGGTCTTATTTTAAGATTTCTTGTGAAATTTCCAGTCCCATAGCGTTTTTCTTTAAAGATCTTAATAAAGCTAAAATGCAATGAACTCATCTGCTTTAGTCCCATGGAAGCACATCCCACTTGCCACCTGTATCTGGTCTTAACTGTACACTCTAATCAGGACTGCTGGATACCTTCAGCAGTCACTTTTATTTCCAGGCTAGATGGGGCTCAAGGCAAAGCTTCCTTAGGTAGCAAACGTTCTAAAATCTTCTTCTCACTTTTCCTCATCACTCTCCAGACTTAGATACAGAATAAGTCTAGGATAAAATGGGGTGAGGGGTATATCACTGAATGAAGACTTGGCTGGCTAACCTCCATTATTTAGTTCAAGAAGCTGTGCTCCCACTAGCAAGGATAACTAGACCTATAGAAAGCATGTTTCAGATTTTCTACATGTTACAGACAAGGATCTTTCTGTTGAGAATGACTTGTCTAAGCTTTTGTCAACCAGAAAAGTGACACCTAGAAGCCTCAAGCATCATACCCAGACCTCCAGTCTTCCCAGTTACTACTTAGGAGATGTCTGACTGCGTAACAAGCAATTCTCAGTCAGTACATCTACAGTTAAATCTTTACACCTTAAACCCTCTCCACACAGCATCCATGTTCAGCCACATGGAATCCTGGAATTAGGCCTCACTGTTCATATGCTCTCACTGCTCCTGTGCACCTCTCTCCTCCAAGCTCTGGATTTCCTTGTTATACCTAACCCCCTTTAGTATTTGCAAGTACCAGCTACTGATTTAAATTCATTACATATTTAACCTCATTAACGAACAGCTATGCAACAATTACTGTTGCTCTCATTATGCAAATGAAGAAATAAGAGAATCAAGGAGACAGCTTCCCTAAACATCAGACATTTCATAAACAGTAAAACCAGGACTTGAACACAGGCAGTTGTTACTACAGCACTTTATGTGCTTCTTGTGATTCTGGGATTGAATCCGGGCCCTTGCACACAGTAAGCATGTGCTTTATCACAGAGCTACATCCCTGTGCCATAGAGCACTCTTGACTGCCATCTCCTTCTGTGCTTGCCCGTATTTTTTCTTTTTATTATGGTTGGTTTTTCTTCTCCAGTCTCAACTTATTTCTCCAATTCTACACCTCATAGGACTCATCATCAGGATAATCCTTCAAACCTTTATCTTGTTAGTCTGCTGCCTAAAGCCTGTATGGGCTTTTCTAACCCCCAGGCTCTGCTTCAGGACCTGACTACCTTCATAGCTTCTGGAACTTCCTCACAGACTTACAGCCCCTGAGCCTTCCATCCTTGGCCATTCAGAGATTCTGCATGCACTCCCTCCCACCTTCTCCTTGCATCCATACTCTGATAGCTCCCTGTAGACTGAGTATGTTCCTTTCTGTGCTACACAACTCTAGAATTGCACTTGCGTATGGCACTGTGCATGGGAACGTAGTCTTCTCCCCCCCCCCCCCCTTGCCCTTGCTGCCTCACATAACTCAGTTGAATGAGCTGCTGGTTCTTGATGTCCATAATACAAACTGTAGTTCTCAGTGGAAAACAGTCATCCAATAAATAATTTGTTAAATAAAGATGAACTAAAAGAAATAATCTTGTTCATTCTTGTTTGAGCCACTTTCTTATACAAAGCCTAAGATAAGTAGCTTCCCTGGTATCATGGCTTTACCATAAGTTTGCATACTGACAGGAAATTCAGAATAATCCATGTTTAACACTATGGGTAAGGGGTTCTGAAAGACAGAGGAGAATCAACAAGAACGTAAAAGTAGAGGACTCTGTATATGTTGATGTCAGTGAGGGGCAACTGCCCTATAGGAACAGTTATAACAGGATATAGACTATGTTTGAGGAGTTGCTTTTAAAGGCAATAGCTAAAGAAATTTAAAACAGAGTTGGTTTTGCCTTTTTGTTCTGCCTTTGCAAGATAGTTGCTTTTGGAGAATATCACTGCAAAAAAATTTTTTTTTCCTTTTGTTGTAGAATTTTTCAAAAGAAGAAGATAGCGGTTTTGTTTTCTAGGATTCTGGCACCTTTGTGTCAGGCAGTCAGAGTGAAATTACCTTTCCTGGTCATGGTTCTCTCTTTTCTCCTCCTAATCATCCTTCCAGTGCCCATACATTAGACTGAGCAGTTGTCCTTCACCACTGAAGAAATGCAGCCAAGACTCACGTTACCGTGGAAACAGAATCACTTCTGGCCGAGAGACACCTCGCTTTATCAGCACCATTATGAAGCAGAATGGGCTGGGAGGGAAATCAAATATTCTACCCACCAGTGTTACAGCTGGCCTCTGGGTGAATAAGCGACTTTCAATTAGAGTACTTAAATATCTTTTAACTTCAATTATTATTAGAGCCCCAAGAGAATTTTACTTGGAAATTTTTTTAAAAAAAGAAGAAGAAGCTTTTGCTGTTAAGGGGAAACCTAGAAATCCTGGGACATTGCTGTTAAAAACATACAAGGGAAATTGAAAATGATGTTTACTTGCTTATAAATCAAGTATTGTTTTTTATTTTTAACTTTCTGATTTGATCATATGTATTTGTTGGGCTGTCTCTTGCTTTTTTTCTAAAATCTCAATTACTACCACATTTGTAGTGAAAATACATATTTGTAACTTCATCTCATATGAAGATGTATAGACTCAATGCAGGGAGCCTCTATCCAAGCCTGCCACTGATCCTACTTCTAGAGTTTAGGTCTGACCCAAACCTCCCATTCACTACCTGGTTGTACTTCTTTTGAGTCTCTCTTCACCTTACAACTAACCCTAAATTCACCTGCTTTCCTGTTTTATTTTCTGTTGTTAACTTTTTCTTTCTGTGTGTACTACTGTCTTAAAGGGCAGCCCTTCAAGATGCATAATGGGAGAAAGATCAACCTTGTTAGATCCTAGAAACAGTAAGAAGCAACCCCCCAGCACTTTGGCTATAAAGATGTTCAATTCATTGCGTTGATTTTCAGCTCTCTCTCTCTCTCTCTCTCTCTCTCTCTCTCTCTCTCTCTCTCTCTCTCTCTCTCTCTCTCTCACACACACACACACACACACACACACACACACCACTTCACATTACTTCAGAATCTAGCTATAAGCAGAGAAGTAATCCCATATAAAGAAGAAGAAACAAAAGGTTTTTATTGGCTGTATACAGCTATAACCAAGTGAGACACTACTTTAGAAGTCTCACAAATTATATGTTTATATCCACAAAATATTAGAAGAGAATCATTCCCAAACGACCATACAAGGCCTAGTTTCTGATTCTGACTTGGTGGTCATCCTGCCTCAGCCCATGTCCAGTAGAGATCTATAGTTTGAGGGCTGAAATTCAATACTGTCTGGCCTGTAAACTTGACTTTGTCACCTCCAGAAAGGACTTTAGAAAAGTCATTTATCTGCTTCCAAGTCAGATTTATGCATTTCTAATTCACATTGATAAATAACTCTTTGTGCATGTAGAGAAAAAAGCATTTATATAACATGTATATAGCAGTTATATAAAACATGTTTAATGTGCTCAGTATTTTTTTTCTGTACTATATATAGCAGGTCCACATCACTGCCAATAAATCCAGCTAGTGCAGTTAATCAGATTCCAAATTATTACGAATCTCAATTTTACAGTGTTTTTTGAGAATGGATCCTGCCACATGTTTCTGGTACATTGCCTTCAACATCTAATGCTGGGCTGGAAGTGAAGGCTTGTGCTCAGTTTGAAGTGTTGAAACAAATGACTAAATTAGATTATCACCTGGTATCTTCTAGGTCCACTATTTATGTTTATAATTTTATCACAGTATCAACAAGGATGGATCTAATTGGTCCAAGACATTTCATATACCCTCCTAAACTTACTTCATAATAATATCCAACTGAACTTTACAAGGAATAATGTCCTATTCTTTCCTGTTATTATATACATTTATATGTATGTCACATGTATGCAAGTGCCACACGAGCCAGAAGACTCCCTGCCCTGTAGTTAGAGATGGTTGATGGCCACCTGATGTGGGTGTTGGGAACCAAATTTTGGTCCTCTGGAAGAGCAGCATCATCCTTAACTGTTGAACCATTTCCCTACCCACTATCCTATTGTTCTGTTTTTCATTTTTTCCCTAAATCCTAATGCTTACCTTCTAGAGAATGGTAGAAGATGTTGTTAGTAAACTAAATATCAAGATAATCACATACCTATCTCTGGTTTCATCCAGAATTTTAATAAGTCAACAATACCTTTCTTCCATTGTAAGCATTTATTATGTATGCACTTGGGTTGTGTACACACTACTCTCAATTGTAATGGTTCTGCTATGAGAGAGAATCCCTTATAGCTAGTAATTTATACATGAGGAAACTGTCAATGAATTAAAATCATTTTCTTAAGTCTCAAAGCTAGTCAGTAGCATAGCTTGATTTAAATGTGAGCCAACCATTCTAATTTAGTCCACTCTTGACTGTGAGTCTGTGCGCCTTTTATTCCCTTCATTTGTTTTATAAAGGGAAGAAAAGAAAGAGGAGGGAGGGAGGCATGAAGAGAAAGAATGGGAGAAGAAAGAAAAAATAAAGGGAAACTATCCATTTAGTGTCTTGCATCCCTTCCAAACAATCTGGGGATCAGGTGGGATGAACCTAACTTTTTACAATAGTTAGCACTGAGCAACAGTGCCTGAAATGTCACTTTGGTCTGATGAGGCCATTTTGTCTTTGTTTTGCATTGCTCAGGAGAGGTATTCTTGCAGATTAAGGGACCGCTGGAGGATATTTATAAAATCTACTGCTATCACCATGATGAAGCACACAGTGTATTGGAGTCCTATGAAAAGGAAGAAGAGCTGAAGCAGCATTTGAACCACTGTATCCAGTCCTTAAAGTAAGGTCTTTCAACATGGTGATTCCTGTCTACTCTGGTTGCTTGGCAGGAGTCATTTGAAGTGGACAGAGATGAAGGGTCACATACAGCCAACTTTTCACAGGGCTTGCTCTGATGGCTGCTTTATGAAAAGCCAAGCACAGATTGACTTTTGTTCCCCCTCAAGAGGATAACTAAAAATAAAAAGTGAGACAAAGATTCAAGGCCTTGTAGAGATTGGGGAAAATGCAATATCGTCAAACAACAATGATAAAATATGAATGATAGGCTACTATTCATGCATTCTAAAGAGCCAGTGAGCAGTGAATTGATTACGTTAGTGAAATTCCTAAATAGTCCTTGTTATCTCAATTCACTGTGGGGAGATTGTGAGGATGATTAAGACCCTGTGAAAGTCAGCTTCACAACAATTAGACATTCTGCCTTCCTCATCCATAACAAGTGAGGAGGCGGTAGTCGCGCTACACAAGTTTGAATAAGAGTTTTTAAACTCTTGCTATTCTCCAAGCAATTAATAAACATAGATGTAATCTTATCTTTGTAAATAGCAGACTACGCACCTATGTCTGATCTTACCTGTTAGATGAAACTGGAGTTATATTTAAAAGTAATCCATTCTCCTTTTTTCATCATGTCAAGTTCTTCTATGATCTTTCATTCTTGAGGACTGTACTATCGAATGGGCTGTATCTGGCTAGAGGTTAACCAGCTTGAGGGAGTTGAAGTGCTAAGCCAAGATGTGCTGGCCTGATCCTCTACTACATCTTCCTGTGTCCTATTGTGTAAGAAAGGAGGGGGTCCTCCTTTGCTAGGAGAAGTTTGTAGCAGCATGAGGGTGCAGTGGGGAAACCAAAGGAGGCCAGCTTGGCAGAAGACTTTCCAGGCTCCATTTAGAACTGAAAATGAATTTAATTTGGTCCTGGTGGCTTCAAAAACCAAACACAAACTTTGATTAAAATTCAACTTTATTGCCCTCTACTGGCCAAAATTTGCAGGTCTTTAATATTTTTCTATACCTTAAGAAAAAAAATATATGACCATTTATTGAAGACTTGTGCTGTGGTGTGCATACATCTTGGTGCTGACAAAACAGAAATAAAACTTTATACATACTCTGCAAAGAGATGGGCATGCTCAGGTAACTCATGTGTGGGGGTGCAAAGCTCTGGCTTACTTTTGCTATTACAGTGTAGATCAATGATACCAAATCAGCCTGAAGAAAAATTGAAGTGTGAAATTGAATATGCCTAAACAAGTTCATATATTAAGAACAAGTCCTCTACATGGGCAGGTATTTTTATCCTCATTCAAGATAATGATGTCCTGAGTACAAAATGCCTTTTCATAATATATGTGTATCTTGAATCACCTTCCTTCAGGGTATAGAAATAATAGGGGGAAATCATATAACGTAAAAAGAACTGGTTCATTCTGTTAACCTACATATCTAACTTGGACCGGAAGCTAATCAGTTTGGACCCATAGTCCTCCTGACTGCCTCACCAGGATACTCGGGTGGGAATAAACATTAATGTGCTGTGCAATAAATTTTTGATTCCTAAGAGAACAGAGTCCACTGCTGTATTCTCTATGCAGCACAGCTCAATACCATTTGCCTTGAAAGCAGTTAGAGGGCAGAGGTAATTGTATAATCTCAAATTTCCTTTCAGACCTAATAACTTGTTTTGTTTTTTTAAGCTTCAAAAAATACTGTCCCATGGTGTGTTCAATTCTGTGTTTTCAGAACCATTCTGACTTTTAGAAATAATCTCACCTGCCAAAAGATGTTAAGATGTAGAATGCACAAAATCCAAATGAAACAATATTGGCAGAACTATTTCTTAAAGGAAAGAAAATCAAAACAAAATAGTTTAAGCTGGAGCTATTTTCCCCCAAAGTTTCCTTTCCATGAAAATAAAGTTAATGATAGATTGTGTGGGTCTGCCTGGAGGCTCAGTGCCACGGCATTATTGACATCACTATAATACTGACCTCAGCTGAGCCAAGCTTTAAATTGTGAGAAACAGGTTTTCAAACAGGTTTATAGGCCAAAGAGAGTCCCAAACACCCTCCGGGCTTGGTTTGCTTTACCAAGTAATCAGTCAAAGCTATTACTGTCGCCCTGCCTTTCCCTGCTGCCATCTCTAATGAACATTAGCCACAGCCTCCATTTTCCACAGTGCAAAGGCCTACTACAATGAGTTGATTTGAAGCAAAATATCCACATGAGAGGTGGCTTCATGCTTCAGAAGCTAAAGTGGATATTAAAACGATTTAGGTTACATTTAAACCAGTATTAAAATATGTTTATTAAGGGCTTCATAAATATTTATTAAGAGTACTGAAAAATGCTGAAAATATTTTTAATATATAAGCATGGTTCTTGCCCCCCAGGAACATAAACCCTAGTCCGAGATAAAACTCTCAGGAAAGCTTGCCAGCAGTACAAAGTTCATTTATTTAACACACCAGAAGGTATCTTTGTAGGTTTATCCCAAGATTAACCTCCAACATGAAGGCAGAGATACTACCTCCTTTTGTGTGATAGTCAAGCTTAAGACCCTTGGTTATTCTTTGAAGCCCATTATCATACAAAAGAGGAATTTATATTTGAATCCAGAAAATTAGTTTTGAAGTGTTAGGGAAGTATTTCTCGGTGTGTGAGTTCTCCAGTGTCAAATATACCAGGGTGTGTATTAACGGTGAGTAACTTTAAAAAGGGGGGTGGGGGAAGATGGTTCCATGATGAAGAAAGCAAGCTACTCTTACAGAGAACCCCTTTGTGCCTCCCAGCATCCACATGGGAGCTCACAACCATCTATAACTCCAGTTCCCAAAACTCTGATGCCCTCTTCTGACCTTTTGGACACCTGACATTCACATTCATGTGGTAAACATACATACACCTGGCAAAACACTCATATACATAAAATATTTTTTTTCAAAACTAAAATTATTCAGAAGTGCAGGGTACACTTACACCTACAGCCTAGAAACTGGACATTTACAGGGATTTTTTATTCAGCAGGGAATGTCTAGCCAAGTGGGACAAATGACCCCTAACATTGCCTGAAATGTTATATTATTACATCATTGTTCAATGAGGACTTCATTGTGTAGCCTCTTTGGAGTTGCTTATAATTTCTGATCTATGAGACGAAGTGAAAATTGAACAGTCACTCAGCAAACATAGGTGTAATTAGAACAGCCTGTCTGCTGCCTCCTTTTTCAGTTTTTCCCATTAGAAATAATACTAACACTCTCTGATAGGTTAGTGCCCCCAACACGTCTGATTATTTTGAAATAAAATAAGAACAAAAGGACTTTCCTAATGTTTGGGGTTTTTTGTAGCTAGTGTCACATTTCTAGCCTCTTCATGTCTTAGTGTTATAAATTAATCTGTATTTATCTTTTATTTAACAAAGGTCCCATCCTCAGAAGAAAAAAATTTACCTTTTAGTCATCTAGATGGTCTGGTCACATTGCTCCTGTGGCTTTCCCATTTGGAAAAACAGCAAAAAGCTTGTGCCATGCACTAAGGGGCTGCAATTTAATTTTCTCAACACCTTATGTTTTGAATCCAAATGGAGGGGTTCCCATGTAAAAATCAAAACCACCTTTGGAAATTCTTTCAGCCCTTGGCAATATGACATTGTTTGGAAACAGACCATAATCTTTAAGGAATAGCCACATAAAATCTTTAATTCGTGAGTCAAATATAATGATCCCAGCAGGAGATGAAGGTAATTATTTTATCCCATAAAAAGCTACTTCTTCTATGATTGTCCTTGGCTGGAATCACCTTCTGGAAAGCTTCAAAATCTATCCTTAAAAAGGATGTTCTTTCTTTAGTGATGAGATAATCAGGTGAAGCTATAATGAACCCCCCCCCCCCTTACAGAGTATGACTTCCTTTATTAGAGAAATGTCAGGGTTCGTTACAGAAAGTGGTATGTGACATTAAACACATGCGTAGTTTTATTATTATATTAGGTTGTTTTGTTGAAGTAAACAAAAGAAAAAAAGAGAATTCTATACCTTCTCCAGAACTTAAAAACAAAATGGTCTTTCATTTCATTGTATGTACTTTCTAAATACCATTTGTTCAATCACTTGTTTTGATGGAAAGCTGTGAAGGGTTTTTTTTGTTTGTCTTACTAATTCTATAATATATGATCTACAAAAAACAAAATACTAGAACAAATGAGCATAAGATATAAATGAGTAGGAGAGTGTGGACATGAAGAAAATGGATAGAAGTCCCAGGTCCACAGAGAGAGAGAGTGATCATTTATTTCACTACAAAAAATAATTCAATTAATAATTACCCAAATTATAATAGGTATTGACTCTAAAGTCAGTGTAATTTTGTCATTAATTTCCACTTAGACATTTTGGACTCAGCAGAACCAGTTGTTTCAAGATGTCTAGGGATCCATTTATAGAAATATGCTTTACACACATGCGCCTGTCTTCCACATGTGTGGAGAACTTTTATTTAACTTATTCAATCCAGTTCAACATAGGTATTTATTATTAAATTTTTATTTCTAACACTGAATACAAAAAAAAAACCAGGCATGGTAATATATGCCTTTAATTCCAGTGCTTAGGAGCAAGAAGAAGGAAGATCTCTGGGTTCAAGGCGAACCTGGTCTACATAACAAGTTCCAGGATAGCCAGGAATACAGTCTCAAACAAATAAAAATGTAGCCTTGGGATTTTTTATATTAGAAATATTTATGTTATACTCACTGTATTCAAAAAGATTAAAAGGCACAAAGGAGGCTATGGGTCATATGATAGACAAAAACTATTGTGTCTTTTGTAGTGGATACACACCACAGTGAGGAGGAAATTTCCATCTCTCTTGTTTCTTAAATTTGTCCTGACTCATTTCCATTGTTTTTCATGACTAGTTAGCTTGACAGATGCTTTCATCCCCTAATACATAGTGGTCCCTTTTTAGGTTGGTGCCATAGAAATCAATAAATCATGTATAAATCCTTGTCTGAGTTGGAGAGATCAACAATACACTAAAGAAGTGTGGGAAACAGTATGAAACGTTAACAACTCTTAGGAAGAGAAGCAAAAGAAAAAATAGGGATAGTCAGGATAGCGTGAAGTATGATCTTTGCCAAGGTTAGTCAGAGAAGTCTTCTCAAAAAAAAAAAAGAGAGACACCTGAGCAAAGGCTCGAAAGGGATGGAGTAAGGTATATAGAGATCTTGATGGAGAGCAATCTGCACAGAAGAAATAGCAAGCTCAAAATCCTGGAGGCTGCTGCATACCTGCCTGACATCACTCGGACCAGGAAGTCTGTGATTGCCATGGCACCTTGGGAGAAATGAGCACTTAGAAATGGGGTAGAGAGATGGTAAAAGGAGACACAGGCCATGTGCTTTTCCGTGCATTTATTATACAGGAGCAAACGGCAACTACCATAGGTAGCAAGACCTGCATGAAGGCTGCCTTTGAGAATTCTTGTTGGATTGTTAATACTATGCATAAGATAGCCACAGTGGTGAACATTTGTAACTCCAGCTCTAGGAGGCTCATGCAGCAAGATTGTCAGTTTGAGGTCATCCATGTCTATATAGAAGATTCAAGATCAGCTGAGGTTACCTGGTGACCCTTTCTAAAAAATTAGCTTCCTAAACTGCATAGATTATAGAGTACTTGATAGCATTATTCTACAAGTTATTACTTTGTTATCTCATAGTCATTTTTTCAAAATATAAACATAAACATTTTAATTTAATAATTAATATTTATTAACTAATATCACTAATTTGAATTTTATATAGATGGAGCAAGAATGGTAGATACATTAAAATGTCATTTTAGAACATATTACTAATTAAAGACACTGATTCAATGGGGCACTCATGAAATCACCCCCTACTTCAGTAGATATAGTAAAATTTGAAAGTATATAATGTTGCACTTTTTTCTACGTGTGAATCTTTATTGATTTACTTTTTCTTCTTCTTTTACAGGACTATATATATGCAAGAGTAAGTACTTTTTTGAAAGATTTTTTATTTTCAATTTTCAGTATTAGTCACTCTTTGAGAATTTCATACAATACATGTTGGTCATATTCGCCCTCTCCTCCAGATCCTCCCCTTTTCATCCAAATTTGTGTCTTCTTTCTCCACCCATCGAAGAAGAGGGAAGATCTCTGAGTTCAAGGCCAACCTGATCTACATAACAAGTTCCAGGATATGTTTGTGCTGACCATATCCACTGGAGCATAGTTGACTTATCAGAGGCACCATTTTTAAAGAATACTGACTTTTCCTCTCTAATATCTATCACTTGCCAATATTTCCTTGGCTACGGGTGGGACTTCCTGTCTACTGCCCATCCCCACTTTGAGATTTAGTCTAGCTTGATTTTTCCTGGGGTTTGTGAATTATGTCACAGTTGCTGTGAGCTCATGTGCACAGCTGCCCAGTGGATCTGGAATGCTTGCATTCTTCTTCTTTTTTTATTTTTAATTTTAACAATGGAAGCAAAATATACCTAAAAGTGAGGCTTCTGGAAAAATCATTTGTTCTTCTCTGTCTTGTATAATTACTCAACGACCTTGGTTTGGTACCTTGAATTTCAGTGCTGTGTCTCTAAAAATATCCTTGTTGACAATGGTTTTATCTAAGAGGTTATCCACAGAGGACCTTGTGGTGGTTGTAATTCAAAGGACTTAATCTTTGAACTCTTAGTAATTTTCTTCTTGCCCATGGTAGCTGTCACTTTTCTGGGACAACAGTAAATTCCAGCCTTCAGGTGATGGCTGTAAGGACGATCTGAAGTGCCATATCAATGTTGTTCATAATGGCAGTTTTGTGTCTGGAGTAGCACCTTGTTAAGTCCACTGCCACTTTTTGGGTTTCATGAACTTGCCCATTTCAGCAGCAAGCATATTCTTTGTGCTTCCTTTTTTGCAATGAGCCTTGAGCCTTGGGAGAAAGTGTGATATAGGAGCTCCATTCAATTTTGCGCATTTCATAGTCTCATTCTCTGCTCCCAACCAGTTGTGGGTCTCTGTGTTAATCACTATGGTACTTGAATTGAGATGTCCCCCATAGTTAGTAGTTCTGTTTGGGGAGGAAGGATTAGAAGATGTGGCCTTGCTAGAGGAAGTATGTAACTACGCAGTCAGGCTTTGAAAATTAAGTCTTGAGCTACTTCTAATTCAATCTCTCTGCGTCATGCTTGTGATTATTCAAGATGTATACTCTCAGTCTGTTGCTCTGATGCCTGCCACTTGCTGCCATACTTCCTAGTCATTGTAGACTCTAATCCCCAGTGTGATGGTGATGAATTCTTATCCCTCTGGAACCATAAGCCCAAATAAAACTCCCTTTACAAGTTGCCTTGCTGTGGTATCCTGACTAAGAATGATCCCAATAGGCTCATAGATTTAAATGCCTGGTCACCAGAGAGTAGCAGTATTAGGAGGGGTGGCATTGCTGAACTAGGTGTGGACTTGTTCAAGGTAGTGTGTTACTAGAAATGAGCTTTAAGATTTTAAAAGTCCAAGCCAGGTCCAGTATCCTTTTCTCTTCCTGCTGCCTGAAGATCCAGATGTAAAACTTTCACATCCTCCAGCACCTTGTCTGTGTACTGCCATGTTTCCCATCATACTGATAATAGACTAAACCTCTGAAACTGTAAGCCAGCCTCATTTAATGTTTTCCTTTATAAGAGTTGCCATGATCTTGGTTTCTCTTCATAGCAATCAAACACTGACTAAAACACTTGGTCATGGTATTTCATCACAGCAATGGAAAATTGACTAGTATAACCACCATTCACTACAAATAGAAATGATGAGGTTTGAGGTATATATAAATTTATGGGCATAAAAATAAGTCATTATTAATCAATTTAATATTATGTCCATTTAGCAAAATAGTAGTAGTAGATTCTCTCTTGGGGCCTATTTAAAAAATCTAGCAGATAAAGACCCTACAACTTCATCATAAAGTGCCTACAACTGAATAATACATACAAAACATAGCACTATACAAAATGAACATGCAAACATCAATATCCTCCCTATATGCAAATGACAGACACACAGAGCAAGAAATCCTGGAAACAATACCATTCACAAGAACCTCAAAAAAAAATAAAAATATCTCAGCATTAATCTAACCCAAGAGGTGAAAGCCTTGTGCAATGATCCTGAGAAAAGAGATTGAAAAGTATAACAGAAAACGGAAATACCTCCTATGCTTATAGACTTGTAGGATTAATATTGCAAAAAATGACCATCCATACTAGAAACCTACAGATTCAATAGAATCCTGTCGAAAATTTCAACAGCAATTTTTTAAAAATTATAAATTTCATATGGAATTTGCCAGGCTAGCCAAAATAATGCTAAACATAAAAATACCATGGGAAGTGAAACTCTCTCTCTTTCTCTCTCTCTCTCTCTCTCTCTCTCTCTCTCTCTCTCTCTCTCTCTCTCTCTCTCTCTCAAAAATCTGTGAGAAGTATCACGATCTCAGATTCCAATTATATTATAGAAGTCTAGCAATTCTTAATTTTTAGATACTTATAAATATGTAGAGGTGGATTGCTTATTGAGGACACGGGAGGATATTGAATTCCCTGATACTGTAGTTACAGCACTTATGGACCATCTGACCTGGAACCTGGGAACTACACTTGGGTCCTCTATGATATCAGCAAGCGGTCTCACCCCTCAGCCACCTCTCATATTTATGAAATACAATCTGATGTTTTGATAAACATCTCTATGTTTCATGTTGATCGAATTAGACTAATTAGAAGCAACACCTGCGCTACTTTTTAGAATAAAAATACAATTAAAAAGCATAGAAAAAGCTACTGAGTATTTCAGAAAAAAATCAGATTTTTTGGTTTTTGTGATTAAGTACATTGCTTGTAATAAATAAGTCTAAGATTGCAAATTAATTTGCTACAGACATTATTGGCACATGTGATTTCAACAATACTTTATTTCCAATTTTCAGAGATGATCTTATGTACTATACTGATTCATATATTTTACTCAACATATGGCAAATCCTAATATAATTTTAATTAAATTTAATACCAAAAAATCCTAGGAACTGCTCATTATATCTATCATTAGGATTCCTGATGTGCCAAGGACTAGATATTCCTCAGTACATCAATCCTAAAATGACAGGTGTGGACTAGTCCATAAGAGTGGTAAAGATTTCAATGTTGAAAACACAAGAAAATTTTTTCTATATTATACTAAAATGTTGATTGTGTTTCATTGTTAAATCTTGTGTGATTTCAGAGGGAAAACATCATATACATATATGGCTTAGAAATGAAATATTAAATCACTTCATTAAATACAGAATGGTTAATAGAACACTATGAGTGTTACTTTATAAAGATAACATGTATATACACTGTAATATATTCATTTTTAAAGAAGAGACCTATATCTAGCCTGTTTAGTTTTACTGGAAAGATAAAGGGGCTGGAGAAATGACTCAGCAGTTAGGAGCACTTGTTGGTCTTACAGAAGACCCCAATTTGATTCCTTATACCCATGTGGTGGCTCAAAACCATACTTAACTCTAGTTCCTGGGGTTCAGTACCCTTTCTGACCTCCGTGTGTTCAAAGCACACAGGGTGGAGGTCAGGGGAACTTTAGAGTGTCTGTTCTCTCTAGCATGTGGGTTCCAGTAATCCTCAGGGTTGGCCTAAGTACCCTTGTCCACTTAGCCATATTCCTGGCCCTCGTGATATTGATTATTGTTTTTGAGACATCAAATAGGCTACCACTTTGTAAATCTTTTATCTCAGAAGGAAAAGGGACTGGAGACATGATTCATAGTTGACATGTTTTGTAGTAAGAGGTTTCTGTCCCGGACTTTTGGGCCTAACCTCAAGGTTTAGGCCCACAGACCCGCAGAGACACACAGATGCATACAATAGTTTTAGGCCCAGGCATATAACTTTCTAACTCTTTACCCTTAATCTAACCCATGATTCTTGTTCTGTTCAGCCATTCGGCTCGGTACCTTTTCTCAGAGCTGCACAGTTGTCCTCTACTTCTTCTTGTTCCTTTCTGGCATTCTACTCTGTTCTTCCAGTTCCTAGAGTTTTCTAGTCTGTTAGCCCTGCCCACACTTCCTGTCTGCCTTTGGCCAATCAGCGCTTTTTATTAAACCGGTGGGTGGGACAATTATTTACAATGGAACAACATAATCTCCCACAATGTTTGTCATGTAAGAATGAGGAGCTGTGTTTGGATTTCCAGCACCCACATAAAAGCTGGACATGCTTCTATAGTCAAGGATTAGGGAGGTTCAGACAGGGAATCCTTGAAGCTTATTAGCCGGTCAGACTAGCCAAATTGGTGATCTTCAGGTTCAGTGAGACCCTGTCTCAGGAAATAAGATAGGGAATAATTGAGGCAACTGATGTTGACCTACCGTCCCCACCTCCACCATCACTGTAGAAGTTGGGGGCATCTATTCAACATCTTCAGTGTCTATGGTACCTGTATGTTCCTCTGAAGGATTTGAGAGTTCCTGTTGTAGCGAGTTCGCCGGTCCTGTGCAGGCAGAGGTCCCAGACCCACAGACCTGCCGCCGGAACTGCTTATCCGCCCGCCGCCCGGGCCCCCAAGAAATGACTCAGACGCTTTATTAACTTTATGCTGTTTGGCCTATGGCTCAGGCACATTGCTAGCTAGCTCTTACATCTTAAATCAACCCATTTCTATTAATCTGTGGGCCACGTGGCGGCCCGTAGCTCACCCGTGCTCCTTACATGTTGCTCTTTCGGCGGCTTCCGCTCGGTCTGTCTGACTCCACCCTGCTTCTCTCACCTAAGCTCTGATTCTCCTCCCACTTCCTCTATGGTGCCGGCCATGACCCATAACAGCTACTTTATTTAAAGATACAGCACACACAAATGCATTCTCACATCAAGTTCCCTTGTCCCCAGAAGACTGAGGTCTCATGGGTAGCTAAGTGTGACTGTTTTACCTCACATTCTGGACAGTGGGTGCTGTCAGCAGCTGACTTTTCTTCAATCACTTCAGGGCAGTTTTCTCCTCCTGGTGTGTTCTGATGTTTTGTTCTGGGAATTCTACCAACAGGTACTCCTACGTTCCTAGTGCTAACTCCTTGTGCACTTACCTGCATTTCTGCCTTTATTATTTTAATTTCTAAGAGTTCTTAATTATTCAGATGACCTCCCTTAGCTTTTTTTTAGTCCCTCCCAAGTTAGACAGTTTCTGAAATGATGTTTTCAATTTATCCTTCTTATTTTGACTCCCTGTCCATCTGCTTTTTTCTCCCTTAGACATTAAGAAACTGTTCATGGTAAACTTTCTGGAATGATTAAATATTGTTTTTCCATAGTTACTGCTCCATTACACTCGTCTACATGGCATATAATTCATTGTCCTCTTTTATTCTTCTAAAACTTAATAGTTTTGTATTTATTTTGAGTTCCATATTTTATGGAAAATTCTATTTTTTATGGAACTTTCTACAGTTTTCTTTATTGTTGACTTAAAAGCTCCATAAGGAGATTAAAATTTTTAAAAGCTTTCTTTATAGCTACTACAAAATAAATATAAAATTTAAGATATTTGTGGTCATGAAATAGAAAAAATTAAAAAAATTAGAGTCATTAATTAAGTTATATTTTCCCTCCTTAAAACATACAGGCATATTTGATATGAGATTTTTTCTATTTCCACCATAATTTTTACATTGTCTAAATATTATTTTTCTCTATTTTATTCTAAAAGCTTTGCAACAAAAGTAGATAGTGCTATAACAAAGCTAACTGTGTTTGCTCAACCTGATAAAGCCCCTGCAATAATATGTGATGGGATTAATGTAGCTAAACACTTGCCAAAAAATTTGTGATGTAAGAGGAAGTTGAAACAGCGGTATGTGTTAACGACTGCACTCAGTTTCTGTACAGTATTGTGGAGCACTGTTACACATTTGGTTCCTTACTATGGGGAAGCAGGTGACAATTGGCTGACAAGGGGATATCATGCACAGGCCTCATATGCCTTCACCATTATCAAACCTTAATCTTACTAAAAGGGATTAGACAAGGAGTTGACCTTTTCAGCATCAAGCACCTTGAATGCTGTTATCTTACAACACATCTTCTATCTTTCCTTCCATAGTGTAGTCTGTCTGATGCAGATACCAGAACGTTATTGACTGTGGGCAACTGGAAAAAAAAAAAAAGTACCTGGGAAATCACTCATTTTGCCAGTCATTTCTCAGATTTGCATTTATAATGCTTTAAAGAAATAATAATCATTTTTAATTATCATTTGAGTCATAAAACAAGAGTACTAGAGATTTGATGCTAAAGACTAGTAGAAAGGGAAGTAGTGATAACACTCACAAGCCACGATTGGTGTGTGACAGATCTGGATGCAGGAGGAAGGAGAGAAGCCCACAGAAACAACTTCACCATTTAATATGTCTCTGCTTTTTGATCTTTGATTTTTGTTGTTTGTTTGGGGCTTTTGGTTTTTTTGTTGTTATTATTCTAGATTTCAAAATGTACATATATGTACATTCCTATATATATGTGTATATATATATACTGGCCTTTTTCAAAGTATATGACTACTTATTTTGGATGGTATTTTCAGTAGTTTTTGAATAATTGGATAAATCTTGGGTGGTAATTCAAGAATAAATTCACAAGAAATTCTGACTATAGTCACTTGGATACCATTCCTGACTTCTTTCTTGTTCCTTTGGATTGTCTCCATAGGAGTATAAACTATTGTTAAGAGATAATCTCTGCTTTGATCCATAAAAAAAAACGCTACCAGCTACTGACATCCCATCAATCAAAATGCTTTTAGCTGAATTTTCAATATAATTGATCATATTTTATCTGTTCCATTCAGTTCTGAAAACGGGTGATCTTTGTTCTCTTCCATCCCTGACCTCTCTGTCTCCTGATCTTTCTCCCTGTCACCCTCTCTCCTCACCTTTATCTTTCTGTTTCTTTATGGCAATCCTTTAGTATTTGTTCTGGTTTTCATTTTAAAATGTTGTCTTTCAGTTTATTGTTGTATTTGTATCTGTTAGGCTAGCTTTTTTTTTTTTCATAATATGAGTAAACTCCTCCTTTAGTCGTTTATTTATCCATTGTGAAATTTGGGGGGTGGAGAATTTTCAAAATAAAATAAAAGCACAAAACAGAACACCTGAAAAGTCAGTTATTTCTCGGTCTAAATATGTGCATTGACAAAATATAATCATCTTGGGAGATGCAAAGATGACAGAGAAATTGGCCCTGAATTGGAAAATTGGTAAATGAAAAGATTACAGACAGTGCTAAGAGAGATGATGAACACAAAATAGAAAGATGGAATAGAGATTGGTGTGTGTGTGCATGTGTGTATGCATGTACATGTACACATGACAGTGTCCCTTAATTTTCCATTTGTAAAATAAAGAATTGAACCAGATAGTTTCTAAGATGCCTTTAGACCATTTTTAAAAACATGTTTAATTGACTTTATTTTTCAAATCACGTGACTATTGTCTATCCCTATTAGCATTTTTTAAGCACTAGTATGAAAAACTTGCCTGTTTGGACTTAAAAAGTGTCGTTACTTTCTGTCTATAATTTCCTGTTCCATACATTGATTTTTGAAGTCGCTGCTGGCTGAAAGGTCAGTGGCAGTGTTGTGGACTGGGGCTGAATGGAGTACAGGGCTTCTTCTTTTCTGCTCCACAACCCAGATCAGCGGGAAGGCTCCCGCCCTGTCTTAGCAGCACTTGTGGAAATGCTGTGTGTTGACTGTTGCATAGTGGTGCAAAGAGCTGTTGGTGATGTTTCACCTGCGAGAAAGAGATGAGGAAGCCATCACATGAGTGGTGATTAGGGAAGGGTGATAGCCATGGTTTGAGGGTTATCCCTATGTTATAAATTTCTTTTGGGGGCTATGGTAGGTCCCCCGAACAAAAAGCTTTTCAGTTTGCTAAAAAAAAAGAGAGAGAGAGAGAGAGAGAGAGAGAGAGAGAGGACTGTATTTAGTTTTGACACTATTTTTAGTTCACATATATGAATTTTTCAACAATAAGTTTATATTGTTCACCAGTAATAAAAAATACAATGAGGAAACTTCATTTTTCTTGGTTGTCAGAGAAAACACCTTCTGAAGGTGGAGTTAAAGCCTGGTGCACATGCTACCCTGTAAGCAAAGCTAAACATGGGCACTGTTTGGTAGATAAGTATACCTTGTTTGTTTTCTTTTAGGTTTTAGGATTGGTTAGTGGGGTCTTTCAGCCTGGCTTCTTTTTGTCTTTTTTTTTTAAAGCTCTTCTTTCCATTTGGAGATTTTATATAGTTCAAGGGAGAAAAACTAAAACTGTTTTAGGAGCAATTATGTAATCCCAAAATGAAAAGCAACGTTAGTAAACACGTGTAAAGTGGATACCAATGATGTCTGTTGTAGAGGCAAGCCAAACCTGCTGGACATGGGCTCTTTGATGATCAAACCTATTCAACGTGTGATGAAATACCCACTGCTACTGTGCGAACTTCGGAACTCAACCCCTCGCTCCCACCCAGACTACAGAGCGCTGGAGGAAGCCTTCACTGCTGTGAAGGACATTAATGTAAACATCAATGAGCTGAAAAGAAGGAAAGACCTGGGTAGGTGGGAGTACGCCAGGCTGACTGTTCCCCAGGACTGGAATGTTCCGTTTGTGTGTGACAATCAGTGTCTGAATGGTTTATACAGCTGTGGCTTCAAACACGCTGATTTGAAATCTAGACTCAGAGGCTCAGGGGTGGAAGTTGAGATTGCCTTAGTAGTGAGGTTCAGAAAAAGACCATAAAAACAAACAAAACTGATAATTAAACACAAAATAGATCCAACAGGTGTGATCAAATACTCTCTGGCTGACCACTGTGTTCTCGGTGACAAGCTGTGAGCAGTCTCACCACTAAATGTCTGTAGAGAAAGGAGGACACGTGGTCTAGAATTGGTAGTCCTGGAAGTCTAGTACAGAAATGGACCTGAGAAGATCCAGGTCCATATGAAGGGCTCCACCTGGTACTTTGAACTCATTTAATCCTGATACACAGAAATGAAGATTGGGTTGCATGGAGAGACTCAGACTGTTTTCTACAACTAAGAAATGATTCTTAATTAGTTTAAGCTAATATATTACAGTTAATGCCTAATGTTAGGTGTAGGTTTTAGTATAGAAGTACTAATCTCTGGACCCCATGCATCCCAGGGATGATGCCTTCAGCCTCTCCATGGGATTGGTGCTTACAAAGAGTTCTTATCCAAGTCTGTTTTCAGCATGAAACCTCAACTCAATGCTTAAAAAATGACAGGGGCTTAGAAATAAATGGTGCCACCACTTCATATTCTTCAATTGGTTTTGTTTTCAAATAAGTAAAAAGCAAAGTATTTGGTTTAGCAAATTAAAACCATAAAGAATAAAATAACAAAGTAATAGAGTAGAATACACCATAAGCAAAATGAAAAGACTGTATACATAGGATGACTGTCTAGAATGTATTATTGTCGTTATTATTTCAGTAATAGGAATATTCTAATAAAAATGAACAATTCACAGAAAGCTTTGCTAGTAACTGGGAAGATTAAAATTAAAATCACAATGGTATGATATGCTCAATCTCTTGAGCCAAAGACTGTGGGCCACTTGCCAGTACTATTCAGAACATTACTATACTTGGTCTTAGAAAACTGGTGGAAACTGGTCAAAAATTGTTTGGAAGGTTTTCATAATAATTCAGTAGGGGATAATAAACTGTGTTATGCACTATGATGGGATGGGGAAATTAGAAATCAATGACACAAAATACTTGTATCAATGAGTTTAATCAAAAAATTTTTGAAAGGTGCTTTATCTTCTAAAACATGTTTTATTGTAGCCCAGACCAGCTTCAAACTTATGTATGATGAGCTGTAGCTGAGGCTAGCCTTGAAAGAATCCTCCTACCTTCACCTTCCAAGTGCCTACCACTAAGCTTGGTTCAGTTTTGAGTCAAGATAGCACCATTGATAGTATCATTTATATAAAGCTTGAAATACTAAATAGTACATCTTGTGTAACTCAGCACACACTGTTTGCTTAACCCTCATCAATAGCTCCTATGATGCACATTTTCCTACACCCTTATCAACACTGAATGGATAAAACACTTGGAACAAGATAAGAAGGAACAGTTATTTCAAAGAGAGGTGAAACTCAGAGAGATACTCACCTGGCCCCAAATCACAGAGCTTATGAAAAGCCAACCTCTGATTTGAGGTTGATGTGTACTGGGTTCCATTGTCTTTTCATTACTTTACATCTGATTCCCTTTTCTAGAGATTCTGCCCCCCAATAATATGCAGCATCGAAGAGTGGGTGCTCTCTTCTTTTCCAGCACAAGGAAATTTCATTTTTTTCTCCTCTGTGGTACTGAGGGTAAAACCTAACCTCTTTCCAATCCAGAATTATTTTTTAATGTGAGAAGTAAATTAACTTGACCTTGAATAACCTTGAGTAGCTATGTCATTAAATAGCTGAGTTTCTGATGGTCAGTGGGTGGAATACTTTGGACAGACTGGGTAATGGGGTAATGGCCCCTACAGAGGGTTAAAATTCCCAGAGATCCTGTCCTCCATATAAACACTAACCTCGACAACTCTAGCACTGCACAAATCAGCTATATCACTGTGTTCTTCCGTTTCAGTTCTAAAATATAAGAAGAATGATGATGATGAATCCCTCAAAGACAAACTCTCTAAACTAAATATTCATTCAATTAGCAAGAAGTCAAAAAGAGTCACCAATCACCTAAGAATCCTGACCAGAGGAGAGTCGCAGGTAATTTTTCTTCTTGGACCACCTACACTTCCTCGGGGATCATTATTAATACTGCTAAGCTCGGGGAACTTGGTTCTTCCTTCCATGAATATATCTAGAACACAGAATCAAGGCAGTGCCCCAAGCTCTGGGGGGAGCAAGTGGGGAGTCTGGGGGTTTAAGCACTGCCTCGGCTTCTACTGGGCAGAAAGAGGGGAGCTGAGATACAGGACAGATGAAGACAAAGCAGGAGATCCGGCTCTCAGCTGTCCCCAATCTCTCTCCAAGGCCACTCTTCCCTCCATCTCAATTTCTGATTTAATTTTTTTTTTCTTCTGGGATTCTTTTTATTTCATCTAAAAACAAAGTAGTGTTTGGATGCACGATCCAGTGTGTTGGTTTGGGTGTCCCTACCCCATTTTCTTCCTGGAGACTCCCTAGATGCACAATATATTACCGGATGACTGGTCCTTGGTGATCCTTACTCAGCTGCTGAACATAGCTTGTTCTTGAATCCCAACCTCTGATAAATAACTGGATTTTCAAAAACCTCTCAATTTTAACCTGCTTAAGGAGAATCACAGGAGACAATTTTAAAAGGCAGATGCTAGAGTTCCACCTATCTCAAGGGTACAACCTAGAACCCTGTATTTATACAGACATCCCAGGGTTTGGGACTTAATGAGCCTGAAGTAAGTGGTCAGTAGAACATACATGGAGAATAAAAGAAAGTTCATGGTCTGGTGATGCACTGGGCTTCTCGCGGATAATGGGGAGGACAGTGCTATACTGTCATTTTTTCTTCTTATTTTCCCTGTGGCTGCAGTGACTTTACCATCCGTGGGATACATAGTTCATTCCATCATTGTATTTATTTCTTTATCATTTTCTAGGGATTTGCCAGGTCCATCACAGAAAGAGGCCTGATATACAGCTATAATGTGGGAAGTTTGGGAAATTAATAGTGCATAGTGACTGATCGGGAAATGGACAGTCGGGACGTTTCAACTAAAGACAACAGTAATAAAATCAAATTGAAAATGAATTTAAGGAGACAGTAACCCCCTGTAGGCACTTATAAATGTGTGCAGAAATTCTCTTCCATGCTTTGTGATTTTGCTTCTTAATCAAGACAGTTCTGTTGAATAGAGGAGCAGCTTCTAATCTGGGGCAGACTTTTGTGGGGACCATTATATTCTCTCACATATTTATCATCAGTTTTTTTTTTATTTTTTTAGCTGTGAACTAAAAGTGAATTGTAGCTAAAATAGCCTGAAGGGATATTAATTGGATTTTTCCTCTTAATCTTCATAGAGGATGTCCTGTCAGCAATGAAGCATTTCGCTGTTAATCAGAAAATCAGCTGCATAGGCTGGGCTGGAGAAGAGATAAATCTCAAATCAATCAATTTTGTACTTGTCAGCAGCTCAGGTGAAATATTGGTAGAGTTATGGCGTAAAGCTATTACCCAGGAGGAAGATTCTATTCAATCCATCATATAAGTATTGAATTCTCGTGTACAAGGCACTCTGTGAGAGATTAGGACTACAAAGATGAACAGGTATAGATCCAGGATTCAGGATGCCTGATTTTTAATCCCAATCCTATCTATAAATATATTTCTCTAACTTGCTACTTTAGGGCAAAGACTATGTATTTGTCATAAAGAGATCTCAAGCACAGCACAGTATAACACAGGACTGCATAGCATAACATAGCATAGCAAATAGAGCAAGTAACCACTTATTCCATCTCTAGTAATAATCCTAAAATGTAAGCAGATGGAGTCGGCTTCATAAAATCATCTAGGAACCCTGCTTGCCAAATTTTGTATGGTGTTTTCCCTAAGCATATTGTCTCCAGCTGCTCATAGAAACTAGGTCATAATTGTGTCTCTGTTCAATCCCCACAGACAGTGTCCTAAGGCCAAGACTTAGAAATGAAACACAACTCTTCCTCACATGCTATTTTTCCAAACTCAGCTACATGGGCAGAGCTCGCTCTGAAGGAGTCTGGGAAATGAGGTCCCTGTCAGGGCAGGCATATATCCAACTTACTCTAGTGTTGTCATTGGAAGGGCAAGAGGGGAATATTAACATCCTCAAAGCATCTGCTTCTCCATCTCTAAAATGGGATTAATCATAACACTTGCCCCACAGAGTTGTGTAAGAATTAAAACAATAAAGTGAATGAAAGATTTTGGCACAGTGTCTGAATATAATTAATACTTAATAAATGTTAGCTATTGTCATTATTAAGACAAACTTCTTAATCTTAAATACTGAGGCTATATCAGTAAAGAAAACTGATTTAAAAATTAAGTTATAAGAGCACATAGAAGAAAAAATTAATTTTTTTCAATACGAAAAACAGTAATAAAAGTAGGATTCATAAAGGGGGCAATTCTTGAGTCTAACTCCTAAAAATAAACAGAATTCTAAGGCAGAAAAAGAGCAGCAGCATATTTCATCAAAATAGCATGAGAAAGGTTTAGTTATGGGGAGGTAGGCTTAGGCAACATTTCTCACAATGTAATCCTTAATGCCTGCTTCAAAATCACCTGGGTCCTAGCTAGGTACACAGAATAAAATATGAGGAGGTGGAATCTTTGGAAATTCTCTTTACAAAAATCTGTCCAAGCATATTGCTATATGTACACATAGAGTTTGAGCAGACATAAGGCCAAGGATACTGGGTTATAAATTCTGCTGCCTAATTAATTAAGGTTTTTCCACACAAGTGAAACTAAGGGATTTAAAAATAAATAAAAGATTGTACATATATATACATACATATATAGTTTTAGTCACAAATATAGTTACAAAACTATTTATATATAATTTTATATATATACACACAGTTCTGAGGTCAACTATGCAAAATATAAAACACATGGAAGAAGAGTACAATTATTACCAATTACAGAAATGAACTTCACACACTTTGTTTCGTGTAACATTCATGTGCCTGTTCACAACATCTTCACTATCACAGGACTAGTTCTAGTAAACATTTTGCTTGCAATAAATTAAGTTCACCATCCACAGAAATGTGTGTACCTCCAAAAATTATTGAAAGTATATCAAAACAATGCATGAATGTAATTATAATAGATATTACATGGAAGATGGCAAACGCATCTGAACACATGTGACAACAATCTTAGTTCTGCAAATGTACTCCAGAAGAACTAGGATTATATAGCGTCTTTTATGTCTGAGGTGATATTACCACCTGTCTTTAATGATAGGGGTAAGGACATTTTCTATATTATCCCTGTGAATAATTTTTATGAATAAAACAACAGACAGTATAATTTGAGAACACAGTGTAGGCTGCTAAAAGCTGGAAGGGTGGGGGTTCTGGAGAGATGGCTCCATGGTTAAGAGCACTTGATGCTCTTAAAGAGATTTCAAATTCTGTTCCCATCACCCACATTGGATGGCTCACAACCTCCTGTAACTCCAGTTTCAGGGAGTCTAGCTTCAGAGAGGATCTGACACCTCTGTGCTCTGTGGACATCTGCACACACATGTACATAGCGTCCCCCATACATATAAGAAAGGATTAAAAAAAACTATAGAGGAAGATAGGAATATGACTCGATAGGTGAGAGTACTTGTGGAGGAACTTGGTCAAGAGTTTGATTCCCCTGCACCCAAATAAAAGCCATGCATGGCTACCTGCTCCTATTGCAGCACCATGAGTGTTGACGATAGATCACTGGAGATCACCACCTGCCAGCTGCAGGTTCAATGAGAGATTCTGCCTCAAAGGAGAAAGGCAGAGGGTGAGTGACAAGGTAGGACCTGATGTCCTCTTTTGAAGGCCTGGAGATGTAACCTGCCCCTAACATGGGCACTTTACCACCCCAGAGAGAGAGAGAGAGAGAGAGAGAGAGAGAGAGAGAGAGACAGAGAGACAGAGAGACAGAGAGACAGAGAGAGCACAAGAGAGAGAGAGAGAGACTCTCACACACAGTCACCCAGAAAAAAGAAGCAGGGAAAGGTTTTTGAGGTCCTGTGGCTGCTGGGACACATGGGTGAGACAGCACAAAATAAACAACAAATCAAACTTCATAATATAAATTATAACATTAGCTGGACATTAGTTTGTGTTATGCACAGATCCAGAATGTTCTGGTATAAAAGTTAGCATGTCACAGAGTGTTTTCATAAGGTAAGGGTTTTTTTTTGTCATATGCTGGGGTAATGTATTTACCATCTTTAATTTTTTATTTATTTTGTACCATTTTTTAAAAAATACTAGATACGTTTGAGTCATGAACTGAGTAACTTCGCATTGTGCTTTAGGTGAAGGACAATACCTTTAACAGGGAAGAAAAGCTGTTTAGATCCCTAGAAAAGACTCTGAGGTTTTGTGTGAAGGATATTTCATCCTGTCTTCAGCATATAGAGGTAAGTGAGGAATGAACGCTTCTGCAAGAGTGTGCCAATCCCTGTGGGTGTGGTGAGGAATGTGACTCTGTGTGGTCATACTAAACTGTATCAAACTTGAGAGGCTGCAGAGTTCTGATAAGGCAAGCCACAAAAGGCTTGGTCTGTACCGGCTTCCTGCCCTTGCGCGCTCCAATCCAATTGTCTGTACCGTTTCTCAATGCATATTGTATGGACCCCCATCCTGTCTTCTTTATAATAAAAATGAGTTTGTGAACCCTAGATTGTATGTGAGGCAAACACTGTGTCTGATTTTACCAATATAATTCTTTGTAGCTCCTAAAGTAAGGATAAAATCCCATACAAAGGAAAATAAAATGAGCTGTAGAACAATACAAATGATGGTAAGAAAATGCTATGCAATTAGAGCAGGATACAAAATACCCCACAATTCATAGCCTCTTGGGAGGTTGTCCCGACCTACATAAGCATCTCTGCTTTTAAGGACCCTTGGTGGAATGCTGCACAATTACAAACATTGGAAAGGCTGGCCAAGGCCTTCTTGTAATGGGATCTTACAGAGGACACGGTGTCCTTGAAAACAAGTTGACAGTAGCTATGAGTTGAAGGCTAGGAAGTTAACACTCGCATGTAAATCAATTAACATGCATAACATGCAGACCCTTCCTCTCCAAGAAGCTTTTCTCTTGGATATTTGGTTTTGGAGGTGAGTCCTTGCACAGTTAGGTAAAATACTATACTCACAGAGCACCACCATGACCAGCACACTGCCTGGGAGACAAGATTCCATATTCTAGAGGGATGGACACTGTCTGTCCTTGTGGTGTGACCCAGAGTCTGTTTCACAATCAGATTAGCAAATCTGTCTGAAGTAAGCCCCTAAACACAGTTACAAGGGGACATGGCAGCCCTTCAGGGATTGTTCAAGAAGCGAGGGTTTCTGGGGAGCATTCACTGGTATTTTCACTGATTAGATCCATTAAAAAATGTGCGCACTATTTTTTTCCTGAAGACAACATTACATTTACCAGGAGAAGCTGCTGATTAAATCAAAGAGGAGTGATTTTCATAATATGGAGCTAAGAAATGGCTGAGGGAATTTCAGATGGGCTCTTCTCTACTCAAAGAGAGCCAGAATCTGTCAGAAATTAAGGGGGGAGGGGTAAGAGCATCCATGGTATTTTTATAGTTCGTTTTCTATCTCTCGGGGAAATTTAATAGTGTGATGATGAAGTTCACACTGAGAAGACATGAATTGTGCTGACTTCATTCAGAATGTCTTCTTTTTATAACTATGTTTCAGCAGGCCATGCCCTTCACTCTTCAGAGTGTAGCTGAACTCCATGAGATTTCATACAAGGATGGAGAGAACTTCGGGGCAGCCCAAAGTCATGCTGCAAACCCCTGTCAAGACTTTGTAAGTTACACACACAAATAAATACAAGCGAAACAGCAAGTTTTAAAAGCCAGTTTCACATTCCATCCAAATGCACACATACATGTACACACACACTCACACTCAAACACACACAAATACACACACATATACACACATACACACACTCACACATATTCACACACACACCACATACACACATATATACACACATGCACACACACTCACACACACACAAATACACACACATTCACACATACACTCACACATAGAGACACACACATACACACACACTCACACTCACACACACATATACACACATACACACTGCAGTTAGGCTTAAAATAAGCACTAAATCAAATGCTAATGTCAAGATTAGGCTTCTTGAGGCACAAGTTTTTGGAAAAGTAACTATGTTTAAAGTGGGCTAGTAAAAAGTGTACTATAATAAAAATTTAATACAGTTATATACTCTGATTCTGAGGTAGTCATTGTCTGATGAAACAGATACTTAGACAATATTCAATATAAGTTTGTGTATGAGATATTAAGAATATATTTATTTGTAAAGCTTTGGATTTTGTTTGTTTGATTTGCTTTGTCTCCTTTTGTTTGGTTTTTGGAAGAGAATTTCTCTGTGTAGCAGCCCTAGTTGTTTGGAATTCACGACTACACCAGACTGGCCTTGAACTCAGAGATCCTCCAGTCTCTGCCTCCCAAGTGCTGGGATTAAGGGAATGTGCCACCACCCAACAAGTGTGGATTTCTTACTCTATGACAAGAATGTCCTCTGACAGGAACACAAAATAAGTAAAAAATTAAAATGTAAGAAGATTAGCTATCACACTATCCAAAATAAAATGACTGATATGTAAGTTACTCAAGAATGGACAGATGGACATATAGTTAGAGCAATAAATATAGGTTTTTACACTCATTGGGACTTAATAAGAAAACATGACTAGGTCTTGGGGAGGTGTTTCAGTGTTCAGTTATAGGAAGGATATTTTAGAGAAGCCTTTAATGGTTTGTTCAATTTAAATTTACTAAGTTGAGAAATATTTATTAAAACTATCTGGGCGCATGCTCCACAGTTTGACAAAAAAGAAGGAAGAAATTGTCCTGTCTACCTTGATAAAATAATATTGGATAATATTGTTGTGTTAATTATTATTAATTATTGTATTAACATTAATAATATAAATCTGCCAAGTTAAAAGAATAAATAGACAGCATGATATAAAAGTGGTATTTTATTGAGTAACATGCTGAACTCTTTGAAACTGAAATATTAACTCAAAAACTTACCCCAATGCAAAGAAACTATTGCTATCCAGCCATAAATGATACGTTTCTACTAGATAATGTGTAGCACAAAATTCTAAAATACAGCCTGCTTATCTGTTCCAACTACTGTCCCTCTGGCAAATAAAGTTCATATCTATGGGCCACTGGACATACATTACAATTATAGCATAATCTTCAAATTAGTAACCCGCAGCTCCCAGGCAAGTAATAAACACAGCAACTTATCCCAGATACAGTAAATGTATTTGCTGTCTAGCCCAGGGGCTCATTAAATGGTGGGCTGCTGTCTATTGATTATGTCATAAACTAGAAATCAACTCCAATTTGTGCTGGCTATCACTGTGCCACTAACAGATGAGGATTCCTATTTTAAATTTCCCATGAGTTCAGACAAAGTTAACGGGAACCATTTACATTAATTAATATAGGCTGTTGCTCAGATTTCCTGGAATATCTTTTAGGTTGCAAACAATAAAACTGCTTCCAGATTCCTATGACATGTGTGGTAAGATGAAAGACCAGGCAGTCATCAGACACAGGGTAAAAGTGCATTTCAAAACAGGGAAAGACACACACGAGAAAAAGAAGAAATTACATCTAGGATTCTTGAGTGCTGACATGGGGGGTTGGGCACTAATGCAAAGTTTTTCTCTAATGTTTCAGAGCTGGAAATGTAGCAGTTTCAGATACCAAGTCAGCAGCCCTCAATCCTCCCATGTATTTAAAACTTTAGCTCAGGTCATTTCTATCACATCGAAAGAACCAATGCTTGCATGGAGAATACAGTTGCATTCAAAAATAAACCTTGTGATTAAAAATCAGATTTGAAACCAATGTGAGAGTTATAATAGGGTCTCTCCTTAGAATTCTTGTACACATTTCTCTGATGGTTAGATGTGAAGGTGGTGAGTTGGTCAATCATAGGCACACACGGACATACCTCCCCTCAACCTTGACGCAATGTGATAATAAGCTCAGCTTGGCTCTGGGGTTAGAAGGGAATGAGATGGAGGATCCTGAAAGAGGCATCCACAGCACAGCTGTAGACCAGAGAGTTATGATCTGGGTGAGAAGAGAAAGCTTCTCACCCATTTTCATGTTCAATATCACTGCTTTACGCCTGAATAAACAAGCTTAGGAAGCCCTCCTAAATATGAGATCCTCTTCTCAAGTGGTTGGGTGCTGTCCTGTTCTTTGAGTTTCAGAAGAGAGAAGATATGCCTACTGAGAACAGCATTGGTCACAGAGTGAGCCACCTTTCTCTTGGTAATGGGACAATATATTTCTTTTGCAGGTAGCTCGTTTCCAGAGACTCATCCTAACCCCCCTGTCAGCCTTGCTGTCCTTATTCCCAGGACCCCAGAAGCTCATCCAAAAACGCTATGACAAACTACTGGACTATAATAGCTCCCTGCCACGCTCAGCAGCCGACGAATCAGACTTGGCCAAAAGGGAATATGAAGCCCTCAATGCCCAGCTTGTGGAAGAGCTCCAGGCATTCAACCAGGCTGCCAGGAAGATCCTTCTGAACTGCCTGTATAGTTTTGTCACCCTCCTCCGGGACTTGATGCTGGTGGCTCTGCAGGCTTACTCCACAGTCAAGATGGTGAGCACAGTGCTACCCCCTGGCCACCTCAACTGCAGTCCTTATTCAGAGTGCGTGTGTGTGGCCCTTGAGTGTTGTTTAAGTATAAAGTCAATCAGATGTCCTTCTGTATTTTGAATCATACAGTTTAAGAGACTATGTTTGTCTGCAAGTTACAATGTTCTGCCATGATGTTAACAGACTAAACCTCTGAACTGTATGCCATCCCAATTCAATGTTTTTCTTTATAAGAGTTGCCATGGTCATGGTGTCCCTTCACAGCAACAGAATCCCTAAGACAAAAGCTAATCACCAAGAAGAATTTCCTGGTCAGTTCAAGATTTATTTTTTTTGGTCCTGCAACAAAAGTGCATGCTATCTCCAGGAATACAGCCTTAACATCTACCTATGGAGGGCAACAAAAATCATTGGAAATAGCTTGCATTGTTTTGGACGTCTCTAGGGTCTCTCTACCCAAAATGGAAAGGGAAAGTCCATGCCTGACACTGAACTTTTTATTTAGTGAACTCATGCCTTCTGGGGGCAGCATCACTTTGATTTGGGAGATATATGTTGCTTGTTTTTGCCCTTTACTTTTTTTTCTCTTTGCTTTTTAGGGGGCCCACCACCCAGCTCCCCAATAAAACACATGAGGGCTTATTGTTACTTATAAATGTCAAACCTTAGCTTGGCTTATCTCTAGTCAGCTTGCTTAAACTATCTCATCTGTCTTTTGAATCTGGGCTTTTCCTTTTCTATTCCTGTATAACTTCCTTTTATTCTTATTTCCTGGCTTACTATGTAGCTGGGTGGCTGGGCCCTGGAATCTTCTTCCTTCTCTGGATACTTCTTTTCCCCAGATTTCTCCTTCTGTATATTCTCTCTGCCTGCCAGCCCTGCCTATCCTTTCTCCTGCCTCACGACTGGCTGTTTAGTTCTTGATGAGACCATCAGATGTTTCAGACAGACACAGTCACACAGCTTCACAGAGTTAAACAAATGCAACATAAACAAAGTAGCATGCCTTAAAATAATATTCTATAATAGAGACACTTTAGTTTTAAACTCACTTTTTAAAAGTTATATTTTCAAATAACTTACAAATTAGTTTCTTCATATACCCTTAGTCTTGGTTAATCTACCCCTTACATCCACCATTACCTAACTCACTATTCCTTTTTAAACCAATTAGCTTCCAATATTCTCCCTCCATTGTCCAAATGACACATGTTCCATGGCCTGTTATATTTTTTACTTGAATTGCAAGAGCATAGGCCCCCTAATAGCTTCTTTATTATGTTTAAGCTTTTTCCTTGCCTGCTTGACCCTCTGCCTTTGCCCCAGATACTCCTTTCTACTTTCATTTTTACACATATTCTATGATTCCCCTCCCTATATGCACCCCCAACAACTTCCTATTCAGAGTTTCCAGCTTTCATACATGTTAAACATGTAAGACAAACATCTGCACACTTCTACTCATGCTTCTTGCTGTAACTTCATTCCCGGCATGCACCAGATGCCCCACCTGGGTCTTTCTTGCCCCTTTCCTGGTTTGTTCTCCTGTGCAGTCTTAAAACTTAAGAAAGGAAAGTATCCATACCATTTTGTGTGGCTTCAAAAATATCAGATTGCCCATCTTCATGGAGGCTCTAAAGTTGCCTGGATCTCTCCTTGGGGCACTTGCCTTACATTCTTGCCATCACCACAGCCCTGGCAGTCAATGCCCAGTAGGTTGTTTGAAAGCACCACACTGTTTTTCCCACAGATGCCATTGCCAGTCTTGAGCATTTCTGAGACTCAAAATCGAGTGCTGGAAGAGGTTCAAAACTTGAATTTTGTAAAGGACAACAGTGCCACCTTTATTGAGAGGAAACTTAGCTTTGAAAAGAAGAAGCCTGCTCAGATTCCGGTGAGTTTAGCATTATCTGTGACAATGAAGACACCATCTTTTGGGCTTGTCCAAATTGTAGCACATCCCCTCCCATAGCAATCGCATTATCCAAATAATGTGTCATTTTCTTGTTAAGTTTTACTTTCTGTTTCTATCTTTTAGGTTATAAACTATATAAGAGCATGATGCTTGCTTTTACTTCATTCATGACAGTTCCCTAATGTGCCAAAAACATGTGCTTGATACACGGTGGATACTCAGATTTTGACTAGCATTTTGAAGAGATACACAGTATAGTGCAGCTTCCCCTTCTCCAACTATTTTTAATTTCCAACTTCCACAGATACCGTGGTTTTCTCAAAACCATGTAGTGCCAGAATTTGGAAAGTGTCTCTTTGTAACTCCTACCTCATTTACCCAGAAAAAAAACATGCACATGAGCAATTTACTGAATTATAAAGTACTTACTATGCAAGGAAGTAAATACAACATAGTAAAATATCACACAACAGTCAGGCATTGTTAGAATGTCTGTCTTCTTTATTTTTTATGTATGTGTATATGTCTATATGTACGTTTGCACACACACATATACACACAGAACAAGAGAGAGAGAATGAGAGGGAGAGGTAAATAGAGGATACATTTGGAGGTCAGAGGATAATTTATGGGGACTGGCTCTCTCCTTCTACTATGTGGGTTCTGGTGATTCAGCCCAGATCATCAGACAGGTGCCTTTATTGTCGGAGCCATCTTGCCAGCCCCAGAGTCTTTGCCTTCTCAGCCCTGGGTGAATTTCCTTTTTTTTTTCTACAACACTGCCCTCATGTGCTTACTCGAGATTTTTTGAAACTGAAAATCTCAGCTGAATACAGTTAGAGCCTGACATGAGCATCCACCTTGCAATATATCCAGATTGATATATAGAACTTGTACAGAGAAATAATTCTCTAGAGGAAAAATCTTTATAAACTCAATGAGGATTTCACCATATGGCCACCTGAACCAGGACTTCTTCCTTTTTCCAGCCAGAGGTGCCACATCAAACTGATGATCACCGCTCCAAACTTCTGTCCACATACAGAGCAGAGGAACTCTACCGAGCTAAGCGTAAATGCAATGCCACCCAAGAGCATGACATCAATCTTCTAGGAGGAGAGTTGGTAGCTGTCCTGGAGCAGAAGGATCCCCTGGGGAGTACAAGCAGGTGGTTTGTGGACACGGGATGTAAGTGTGCTGCTGCTGCTCTTCGGGTTGAGAATTTCCCAGGGCTCTCTGCACATTTGAGGGAGGCCTGAGCCTAACCCTGACGCTCTCCTTTTCTTTCTGGCAGTTGTAAAAGGCTACGTGTATTCCTCCTTCCTAAAGCCGTACAACCCTGCAAAGGAGCAGAGTGTGGATGCTGAGAACAGATTCTGTGAGGACGATTTTGAGAACATCAGCCTCTTTGTGTCTTGCCGGCAGACTGGTGACAGTGTCATGGGCACTCCTGAAGGCAGCATAAGTGACAGCAGCTCATCTCTTAGTGGCAATTGTGGGAAGTTTGAAACAAATGGTACTGATGTTGATACTTTCCAAGAGGTAGATGAACAGGTAAGACTATGAACATTGAAGTTAAAAAAAAAATACCTCCACTCAAATAAAAAAAAAAAACCTCTATCTGCTCACATTGAGCTGAAATACTGGGAAACTGCCAACTTTGACACCAAAAAGACCTACGCCTACACATACCATCTGCAGACTGTTGAACAAAGAATTTAATTATCTAACCCCATTTTTTCAAAAAAAAACCTCCCCTATACTGCAGAGTTGGTATTTTGACTGGAGATAACGTGCATGCATGCTGAACTGTTGAAACAGAGTAGAAAATCAACAAACCATAGCAGTCAGTACGCTCCACCGCCAAGTATTCAGGGCAGGCAGGAATTTCTTTTTTAATGCGTCATCATTAAGAAGAAAGACAGCTGAGCTGCAGTCATCAGGTAGGAACTTGTCTCTGAATCCTCCAGAACAGTGGTTCTCAATCTTTGGGTTGTGATCCCTTTGGGATTAGGGGTCATTAAGACCATCAGAAAACACACAATTACATTACAGTTTATAATAGTAGCAAAATTACAGTTGTGAATTAGTATTGAAAATAAGTTTGTGTCTGGGGTCACCACAACATGAGGAACTGTATTCAAGGGTCAAAGCATCAGAAGGCTGAGAACCCCTTCTCTGGAAGCAGTATCTTCATTGAGCTGAGTAGGACTTAGACACTTTATCCCTTACTCACACCATCTGCTACACACGAAAGCTGGCTAACCTGCCTCTCTCATTGACCAGCGCAAAGACTGCTGGCATGACATCTTCACAAACTGGTAACATATTATCATGGAAGGCTCATTTTTGCTACCTCATAAAGTTTCAGTTTATTCAACTATTCATATCCAAATCGTAGCCAACTAATTTTCTGACTTTTGAATTTAGTAGTTTCCATTAGACTAAATGCCCTTTCCATTGGAGTAATTCATTTTATTTTCAGAAAGTCAAAATGGAACAATATGTATAAATTAAATGTAAGGTCATTATTCTTTCTCCCCTTAGTGATACTCTTTAAAGACATCATCTCTTGTGTGTCTTTCAGATACATTTTGTGCAAACGTAAATATATATATTCAAATAAAACATATCATATGCATTTATTTTTATACAGTTAAACACAACTGTATTTATATAATGAATTTATTCCTTAAAACAATTCTTTGAAGTATCTTTAAAAAATTTGTTTTTGAGGCAAACTCTCATGATACGTTCCAGACTATCTTTTCATTTCAGTCTCCTGAGTGGTAGAATTTTGAACATATGCTCTCATATTCATTTTATATAATAAATCATATATATAAAACTGCTAACTCAGTTAAAGATATTTGATATAGTTTGTTTTTTAAAATGTAAAACAATAATTCTAGGAACATTCTTCATCTCTTTCTGTATGCCATTATAAATACATTTGTAAGGATCTTATGAAAATATTGAGGGGTCAAAGGGTATACGGAAAATCTTTATAGAGACTGACACACTGCTTTTCATAAACCACATTATTTAGGTCTTATTTACATGCCATAAAATGTATTTACTTTAAATGTAAAATCCAGTGACTTTTAAGTTGTAATTACAAAATTTTGCCAACCAATTTTAGAACATTTCTTTCATGCTAAGGATCCATTGAATTCATTTTCGCTTTCTGTTTATTCCCAGCTACTGGAAATCACTAATCTATTTTTCATCTCTGTTTTGTATCTTTTCTGTATATTTCATATGGATGGCTATTTTCTACCTGTTTTTTTTTTCTTTTTAGCATGTGTTTGATATTCATCCTGTAGTAAATATATATGTGTGTGTAAAGTATATGTAAATATACATATATATATATATATATATTTCATCTTGTTTACTGCCTAATAGTATTCTTAAATAGATATGGCATTTTGTTTAACTGTTTGCCAGTTAATATACATTTGGCAATGTCTATTTTGATGCTATTGTGAATAATGTTGCTGTGGACATTAATGCATGAGTCTGTGTGGAATTCATTTCTTTTAAACAGACATCCAGGAATGGATTTGCACCCTGGCATGGTAAATTTATGTTTTATTTTTTAGAGGAAATACCAAATCATTTTTCTGAGTGCCCGTTCACATTTCCCATTTCATCAGGAATGGATAAAGATTGTCGGGTCTTCCTTGGCACTAGTGTATTATAACCCTCATAGTGAGCTCACAATGCTGTCTCTTGATGGTTTTGAATTTCATTTCCCTAAAGACTGGTGCTACTTAGTGTCTTCTGGTTTATTTACCACTCTGTTTTCTATTCAAATATTTGCCTCCGTTTTTTTCAACCTTAAAGTTCTTTTGTCTTTACCCCATCCATCTCACTGCTACAAACCTAAATCTTTTTTTTTTTCTTAATTCTGAGAGGAAGTTCTTGATAAATTTTTACTGTAACTTCTTTATAAGATATGTTTATCTACAAATCTCCTTCCTAGCCTACTTCTGTCTTGTAGCTTTAAAGCACAAGTTCTTTGTCATTTGCTAACGCTCTCAGCTTACTTACAGATTCCGAAAGACACATTATAATGTTAACTCATTTGTGAATTTATTTTAAATTCAGTGAAATCTGTAGACTTGATTGAATATTCTCATAAACCTTTCTTTACTTACCTCAGTAGCCTAGACAGAATCTGATGCCAGAGTTTGGCATGGCGTCTCTGTGATTTGAGTGAGAAGAGCTCACACATGTTCCAGTGTTTGAATGCTTGGTTCCCAGTTAGTGAAACTGTTTGAGAAGGATGAGCAAGATTAGGCGATGTGGCCTGGGTAGAGAATTGTGTTTCTGGGTTGAGCTCTGAGATTCAAAGGAACACCCCATTCTCTCTCTCTCTCTCTCTCTCTCTCTCTCTCTCTCTCTCTCTCTCTCTCTCTCTCTCTCTCTCTCTCTCTCTCCTGTATGAGAATCAAAATGTAAAGCTCTCAGCCACTGTTCCCTCACCAGGCCTGTCTGTTGCCTGCCATGATGGTCATTGGCTCACATTCTAAAAATGAAAGGAAGCACCAAATTAAATGCTTCTTTTTGAATTGCCTTGGTCATAGTGTCTACTCACAGTAACGGAATAGTAACAAAGACAGCATTCTAAAACTAGAATGAAACTGATCCTAATTCTAGCCTACTTTGTGGAGAATTTGAGGCCAAACATGATTTGGGTTCTTTTAGCTGCATTAGCAGGAGTGTAAAACTGGCTCCCACTAAGTGCTACAGCAAAACAATCCTCCTCAAGTGATCCTTCCTAACCTTACAGATCAGGTGAATTAGATGCTAAATGATTTTATTTTAATAGGGGGGAGGCAGTGAGGAAAATTTCTCAAAATAGAAAATATATTGGAGATTCTTATCTAAAAATTCTATTTATTCTCTGTTTTCTCTGAGTTAGGAAACCAGTTTAACACAGATAATCGGCATTGGGTAAATATTAGCATTATTACTAATAACATTGTATTGGGAAGCCTTGGATCGGTGGTCACTTGAGATCTCTGACAACTTCATTCAGATTAGGTTGGTTTTATTCGAATCAAAGTTCTTCCCCATTGCATGCACAGAGTGTGCTCCAGTTGAATTTACTACAAAGAGAAGTGACCCTGTGGGGGACGCCAGCAGAAAGAAAGAGAAAAAGAAGAGCCAGGGAGGAACAGCTCCTCATGCTTTAGCTGTGACAGCAGAGGTGTACAGGCTGGCATTTGTCAGCCCCCCTAATGTAGCTGCTCTTCCTCCCTGGAAATAAGGAGAGAGGACTGTGTTTTCATGCTCTGCGCAGACTGGCCTTTCCACTCCATCAGCTCTCAGGCTGCATGTGAATACTTAGCCCCTTATATTTATGGGTGACATAAAGAATGATATAGCACACAGGTCCAAATAAGTTAGTGAAAGTGGTAGTAAATCGGATCTTTGTCAAATCTTGTATCTGATAGACACCAATAGCAATTTTCTGCATAGCTATTTAAACTTTAAAAAAAAAAAATCAGGAAAATCAGCTGGAGCCTACACAGCTTAGCTAGGTGTTGTTGCTTGGTGCCGATATTTCTTGCTTTCTCTTTCCTACAGTGGCAGGACTTTCTATTATCGTCCAGACTTGCAGAAGGATATTCTATAGGAGTTCTAGGTGGTACTGGAGTCTTCCTGATGATTCAAGTAAACCCTGACAAGGATAGGAAGATGGAAAACCTTGGCTTCTACATGACTTTCAGGAGCATCTCTAAGGCTTTGAGAATCACTGAGATATAAACAGCTTAAGATGTTTTATGTGATGAGTCTTTTTCTGTCTCACCAACCAATTCCCAAATAATGACACAGAGACTTTTATTAATTATGAAAGCTCAGACTATAGCTTGGGCTTGTTCCTTACTAGCTCTTATAACTTAAATTAACCCATATCTATTATTCTATGTTCTATCATGGGGTGTTACCTCTCTTCCATCTTGTACCCCTTGTTTCTCTCTCTGGCTCCTGGTGACTCTGCCTTTCTTCCCAGAGTTTTCTCTTCCTGCCTAACAAACGACCATTCAGCTCTTTATCAAACCAATCACAGTGAATACATCTTCACACAGTGTAAAATATCCCACAACAGGTTTATGCTGTATCTACCCTGGAGCTTCCATTTTGATCTGAGTCTTTAACTTGGACCTCAAGGGCCTAAGGGGTCTGTGGAAGAGGATTTCTAAAGATGTCTAAGATACTTTTCTGTTGCTGTGATAAGGCAGCATGACCAAGGCAACTTACACTTACAGAAGGATGGAGTCCTTGATACCCTAATTGTGAATGGTATGGGCCTTGTGACTACCTCCTCCAGCAAAGCCTACACTTCCTAAAGTTAAGGTAAACGTCTGTGTGTCTCTGTGGGATTGTGGGTCTGCAGATCCCAACCTTGAAGGTAGGCCCCAAAGTCTGGGACAGAAACCTCTTACTACACTACCTCCCAGTACCCTGTGATCTGCTTTTGTCCTCTTGGTTATAACCATCTTGGGAGTTCCTCAGAAGGTGCCTATGCTATGATCCAGTTCCTTAACCATTCCTTTATAACAAAGGCTTCAAACTCATCCAAATCTTATATGGCTACTCTAATGTCTGCAAGGAGAAAATGTCTTAGTGAAACCCCCACACCTAGGCTCTCAAGTGTGCTTTAGTCTCTGAGAAGCAATCCTTCCTTATCACTCATGTTTAAATCCACACTGAAACATTTTTATTAAATCCAAGTTTACTTCATAAAAACCTACTTGTTAATAAAATCTATAATTATTGAGTGAAAAAAATAAAAGCTTGCTTCTAGGGTGTGAGAGAAAAGAATAGTATTTTTCATGCAGAGTAATTATTTGGGCTTTGGAACTAATATAGTAAATGCTGGTTTAAAAGCTTCTTAGTTTTGGAAAGGAAAATTAAAATGTCTTATGAATTTTATTGCTCATAATTGTAGAATCTGGATAAAATCAATAAAATGAGATTGCACCATGCAGTGAAGTTAAGAAATAAAAATTAAATGCACAAATATATATATAATAAGAGATTGCTGAGGTTGCAATGGTGCCACAGGGAACAGTATGATGCTTATGGGTAATAATCTGGGTGTGAGTCATTATCTAGGTGATTTTAAATCAAATACTATGGAGAGCTGGTATGTGTTGCCAGGTTATCATATATAAAATGAAGTGCACCTTTACTAAAGGCAAAAGAGTAATCAGTAAAACATTTTAATAAATAACAGGGAAAAAAGAAATACATGATTAGGATTCATATTAATAGCGTTTTAATTAATGTTTTTGGACAAAGGCATATACACATTTAAATTTAGAAAAATGTAGACTGAGATTCGAAACTAAGAAATCTTAAATTCATGACAAACTTAAAACTTCTAATTTTTCATCTAACACCAAAGGACATAAAAAGAATCAGAAGACCAGGACACTGCTCTCACTTTCAAAGTGGACCCAGTCCCATTTTGAGTTTATAAGGTATGCCCTTATTTAGCATGTTACATAAGAACTAGAAGCTGCTAATTTGAAACAAATTTGGGCCATGATAATTTGAAAGTGCTAGTAATTTTAAATTTATGATGTCATGGGAATTTATATTTGCTTAAACTATATATTTTAAGCCAGGCATGGTGGAATACTTAATTACAACACTCTAGAGGCAGAGGCAAACTGGTCTCTATGAATTCAAAGTGGGCCTGCTCTACAGTCAACTCCAGTCGAGTCAACGACTGTATAGTGAGACTTTGTCTCAAGAAACCAAACGAATCAACCAAACAACAAAATAAATATTATAATAATAAATACATCTAATCAAATTTTATTTTCCCTTTGAGGAAATCTTCGCCAAAGTGAAAGACTACATAGGTGCTGAAGGATGGGACAGTAGCTAATCTATCCTGAAAAATCCATGCCTGCACTGAGAAAGCATATTTATTATTGATTCAAATTGCAAAGATGACCACACTGCTGATTCTAGCTCTTATAGATTATTCCAAGACTATAATTTAGCACGTTATACTCCTGGAAGATTTTGCAAACCAAATTAAACTCACTTATCTTGTGAACCTATTCAGTATTGTCACTTTCAAAACTGCAGAAGAGCAGAGACACATAAGGGACTCCAGAGTCTTTCTCCAAATACACAGTGTGTATCTCTTTATTAGAACATGCGTAGAAGAAATGGATTAAGCACAGGATCGGAAGTTAGAAGACATGGGTACTAGTAGCACTGGATACCCTTGTCATTAAGAATGTTTCAAGTCTTAACTGGGAGGGTTGCTGAGGATACAGCCCATGTGACATAAACTGTCCCGGGCTCTGTAAAAGGTATTTATCATCGCTGAAATTTCATTAAGAATTTATAGCTCTTCCATCTGTTTTCTTCTTTACTTCCCAACAAAGTAATCTATTTCCAACAACTTATCTTCATGCATGAACCACAACTTCCTGTACGATGTCCAAACCTTTTGGGTCAAAAACCATTTGAACACTACTGTGCAGCATGGCATCCATTGCCAGTTGAGAGCTGTATCTTGGGTTACTCAAATTGTCATTAACAAAATACCATAAACTGGATGGCCTGTGAACAATAGACTCCTCACAGTTGTAGAAACCTGAAGTCTGACATCAAGGCACTATTTTTGGTGTCTGATGAAGTCAGCTTTGTAGTTCATGATGGGCTGCACCTTTTGGCTAGATTTTCACTTAAAGGGAATGAGGGTCTTGCCTTACTTTTATAAAAATTAATCCCATCCATGAAGCCTCAATCTTTAAGACCTACTACTCAGTACTTCCTAAATTTTACCTCGTTATTATGTAAAATTGTGTGTGGGGAAGATGGGGGGTGGCCTTCTGACCCTAACAATATGATTCCTGTCCTTGAATAAGCCTCGGGCTCCTTGTTAAGGTACCAGTCAATAGAATCAGCGTTTTACTGAAGTAAGTGCTGGTTTAAGACTTACAGTCTAACAACAGGCCCTCTCACCACACTGTCCTATCTCTTTTCCAGCTCAGTGACATCAGCTCGGTTCTCCCAGAGCCTACAACTGTTAGTCTTTAATTTTCCATCCTGTTCTCCTATCTCTTTTTTACGCAACCTCCTTTATTAACTTGTCCCTTATGAGAGACCACTTCCTTCAAAATGCACCACACCATTCATGTATAGCTTTTGTTGGTGATGGTGATTCTGTGGTTTTGTTGTTTTATCATATTGGTATTCACTGTTGCTTTAGCTGAGTTGTAAGGTTTCTGATATAATTTTTTACAAAGCTTGATTAAATGAGTGTACAAATGTTGGTTAATTGCTTAACCTTAGCCTAAGGAAATATTTCTATTAGCAGTCTTTTGACTTTGCTGGAAGATTTCTTAAACACTGATTTAAGGTCTTCCAACTTATCTAATAAGTTGGAAATGTTTTTCAGAGAAATTATTTAGTAATTCTAGGCATACATTAGTCATCTAATTTTATGCATGTGTGTCTGTGTGTTGGTATATGTATGTGTGAGTGTAACTCCCCTCAGGACAGAAGAGAACACACCTTACCCTGGAACTGGAGTTCTAGAACCTGGTGGTCAAAATTCTGAATGAGTGCTGGAACCTAAATTTGGTCCTTTGCAAAAACTCATGTACTCTTAATATTGAGTCATAAAAATATTTAATATGAATATTTTCTACATTGTAATTCTCAAAAAATCTATTTGAATGTCCACCAACTGACTTAGTATGAGGGCCTATAACTTACTTTCTCTAATTCTTCGACACTTTTCTACATGCCACACAGACATGTCATGCAGAAATGATCTGGTCATGTTTCTGTCTGCGGAGGAGATTCTTTAGAAAAGAATCAATAATACAAAGCATTTTTTAGAAACCACCAAATTGCCATCAAGTATTCACAATCTAAACTCCTTTTCGTAGATGAACACTGTGTTTCCATTCCTATCTACCACATATCTGATAGGTCATAGCCTACCAGATCCATCAGGAGAAGCTGGACTGTGTCTGTCAAAACAAGGAGCACCTTAGTTAGCATTGCTTCTAAAAGGATAGAAACCTGCTAAGTTTTTCCAGTTTTAGGTTCTGGCTCTAATAATGTCTTTTTCCCCCCCTTTTGTCTAGATTTTCTACGCAGTTCATGCTTTCCAAGCACGGAGTGAGCATGAACTCAGCCTTCAGGAGTACCAGAGAGTCCACATACTTAGATTCTGTGACCTAAGTGGGAATAAAGAGTGGTGGTTAGCTGAGGCACACGGGCAGAAAGGGTACGTGCCAGCTAACTACCTTGGGAAGATGACGTATGCCTAATAAAATAAGCATAAAATGGCATTCATGTAATGGCAAGTTGCTTATTGACTACCTCATAAGAGAGACACTGAAACCTCAAACCAGGAACTGTATGAACTGACAATGTGTGATGTTTTATAGAAAATCTTGCTTCCTACTAGGACCATTTTATTGATGTAAAAAGAATAATTGTTGATACAGAAACAAGGAGTAAATAGCCTAGGCCCCAGCCACATATTTAAAGGTAGAGATCTCTTGAAAGATATGTTTGTTTTTTTTTTATCATCACCAAAGAGTAGAAATATGAATGAGGTTTTTCACTTTATTGTTAATATTTTCCACTGTACTTGGCCTTAAACATATTTTTACATCTCTTATTTGCACATATACATGTTTACATACACGTATAATATATATTCTTGTTTATACATGATGAGTATAATACAGATTATACATATATGTATAAATCACAGAATAAACTATGCATAAAATATTTAATAGCCAATTAGAAGTCTTTAGTATGGGGCTGCATTTTTATTATGTTTTTAATCAAAAGGGAAACATAATATATTGATAATATCCAAAACTTACTAAAAGTACACTACATGATAGACACTGCTTTAAATGATTTATATATAATAATTTAGTACAGCATGAAGAGAAAACATTGCTAGCTACAGTTGGAGGTCAAACACAAGCAGCATCGTTCCTAGGTCCCTGTTCCTGATGACTACACCATATTTGAGTGCAAAGCAGGCATGTAAGCAATGGGCCTAAAGAAATTATTTTTCTTTCAAATCTATATTTCAATATTTAGCAGCTTTTCAAAATTAGGAGCTTCCAAAGACTTCTGCAAGAGCCTGGGAGAGAAAAATGATGTGTCTAGATTTATTATTTGTACTTTTATTGTTGTGATTAAGCATGTTTGAAAGTGTAATTGTTTTAAAGCTGTCGCACATGATTACTGATGAACCTTTAATGAGGAAACGTTTTTGGATCACTCAATGATTTGGAGATGCAATAGGAGTGTGCATTCTCTTCAGAGCCAAGATGTAAATACATCCGTGGTCAGTTTGTACTTAAGACGGGGCACTGAGGGTTGTATAACACCATGCTCAGGGCAGTGTGCTTCAATTTCAGTCCTTCTGAGAAATCTGTCCTTCAAAATTCCAGGCATATCCACTCAATCAAGACATGGGATTGGATTAAAATAAAGTGGGGACAGACACAGAGATGAGATGAGCCAGGGAGAGAGTGCAGAGGTAGAGGGGGGAAAACAAAAATAGCTGGATGTAACAGCTCTATAGAGAGAGATTTATGAAGAGCAAAATGTCTGGCATGTATTTGCGTGGGCAGCATTCCTGAACACCTGTTGCTTATCAGGAACTCTGGTAGATTTGAGGGTTTTAGCACAATTCAAATCAACGCAGGGCCTCACCACGTAAAGTTTACAGTTTAACAAGGACAGTCCTATTTACAGAACTAAAACCATAATAGCTAATGGCAATGAACAAAGTGTGTTTAGAGGAGCATGTGACAGTGAGACTTCTAATTCTGTTTGATTTTAATGCTTACTCATAATTAAGGTAGATTTTAGTTGCCCACAAAAATCCTCATGGCACATTTTAAGATTTCTTACTTTGAAAGACTGGATCCATTTTATATATATATAGTTACATTTACTATTGAACAATATTTATAATAAAATAGTTATATGTTTCCTAGTGTAGCTGACTAAATATCATACCCTACTCCCTCACATAAAAAAAAAGTTTATACAACTGAATTCATTAAAATAGCTTTATAAAATTTTCCTGACATTGCTTTTGATTAAAATGTTTTCTTTTTAAGTAGGATAACAAAAATTTGTCTAACAGATATTAGAGACTTCGAATTGTAATTGACCTGTGAATTCAATTTTAAAACATAAATGAGTTTGCTTAAAGGTTAAACAAAATGAAGTCAAGAGTTGCTACATAAAGATGCTATGAAGATGTCCAAAGAGGCATAATTTACACACTGTAGCATGTACTGAACACCTGTGTATAGCACTGAACTTCAGTGTTTCAAACAAAAATAATTATATAAATAGCACATATATGCTTTTCTAGCTGAAATAAGTGATTACATGGGGGAGAAGCTTTGTCTGCTGGTGTGGTTCTAGGACTGATACTTTCTGGCAGACAGGTGAAAAATCTATACCAGGACAATCAATACCTCACTTAGTTCCAGAAAAAGAACTGTTATGAATCCAGAGATTGCAACCTTACTATCATGATTTTTACTTTACACATTACTATGAATGAGCTCGGAAAAATTACATAGAACTTCATTTTCTACCTATTATACTTACAATCAAATAAATTCTAATTTTAAAATTAGACATTACTTTACTAGGCCTCAGAAAAATAAATTTCCAAGATAGCTTATAGGATGTTTATATTTTGGCAGTTTAAAATATTAACCATTGGTTGCATCTGTATAATTACAACTAGGCAAACTAAAGCACTTCATTAAATTAAGATTGTACCGAATAGGATCCTCTGAAGTGGGCAGCTATTTTTACCAAGATGAAGAGGATGCTTTTGTAGCTATTTTTCTTTCTGTTTTAAATAAATAAAAATATACGCATCTTATCACATTTTATTTTGAAATGCACATGTTAAAAGCCACTAGCATATGTAATAAAGTGTAAAGATTATAAAATATGCATCTAGTAATAAAATTATCATTGGTGTGGAATCATAAAAGGTCACAAAGATACTATTGGAACATTATACTTCAAAAAGTAGAGACATAGAGAGATAGATACATGTTTAGTCACAGTAATGAAGCAATGGATGGCAGACGTTAAACATTCCAGATCATTTCAAAATATAATTCAGATTTTGAGAAATTGCTTTTTAAATGCTTGATATTATTTGGGATGAACATAGTTTGAGTGATTTACAAAAATGAGTGTTTCAACTACTGAATCATGGAATTAAAAACACTTGTATTTTTCATTTGCTTCTTGAATTTTTTCTACAACATTAACTTCACACAGCTGTATGAATAAAAGGAGAAAATTCTTAAGATATAAAAACCTATACGTAGTGTGTAGTAACTATGGCTTACTAATATACCCACTGCATTGCTAACTGACCTCACATTCAGCATTCAGACCTCACAAAACTCAAACCAAATGAACTTATGCATTTACATTGTAATCATGAGGATGTGGTTACAGTTCATTGGCTAGATGGACACTGGACTTGAAACTCTGTAGGACAGATCCTGTTCAAACTCTTAAAAGTCTAGTTTTGTAGTTACTTCCCTCTCCACATACACACAGATGTAAAAACTCATCACTAAGTTATCTGTGATCCATAAAACTACTCCAGTATAAACTATCTTTCCTCAAGGCTACTGAATCTCAAGCTGTCTTTAGGCAGCTACTGGTACAGAGGCAGGTAAATTTGAATATTTTGAAAACTATCTGAACTCTTCGGAAAAGACTGGAATTGAGATGTTCTTTCTTGTTCAGAAATCCTGGAAATATGTTCTTACTAAATTAGTTTTGTTTTACTTAAACCTCCTCTAAGGTATCTGAATGTCTCCATCACATTTCTAATTTCTTGTAATTTATATAATTATTGTACTGATGAAAACTGTGGTCATAAAAATTTATAACTTGTAACTAGTAAAACTAATACCATACCCTTGTTAAGGATTAGAATCATCTAACTTTTAAAATACAGATGTGCTTGATTTGTAGTGGAATTACATTCTGATACATTCACCGTGGGTTTAAAATATCCTGACCTACTGACCATTGGAGTTCAGCAAGTATGTGATACGTGGAGACTACAGTACTTGCTGACTTGATCATATGAATTACTGCAAGCTATCATCCGATGCCTCTGCCCAGAAATACAGTGTATGACTAGCTCAGGAAGATGACTTGCGATGCAGATTCTATTAAATGCATATCACTTTTACACTGCTGACAAAAACAATTAGCATTATAAGCCAGGAGCTATTTGCATTCGGTGTCTTCCATTTTATTTCATCTGAACCATATCTTTATCAAGTAGGAAATGGGTAGTTTGGGCAGTGGTGGCACATGGCTTTATTCTCAACACTCAAGAGGCAAAGGCAGGTTGGTCTTCGGGACTTTGAGTCCAGCCTGGTCTGCAGAGCTAGTTCTGTGAGAACTAGGGCTATCACATACAAACCCTGTCTCAAAACACAACCCCAAAAAAGCATAAGGTAGGAAACTAGCACATAAGGGTGAAGCCAGTTGTTTTAAGCCCTTATTCCTCTAGTGCCATTTCTCCTTTTTCTCCCGAGGTTTTTATTTTATATTTTTTTTCCATATCTACTCCTATTCCCCCTTCCTTCCCTCCTCTCAGTCCCTCCCTCAGCCTCCCCACCGCATCCCCCATCCATTCCCCAAGTAGTCCCAAGGTGGGCCAGTTCAGTCTGGCATATCCAGTTGAGGTAGGTCCGAGTCCCTCGTCCCAGTATCACAGCTAGTTAGGTGTGCCTCTGTAGGGAATGGGCTCTGAGATGTCAGTTCATGCACCAGGAACATAGTCTGATCCTACTGTAAGAGGCTCCACAAACTGCCCACTAACAGTCGACTACCTTTAGAGGGTTTAGTCCCTTTCCATGAAGGTTCCTCAGTGATTATTTTAGAGTCAGTTAACTGCCAATAGCTCTGGCCAGCTGTCTCTGTAGGTCTCCTCCTCATGATCCTGATCCCTTTGCTCATATACTCTCTCTTCTCTCTCTCTTCAGCTGGACCAGAAGCTCAAACTGGTGCTTAGCTATGGATCTCTGCTTCTGCCTCTATCTGTCGCGCGCAACCTCGCTAGCAAGGACGACGTGACACCAGGCTCTTCTTTCAGTGGTTTATTCAGGACCTTGAAACTTCTTCTGCCTCTGCTCTGCCTCTGCTCTGCCTCTGCTCTGCCTCTGCTACTGCTTCTCCTCCTGGGGAAAACCCGCCCCCAGCTATATACCCTCTGGACTGCTAGTCACAGGGCACCACGTGGGCCATGCCAATAGACCCAGGTGCACGGAAGCAAGCCACACCTGGAAGCAAGCCACGAGCTTAGCCTTAGCCAAATGAGGAGTTGTTTATCTCAGAGAGCTCTCAGGTGGAAGGTGAAGCCAGCACCATCTTTAAGGTGCTGCCACGCGGCTCTCTACATCTATCCATTCCTGGATGAAGGTTCTATAATGACAATCGGGGTTGTCATTCATTTGATTATAGGGAAAGTCCTGTTTAGGCACCCTCTCTGCTATTGCTTGGAGTCCTAGCCAAGTCCTGTGAGTTCTTGGAGGTTTCCCTAACACCCGGCCTCTTTCTAACCCCACAGTGGCTTCCTCTATCAAGATATCCATGTCTTTGTACTCCTCTCTGCTGCTCCTCCCACTCAACCATCTCCTTCTCTCATGATTTGTTTCCACCTCCCCTTGCTTGCCCCCTGCTATGATCCCAATTTACTCAGGAGATCTTCTCTAGAAGGAGAGAGAGGGGGAAAGAAAGAGGGAGCGAGCTATTCTGTCTCCTTTTTTAAAAGTCACTACATTTTATGGTTAATCTCATTAAGTACAACATGAAGAACAGAAAAAGTATACTGACCAAAATGCAGTTCAAATTGTCAGTCCTAAAAGTTTACAAGACCACTTGCTGTTGTGGTTTGAATGAGCAATGTTCTCCCCATTAGCTCATGTGTTTGATCTTGTGTTGTCTTCTGGTGGTGCTTTTTGGAAAGTTATGGGATCTGTAGAAGGCTGAGACAAGAAGAAACAGGAAGAAGACTTTTAGGTACTGTAGCCTCACTCTACTTCCTGTTCCTGTTTTGTGTGATCTGAGACAAGTTGATTAACTGGCTTCCTGCTTCTGTGCCAGGCCTTCAGCATCATGATGGATTCTACCCAGAGGAGACTATGAGCCTAAATAAGTCTTAAGTCTCCCTTAAGTCTAAATTACCAGATCTTTATCACAACCGAAGAGAAAACTTAAGATGCCTACTCATTTGTCCACTAATTCACTGAGCCAACAGGAAGAGCTGCAGATTTCAGTGTTAGTTAAGAAAAGCAAATATCTCCCCTCCTCACATAACCTGAGTGTAAATAATACTTGTTTTGTAATACATAATCAAATAAAACACGTTCTGGATACTTTCATACCTGCTTCCTGTAGCATACCTTTCCAGAAGAGAAAAGAAGGTCTAAAAGTTATTTGAGATATATATTCTAATATCAACCACATCTCTTAAAAAATACCAAAATGAGTTTGGCCCCTTACTTTACACACACACACACACACACACACACACACACACACACACACACACACCATATACAAAAAACATATTCACTGAAACATACATTACTTCCTAAACTCATTAAAATCTTCAAGAAATACCATAAAAAAATCAATTGCTTCTCTCAACTCCAGCACACTTTCTGTGACAGGCTAAAAATTTTCACTTCAAACACTAATGTGTAAACTGTAGTAAGCATTGTTTCTCTAATGCCTTTAAGGTAGTGAGTTATAATAAGTGTAATAGCTCTTGATACAAGCTTATGTCGCATAATTTTGTTAAGCCAAAACTACATTTGAACTAATAATGAACTTTTTTGAATTCTTTAAAAAGGAGATTGCCAAAACAATGTTTATCAACAAAAAGTATTAAAAAAAAAAACACACACACAGGGTGATTTTTAAGCATGTAAATAGATATTCCATCTCTAAATAATGGGTCTTTTCCAGTATTGTATTCTAACTTATGAATAAATTGTCAATATTTAATGAAGTAACTTAAAATCTTTCCATAGAAAAAGACCAAGTTTAAAAGCTTTATCTTTACAAAGACCATTGTTGCACTGATCCTAATTTGAGGCCAGATATTGGGGTAAAAGCTTAAAGTTCAGAGAAACAGAGGAAATGCCACTAGAGAAAGTTCTCATCACTACTGAATCCTCAGGCAGAAAGGGGAAGATCCTGTGTCCAAGAATCCTTAGAATGAATGCCTCTGCATCCTCAGCCAAGTGAGTGAAGGGCTGAACTCCAGTCTCCTCTGCCTTAAATTCCTTTTTTTGCCCAGCCATACCACTTCTTGTCAATATTCAGAAGTTTCTGGTCAGTCCGGCCAGCCTAACCCTGATGCCTGGACTTGCAGTCTCACAGCTGTTTAGTCCTAAATAATCACACAAAGGCTTATATTAACTACAACTGGCTTATGGCTTAGGCTCATTATCAGCTAGCTCTTACAACTTAACCCATTTCTGTAGTGGGATTATGTTACATTGTAAATAATTGTCCCGCCTATTGGTTTAACAAAAACACTGATTGGTCAAAGGCAGACAGGAAGCATAGGCAGGGCTACCAGATTAAGAAAATTCTGGGAACAGGAAGATCAGAGCAGAGATGCCAGAAAAGGTAGAAGATGCAGAGGACAACTATGCTACTCAGAGAAAAGGTATCAAACCGCATGGCTGAACAGGAATCATGGGTTAGTTTAAGGGTAAAGAGTTAGCAAGTTATATTACTGGGCCCCATGTCAATCAGTGTAAAATTACTGTAAGTGTCTGTATGTCTTTGTGGGGCTGGGCCACAAGGCTGGGTAGGAAAGTCCAGGCCAGAAACCTCATACAACACATTTGTATTAATCTATGTCTTGCCATGCGTAGTTGCTTTACCTGTGTTTAATTACACCTTGCTCTCTTGGGGGGCAGCTTGCAGGTTCTCCCTTGATTCTACCCTAATTTTGCTTTATCTGTGCTTGGACTTTCCACCTGCCTATAAAGTGCTTTGCCATAGGCCCAAACAGTTCCTTTATTATGCAATGGTAATTCACAGCATACAGAAAGACATCTCACACCACCTGTCTCAACCTTCTTAGTGCCGAGATTAAAGGTGTGTGCCATCTCAGCCTGTTTCTCTATTTGTGGGAGATTATGTTGTTACATTGTAAATAATTGTCCCACCCACTGGTTTAATAAAAAGCACACATTTTCAGGCCTAACCTCAAGGTTTAGACTGGCAGACCCCCAGACGCGCAGAGACATACGCTTTCAATAGTTTTAGGCTGATCGGTCTAAGGCCCAGGCATATAACTTGCTAGCTCTCTACCCTTCATCTAACCCATGACTCATCTTACTCAGCCATGTGGCTCGGTACCTTTTTTCACAGCAGCATAGTTGTCCTCTGCTTCTTCAACTTTTCTCTGGCCTTCTGCTCTGTGCTTCCTGTTCTCAGATTTTTTTTTAGTCTGGTAGCCCCACCCACACTTCCTGCCTGCCTTTGGCCAATCAGTGCTTTTTATTAAACCAGTGGGTGGGACAATTATTTACAATGTAACAACATAATCTCCCACATTAATTAATCTCATGTAGTCCAGAGTGGCCTTGAATTCAGAGAGATCTAGATGGATCTCTGCCTCTGCCTCCTGAGTGCTAGGATTAAAGGCATGTACCACAACTGCCTGAGCTCTATGGCTAACTGTATAGCTGGCTCTGTCCTCTGATCTTCAGGCAAGCTTTATTTGTTCAATTACAAACAATATATTACCACAGACTATCAATTTGTTTAGAATAATGTTAGCGACCCTGGGGACAAAGGAAGATGCTTTGAGATTTGGTAGCACACATAAAGGGTGCTATACAATTCCACTCAGTAAATACAGGAAATTACAAAATTCAGTTTCAGGAAAAGATAAGGTATTTACTGACTATAAGAAGGATGCTGCATTTTGCTATACTGAAGTTATTGGTCTGATACTTAAAGCATTCTATTCTTTATTGAACTATCTATGTAAACTGATGACTAATTCATTATCTTACAAGAAAATGGCTTGGGCTACCTCATATAGCGTTAAATTATGGCTAGAGTTTACAGGAGAGAGAGGGAGAGATTTCTCTATAAGGCAGAGAGCCAAATATTATAAAACACTATCTTGAGTCATCCCTGTCAACCAAAAGTGTCTTATTTCAGGAGTTTTAAATCTTGGGGTATTTTGCCAGGTGAACCATTTCTTTAGAGCTACATATTCCATCAATCTTCTGAAGTTCTCATCATGAATCAGTCATTATAATCACTATTTCCACACATTGTGAAAATTATTAAGATAAATGCTAAACAGAAATAAATGGTTCCAAGTTTGACTAAATAATATTAGCACTTTAATGTAACAAAATAGAGATCTGATCGTCAAGATTTTTATTAACTTACAGTATATTACATCTTTTGTTCCAATGAGGAATCTTTTTAATCTTTAGAGCAATATGATATAAAAACCTATTCGGCCACATTACTTCTTGAGTTTCTTTTGGGCAGCTTTCTTCTTGACCATCTGTAATCGCTTCATAGCGTTGAGCTGTGACTCTTGTGAGGTTGGCCCTTTAAGAGATGCCGAGGGACTGCTGCTGGTTTCCGATGTGGGTTTGCTTGTGGTGCTTCCACTGGGCCCTGATGGGGCACTGCTCCCATTCCCACTGCCGCCAGGGACTAAACTACTAGGACTGGGAAGGCCCACTTTGCTGACATTATCACAACTAACGGAGCGACTCAGGCCAGTCTTGCCTAAGGTTAGGGGTGGAAGTGGTTTCAATGGGACAGTGGGGGAAGAGCTGTTACCAGAACCTATTTTGGAACCCATTCCACCTTTGGATGATGTTGCCAGACTAGTCAAACCCACAGGCTTCTGATTAACTGATGAGGCAGCAGGTTTTCCACTATTGTTTTGTGCTGTTGAACTCAATTTTGTTGTTGATGGACCAGCTGAAGACGTTTTGGCTGCAAAAGCTGCCCATCCAGTTAGGCCACTAGTTACTGAAGAGGACACGTTGTTACTAGAAGAATTTCCTGAAATAACCGTGGGTGGCTTTAAAAAAAAAAAAAAAAGATAAATCTTACGTTAGAACCAAGTATAATCAACACCTGTATAATAAATTTGAATGCAAACATTTACTCATATATAAAAAGTGATGATGTGGAAAATATAACAAAATTAGCTTCCCGTGAAATTGAGCTGAAAAGCTCATGGAGTTTCTGTGGTCAGGGAGGAGGCTCTATGGCTTGCAGTTCCTTAACGCCACCACTGTTTTAACGACTTCAAAGAAAACACATCCAATTCTTTTTGGGAAACTGCCTTTATATTCAATCACAAACCATAGCAAAGAATCAGATTTTGTTTTTCAAGTCACTTTAGGTACCCCCAAAGTATCAGCTATAATACACCTGAATGGGCTCTACTTTTAATGGACTAAACGGTTTGCACTGAAGGTATTCAAGAAAAAAATAGCTAAGTCAAAGATTCAATCAGTGGTTATTTACAGTGAACATGTAACAGGGAGCGTCTCTGTTCAAGTTCTAAAGTCACTTAAAATAACCAAGTTGCCACAAAAATGTAAACATCTACTGCACTACGAAGCATACTTAAACTCTGAGAATACACTGAAAGGAGCTCACAAATGCAGTTGCGCCATGTGTGTTTCCATGGAAACTACGGTAACAGAACCCATCTTCACATATGCACTGACAGCTGCCTCTTGGGCTGCTCAGTCTGACATGTTCCTAGAGGATTTGTTAGGCTGTAACATTTCAGTCTCCAATCACCCTCCTACCTGAACTAGTGAGAAGCATGTAAGTGACGTTTTTTAAGCACACAGGATGACTTTTGTCCACTCCCACAACAGAAAGAAGGCTCTTTATTCAAATTAATTTTGAACCAAACTTTGTGCACTCTGTCTATACCGAGAAAGACTCAAAGAACACTCAGAGGTGACGTCAGACACAGGACTATCCGGTGTTAAAATGGTAATAACAACGTATAAAAATGGTAATATAATACTTTAAATATTTATTTTAGAATTGAACTCTTATAAAATAGTTGGCAAAGGGTTGCCTTCAATGTTGTCTGCCATACGGCTTTGTGAGCCATCATCAAACCTCACCAAAGAAAACATATTTGGACCAACTGAAAGACCAATGCTGGATGAAAGACGGTGAGGAAGTGAGGCCTGTGTTGTCCCATAGGACGATGGATGGCTTAGAACAACCAGGACGAAAGATGGAAAACAGCACAAACTTGGGAAACTTAGTAATGTCTCATATTTCAATGTAAATGGCAATTCCTTATATAACCGCTCCCCTCCTGGCTAATTGATGATGGGCAGCCTTCACTACCAATACCAGTCATTCAAATCATAAAGTTTCTCATCGAACTTTTACCAAGCAACTACCCTTGTCAGTTAGACTGAGATTTAATGTAGAAAAAAAGGAATATACTTTACCTTAACTTCTGTTCTCTTGAATGCTAGGAAGGCTGTCTCTTGTTTAAGTTTGGTTTCTGGTTTCTTAACTAATGGATCCTTAACAGCCGGAGCCACAGAAACAACAGTGGGAGCTGGTTTCTGTGGTGGCTTCTGAGTTTTCTGAGCCTATGAAAATCAAAGGAAAAATTATATACGAAGTCTATACTGAGTAACAAAAGTTAAAAATTTATTAAAGAACTATAGTTTCTGAATGGAAGCAATATTTCTTAGAAGGTATTGTGACAATACTGAAAGCAGAGACTACAGAAAAAGTTAATGTATATTAATTATACATATTAAATATACAATATATTCAACATTTAAATAGTTTTATAGATTTTATTAGTTTCTGAACAGTAATGATATTATCAATCATGCAAACAAGATAACCCTCCTATTTTCAATAAAGGAAAATCACAAACTAGGGTACATCTACTCTTTATTATCCGTGTAGGACTGCTTCCAGAACCTCTGACGAATACCAAACACTGTGGCTATTTATTTAGTAGATAAAACTTCCATAGTATCTGGACCTAGTGATGGATGCCTGTCTGTAACTTCAGTTCTTGGGAGGCTGATGCAAGAAGCCTAGGAGTTTGAGGCAGCCTGGGCTAGAAAACAAGTTCAAGGCTAGCCTGATTTATACATAAAAACTTTGTCTTAAAAACTTATGGGTTGACTAGGCATGGTGGCACATGCCTTTAATCCCAAAACATGGGAGGCAGGAGCACAAGGCTGGAAGTTGTTGGTCAGCCAGGGATATATGCAGAGATCTTGTTTCAAAAGCAACTAATCAATCAATTAATTAATCAAGCAAGCAAGAAAGTAATCATTCAGTCAAGCAAGCAAACAAACAGAAACAAAACCCCTATGGGTTGGAGGATCACTGGGTGCAGAAGCTTGTTGTACTAGCCTGATGTCCTGAGTTCAATCCCCAAAACCCATGTAAAAGTGGGGGCAAAAACCACCTCCACAAAGTTGTTCTCTCTCTCTCACCAAAACAAGATAACTCTCCCAAAAGTTGTCCTCTGTGTGTGTCTGCCTGTCTCTCTCTCACACACATACCCCAAAACAAAACACCCTTAAAGGTTGGGAGAGATAGTTCAGTTATAAAGCACACTTTGTCTAGTATGTAAGTTTCATGGTTCTATCTAGGGCATTATGGGAAAAAATACTGTATTTCCAGATAACCTACTGAAGACCTCTTAAGACAGCAACTCCTATCTAGGTTACTTAGTACAAATGTCATGTAAACAACTGTTATATATTGGATTGTTTTAGAAATAATAGCAGGGAAACAAGCCTATACATGCTTTGTAATGATGTCTTCATGCCTCTATTCCATCAAAAAGTGTTTTCAATCCAGAGTGGGTGGAATGTATAGATGCTGAGTTCATAACAAACTCAGGACAGCACATTTTCTTTTTATGGTTAAAAAAAAATTACTTTTTTCTTAGGGTTCAAGTACAAGTTTTTAAGTTAAGAAAGTGAGTTAAAAACAATTCAGATAATTTACATGGTTTTAAACACTAAATGAAAAGGGAAGGATTATTCATGAATAAATAACAAACCTTTGAGATTTTTCATACTAGTGAATTAAATCCTTAGGAAAGATGTATAAATGTTTCCTTGTTATCTAAGAAAATTTTATGCATTCTCCCTGAGCATTTTCAGTTTTATTTTGACAAGAAACTAACTTTAAGTCAAAGCATGTTACTAAATTGTCCCATAAATTCTAATCATTTTCAGATTCTTAGTGTTAAGTGTATGAACAGTCCTAGCTATATATGCAGTAGGGAGCAATGTCTGAAACAGATTTTAGTAGCGAAGAGAACAAGAGCTCACCTTGCTCATCACTTCTCCAGCTGTGTTACTGCAGGAGCGTGGCAGCACCATCTGTTTCAAAGGTGTGTTTATGAGGATGAATTGTGATTACGTAAGAGTGTGGCCTAAGAGCTCATAATGTCAAGTGCTGATAATAATAGTTACTATTAAATAGCATGTGCAAGGCTCTGGCTTTGATCCCCAGTACCTTAATAAAAATAAAATACAATGTAATACTGTCAAGTTGACACAATCTGGAGCCAGCCAGGAAAAAGGAACTTCCCAATCAGAATAGATGGTAGAGTCTGTGAAAGAGTGTCTTGACTATTGACCGATATGAGAGGACAAAGCCCAGGTGGGCAAGACCATCTCTAAGTTGGACTTGAGCTGTATAAGAAAGTCAATTGCAAATGAAGTAGGAAGGACACCAGTAGGCAGCATTCTTCTGTGCATGGGGAAGCTGGCAAAGACTTAAAAGGCGGACATGGAAGTAACTGAAGCCCATTGGGAAATAGAGTGAAGTACCTATTCTAGATGAATAAATCTAAGCATTATGATGAACAAAACAGATCAAAGGGAAATAAAGAGATCTTTTAATAGATAAGTAGTGGAGATTTGTAGAATAGGGTAGTAAGAGTGAAATGAACAGATGTGAAGGGCGTACAGTGTGAATAAAACTGTTTATCAAACAAAGGTGCAAAATTATGAAAGACATCAAGCATAACGTACAGCCCAGACAATGCTGTGGGGGAGAATCTGGAGAAGAAAAAGATTTAAGGATATTAGACAGGGGAGGAGGAGGATTGAGTCAGTTACAGAGACACAGACGATGGGGGTTATCATGTACGTAGGCTGACGTAAGCTAACTTAAAAAGTAAGGGAAGAAACACTTGGAATTGTGTTTAACTTTGACTAATAAAAGAATTACAGTGAAATAATATTTTAAAAATTTAGGTCTTTCACAAGTTATTTCTTCTGAGGACTATTAATCTTTAATGGGTTGTTAATGCTCTGTAATGTATCTTACTGCACTTCTGAATTGCAATATCCCCTCCAAAAATGATAGGGAGAAGGTGAAGCTCCTGTGCTTCAGGCTGTAACCAAATGGTCCCATGCGGGGAAAATAGGAAGTCCAAGAGCCCAAGCCCAACAATTTAAGAAGAAGCAAACAGTTCTAGCGATGGACATGCTGACCAGTCAAGTTAGACAAAGATATTTGGACCATGGAGCCACCGTTAAGCTGTGTAGGGAGCTCCAGGAGTTTTCACCCATGCTAGGATGGGACTTCTGGTGACGTGGCTTCCTTTGTGTCATCCCCTCCTTATACGCCTTCACCAATATTCCTGTTTGCAACCCCAATAAAACCATTCACCAAACTGAGCATTAGTGCAATCGTTACTCATGTCAAAAGTCACGTGTACTCATGTGTCTATGCGTGTGCCTGTGTGTGTGCATGTGTCTCTGTGTGCATGTGTCTGTGTTTCTGTGTGTGTCTGTCTGTGTGTGTGTGTTCCATCTACCAATGAGAAGTCTGTCACAAACTGTTTATCTGAAATAATTTGGTTGAAATCTTAGATAGCTAATTTCAATAAGAAATTAACAAATAGAGATTTCTTGTTATAAAGAAAAAGAATATATACTAGTAAACCTTTACTACTTTTGACAAAATAAAAATATTTCCTATTTCCACTTTAACTAAACATAAAATAAATATCTTGACTTTTACTTTAGCTAAGAAACGGTCAAACACAGAGAACCTCATTTGTTTAACAGACGTGGGAAATGCTAAAGGCACAGGGAGGGACAGTCGGTAAGAGATGACAAATTACTGACGGAGACAGCAACTTCTTGATTTCTTTAAAATAAAATTATCTATTCTCTAAATTAATAAAATTATAAAACTCTCAATATAAGCGGTTATGTTATGATGAGAACACTGGGGGCAGGGCATTATAAGAACAAAATAAAAGCCACTCAATGTCAAAGAGAAGGGAAGGCTGGAGAATATTGAAACACAGGTGGGAAAACAGACAGATAGGCCTCTGCACATGTGAGCTTGGTGGTTTCTACCGCTCAGGAATAGGTCTTTTCTGTGTTTCCTTAACAGACTCAACAAAGACTGGGGACTTGTATCTTACCACTGTGCTTCATAGTATTATAAAATGTTTGTAACTACAGTGCCATGCTTACAAAAATATTTTTATTTTGTGTGTCTTTAATCCTGCTTATCTAAATTTGGGTAGGCTAAAGGGTGACTAGAAGAGGACATATATAATATGCTCTGGTCTTTTGGCATAGCATACACACTTTGTTTAATATTTCAGTATGCTAAATGTCCTAATTTTCATTTTAAAGTCATATATCAACAAAGACCATCAGACGCTGGTTAAAACGTAAAGTATGATTCTTACCATTCTCTTCATCTGTCTGGTGCACCGGGCACAGTACCACACCAGGCGAGGGTCATTCACTTCTTTGTCTGTCACTTGGGGTTTATGGCAGTCTTGGTGGTAGAGGTTATGGCACTCTTGACACTCCACTAATTGATTTCCAGACGCCACTGTCATTTGTCTAAGAAAAACACTGCATTAAACACTATACTTTCTTCAATATACAATTTAATAATATTTCCACATTCTTCTGGTACATTTTGTTGAAGGAAAAGAATCCCAGAAAAATAATCATTTAAATCATTAATAAGAATAACAAACACTAATGCAAAGCCTGCATAAGACCTCTATTTATAATAGTTGTTAGGCTTAGTCAAGAATCACAACAGTTCAATTAGGTTGAGTTATATTTTCATGCCAATCTGTATTTGGTATCTCTATTAAATTCCTCTGCTAGATAGCTATATTGTTCGGGTTTCATCATTAGTAGGTTAGGTACGCTGAATGTGGAGGCTCATTGTAACTCTAGCACACGAGAGACTGAAAAAGGGCATCACTGTGAGTCTAACACTAGCTTAGGCTATGTAGTGTGCTCCAGGCCAGCCTGTGAGGAAAAAAGAAGACAAGTTATATAAAGATGATAGCCTATTCTAGTCATTTATAGTGCTGTGCATATAAGATGTGTGGCATATATAGGATCGATGTGTATAAATCTGAGAAAATGTATATCAAAGAAAGGTTCCCATCCCATCCCAAAAACACAAGAAGGCAATCACCACAGGCTTAGCATATTATTAAGTGTCCTGATAAAAGACAGTACAGACACTAGGTGTCTCTCCGTTAGTACTTTTATAATATTCATTTACAAGATGCTAATTTTCATAGCAAGATAGGGGTAAAATATGCAATATCTGTGGAAACAAATATTTTACTCAGTAGCACATTAACTCTTTTTATAAAGCTCACAAAAGCTGGTATTTTCTTAGTGCCACTATACTACAAGTTAACATTTTTATTAGAACAGCCACAAAACAATCATTTTTACTGGTAAGCTGTGAAAGCTACTAGTCATAAACATTAGCCTTTGATGTGAAGATCTTCAAAATTTAGTTATTTCTGAAATAAACAAACAAAAACCCCCAATATAAGTATCTTGTACTAAGCAGAAAATACTTCTATTAGAAGATAATTTATTTTCTACTATATTATTTGCTTCTGTAATTATGCATTTAAGTTTCAAAATGTCACTCAGGATAGCCCACTATTCTTTGGAAAAGAAATGATATTGTCTGCTGTTATTTTCTTATGTATCATCAGCAATTCAGACAGAAAGAAAAAGCAGCAAATACGGCTCAAAAGAAAGTTGGAGCTGAGGTTTCTGAAGGATTTTCCCTCACTTAAAAGAAGACGCATAGGCACTCCCTCTAGAACTGAAGACTGCAGGGGTACTACAACCTAACAGACTAAAGAAGCTGCGGCCTAACAGAAAATACTGGACAATTCTACTTATTTGTTCTTCATTCCAAATAATAAAAACAAAGCACGCTAATTCCATGATTTGGGGTGTGGGTGGGGAGCGGGAATAAACAAAGTAGGAGGAGACTGTTTTCTCCTAAAGAAATAAGCACTGAGGGGTGGAACTTACCTGCAAACAACACAGGCCAAGCCCATCTCCATGGCAAAGTCATCAGCGCTAGTCTCTTCAAAGCTGGAGAGGTCCGCCATAGCTAGATCCTTGCTGCTTTGGACAGTAATGGGAGAAGATCGTGTCTCCGGTTTCTCCAATCTAGGTTTCTTTGGAATATCAACTCCTTCAGTGACATCTTTCATCTATAAAAAGAACCTGATGATAAATGATCCTGAAAGTCACACGGCCTAAATTCTAAATCACTGAGAGAAAAGGGGCAATATATATGACAAAGTCTGTTTTATAGACATTTCACACAGTCAGGGAGAGCTATACACTTTGAAGATGTGTTGAAAACTCTTAACTGTAATTTGAGTCAGAGCTGTGGGAGGAGGAGAGGAGAAAGGAAGGGGCAGAAATGACGTACAAACAGTGCGCATCTATGAAATTCTCAGAGAATTTAGACTGAAAATTAAAACTACCTTCTAATTAGTATGTTAAAGAAACTAGTAAGATATAAATAAGACAGCTAGCAAATATCTATATTCTGCTTTGTATCAGACATTCTAAAGAATTATAGAAATTCAATGGATAGACTATCGTTTTTCATTCATTCAAGATGTTTGGACTTAGAAATAGTGTTGCTAATATTGCTATTTAAAACAACAACATGATGTCATTGTTTACTGCTAAGATTTATGTCACTGTGTAAATGTACCATGTTTTCTTCATCTACTCTTTGGTTGAGGGACCCTAGGTTGTTTACAAGTTCTGGCTATTATGAATAATGCTGCTATGAACGTAGGTGAGGAAGTGTCCTTGTGGTGGGATTGAACATTCTTGGGTATATGCCCAAAAGTGGTGTCACTAGGTGCTGAGGTAGATTGATTCTCAATTTTCTGAAAAGTCACAATACTGATTTCCAAAGTGGCTGTGCAGGTTTGCACTCCCACCAGCAGTGGAGTGTTTCCCTCACTCTTAGCCATTCTGACAGGTGTAAGATGGTAATCAGGTCAAAGAGAGGGAAGAGGGATTATTTGAGCAAGGGGGGTCAGGATCATGATGGAGAAATCTACAGACATAACTAAACCAAGCTAGTGGAAACTCAAGAACTTTAGATCAACAGCCGTGGAGCCTGCATGGGACTAAATTAGGCCCTCTCATATGAGAGACAGTTGTGTAGCTTGGTCTGTTTATGGGGGCTCTGGCAGTGGGATCAGAATCTATCCCTGGTGTATTAGCAGTCTTTTTGGGAGCCCATTACCTACGAAGCCCATTACATACATAGTGTTATACAACCTTACACAGCATTGATGGAGGAGGGAGGGGCTTGGACCTGCTGACTCCCCATGGGAGTCCTTACCTTTTCAGAGGAGGTAATAGGAGGTGGGTCAGGCGGAAGGCTGGGAAGGAGTGGGAGGAGGAATAAGAGGGGGATCTATGGTTGGTATGTAAAATAAATAAAAACAATTCTTAAATAAAGAAAATAAAATCACTATTTCACACCTTAAAAAATAAAATAAAATAAAATAAAATAAAATAAAATAAAATAAAACCAAACCAAACCAACAAAACAGCCAAAACTTTAGGGCTGGGATATAGCTCACTGAATAAGCTTGCTGTGCAAGCTTGAAGAACCGGCGTTTGGATTCCTAGAACCAATGTATTAGCAGGCATGAAGGTGGTCTTTAATCTTAGCACTTGGCCAGCTAACTACATTAGTTGAAATTACTGAGCTCCAGGGTCAGCAAGAAACCCTGCCTCAGTAAATAAAGTGGAATAATTAGTGTGACACTCAAGTGTTGACTTTGGGCATCCACACACATGTACACATGCATAAACATAAACACATGTAGACAGGAACACATGTTATATACATATGTGTGCAAAAAAACCCACTTTAATTACGATGAGTAATATTCAATCTGTACTGAAAAATAATAAGCTATCTTCCTATCCATACTAAATGTTTTGCCATATATGCTTCAAACTCTGGCAAAATAAGATATGGATTATATGATATAAGCTATAGGTAAATCTGTCATATTCACAAAAATAAAATTCTAAAAATATATAGAAAATTTAGAAATTTTAAAGTTTAGTGAGGGTATAAATTTAGTAAAACAATTTTGGGTAGCAATTTGGCTATATCTAGTAATGATGAGTATATAAGTATCTTCACATTCACTTCCAGGTGCATAGCTTATAAAAATTTTAACATGGTCATGGAAATAGGTAAAAGTATCTCACTGAAGCCATATTGTAATAAAAGACAGACAGACAGACAGACAGACAGACAGAGATCTCCTAAATATTTACAAGTAAAGTAACTGGGAAATTTTATTCATTCATAGAATGAATGTCAACAGTAGCTAGAAAACCAAACAAAACTCCTGCAACACCTACACATAAATTACAAAAGCAGACTGGCCACAGAGCCAACTCAGTGGGTAAATGCGCTTGCTACCAACTTATGACCAGGGTTTGATTCCCAAGACACACTTGGTGGAAAGAGAGAACTGACTCCTTTCAGACACACCTGTGTCACACATGCCTCACATTCCTGAAAATAAATAAATGTAATAACTTAAAAAACAAAAGATCACTAAGTGGATAGAAAGTAACTAAATGACAGACATAAACAGTGTAATAACAGTTGTGTAAATTTATAAGCACGAAGATAATGCAATGTTCACAAATATCTATTTTTTAGTAATAGTATGAAAATATATGGGCTAATTAATATGACCCACCTTTTAGTGCATTTTTTGTTAGTTGCCAAACTTTTATTACAATTTACAAAATTATCCAAAATATACAATTAAGGAATATCTGTAACCTTCACAGGATGCTTGCTATCATGTATCAGAGTTCAAGTTTAATCACACCTGGATTACGTCAGTTTTACTTAACTACTACTGCAGCCAGAGTTACAGATTAAAGGCTGGATAATTCTCCCTCAGGGTGCGAAAGTCTTCATGACAACTATCTCAAGTATATAGCTAATTATGTGTTTCTAGATTTGATTTATTTTTTTAAAGTTCAACCTTTCCAGCTAGCGCAGAGATTTACAGAGTGATCATACTAACATGCCCACTGCTATTGCCTATAAAAGGGTTTATCGTTTAACTGGCTCAGCTAGAAGCACGCCTTACTTTATCAGCTGGCCTCTTCTCCGCTTCTTTCTTTATCTTCTCAGTTGGGAGGGTTTTGCCATTACTACTGCCGGAGGGGAGACTAGACGATGCTTTGGGCTCTTGCTTGATAGGAATAGATTTTGTGCTTGAAATTTTGGGTGGCTCCACATCCTAAAAGGTAAAATGAAAAGATAAGAGACTTTCATTTTATTCAAAATAGAAGGGCCGAGGTCACTGCTCAGTGGCAGGGCACTTGCCTAGCACGTACAAGGTCCTAGGTTCAATTCTGAACTGAACCAGAACTGAAAAAAACCACAAGTAATAATCTAACAATTTTCAGCTAAAATTTAAGATACCACATTACAGTCAATATAACATTCTTCTCTGCTGTGACTTACTAAGAAATAACTGACTCACGACCAGCACTTATTTGATGCTTTGAGAATGTGTATGACCATGAGATAACACCCACATCACCCAGATGATCCTGTGGTTCTTTGCAATCACTCTCTTTCGGGTTCATATTCTAGAAAGCTCTGGGCAGTACACCTGGGTTGTGGGCATAATCTGATGCTTCAGATTCTCCTTCTTAGCTGGGCAGCTGTGTCCTCACACCTGGGTGACTTGGAGTTTCAGAACTAGAACCGTGGAAGCATTTTGCAAAGAGCCCATATGCACTAGGTGGATACTACTCAGGATAATTTACTTATTCTGCTGTCTGCAATTTCTATAATTCGGCAAGACAGTTCTTAGTCTCCTCATTTTGCCATGGTTTGATGAAATAAAGTTATCAGGCAACTCAGCTCCCTTACTATAGTGAGAAAAATAGGCAATGCTAATGTCAAGAGATCATTATTACAGCAAAGCCCATAGTACCCACAAACACCTAGAAAAGGGCCCAATTAGACGTTGGAAAATCTCGTTATTATTTGATATCACACAACTACAAGAGGTTAACTGGATTTTCAAAAAGGTTGGCTGGCTCTAAAGCATATTCTTGTCACAAAAAGCTGCCATTCACTATCAATGGAGCTACATATTTCTGACATCTACACACTTTACCCTTATATTATCCTGTCCGTATTTAATTCACTTTGTTGAAAATTTGGTTATTTATATATTTATCTTTAAAACATTAGAAAATAATTAGAAAGAAGTTTGGATACCATTAACACATTAAAAAATTATAGGGCTGGAGAGATAGCTCAGCAGTTGAGAGTCCCAACTGCACTTCCAGAGGACCTGTGTTCAGCTCCCAGCACCTATGTGGTAGCTCAAACCCATCTGTAATTCCAGTTCCAGAGCATCTAATGGCCTCTATGGGCATTGCAAGCTTGTGGTACACAGACACACATACATTGCCAGCAAAGTAAACACATACATAAAATAAAAATAAGTAAAACAACTCTTTTAAAAAAGGATTTAAAAAATTATTAAGAGCTGTAGATTAAGATGCAATTAAATGGTTTTTTTTATACACCACCTAGTCAAACAGCGGCATATCCTCTGGACTAGTGGTTCTCAGCCTTCCTAATGCTGTTCCTTTAATACAGTTCATCATGTTGTGGTGACCTCTCCCCCAACCATAAAATTATTTCCATTGCTCCTTCTTAAGTTTGCTGCTGTTAGGAATTACAATGCAGATGGTCTTAGGCAACCCCTGTGAAAGACGCCCCAAAGGGATCGCGACCCACAGGTTGAGAAGCACTGCTCCAGACCAAACTAACATTTCTGGTGGCTTTCTGAAACCTTGAGGGAAGAGAACAATGTTAAAGAATATAATTTCTCTGTGACGTCAGGAGTGACTACTATGTCAGAGTGTTTCAAGGTAATCTAAATATTATCACTGGACGACTATGTGCACCTCAACACTTTTTCCAAACTCTGTATTCAGGTAGATACCTTTTGAGTTGGACGATAACTTGAATCAATGCCCCGAGCCAAAGACTCATCAAGCAGCGCTTTTAGCTTTTCCGCAGAATCTTTACTCTTTGAGTGTAAGAAACCTAGTGCTTTCAGAAAGATGGGATCAAGTTCCAAGTTCACTGTAGCCGCCATTGCAAACACCTGAAGAAAAAAAAAGGGGGGGGGGTGATTTAGATAGCGAACAACTCTATACCCTACTTTTAACCTATTTTGCTTTCTTGCTTGTAGTATTTTAAAACATCTAAAACATTATTAGAGACAAAGAAATGACTGACATCATCTGGTTTCCCTCTCCACCTCCTCATTGGTGAGTTTGGAGGTATGTGCTGTCACACCTGACAATGGCAAAGCTTTAATGCAGACAAGATCTCTAGTCAGAGAGCACCGTCCTAATTATCTCTAACATATCCATAACTTATGGCATACAGAAACTTTCCTGCCTTTAAATCTAGTTTACTACAGATCAAAATGTATCTTTTCAAAAATTTTATACCATATAATAGAGATTTGGTGTTCATGGGGGAGAGGGGGTGTCAGTAAGGATGTCACAGGAAGACAATGGCTAACAGGTCCATGGCAGAAGTTACTGCTGTAGCTTTTACAAGTGTTTCTTGTTTGGTTTCTGTACATTTTTCCCTTTGCTATTTTTAATATCTCAGAAAGCATATTAGTGGTAATCTTATTATGTCACATTTAGATTACGGAATCTCATGTATTCAGCTATTTCTCCAAAGCAGGTCTCTGAATGATGATCCTCACCCACCATGTGGATCCCTCAGATCTGATAATGCTTCTGTCCCAAGGACCCTAAACAGAGCCAAGGCCACACATCAAAGGTCTGCAAAATTCTCAACAGTCAAGCTTTGTTTTCAGTTAATGTCCTTATGTGGTTCTACTTCTTTGTCAAACACCTTTTAGGCAAGGAATTATTAAAATAAAAATGTACTCTTGGTGTTCAGTCCTTTCATCAATACTAAGGTTTGAAATCTTCTTCTATCCTTAAGTCTCATGGCATAAGAATGTAGCACAGGTACACGATGACTACAGTTAAATATCTGTCAGCAACTCCACAGTAATCTCCCATTTTCAGGGGCTTTATAATCCCATTTACACTTGCTGCAGGCTGAATCTTGGCATATGTAAGCACTGGTTGGAAACAGATTTATTTCTTCTTGTTATATTTTTTTCTTCACACCCTGCCAAATTTGACAGGATACAGACACATAGACAGACAGACAGACAGACAGACAGACAGACAGACAGACTTTATAATCCCATTTACACTTGCTGCAGGCTGAATTTTGGCATATGTAAGCACTGGTTGGAAACAGATTTATTTCTTCTTGTTATATTTTTCTCTTCACACCCTGCCAAATTTGACAGGATACAGACAGACAGACAGTCTCTCTCTCTCTCTCTCTCTCTCTCTCTCTCTCTCTCTCTCTCTCTCTCTCTCTCACACACACACACACACACACACACACACACACACACACACACACACACACACACACACACACACACACACACACACACACACACACGGCTCTTTACAAGTTCCTTAAAAAGGTATTATCTATTTGATAATCAAAAAATATTGCCAGTTTTATCTAATTCTATGCTTTACTAAAATATCATCTGTCTGAATCACTTAGGCAATGGAGTTTGAAAGCTAACAATAGAATGAAAAAGGAACCACACCTCAAATAGTTATATTAGTAAGAATTTAGCAAAATGGAATAGGCTTTATTGCTGTTTTAAAATATATGTATTATCTTCAAAGAATGATAGGTTCTGGAAGATTATTTTACAATATGCTTATGAGGCTGAGCATCATAGTCACTAATACTTAATTATTTAAAATAATTTGCATTAGAGGTAAACCTCGTGATCCAGATTCTACAAGACACAGTCTAATCTACAACCTAATTTATATAGATACAAAATACTAGTTTATTTAACCCAGGACAGTCTGTTTTACAGGATACTGGGCAAAGAGCCTAGCCCTAGACAAATCCCTAAAGAGAAGCTGTACTGTCTTTTCTGGAAACGGAAGCAAAGTATTGTTATGTATGTCTGTCGTCACAAACGAAATGCCTATACATTAGGTGACCTATGGGGTAATACCACAGAAACTGTCAATATCCATATTCTACTGGAAACCTTAGAGTCAGTTCTTATGAAAGACTTGATGTGCTTTGCATCCCTGCCATAAATTACTGACACATACTCAGTGGTGCACATGGCAGAATGTGATGGGTGGTTGTGCAAGTGTACTCAATTTTTAAGCTCATGAAATAAGAAAGATTCGGGGAGTACTGCTCTAAACTATTTAGCAACTTCCAACTTCCTTTTTTCTCCTTACACATCATGGCTTACTCAAAGTACAGATCATTCTGCAAATCCACCCCATGTTTTTACTCAGCCCTGCCCTTCTCCCTCCCTGAGCTAAGGATACTAGAAGCTCCCACTCATTAACAACACACTCCCCTATCTTTTTCCTCAAGCACTTTCTGACTTTACCATTCTCCCTAGTGACATCACCTTCCGACAGCTCCCTACAAGGCAGTGTTCAATGACGTGTTCCATCTAAAAGGCTAGAGAGGTATTTATAGGGAGCCTCTTCCACACTGCTGAGTTTAGCAAATAATTCCACGACCCCATTTATCAACCTGTCACTTGCACCCTCCCTACTCTAACTACAGAACATTAGCACCAGGCTCTTCCCCCCTCTCCATCGTTACCCTTAATTTAGTATATACTATGATCTAAAACTCTTTACGCTTTTATTTAGTTTGTTTTTTTTTTCCAGCAAGAGCTTCATCTCCAGCCAGTGAACTGTAAACTTTCCCACACCTGTTCTCTTTGACTACAATCATCATCCCCACACCTTTTAAAATCACATCTTCCATTATATTCTCATTCCCACTGTCTCAACTAAAGAATGTACTTTGGGTACCAAGCCAATCTTTCTTCTTGGTTAATCTCCCCCCTCATCCCACAATGTAAGCTCTCTGAATTTGTGGTGGCTTCATTTGTCCTGTGGAGCTTCCTCACTGCCATTCTCGTTCCAACTTCTTTCTCAAACCAAACAGAGGCTGTAGGTGGCATAAAGTAAGTTATACATATGTAAATACATGAAAAGGCAGATGAAAGAATAAGTGTGAGTTTATTTTAAAAACGTGTTGTTTAAACAAAAAATGTAAGAAAATGGATATATATTACTTTATGAGCTATGAAGTGGCAGTGATGATGTTGGCGGGAGAGAATGGTTAGATCACACAGGAATTACCTGTAGCAGATGTAAGTCACACTAGAACTTCCATTACTACAAAAGACACCCTGTCCCCAGCTTTGCTTATGGGAGCATGCTATTTCCTTCCTGTTCAGCTTCTATTCTGAACAAGCCTTTCAAGGTCTCTTCTCCAGTTCTCTAATCATCCTGATCCCATTGCTCTGTGACTTCACCTACTTTGTAGACATGCATCCATTTGGCAACTTCTCCCATCTATATCCAAAATAAATGCAGCAAAAAAAAAAAAAACAAAAAAACAAGCAACCAAACAAAAACCCCCAACAATCAAAAAAAAAACAAAATAAGAAAAAGCCATACTTTGTCCCAAGTTTCCAGTCCCGTCTTGGCATGCATCACACTGAGCACTCTCAAGCTTGTCTGTCAACTTCCTTCCCTTCTTTCTGAAGATAACAATTGCACTGATCCTTTCCTCATTTCCACTAGATTAAAAAATGAGAAGAAATGACTCTGCAAGCAGTGTCAGTCGGACACACTCTCACACTTGGGGTTATTTGAAATGTCTTAGTCTCAAGCCTTCCCAACCCCAGTTGGCATCTTGAACTAACATTTACTCTTTTATTCTGTCTTTTCTTGTGGCAAAAGTTCCCTCAAATATCACCTACATTTCATATTTTCTCTATTCTTTCTAACTAATGTTGGAATTCATACAATAGGGTCTTCTTCCCATCATTCTGTGAAAATAATCTTACCATGGTTAATTTAGTCATACAGAAATCTAAAATATACTATTTTTCCTTCTACTCATTTCTCAGATCTTTGTAGGTTTCCCCTACAAAGATTACAACTGAGATACCCAGGGCTGGGTTCTGGGTGTCTCTTGATTGCATAATCTAATCTGTCTTTGGGTCAACAGCACAGATGCACAGGCATCCCTGCTAACATGTGTAAGCTCTTGGTTTCCACTTGCTACAGAAGAACAAACTCGGGGGTGGAGCCTGCCCATCTATACCAAACCACCAGGGCAATCCCAACTTATTTTGCAATTTGAGTCCCAGAAAATTTGCTTTTTGCCAGTGACCATAAACTTCACTTTCAAGCCCATGGTTCTCTTCACCCCATCCCTTTCCACAAGGACAAACAGCAAGTTTAACCTGGCAGCCTTCAGTAGGCATCCCATTGTACATGACCCAGTGGAGCCACCTCACCCTTACTTCTCCTCACCAGCTCTAAGTCTAGCTTTCCAAGTTACTTTATAGCTCTGGATATTGTCACTTTCTTGGAGTCACATTGCCATTTTTGTTTGTTTGCTTTGTTTTTGTAACAGAATTTATCAGCCCTGGCTACCCTATAACTAGCTATGTAGACCAGGCCGGCCTCAAACTCACAAAGATTCGTCTGCCTCTGCCTCCCAAGTTCTGGGATGAAAGGCCTGGTCACCACCACCCAGAAACATTCCTTATTTTAAGACCAAGTAAATACATTAAAAGTACTTTGTACTTTTATAATTCTTTGTATTGTTATATTTAACGTTTAATTTTTCTTCTGACTATTCTTTCTCTGGCTCATCTCATTACTGCTGTTCTTATTATTGCTCTAATTATCAGTCTTGGGCTCCCTGCTTCAGTTTTGCTGCCAATTTGTTCTTCAGCACGGCACCCATTTTGTTGTTAACTACCATCTCTAGGCAGTTAGTTTCTCTCCCTTTTTAAAGCCTGAATTTCCTGTTTCTCTTATTTCTGTGTTACTTTGCAAAACATGGCTAGACTAATATTTGGTTAACTCATCAAAGCAAAGTCTAATGTTCTTCTCTTTAAGCAATTCTAATCACATCAGCAAAAGGCATTAGAGAAATTGAACTGTCTTTTCCACCTAATGAAAGCAATAACAGTCATCTATTTTATGGGTAGGAGTATATAAAGTGTTCTGATCCGAAACATTCACTTTCTATTCTTTCATCTGTCTTTAACTCATTAATCTCACTAGCACATAGCTTCTATGAGAGCAGGGGTGTGTGTTGGGATGCAGTTATTTCCCCAGCAATTAGAATTTAACAGGTGCTTTTAAATATTTATTGGATAAACTAGATTCTTGCTTAAAAAAAAAAAAAAAAAGTCCTTTCCAAGGCTTCTGTGATGTCCCCAAACAAAATAAAACACCCCTAGCTAAATACAAGCTTTCCCTTGTGTTCCTTTCATCCTACCTGCTAGTTTCAAACAAAGTTCAAAGATGATCATTTGCTAATACATAAAGAAAACTGACTATTCATGATGGTGCAATACTAGGATTACCATCTCATTATAACACTAAAAAATAATAAAAAAAAAAATCCATTCTCGTCTCTGCAAGATTTTGCAATCCCTCCCAATGAACTTTTTCTTTTTCTTTTTTTTAAAGATGCTGCTCTTTTCATCCTTCCATTGAGCACTTGTGCCCTAGGGTAGGTCTGGAAACTCAGAACAGGGGATTAAAAACTCAAACTCCAAAACATATGAAACGCTAGAGAATCTGAAAAGAGAAAGAAACTCTTAGGAATAAGAATCCTAAGAGAAAAGTCCCTGACAAGGGAGCCAGAAAATGAAATGTAACGAGAGCTGCAGAGACCTCCGGAACCCTTTGACGGAAGTCTGAGACAGTTCCACGGACCCAATCCCCAGGGGCCGCGTCCTCTGTTCACTGCACCCTGAGACGCACAATCCATAGAGAAAAGGAGGAACGATTAGACTGTGGCACGCAACTGCCTGCAAATGATGAGGTCTCCCTTCCAGCAGGGAGGAGACCAACACCCTGCGGAACTCCACTCCGGCCGCCCCTCGCGGGGTCTCGAGCCTTGCCGAGGCTCCAGGAAGCGGCGACCCTCGTCACAACTCACCGCTCCTCCCCGGCACTCTGTCCGTTCCCGGTAGCTCTTTTCGAACTCGTCCCCGCCCTAACCGGCATCAGGAGAGAGGAAACAAAGGTTCCCGCAACCGGTCGGGAGGGGAACGTTTCCTAGTGAGACAGCAGGAAGTGACGTACCACCTTTTCCGGTCCGCCGGATTATGAATGATGGTGGGCGGGGGATCTCACCGGCACGTTGCTTCTTGATTATTACTGTTTTTACCCGCCTCGGGGCCTCACTGGAAGCGAGTGCTCCTCGGGCCGCGGCTTCCGGGAGGGGCCTCGGAATCCCGGCTCGGGCTGGGCGGGAAGGCGCCCTCCCTGCCTGGCCGCGCCCCTGCGACCAGGTAAAGAGGGCGCTCGGGCTACTGGGCCCTCCATTCCCTGAGGACCGCGCAGTCTCTCAGGGGTCCCCAGGGCTGAGCTTGGGGGCGAGGTGGGGCCGAGGAAGGCTCGCAGCCGGCGAAAGCCTTCTCAGCCCAGTATTCGCCCAGACTTAGAGCGTAGTTCGCGCCGTTGCGCTGAGTGACACGCGAGCCAACCTCCGGTCTTCCTGCGTGGGTAAAGGAACAGGGCAACTTTGCTTTGTAGGGGTTGGGTAGTCGTTTGCAGTTGGGTGCAAGGGAGAGACCTCTTGGTGCACACTTTTAACTTTTCCCTTCCTGATTGAACCCTGTACGTGGATACTGTTTCACGGTTGACTCATTTTGGGACGTTTACTTATCCCCATCAGAGCAAAATTTGAGATGAGCTTACATGAAAATTGCTTTGGCATCAAAAATGACTACTCAAACACATACCCGCCCCAACGTTGCTTGGTTTGGAAATTACATGACCCTCTACCCTCCTGGCCCCCGCTATGTATGTCCACCTACCTCCAAATTCCTTGTTATAGATTTCCTTAAGATCAGAAAAGGTCAGGTACTAACGTATCTCCTACCAAATTATTGCTAATGAATGTGGCGTTTGTCAAGTTTCTCTTACGCTTTTTTAAAGAAAGGAAGTTTAGAGGAAAGAATACAAAAACTATTAAGAACTAGTGATTTTTAACGTGTAAATATGATCATTGAAATGCCACGAGAATAAACTGTTCTACAACAACTGAATTGCTGTCATATTTATTAAATAAACCATTAAGCTATATATTTTTTTAAATTGCATTGTGGGAGCATACACTACGAAATGATTGCCTTAAGTATTCTCATTATGTGAAATTGTATTTTCGTTGCATCTAAAGGCTTCTTTTTAAGAGGTCTGACTTCAAAAATAAGGTTGAGGTTTGAACATTGTTTTATGTTATTAATATAAAAGACAACTTTACGCTAGTAAGGGACCTTAGGGAGATGGGCTTTCATGAAGGGGAGATAGGGTACAGGGCTTACAGGGGAAAGGGGGAAAGTGGAAGAACACTTCTGTATATTTGCTCACTTTAAGAGAAAGCAGGCGCTTTTGTGGTTGTGAACCTATGAAGATTGGTTTTAAACCTGTTATTCTTTCTAGCTTTTGTTTCAGCAACATGTGATTTTAAGTAAGCACAAACAATCCAGTTGCTCTTACTAATAGCAATTATTTAGCAGACATTACAACCATCTGGGACTAACCAGGTAGTATATATCTGTAGTATAGACAGTTATCTGGTATGTGTTGTTTTTAATCCTTAAATTCAAAGTAATTTAACTGGATTCTGCTATGATCACTTCTTGGGATGCAGGAGTTTAAGCTTTGAATCATAAGTCTTGTTTGCTGGATAATTCAGTTTTTTTTTTTTTTTTTTTTTAGGCTTGCTGATACTTTCAACATGTTTACATTTCTTGCTGTCAATTCCTGTTAATCACAGGACAGATTTAGCTGCAAGCATTATGACTCCATAGCAACTGACAGTTCATTGAATCTCCAGAGAAATTATATACTTCTTCTGTAACTAAGATTTCAGTAAGCATTTCACTTCCAAATTAATTTTTTTTATTTCATAAAAATTATTTGCCCTGGTAAGAAAATAGCTCATTTTAATCATGGGGTAATTGCCTCTGAACTATCATCCTACATTACACAATGAACTCTAAAAGTTGCATTTTCTTTTAAAAAAAACTTAATTAGAGGTAGTTGGCTGTTTATCTGTGAAGGAGCATTTCAGAATACCTGTATTGTAATAGAATACTGTGGAGCTTGTAGCTGAATAGTAAGTACTGCTTTGTGACAAGTCTAAAACATGAGCTAAGTTCTTCAATATATTGAATATTTTCTGATGGAGAGAATTTGAACAGGTATAAACAAATTTCACTATTTGAGAGAAATGTGTAAATTTCCATACTTAACTATGTCAAGCTTTATTTTGTATAATTTAGTCTGTTAATATGTATATTGACTTAAGATTTTTTTCATTTATATCCCACCATTTTACGACTCCTTGGCTTTAAACCTCAAATTTTCAATGTTTGTGGAAAATGTTTCAGTTCAGCATAGTCCACACATTTTTTGGGAAGAAATTTAGAAATAAAAAATGTAAGTTGAATTTTTCTCATTAAAATTATTCATTTTAATAGTGTCATTAGGAAAAGAATTTGCGAATAAATTATAATGAATAGTCAGGCTGAGGTGTAACTCAGTGAGTGCTTACCTAGCACGTGTGAGGCCCGGGATTTGATCTGTGGCACTGCCTAAAACAATAAAGTAGCTAGCATTTATGTCAGGGCTTCTTATGTCATTGTTCGTTACCATAGCATGGAAGGTTTTGCTATTATGTTCCTCATTTCATAATAGAGAAAGCTAAGATGAAGCAACATTTTATAGATCCTAAGAATTAGATCCTGTGTTTAAGCCCAGTAAATTTGTTCAAGAGGCTGGGCTTTTACTCATTACTAGATGTATATAGACTCCAGTAGTTAAGGTTTCTAGTTTTTCTGCCTGAATATCAGTATTTATGTTTTTGTTTCCTTGTTCCCAGGTTTGGATGGACTTCAGGTACACTCACCCTGGTTAGCCCATGTAGGTGAACGTGTTTCTTCATTTTTATTTACACTTAGGCTTTAAAGTAGCTTAAGTTGGAAGAGAATGTAGTCAATAAATGAGGCTAATGTGTCAGACTGAGGTTTGTACTGATCACTCTCAATCATTTGTATATTCAATCTTTCTTATTCATTCCATAAATTAAAACTTCAGTATTAATCATTAAGAGTGTCATGTAGTACACTAACAAGGAAAAGAGTGCTGGACAAAAAGCTAAGGAGTGATGGGGTGTGTTTTCAATCCATGTGATCAGGAAAGTTCTGTGATAATATAGGCTAGAGAAATTAGAGACATGAGGAAGGGAAAATGAACAACTAAACACAAAAATTCTCAAGTAGGCACTTCAGACCTCTCGGAAGAACAGGAAGAATTATAGGTGAAAAGGTGAGAAAGGATATTAAGTGCAGTAAAGGGGGAATCACCTCTTACCCACACTGTTTTTATTCTGCATGTCCCCAGGGACTCCTGGGTAACACTGCAATAGACAAGTTTTTAAAAGATGATTGTTGGAGAACAGACTTGTATATGAAGTGGAGAAAATAAGATGTATTATTACATTCTGTAAGAGCTGGTAATAACCTCAATTAAAGTGGTAGTAGGAGATGCTAAGGAGCTAGATTTAGGTTCTGTTTCAAAGGAGACAGCAAGTTATGAGAGATAAGGTGTTAAGTGGGGCTTCAGTCTTTGAGGTAGGTAAATAGTGTTGCTGTTTGATCAACAGTGGGGCCAGTAAAGAAAAGGAACAAATTTAGAAAAATAACTAGTTGAAATGTCAAGGAGCCCAGAGCTCAGGCAAGATGTGCCTGAAATAAATGTGGGAGTCAGATAATATTTAAAGCCACTGGCACTGCAGATCACAGAATGGTGCTATTGAAGCGACTTCTGAGGTGTTTAATTTTTTTTATCGATAATAAATTAGGAGTCAGATATTGGGGTGAGAACCTGAATGATCAGAGAAGTTGCAGAGAAGACACAAGTGACCTACCTCTTCAGTTCCTACCTCCAAAGTGGCTGAAATCTTCTCTAAGCCCCATTGAACTACTTTCTAAGTCCTCCAAAACCTCTATGGTTAATTTTGACCAGCTACTGGCTAGCTTCACCCTCTGATTCAAAACAGACTTTATTGTCAGAATGTAATCAATATCACACAACAGACTTCTGTATTTATAATGGGTCATGGAATTAGTTAATAGCCATAATTTAAAAGGAATGGGAAGAACAGCATAAGATCAGATTTATTCAGTGTAGTAAAGTATTCATGATATTATTTCGGGTTTTTCTGTTGCTTTTTCAGATACTAGAGATTATATATACACGAGGCCAGTGCTTTCTCACTGAACTACATCTTAGCTGTTTTTTAGATCTTGACACAGGGCCCTCCTAAGTTTCCAGAGCTGGCTTTGAATTTACCATGTAGTCCAAGGTGACTTCACACTTGTGATGCTCCTGTGTAATTACAATTGGAATTATTGAGCGATCTCAATATCCAGTAAGTGGAATCAGGAAGTAAGTGACAATTATATCTAGTGTTAAAAATTGTCAAATAATCAACCTTTGGAATGGAGTTTTTGTTTATTTTATTTTTGTTTTTTTAATTAGGAGTTTGGCATCCTTGATGGACTACAATACAATATGATTTTTTTATAATATAGTCTTATTAATGTTTTCTAAAATTTGGGGGTTTTGGAACAGATTCTCATGAAACAGGCTGACCTCAAATTGTCTATGTAGTTTAGGAGGACTCTAAACTCATTCTCCTGCCTCCACCTTATAACTGCACACTAGTATTTATTCCTGAAAAATCTCTGAATATTTCAAAATAGATCCCTTTAGATTCAGCTACTACTTTAGTTTTTGAGACAGGTTCTCTCTGTAGTCCTGGCTGTCCTAGAACTGACTATAGGCCAAACGGGCCTGGAACTCACAGAGATCCTTCTGCCTCTGCTTCCTGAGTGCTGGGATTAAAGATTGAGCAGTGTGCCTAGCTAATAATTTTAAATGAAAAAAGAAAAATAGTTCTCTGTTTCTCTTTCTTTCTCTCCCTCACTCCCACTTCTCTTCTTAAAACATCTGCACACAAACATAAATGGGGTGAAATGTTAAAAAAAAAAATTAAAACTTTTTTTTTAAAGACAGGTTTTCTCTACATGATCCTGGCTTTCCTAGACCACAGTATGTAGACCAGGCTGGCCTTGAACTCACAGATCTGCTGCCTCTGCCTTAAAGGCTTGCACCAGTAAGCCTAACAGCATATGAAATATTTTGTCAAAGCCAAGATATATTGATTAGAATTAAAATAAAAAATAAAGTATTATACCTATGATTTAACAACTATTTTAAAACATATCCTTGAAGATTTCAGTGTAATGAAACTAAAGCTTTAATATCTCCTTTTAACCTGCAAGTTCCCAATTGTGTTGACATAAGAGATGGATGCATACGCTATTGGTTGTGTTCAGCTCCCGAAGCTTTATATTTTTGTCTGCTGTTTTTCCATTTTTTGTCAGTGACTGCAGTATGGCATGTGCCAGAATTGAGAAGGAGCAAATGACAGGTCTGCTTGACAAAAATCTAATGAGAGGCAATGTTAGCTATGCTCTAGAAACCTTAGGACCCTGAGGTTGACTATTGTAAAGTTCATGATGGAGCTAGGAAATTGTCAGAGCAGAAAAAGAAGGGGAACAAAAATTGCCTTTATAAACTGTAGGCCAAAACTGTGTTCTCCTAAAAACACAGAGCAAGCCAAAATATCTACCAAATTTGTGCCAGTGTTTTGAGGAGAAGTTGCCCAAGGAGAGTAAATCTTTTTAAAAATTAAGATTATTAACCAACATTTTGATCTCTAAAGGGGGGGGGGGGAGCACAAAGAAATCAATTAATTGTACTTGGCATTTTCTCGCGGACAGCTCATTAATTTTTCTGATTTCATCATGGGAAGATATTTCTATTTTACTTTGTTGACATTTAACATTAGTAAGTGCTCACAGTGAATCAAGTTTATAGATTATATGGAAAATGCATTTTTCATGGTGCTTTTGTACCTTTCTACAAATGCACATGTGCATACACACGCACATACATGCACACACATTTTTTTCTCCCTCTACTACACCCTCTTCTGGTTATATGCTTATAAATGCTTTTAAAGAGTGCCATCTAGTGTCAGCTTTTGAATTGTGGCTTGTAGATTAGAATGTGGTTAACTCTGGACCAGAGACTCAAGCAGAGAGTCATAATTGACAAAAGCCATTTATATACTCATACATGCATTTCTTTAGCAAATACTTTTACATACAAATATTTGTCAGGCTTTATTTTATCAGTTGATAAAATACAAAGTATTCTAGTCTAATAGACAAATAACACTAAATAAGTGTATTATAATGTTGCTAAGTGCTGTGGAGGAAATTAAAGCATAGAAGGCAAATTAAAGGGAGTATTAGATTGGGGTTTATAATATAAAAGTAGACAAGGAACATCATAATAAGATGTTACCTATATCTGTGTTCTGGACACCAGGTATGACGATCTTGAAGTTGGAATGTAGATAGAGTTTGGGAGAATCTTAATTCACTTTGGAGGAAGCAAAAAGCAATGAACAATGAGAGAAACTTCAGAGACAAAATGATCACATCAGGATAGAAAGATACTACAGGAGCTGAGCTGAGTGGCAGAACTTCATTTTTGACAGATAAGATGAGGTGGAGGATGGGAGAAGTGGAGACAGTATAACTGAGAAAGGATAGTCAGAAGCAGTGAAAATGGTGTAAAGTGTGTTCATAGTATAGATAGATCCAGAATAGATTGGCTGGGGAAGGGGTTGTAGAAGAGTTCCCACAGGGCTTCCTAATCCTAAGTACCAAGGGTACTCATGTTAAAATCATCACTGAAAATGTTTAATCATGCAGAGTGGGGGAAAGTTTTCTTTTGAAGGCCATTTATTCTTGAAGTAAAATTTCTTAGATACAAATATTTATTGATATTTTGGGAAAATTCTTTTATTTGAAGGCCTATAACCACTTTAATTTTTGTTACAGGTGGCCCAATAAAAGCAAAAAATGAAAGGCATTAAGAAAAGTCCTACAGAAGAATCTCTGTACCTGGAGTACTCTCACCAAACAGAAGGGTGCATCTTTCCTCTCCATACGTCTGTAGCTCTGTTTTTATTATCCTACTGTGACTGCAAGGTTTTTAATGTTTGCTTAGTCCTTACCAAAGAAAATACAGACGCGTCACTCCTAAGAGAAGCACTGTCCCAGGATGTGGACATACAAATTATTCCAAGGCAGGCGCTCCCACCGATAGTCCAGAATTGTCGTTTGCCTGCGGTGGTAGAACAACCAGACATTTTCTGTAGAGCAGGACTTGCTGTCGTCCTGAGACACATAATCCAGAAATCCTATGAAGCTGAACCCTCAAGAAAGGAAATTTTGGGACTTCTGGGTTTTAAAAAGACTTGTTTGAAAGCCTGTGCTGAAGTAAGTATATGGTCTCTTCTGTTACTTAAAGCCAGAATTAGTTGAGTTTGACTTCCTGTTGTCAACTATTGAATAGTTAAAAGAGTCCTGTTGCACAAATAAATGAGACTCAGGGATATATCTCTGAGAAAGTTGGAGATATTAGAGAGAATAAACACCACAGTCAGATCTTACCCAGCTGTCTTCCAGCTTCCTCAGCCTGGCTTCTCTTGGCTTCCTCTCCTCTCTCTCTATGCCCTCCTTAAGCCTGAAATAGTCTCTTGGTAAATTAAGGCGTGGTCCACCACTGCCTAACTGGGAGCCTGAAATTCCTTCTATAATCTAAAATGACCTGAATTTAGTTGGGATTAAGGGTGTAGGTCATGGGATTAAAGGTGTGAATCACCACTCTCTGATCCTCTTTGACTATGGTTAGATCTCCAAAACTTTTGGAGCTTTTATTAAATTCCCACAGAATCCTTTATTCATGTCATCTTTACAGGGAAGTACTAAACAGTAAGACTCTAAGATGTATTTTATGAAGTTTAGATATATTGTTTTGAAATGTTTCCCCTGCTCCATTATATCGAGGACTTTTAAGAAAAACGTTCATACATATGCAAGAGCTCACATTATAGTGCCTCATAAGCCCAGAGGTGTTTTAAAGGACCTGGGGTGTCTTAGTTACTTTTTCATTATTGTGTACAGACACAATGTCCGAGGCAACTTATAGAAGAAAGAGTTTTTTGAGGTCTTTCCGTTTCAGGGGGTTAAAGTTCATGACTGTCATGACAGAGAGCATGGAAGCAGGCAGGCATGATGCTGAAATAGTAGACACAGCCTCAAGGCAGAGAATTTACAGGGAATGGGTTAGTGTTTTGAAAACTCAAAACTGCTCCACAGAGCCACATTTCCTCCAGCAAGACCACACCTAAGCCTTCTCAAACAGTTCCACCAACTGGGGATCAAGTATTCATGTGCCTGTGGCCTCATTCTCACTTAAATTATCACAGTCTACACTTCTTAGTCCCTACAGGTTTGTGGCCATATCATAAAGTACATTTTAATCAAACTTCCTAAGCCCCCCTATCTTTCACCGTTGGAATACTGTTTTAAAGTCCAAAGTTTCTTCTGACATTTTAGGCAATCTTTTAATTGTAACCACATGTAAAAATCAAAAGCAAAATATATACTTCCAATATTCAATGACATGGAATTTATATTACCATTCCAAAAGGGGGTGAGGAAATCCTGGACCAGTGCAAGACTGAAATCCTGAAGGGGCAGCTCCAGATACGGTATCTCCATGTCTGCAGTCATGGGCTTAGATGGCTCCATGACCTAGACTTAGCTTATTGAAACCCACTTCTTTCTCTTGGGCTGGTTTCATCCCATCTGCAGCTCTCAGTGATGATATCTCGTGGCTCTGGTATCTCCAACATCTGGAGTCTGCACCACATCCAGGCTTTCCCAGCTTTATGGAATGGCCTCTTGAGGCTTCTCTGCCATACACCTGGCCTCAGCAGCTCTCTTTAACCATGGAGGAAGCTTTTGTAATCCCTTAATTCATACCTCTAAAGCCAGACCATATGCTGCCCACTTGGGATGGAGTTTGGCTCCCTCCTTGAGTTACATTTACAGAAGCTTCCCTTATTACTTTTTAGGAACAGGAAATCCCTCAAGCATTTTCTTTTCACAAATTGGAAGCTTACCTAGAAGGGTTTTTGTCCTGAGGGCACCCCTCCTTTTATTCCATTTTGCATAGGGCCTGTTTTTATCTTATTGAGCACAAACAAGCCTTGACTCCAAGGTTAAATTGTTAAGTGTCCTGGTCTCTTTTTGCCTTCCAGTTGTACATTTGTATTTCTTTTTGTCTCACTTCTTTTTCATGTTAGCTCCTAAGAATGATACAAATAAACATGGGACAGAGTCAATGTTAGGCTTTCTTAAAAATCTCCTCAATCAAGGGAGTTAGTTCATTACTTTTTAGGCAGATTCTTAGGACACAGGCAAAATACAGCCACGGTTCTTTGCCAGAGTATCACAAGAATGGTCTCTAGGCCGTTGCTAATATTGTTTCCCCCTGAAACCTCTTGAGCTGGGCCCTCTAGTCTACACTGTTTTCAGCACTGTTGTTTTCTAAGCTAACAAGATAACCCAGTAAGCCTGTACTACAGCATTCAACTGCTTTCCTAGTCTGAAGTCTTTCACAAGCCTGGAAAAACAGTATGGTCAGGCCTGTCATACCTCCAACAAGGCCATACTTCCTAATCCTTCCCAAACAGTTCCACCAAATTATGAGCCAAGTGTTCAAACACATAAGCCTATTCTCATTCAGACAACCATAAGAGGTAATGACTTACTCAGTAAGAGGATGTTGGAATAAAGAAGCTGCCTCATTTAAAGTATTCAGTTTTGAAGCATTGTAATATGTTTTCTGATCTAACATAGAAGTCAAGCCCAGGGATGCTTTAGGGCATCACTTAAACCACTCTTATATTTTTGGTTGTGAGCCTACCCTTTAACAGCTGAGCCATCTCTCTAACCCTGAACTACTCTTATTTCCCAATAACAGCTAATTTTCTCCAGGATATGTGGAGAGGAGAGAATGGCTCACATCTTGTTTGATTTGTAGGTTAGTCAGTGGACCAGGCTATGTGAACTCACCATTCCTTTGGCTGTTGAGAATTTTCTCCAAGAGTCTTCTGACCAGCCCCCAAATATCCCTGAAGAAATACTACAGCTCGAGAGAAAACTCAGTGAGCCTGTCAGGGTACACAATGATGACAAACTCCGCAGACAGAAGCTGAAGCAACAGAAAGCTGCTAGAGTTGAGGCTCCCTCTGGTAAGGGAAAAGCAACAAGCAAGGTCGCTGCACAGCAACCATCCAAAGAGTTGGCTGACTCATCCAAGAGTCTAGAATTGAAGGTGGCATTTTCAAAGCTCACAGTGCAAGATACAGCTGCTGGCAGCAGGGAGCCTTCTGTCATCAGGAAAGCAAAAGCCTCTGACCTTCCACCTCTGGAGCATGTGTTTGCAGAAGGGCTATACTTCACTTTGACAGACATCGTACTTTTGCCCTGTGTTCATCAGTTTTTGGTAAGGACGTATCTGGAGTCTGTGTTACTGTGAATTTCAATTTGTTAGATTGCTTAGGTTTGAATTTGTTTCTACCTCTTACTCTGTCATAGTTCCAAGCAAATTCTTAACAGTTTCTGTTCTCTATCTGTAAAATGGAGGTCACACGATCTTTGTATTGTTGGGCTCTGTTGTTTTCCCTCCAGAGGTACACTTGTTAAAGGCTTGGTCTTCAGTCTTTAGCATATGTAGGAGATGGTAGAGTTTTCAGGTTGAGACCTATTGTAAGGCAGCTAGGGCAGTGGCTGTATGCTGTTACTTGAATGTAGCCGCTGTGGACCCTCTGTCTCTTTCAGCTCCTTTATTTGCATGAGGTGAATATGTCTTCTTCACTGCACCTTCCTGTCACAATGCTTTGTCACTACAGGTCCAAGACTGTAAAGTCAAGTGACCATGGACTGAAATCTCTGCAACTGTGTGCCAAAATGGACCTTTTCCTAACTAAGTTTATGTTGCTAATCTTCCTCTGTATCACTAGCCAGCTCCCACATAAATGAAACATGGAGATTTCTTATCAATTATGAAAGCATGGCCAATAGCTTAGGCTTATTTCTAACTAGCTCTTATAACTTAAATTAACCCATTAGCTCTTATAACTTAAATTAATCCATTTTTATTTATCTGTGTGTTGCCACATGACTTGTGGCTTTTACCTCTTTTCTTGCATATCTGTTTCCTCTGCATCCTCTGGGGACTCTACCTTCTTTTCCCCAGAGTCCTGTCTGACCTGAAAGTCCTGCCTAGCTATTGGCCATTCAGCTTTTTATTAAACTAATCTGAGTGACACATCTTCAGTATCCAAAAAGATTATTCCATGGCATTTCCCCTTTATGGTCTAAATAGAAAGGAAAGGTATTAGCTTTAACAAATGAAACTATATATAATAAGAACAATTATCAAGTAAGAATTACATTTACAATATCCAGTCCAATTGCATTTGGCTGCCTGGACAGTCACCCCAGTTTCCTCTGCAATTTTGGGGCATCCAGCCTTGGCCTACAGGCCTAGAATATCTCACAGACTTTTCTGAGAAGCAGGAAAAATTTTCAAGGACTGTTCCACCCTATTTTGGCAAAGTTTGGGAGTTGCATTTCTTTTTGTCTTGCTTGTCCAGTTTGGGCAGCAGTCCAGGCAAGGATAGTTTCTTGCCCAAGTGGCTAACTTTTGCCACAAAAAAAAAAGTAAACTCCATGTGGAGGTTCCTTAATGCTCATCTTCTCTGAAGTAAATTGAGAGGAGTAGATATGTCTCATTGTCATAAAAGCCCTTTGTTAACAAAACATTTTAAATGTCATATTCTATAGGTCTTTGAAGTGTTTATAGACCATTTTTCTAAAATATATTTCAGTTTGCCCTTGAAAACATACCTAACATGACAATAAGTTTGATTGTTATAGGTGACAAATTACTAATCTATTTCTTTATTATCCAGAATAGCTTGTAATAATAGCTTTCAAGGATTAGAGATTTAAATTACATTGCTAAATGAGCTTCATAGGTACAATACTTTAAAGAGGAGTAGAAATGTATGTACAGTATGTTCTAACAATAGTAACCTTAAATTTGTATCAGTATCTAAAAAGTCATACCAGTGTAAAATATTTGAAAACAGTGGTGTTTAAAAGTAGACTCAACAATCTACCCTTTTATTCCATCATTTCTATACTATATCCTCCTTTTTTTCTTCTTTAGAAAGAGATCCTTGAATCTAAACTCTATTGCTTTTGTCTCTGACCATGACTAATAACAGTTTGTAACCAACCCCCTGAAGGATGGGAAATATCCATAACCTGCTGAATGACCAAAAAACACCCAATCTGTCTCTTGGGAATGCGGGTGTTGTGTTCTCTAGACTGGTTCCTGATGTCTGGGGGTACTGACATCTTTGGGGGACCCTGAGAAAATTAGGTAATGGTCAAGTCCTGGCTAGAGTAGTTGGTGAGGCTGGATTATCTCAACCAGCAGCCTTGAGGTTATTCAAGATGGTGAGTTCTGAGGAAACTGCAATAGAGGCATTCTGAAGGGCTGGTTTACTTGGGCCTGTTTTCAATGATGTTTGGGCGCCTTGCTCTGAAAACACATAAGCTTTCAAAAGTAACACATACATTTGTATTAACACAAGTATGAACTATATATTGGATACAACAAGCTAGCCAAAGATGACTTTTTATTTTATGTTTGAGCAGGTAAAATATATGTCACCTGTCTTGTAGTAATTTTAGGTTTATTTCTTTATGTCTATAACTAGGATTTTCAGCCCCCTCCCCCAATCAAATCTAATCCTCTTTAACTTTGAATAAATCCGCAGTCTTTCGTTTTCTGTGGAAACAAAAGCATAACCTCTTCAATAGAATATATTTTTTGATTTCCATTTTGAAGTTAAGACATTTTAAAAATATATAGGTTGGTTTTATTTTGGAATTTCCATAATCCAGTGTCTCTTATTTTTTCATTAGCAATCAGAAAATTCAAATCAACACAATAACATACATGATCCAGACTCCCTGTATATTTCCTATCTCTACGTGGCTTATTCTTTTATTTACTTTACTCTTTTAAAGATTATTATGTTTTTACTATTTATTTATTTTATATGACTGTATACTCTTTTTTTTTTTTTCGTAAGCCCACACTCATTGCTAAACACACTGCTGTTTAGAGGTTTTTGGGGTTCCCTCCCCCATATGACCCTGCTTTACTGCTTATCTGTAACTTTTTTTTGTCTGCATGAGAAAACTTTAAACTACCAAACAGCTTAGCTGATGGTGTGCTGGCAAGCCTGCAGATAGTGGCAGAGAGATGTCATTGTACCACAGCCCTCAGGAGAAACTATGGGACTAGGAAACTGCATATGACTCGATTTTAGTGTGTTTGGGACCTTTCTTTTTAAGTTTTCTCAGGTCTTCTGTGGAAATACATGTCCAGACATGGAGCACCATTTGTTACTAGTTTTTTCTCTGTCCCACCAGTCAGCTCCGAAATGAATGACACACGGAGACTTGTTATTGATTATGAAAGCTTGACCAATAGTTAGGTTTATTTCTAATTAGCTGTTACACTTTAACCCATTTTTTATTTATCTACATGTGACTTATGGCTTTTACCTCTTTTCTTGCATGTTTGTTCCCTCTGTGTATGCTGCTGACTCCACCTTCTTCCCAGCATCCTCTCTGGCCCCCCAAATCCTGTCTAGCTGTTTGGCCATTCAGTTTTTTTATTAAACGACTCTGAGTAACACATCTTCACAGTGTACAAAAAGACTATTCCACAAGTTTATTATCTCAGTAATTTTCTTATAGTGATGAAATGCCAATTAATATGCTTTGTGATTAGTGTAAGGAATGAACAAAATTATGGTTAATTTTGAGTTACTAAAATGTTAATAATTAATATTATTGTTAATTTTGCTTTGCTACTATAACTATCTTTATAATATAAATTTCCAGTATTAAAAAACTTTTAAAAAGTCAAAAATTAAAAATACTTCTCAGCTATATTATATAATTAAATTGTCAGAATATTGAAATACTGAGCATTATAAAATCAGAATTTTTTCCCCCTTACTTGACTATTTCTCTCAAAATTGTTTGCTTTTCAGTGATACGGGAAAATTCAGATGTGACGTTTTCTTTCCTAGTAGAGTTTGTCTGTCTGTCTTTCTGTCTGTCTCTCTGACTAACTATCTACCTGTCTATCTATCTTGTCCTCTGTGGGGGGTTGGGAGAACAGGTGAAAATGCCAGAAAGACCACAATAGGCTAGCTTTTGCAGCCTTCAGTTGGCTCTTTATAGCTACATTTTTTTTTTCTTTTTTTCTGATTTGTTGATCGTTTCTCTTTTTCCTGATAAGGACCCAGAAACAAAACTTTATTCTCATGATATACCATCCTGTGTTAGGTGTCTCCATTAGAAGATGAAAAAGACTTCTAATGAAAATTTGTAAATCTAGAGTTGGTACAGCATGGAGGAATTGTTATTTTCTTAAAGATCTGTTTGTGTTGTTGTCAGAAGTGAAGTGAAACAAGAATAGCAACCAAAATTAGTGTAGAATTAATCATCATGGAAAAAGAGAGATTTAAGAACTGTTTAGGTATTGGTGTTTTAAATGTCCTATGACTATCTTTTCCTAGTCAAATGATTTCTAGTCTCATTTATCCCTGACTCTCCCCTTTATTACTATAAACAATCAATCTGTAGAGTACAGTCTGAATTCCATAGTGATACACTCATTTGTAGACAATACTAAGGTGTATGTGTTGGGAGCTGTTATAAGTACTAGGAATGCAGTGCTGAGCAAAGCAGTTAAGATCCCAGAAGTCATTGGAGTTAATCTTCTAGTTAGGGGAATGAATAAATGAACAAGTAAACAAACAAATAATATTTATATAAAGTAATGGTAAATACTACAGAGAAAATAAGAGTATTTGATTTTTAATTCAAGAAAGCAAAAGACAAATTGGATTCACCTGCGTGAAGGTGCCTTTAGGTCGTCCAGATGGCCCCATTCATCTCAGATGATTTGCATTTCATTTTAGATGAATTTAAATGCCATTTACTTGATTGGGATTAATCAAAGCCAAAGTATTTCTAATTGACAGGATTTTTTCCATCTGTAATCAGGTAGGATATCAACTGTGCTGAATATATATGTCTGCTGCTACAGAGGCTTAAAATAGAGCAAAACTAGCCAGTGAGATGACATAGCAAAGAAGTTCATGTGCTCTGTGCAAGCAAGACAAACTGAGCTCTAGCCCTGGCACCCATAATGGAAGGAAAGCCTTGCTCTGACCTCCACAAACATGTCTAGGCACACACATGCCGTATATGTCCACTGTAGTGAAATATTATATATTTAATAAAAATAGTTTGGAAGATCAGAGACAAAGCCATCTTCCCAGCCTTTTGTTTTGTTTGGTTTTGGTTTTTTGTTTTGGGATTTTTGTTTGTTTGTTTGTTTTAAGATGATTCTGTTTTCTGATACTCCAGACTTTTTTTATTAAATATACAATATGTCACTATATTTCAGTAATAATAAGTTAAAAACTATTAAGAAACAAGGTAGAAATATGTACTTATTTTCTACTACATAGTTTTGAGATAGAGACTCATATATCTTAGGCTACCCTCAGATTTCTTATGTAGGTGAGGATGACTTTGAACTTCTGATCCTCCTGTCTCTACCTTCCAAATACTGGGGTTACTGGTATATTCATTACACCTCAGTACGCAGTGAGGGACTCAAACCTAGGGCTTCATGTATGCTACACAAGCACTCAGTCACCTGAACTATATCTATATCTTGTTGTTTTAATGACATTTAATACATAAATAATTTTCCTTCATTCCTTTGTTTTTCCTGGCTCTGCACATTTTCTTTCAGGAACTCACCATTCTTTGTCAAATCCTTGATGTTGTCTCTGATGTATTTTCCTCCCACTGAGTCATTTTTAGTTATGCAACTATTATTTTGTATTTTAGAGTAGTGACATTGGCAGACCTTTGTGCTAGAATGAAAACGCAGACCACCAGAATCAGGATCAAGTTTATGATCAGTAACGAAGATGCTAATTGTCATTATAAGTGTCAAGCTAAGTTGGGGTCAGAGTAGATGCCTCAGAAATAAGGTCGGGTCATGAAAGATCAGATTAATTTTGCTAAGTCAAGGTTTGGTTTACTAGAGTTCAGAATTAGAAGGCTCGGAGAATTGAGCTTTGCCTAACAGGAGATGTGAAGGGTGTAAACTTGTGTGCTGAGGTGTTGGAACCCACATGTTCCATGCGTTTAGTCGGTCCTAAGCTACATAGTTGATTTCCAGGGCTCTGGGACTTGGTTTTGGAAAAGGCCTGGCAGCATCCTGTAGTTTGGAAACTTAAGAGTAGACTACAAAGGACTGAATTAAAGTGCAGAGTTCTTAGGTCCCCACCTTTAATTCACTTATTAGACATCCCCCGTTAGGAAATATATTATGTATTTGGAAGAACTTGGAATGAATGAGTGAATGAATGAACTAAAATGCAATCTTGATGCTCTAAGGCCAAGGAACTGTATGGACAGTCCCCTTCGCTGCTATAAGCAGGCACCTTTGAAATGGCTGCTTAATGGTGGTTTTACTCCTATGTGATGAAGATATTACAGTTGTATGAAATTTATTTATTGAGGCAGCTTTGGTGCTTTTTATTTCAGGTGCATTATTGTACCTCATTGTTACTAACTTCAAAGCCACAATGGGTTCATTTCTTCTTGGTAATTTTGGTAGCGATACTTAAAAAAAAAAAAAAAAAAAAAAACTATTGTTTTAGAGTAATTTCTCATTTTTTTTTAATTATGTGATATTCGTAATGGTTTTGATCTTAAAAGCTAGGCAACTTTTAAATTTTTTTGAAAGTTATCCTTTCTTAGGACCAGTTTTCATTTCTGCGGTTCTCATTAGCCCCTCCTTGTGGAGCCTTCTTAGCTCTAGTGAATGTAATCAGCAGTTCCTGGCTGTCGGGATATAGTAGGATGCCTTACCTGTTGATGAAACTGAGCAGCCTGGCATGAATCCTTTCTTCCTTCCTTTTGTGGTGGGTGGGAGGATTGAGGATTGAACTCAGAGCCCAATGTATGCTAAGCATGCTGTCTGCCACAATAGATACTGCAAGCCATTCCTTTAAGTAGGAATTATTGCATTTAATCATAGTTCACTTTCAAATAGAAAAAGTGTCAAATGTACTTAAAAAGCAACAAATTAACAGAATAAAAGGAAGGTATGGAAAATAAAGCATGTCTGATTTTATTAATTTGTCGGTTTTGTTTACTTTTAATTATACAAAGTAACAGGTTTCGTTGTGGCGTTTGCACTTCCTTGTTGTGGCGTTTGCACTTCCTTGTTGTGTTGAGTCTTCTCTCTCAATGTGCCCCCTCATCCTTCCTCCCTAGGAGACCTTTCCCCACTATATCACATGGTTTTGTCCTCCCCTTTACCTATGTTTTCTCTCCTCTCTGAGAACCTCCTTTTCTGCTCTATGGTTTTCCATCCAGTTTCATGATCCACACTCACTCTCCTGTGTGGTCTAATTTCAGTGGGTGAGTTTGTTCAGTATACATGATGTACATAGAAGAATTCATAGCAAGTAGCAGGTGGGTATACAGATTGTATAACTCATCAAATTGAGTTCAGAATAGAGAGTGTCCCGGGGAGAACAGAATGTTCCTTTTTGTTAGACTCCCTGGTAAAATAACAAATAGCAACAGATAGAGATAACATCTTCACAGATGGTCACAACATCCAGAGACACTGTCTAAGGAAGTTGAGGCAGTCAGCTGAGTTCTCAATTGATCTTTCTCACTATGGCTGAATTTCCTGCTTCTCTTTCACACTGTAAGTACTTCATAAAAAAATATTTTTTAAAGAGTTATTTTTTTAATTATGTATGTGTGTTGGGGGTTCTATGTATTGATAGGTACACAGAAGGGCACATGGCTACAGAGGCCAGAGAGTGTTGGATACCCTGGAGCTGAAGTTACTGGTGGTTTTGAGTCAACCCACGTGAGTGGTAGGAACTGAGCTTGGGTCCTCAGGAAGAGCAGCAGTACCCTTACCTGAAGAGTCATCTCTAGCCATCATGTCAGCATTTTATATTACGAGGCAGATATTAGCAACATGTTGAAAATGATTTACCTTCTAGCTACTCTCATGGGTACAGTGTGTTTCCTTTGTGGCTGTTTGGTTTTTCTCCTCTCCCTCTCCCAGAAGTGGAGACAGCCTGTCCCCAGACAATCCCCAGACAAAGAGTTTTGGAGGATAATTGGAGACAAACATGCTCCGAGTTCAAATGTGCTGCTGTGTTGTGGGCCTAGCTTCTCAGTGAACTCAAATGGCACATGACAGTTCACTAACATAATATATGATATACCTCTTTCACATACATAAAAATTAAAATCTAAGAATTAAATATGAAAGAGAACATAAAATATGTGTTTTTCTGGGTCTAGTTTACCTCAATTCAATAATTTTTAGATATGTATATTTTTCTGCCAATTTTATTTCTCTTTATAGCTAAATAAGATCTGTGTATATTTACTACATTTTCATTATCCATTTATCTTTTGTTGGACATCATTACTGGTTCTAGTTTCTGGCTGTTTAAATAGTGTACCAATAAACAGGAATATGTAAGTACCCCTATAGTTGGGTTTAGAGTCCTTTGAATACATGTCCAAGAATGGTGCACTGTGCTCCTCTATCTCTGCCTTATTCCCTTTAGATAGTATCTCTGCGGCTAAGCTGGTGGTCAGCAAGCCCCAGAATGCCTCTCTTCTGTCCCCTTCTCTACCTTGCCACTTCACTTACTGGGGATTCACACTCAGATCCTCAAGCTTGCACAAGTGCTCTTACGTGCTAAGCCATCTCTGCAGCCCCATATTGGTTACATTCCCACCTCCAATTAGTTAGGGTTTTTCCCTCCACTCATTCTGACTAGCATTTTGCTATTTTTTCTTGATAATAGCCATTCTGACTAGAGGGAGATACAGTCTCAAAGTGTCTGCAAATCATTTTCCTGTGGCTGAGATAGGTCGAAGACATCTAAATTATTGACCATTTGTGTTTCTTCTTTGGAGAACTGTCTGTTCATCAGCTCATATACTGATCGGATGGTTTTGTTTGTTTTGTTCTGTCTTGTTTGCTGAGGCTGAGTTTCTCTGTGTAGCCCAGGCTGTCCTGGAACTGGCTCTGTAGACCAGGCTGCCTTGAACTCAGAGATCCCTGCCTCTGCCTGTGGAGTGATGGGATTAAAACTGAAAGATTTTTGTCTGTTTGCAGTTGTTTGCCTGTAACGGTTCTTTGTTGTTGAAATTTAGTTAGGTAAAGAATCCATTCCATTCTTCAGACTGGCTTTTCCCTTTGCTGATGTTTTCCATTGCTGTGCAGAGATTTTAATTTCATGCAATGTCATTTTTCAGTTCTTGAGACTACTTCTTGTGCTATTGGAGTTTTGTTCAGAAAATTCTTTCCTATGCCTACATCTTAAGGTATTTTTTCATGTGTTTTCTTATAGCAGTTTTAGTATTTTAGACTTTAAGGTCTTTGGTCAGTTTTGAATAGATTTTTCTTCTGAAAGAGAGAGAAATCTTACCTCATTCTGCAATGCATATCTGTTTGTGTCAGCACCACTTGTTGAATAGGCTGTCTTTTTCCCCAGCATAATTACTTGCTTGTTTATTTGTTTGTTGTGCTCTGTGTGTCAATAGGAAGCTCCCTCTGGAAAAATAAACCATCAAAAACATGATGTATGTGCTGGAGAGATGGCTCGCAGTTTAAGAGCATCTTTTATAGGATCTGCAGTAATTACCAGCACTTGAAATAGGCAGTTTATTAACTGCCTGTACCTCCTGCTTCAGAGGAATCTCTGTTAACTGTGTGTATCTGCACTCACATTCATACACACACACACACACACACACACACACACACACACACACACACACACACACACACACACTGCATTTTTGACATCTTTGTCAAAAATTAGATGGCTGTTTCTGGGTCCTCTATTCTACTGCATTTGTTCGGATATGTTTGTGCCAGTGTCTGTTCTCTTTATTTCTGTTTAGGATCAGATACTGGCCTACCTCCAGCATTGCCTTTTTCCTTTAGGATTGTTTTGGCTACATGCCATCTTTTCTGTTTCCATATGGAGTTTAAGACTTTTTCTTTTGCTAGTTCTGTGAAGAATGTCATTGGGTTTTTAAAAATGAGAATTGTATTGATTATAAATGTCTTTCTATAATAGAGCCATTTCCACTGTGGGTTCTGAGTATCAAGTTCAGATCCTTCAGTGTGTACAGCAAGCACCCTTGCCTTTGAACCATCTTGCCTGCCATGTTTTTACAATGTTCATTTTGCCTGCCCAGGAGCGTGGAAGGCGCTGCTGTCTTCAGGGCTTTTGAGTTTCTTCTTCAATGTCTTAAAGTTTTCAATGTAGAGGTCTTTCACTATCTTGGTGAAATTCCTTGTTTTCTTTTATTTTTAATAAAATTGAATTTATTGGGAATGGGATATTTTCTCTAATTTCTTTTTTGTAAAGTTTCTCATTAGCATATGAAAAAGTAACTGATTTTTACATGTTAATTTTGTACCATACAGCTTTACCAAAAATGTTTATCAGATATGAAATTTTCCTGGTGAAGTCTATAGAGTCTTTTAAATATAGAGTCATGTATACAAATAGGGATAATGTGACTTCTTCTGCCCTATTTATATCCTGCTTATATATCTTTTGGGCCTAGTTAAGACTTCAGGTACTATATTGAGTAAGAGTGGAGAGAGTTGGCAACCTTGTTTCATTCCAGATTTACAGGAAATGCCCTCCATATTTCCTGCATTAATAAAATATTGCCTATGGGTTTGCCCATTCATAGTCATTATTATGCTTAGCTATGTTCCAAGTTTTTCCAGTTTCCTTAGAACTTTAATTATGACGGCAAATTATTTTGCAACTATCAAGATGACCTATAATTTCTGTTTTTATTATATTTTTATGGCTTATTACATTTATTGCTTTGTATATGTTGAACCAGCTTTGTATTCTTGAGATGAAACCAGCATGTCCTCATATATGGTCTTACTATGTTTTTTTTTAAAAATTAATATTTGTATTTACAATTATTTCCCATACACACCACTGCTTATCCTCCCTCCCCTTTCCAAGTCCTCCCTCAGCCTCCCCCACCCTAACCATCCACCCATTCCCCAGAGAGGGCAAGGAGTACCAAGGTGAGTCATTTAGATCTGGCATATCTAGTTGAGGTAGGACCAAATCCCTCCGCCCAGTATCAAGGCTGAGAAAAGTTTTCCCCTGCAGGAAACGGGCTCTCAGAAGCCAATTCATGTCCCAGGAATAAACTCTGCTCTGAGTGCAAGAGGCTCCACAAACTACCTACACCTTTCAACTGTCATCTACTTTAGAAGGGTTTAGAGCCATTTCATGAAGGTTCCTCAGCTGTCATTTCAGAGTCAGTGAGCTCCCAGTAGCTTAGATCAGTCATCTCTGTGGGTCTCTTCCTCATAATCCTGATCCCTTTGCTCATGTATTCTCTCCTTTCTTTCTTAGCTGAACCAGAATGAAGGTTCTATGATAGCAATTAAGGTGTCATTCATATGGTGATAGGGAAAGGCCAGTTTAGACTTTAGGCACTCTCTCCACTAATTGCTTGGAGTCCTAGCTGGGCTCATCTTGTAGGTTCTTGAGTGTTCCCTAGCACCAGGTTTCTCTTCAACCCCAGAGTGGCTCCCTCTCTCATGCCCTCTATATCTTTGTTCTCCCTCTCTGTGGCTCCCCCAACTCAACCATCCCATTATCTCTTATTTGGTTTTTTTGGTCTCTTATTTCTTGAGTTCTCTATATATTTTAGAGATCAGTCCTCTGTCAGATTAGGGTTGGTGAAGGGCTTTTTCCATTCTGTAGGCTGTCATTTTGTCTTATTGACTGTGTCCTTTGCCTTACAGAAGCTCCTCAGTTTCAGGGGGTCCAATTTATTAAGTGTTTTTCTTAGTGTCTGTGCTACTGATGTTATGTTTAGGAAGTGGTCGCCTGTGCGAATGCAGTCAAGGATATTTCCCACTTTCTGTTCTATTAAGTTCAGTGTAACTGGGTTTATGTTGAGGTCTTTGATCCACTTGAACTTTTTGGTTTGTGGAAGGTGATAGATACAGATCTATTTGCATTTTTCTACATACTACCAACCAGTTATGCCAGCATCATTTGTTGAAGATACTATCTTTTTTCCATTGTGTATTTTTGGCCTCTTTGTCAAAAATCAGGTGTTCATACGTGTGTGGAGACTGTTTTTATGCCAGTACCAAGCTGTTTTTGTTTTTGTTTTTTGTTTTTTTTAAATTACTGTAGCTCTACAGTATAGCTTGAAGTCAGGGATGGTGATGCCTTCCAGAGTTATGTTATTGAACATGGTTTTTTGTTTGTTTTGTTTTTGGCAATCCTGCATTTTCTGTTTTCCATATGAAGTTGAGTATTGTTCTTTCAAGGTCTGTGAAGAATTGTATTGGGATTTTCATGGGGATTGCATTGAATCTGTAGGTTGCTTTTGGTAAGATTGCCATTTTTACTATGTTTATCCTACCTATATATCTGGAAGGATGGGAGATCTTTCCATTTGCTGATTTCCCCTTCAGTTTCTTTCTTCAGTGACTTAAAGTTCTTGTCATACAAGTCTGTCACTTCTTTGGTCAGAGTTACCTCAAGATATTTAAGGGTTTTTGCAGCTATTGTAGAGATTGATGTTTCCCCGATTTCTTTTTCAGCAGTTAATCTTGTACCCTGCTACATCGCTGAAGGTGTTTATCAGCTGTAGGGGTTCCCTGGTAGAAATTCTGAGATCTCTTATGTATACTATCATATTAAATAATGATAGTTTGACATCTTCCTTTCCAGTTTGTATCCCCTTACCCAGCTGTCTTCAAGCTTCCTTAGCCTGTCTTCTCTTGGCTTCCTCTGACCTTCTGTCTTTCTATGCCTGCCTTAAATAACTTTTGGTAAGTTAAGGCATGGTCCTACCACTGCCTGCTTGGGACCCTGGAATTCCTTCTGTAATCTAAAATGACCTCGAACTCAGTTGGGATTAAGGGTGTAGGTCACCACTCCCAGGATACTACCTGTTTGGGGATTAAAGTTATTAATCACCACTCTCTGATCCTCCTAGACTGACTGTGGTTAGATCCCTCTTATATCTCCAAAACTTCTGGAGCTGTTATTAAATCCCCACAACTATATATTGAATAGACATGGGGATAGAGAACAACCTTGTCTTCTTTCTGATTTTAGTGGGATTACTTTGAATTTCTCTCCATTTATTTTGTTGTGGGCTGGCAGCTTGCTATATATTGCCTTTATTATGTTTAGATATTTGATATTTTCCTGTGTACCTAATTTCTCCAAGATCTTTGTCATGAAGGAGTGTTGGATTTTGTCAAAGGCTTTTTCAGCATCTAATGAGATGATAATGTGTTTTATTTTTTTCTTTCAGTTTGTTTATATGATGGATGATATTGACAGTATTTTGTATGTTGAACCATCCCTGCATCTGGGATAAAGCCTACCTGATTATAGTGGATAATTTTTTTTTTTTTGATGTGTTCTTGAATTTTCGGTTTCCCAGTATTTTATTGAGTATTTTTTCATCAATGTTCATGAGGGAGGTTGGTCTGTAATTTTCTTTCTTTCTTGCATCTTTGTGTGGTTTGGGTGTCAAAGTGAGTGTAGTCTCATAAAACAAATTTGGCAATGTTCCTTCTGTTTTTACTGTGTGGAACAATTTGAGGAGTATTGGTATTAGTTCTTTGAATCTGGTAGAATTCTGCTCTGAAACCATCTTGCCCTGGGCTTTTTTTGCTTGAGAGACTTTTAATAGCTGCTTCTATTTCCTTGAGGGTTATAGGTCTATTTAGGTCATTTATCTGGTCTTGATTTAATTTTGGTAAGTGGTACCTGTCAGAAGGCTGGCCATTTCTTTGAGCACAGGTTTCTGAAGTCCTACCTTAATGAGTCTCTGGATTTCTTTGGTGTCTGTTGTTATGTCCCCCTTTTCATTTCTGATTTTGGTGAATTGGATCTTCTCTTTTTGCCGTTTGGTTAATTTGGATAAGAGTTTGTCTCCTTGCCTTTCTCAAAGAATCAACTCTTTGATTCATTGGTTGTTTGATTCCCTTGTTTCAGTTTTAATTGATTTCAGCCCTGAGTTTGATTATTTCCTGTCATCTGTTCCTTCTGGGTGAGTTTGCTTCTGTTTGTTCTAGAGCTTTCAGCTGTGCTGTTAAGGTTCTTTGATGAGATTTCACCTAGTGCTATGAACTTTCTTCCTATCACTGCTTTCATTGCATCCCATAAGTTTGGGTGTGTTGTGGATTCATTTTCATTAAGTTCTAGGAAGTCTTTGATTTCTTTCTTTACTTCTTCCTTGAGCCAGAGATGGTTCAACTGAGAGATGTTCCGTTTCCATGAGTTTGTAGGCCTTCTGTGGTTTGTCTTGTTGTTGAACTCTAGCTTTAGACCGTGGTGGTCTGATAGGAATCAAGGGGTTATTCCCTTTTTTTTTTTTTTTTTTTTTTTTTTTTGCATCTCTTCATGTTTGCTTTATGACTGAATAGGTGGCCAGCATTAGAGAAAGTTTTAGGGGGTGCTTGAAGAAGGCATATTCCTTTATTTTTTGGTGGAAAGTTGTGTGTGTGTGTGTGTGTGTGTGTGTGTGTGTGTGTGTACTAAATCCATTTGAGTCATAGCATCTGCTGGACCCCTTATTTTTCTGTTTAAGTTTCTGTCTGGTAGACCCATCCATTGGTGAATGTGGGATATTGAAGTCTCCCACTATTAGTGTGTGGGGTTTGATATGAGGCTTAAGCTTTACTAATATTTCTTCTACATATGTGGGTGTCCTTGTTTTGGGGCCACAAATATTCAGGATTAAGACTTCATCTTGATGGATCTTTCCTGAAATGAACAGTAATGCCCTTCCTGATCTTGTTTGATTGATCTTAGTTGAAGTCTGTTTTGTTAGGTATTACCAGCTTGTTTCTTAAGTCTGTTTGTTTGGAAAGTCTTTTTCCAACCTTTTGCTCTGAGCCATTGTTTGTCTTTAAAGTTGAGATGTGTTTCTTATATGCAGCAGAAGAATTGATTTTGTTTTGTATCCATTTGTTAGCTTGTGTCTTTTTTATAGGTGAATTGAATCCACTGATATTAAGGGATATTAATAACCAGTGATTGTTAATTCTTGATTTGTTTTGTTTTGTTTGGTAATGTTTGTATGTCCCGTCTTTATGGTTTCCTTCTGTAGGATTATAAGCAATAGCTTATGGCTTCTTGGGTGTATCTAGCTTCCTTAGCTTGGGGTTTTCCTTCTAGTGCTTTCTGTAGGGCTAGATTTGTGGATAGGTGTTATTTAAATCTAGCTTTGTTGTGAAATATCTTGTTTACTACATCTATGGTGATTAATAGTTTTGCTGGGTATTTGTCTGGGCTGGCAACCATGGTCTCTTAGTGTCTGTATAACAGCTAGGTGATCAGGACCTGGGTTTCATTGTTTCCACTGAGTAATCAGGAGTTATTCTGATGGGTCTGCCTTTATAAGTTACTTGGAATCTTTTCTTTGCAGCTTTTAATATTCTTTATTTATTCTGTATGTTTAGTGTTTTGAGGGGATGTCTAGGCTATTTAGTGTTTGGAGGCGTCTAGTCTATTTGGTGATCTGTAAGCTTTTTGCATCTTTATAGGTATTTCCTTCTTTAGGTTGGGAAAGTTTTCTTCTATGATTTTGTTGAATATATTTTCTGTGCTGAGCAGGGATTCTTCTCCTTCTTTGATTCCAATTATTCTTAGATTTGGTCTTTTCATGGTGTCCTAGATTTCCTGAAAGTTTTGTGTTGTGACTTTTTGGTTTTAATGTTTTCTTTAGCTGACATATCTATTTCCACTATTGAATCTTCCACTCCAGAGATTCTCTCTTCCATCTCTTGCTGTAGTTCCTGTTGTTTACGCAGACTTTGTGGCTTCTTTATTGGTTCTATTACAGTGTTTACATCTTGAACTGTTTCGTTGCTTTTTCTTCATTTGCTGATCTCTTCCCCATTTTTTTGTCTTTTTGTCTTTTCTCCTATTTCTTTAAGGGAGTTTATTTCCTCTTAAGTCTTCTGTCATCTTCATAAACTTGTTTTTAAGGTCGTTTTCTTCGGCTTCTTCTACATTGGCATGTTCTACTATTGTAGAACCACAAGATTCTGGTGTTGCCACATGGTCCTTTATGTTGTAAAATGTAACCTTGCACTGGTATCTGCCGTTGCTTCCTAGGATTAATGCACGATTTGTTTAGATCTCAGGAAACTGTTCATGGTGCAGACTGCTCTGGCTGCGTCTGTGTCTCAGGAAGCCTCTCTTGGTCCAGTCTGAACTCTTGGTCCACTTGGCAGTAGCATATTCTATGTCTCAGTGAGCTGTTCTTGGTCCAATAGGAGCTTGCTGTTTCTGTGTTTCAGGGATTCAATCTTGGGCCAATGTGAGCTCTTGACCCACTAGGAAATCTTGATTCAGTAGGGGCTCTTGATCTCATAGGGCCTGTAACTTCTGGGTCTCAGAGAGCCGCTGAAGTTGCACTTGATCTTGCAGGGGTTGACAAACTGTGGGTCTCAGGAAGAGCTGAGGTTGCTGGGAGATGGAACGGTTTGGGGAATGGGGTGGGATTTGTAGATGGGGGTGTTCAACAAACTGGAGTGTTAATGGGAAGTTCTGGCCTGCAAGAGTCTTCTATGATGGCCTGGGATTAGGGGAGCAATGGGTGCGAGTGGTATTCCATGGATTTCTGCCTCAGGCCTAGATCCTGGGGAAGAGGCTCTCTGGCTAGGCTGGGTGAAGTGTCACTCACCTCTTGATCCTATAGGTGCTGGCAAACTGTGTATCTCAGGGAGACACTGAGGTCCCTGGGTAATGAGATGGGTGGGGTTGGGGTAGAATTTGTAGATGGGGATGTCCAACAAACTGGGCTGTTAATGGTGAGTTGTGACCTGCCGGAGTTTTCCCTGCTGACCTAGGATTCCTTAACTGTGTTCTTGAATTCAACTTGGAAGCATTTTACCGAGGAGTCTTGCATCTATTTGTAAGAAAATTTTGTCTATAGTTTTCTTTTTTTCTGTTGTGTCTTTTGTTCAGTTTTGGTAACTAGATGAAAAGTGCCTTTGTAGTATTCTTTCCTTTTGTTCTTTGTGGGGCAAATTGAGAAGTATTGGTTGTTAGGTCTTTTTAAAAATTGGGTAGAATTTGTCAGTAAATCCACCCTATATAAGGCTGTTCTTTGTGAGGATACTTTTCATTACTGTTTGTGGTTGTTTGAATGAGGATGGCTCTCAAAGACTCATATTTGAAACTTTGGTCCCCAGTTAGTGGAACTATTTGGGAATGGTTAGGAGGTTTGGCCTTGTTGGGGGAGGTGTGTCACTAGTGTGGGATTTGAGGTTTCAAAAGACTTGCACAATCCCCAGTGCCTGCTCTCTCTTTCCCACTGCCTTCTACTTGCTGGTCCAGATGTGAGCTTGCAGCTGCTGCTCCAACTGTTTCTGCTGCCATGCCTTGGCTCTTCCATCATGGTCTCTAACCCCCTGAAACCGTAAGCCAAATTAATGCTTTATAAATTGCCTTGTTCGTGATATTTTATCACAGCAATAGAAAATTAAGATACTGTTTTAACACCATTGCTTATTTTGCTCTTTGAAAATTGTTTCTATCTTTCAAATTTAATTTTGATAATCATATGAATATGGAAAGTCATGTCTTGTAGATTTTCTAGCTCTTTGTAATGCATGTTTTCACAGTATTCCCTAATGATGGTCTGGGTTGGAGGATTGCTGTCCTCTAGCTCCCCTTTCAGCTCTTTCGTTATGTTGGTCTCTTTTGGCTGGTTTGCCTAAGAGTCTCTTCATCTTGCTATCCTTTTAAGAACCAACTAATACATTTTAGTTTGGCTTCTTTTTCTAGAATCTTGGCTTGGATGATAAGAGTGTATGAGCTCTCTCTGATTTATTTTTATTTTAATGAGCTGTAAATTTTCCTTTTAGGAAAATCTTAAGAGATTCTGGCTGAATGTGCTGTGTTTTCATTTGATCATGAACTTTCTAACTATCCTTTCAGATTTCGTCAGTGGTCCTTTTCATTTGAATGTGCATTGTTTAGTCTCCATTGTCTTTGTGTAGTTTCTGAGATTTCTTCTACAGTCGCTTTCCAGTTTTATTTCACTATGGTCTGGAAAGTAACATTTTTTTCTTTATTGTATTTGTGGAATCTTGCTTTGTGGTCTATAATGTGAGCAATTTCAGAGTAGGTTCAATGCACCCCTGGAAAGAATATATGTTCCCTATTTGTTAGATTTTCTAGGTATCTGTTGAAATCAGTTGATCTATGGTATAATTTAGCTTTAATGTTTCTTTGCTGATTATAAATTTGGAATAGCTATCTAAATATGAATGGAATATTAAAGTTTCCTGCTATTGTATCAGGACCTTTGTGACCTTTTGTACCCTTCATTTTTTTTTTTCTTTAATGAAACTGAAAGGTCTAAGATTCAATGCCAAAAGTACTTGGAGTTGTTATGTCTTCTTGATGGATTGTTCCCTGAATTAGTGTTGCTGTGAAGTCTACATTAGCAGTCCTGAAAGTCCTCTTACAAGCTTGCTCACTGCTTTTATTTGCTCAGTAGGTTGATTTGCATCCTTTGACTGTTTTTGAACATTTTTACCAAGTTCATTTCTTAGGGGGAAAAACAGTTGGATACTTTGTTGCTTATTTGTTTTTAAATTCAGTCAGTTAATTTGTATCTTTTTAACTGGTGAATTCATTTGCCAATAAAGCCATTAATGAGAGAGATTTGTTTATCTCCTGTGGTTTTGTTTGGTGGTTCTGGTTGTTTTCTTCTCTCCTGCTCAGACCGAGTTTGCTTTGTGAGACAGAGTTGATTTCTCAGAGTTCACTGTTCTGTTGCCTTCGTGGAACGTCTCCTTTCCTACGTGGGGTCGCCCTTCTTTTCTCCACTGTTACCGGTTTACTTAGGGAATTTTCTCCAGTGCTGGTGGGTGACAGGAATTGCTTGAATTTGTACTTCTCTTGAGCTGCTCTTATTTCTCCCTCCATTGTAATCTTGCTATCATTTATAGAAACCCTGGCTGACAGCTACTTACTTTCAGGGCTTGAAATAGATCATTCCATGCTTTCTTCTTGACTTTTAGAATTGCTCATTATTCTGATGTTTCTGATGTGAGTTGGCATTTTTCCCTGCGACTTTTAGTATTGTTTCTTTGCTTTGCATTTTTGGACATATTGACTGTGATATGTAGAGATTCTCTAATCATAACTATTAAGGGGTTATAAATGCATCTTGATATGGATGTTTATCCCTTTCTTGTATCTGTTACAGTTTAATTGAATAAATTGCCTATGTATTTATAGCTTTTCTCAGCTTATTTTTGTTTGTTTGTTTGTTTCTTTATTCTTGGGTTTGCTTTCATGAATGTATCTTGGAAGTTTGAATCTTTGGTAACATTTGTACATCTGAATTTATTATTGTCTTGACTTGTTCAGTGTCCCTGAAATTTCCTCTTTGTCTTGTCTTCGTTGTTGTTGATGGTGAAGATAGATGATGACAATGATGATGGAGTGTGTGTGTGTGTGTGTGTGTGTGTGTGTGTGTGTGTGTGTATTAAGTTTTCCTGTGAGCATTGTAGTAAGTTTTTCATGGGTGCTGAGGATCTGAACTTGGGTCCTCCTGCTTGTGTAGCAAGTAATTTATCCACTGAACCATCTCTTTAGCCCCCAAAGAAGCTTTCTACTGTCTTTTATTTGATAAAGTATTTTTAGTTGATAATTAATCCTTTTATTTCAAGAATTTAGTTCTTGTTCAGAGTCTCAATTCCTTTGCTGATTTTTTTTTTCTCTTTTGCTTTTTAATTTCTTCTCCAAGTTACTGACATTTAATTTACTTTGGTTACTTTAGTGTCTGGATTCTGAATTGATTTTCTTGCTTTGTTCATCTGCTTATTTGAGTTCTCTGCATGCTCACTGATTCCTGTTACATATGGGACTTGGAAATCGTTTGACATCTGAGGCATCTTACTATCTTAGGTTTTCATTATTTGAGAGTTATGAGCTTATGAAAGAGAAATAGTTGTGGTGGGCTTATATCGTAAATGTTAGTTTATATTTCAATAAATATTAATTTTAAATTGATATAATTTAAAAAAGATTTGCGCCTTCAAATAGTATTTTCTGTGTTTGTCCTCTGACCTCCACATATCTCTATGGGTAAATAATCAAGTGTCTGTACTCAAACACATGTATCATAACAAAAATTAAAAATAAATAAAATTTAAACATATACATGGAGGAATGGGAATCTCCACAGTGGGAATATAGAATGGTATGGCCATCATGGAGAATAATTCAGTAGATTCAACTTACCACTTCTCTTCTTGATTGCCAATACCTAGAAACACATCAGTGACTACCAACTACTGACTTATCAGATAAGTGCAGTAGACTGGCTCTTCACGGTGATTTACTGCTAGTAAGGAAAGCAAAATACTGATGGACAAATATGAGCAAATGTTAGAGACATAATGCTAAGTGAAGAAGACAAGTGCTTTTTATTATTCTACTAACTTACAGGAAAAGCAATATTATAAACATAGAAAACAGATCACTGGCTACCTGCAGCTAGTTTTGAGTGCAGAAGTTTACTGCAAATTGTCAGTGTTACAGTGTCCTAGAGCTGGATTGTGCTGGTAGTTACACAGTTGTTTGAAGTTCATTTGAATTGTACCTTTGAGATGTGTGAGTTTTATCCTATGTGGTACTTCATTACTATTGTTATAAACAGTCAAAAATATATCTTTCATAGCTTCCTTTTTATTTTCTAGGTAATTATCTGCAAGAAATTTTCTGAGAAGCTAGAACAATTTCCACTGCTAGCCTCCTGGTACCAGAGGATTCAGGAAGTGCCAAAAGTGCAAACAGCAGCTTCCAAGTGTGGGATCCACTTTCTGTATTTACCAGAATTGCTGGATTCTACAAGTAAACCACACCTGAATTCTAATGAAGGGACAGCTGTAGGGGAGCAAAATGATCCTTCATTTACAGGAGGACCAAGACCAACTATGAGCAAGTTAATGGTATTTAGCTTCTTTATAACAGTTTAGTCTGTTTGATCATTCTTTCCTAAAAGTGATCATTTTTGTGTGTGTGTCATCTTTTACATATTTTATGTGTGTCTATTTGTATATTTACCAAATAATGTTTCTGCTAGTCTTGTGTACAAATAAACGACAATAAATTGAGTGGTTTTCATGCTGTTTGTCTTTAGGACTAAGTCGAAATACATAGTTTAAAAGTAATATTTTTCTTAAGACATTTTAAAATATTGACATTGTGGACTAATGTAACATCATATCTGGTCAAGTGTAATATTTTAACCTAAACTTGCTCTGTTACAGAACTTTGATTTCAGTTTATATTTTAGTTATTTATTGAGTTATTTCTTGGTCTGGTGCATTTAATCTCCCAACTATTTTCATAGAGTAGCATGATTTCATTATTTTTACCTTCAATTTTTTGAGGATTTTATACATAAGTACTGTATTTGCACCATTTCAACCTCCTTATTTCTGCTCCATTTTTTTCTGTGTCCCTCCACCTCTCAAATGCATGGCCTTTTCTTTAATTATTATTACACACACATACATACACACAGACACGCACAAACACATACACACACATTCACACACACATACAGACACACATACATGTGTGTACACACATATATGCACACATAAACACACACAGAGACACACACTAATGAACATTTTGTATTTTTTATGTAACTAAATATTTGGGTACACATGATTAATTTTAATTGCCTTTGTTAGTGTAAAAAATAGAAATGTGGGCTTTGAAAACAAGGTTTTATTAATGCACTAACTTGAAAAGTGTACTTCCTTTCCTAGGAAAAAGGCATTGAAGCGATGTTTTCTCCACACCCTTGTCCTTCTTGGACCCTTGACTGGAACAACCTTCCTACTGCTGTCAGCCCAAAGGAAGGTGAGCTTTGGTTTGCTTGTTGGTGTAAGTTCTAAATTCAGCCTGAATATTCACTTCACATACTCAAAATGTCTCTTTGGCTGTATTTGATATTCTAATAATACATCTACTATCCATTGAGTTTTCATTTAATTTTTATTTTTAGAATCTTATATCACTCAGGTTTAATGTTTTCTACATTTTCCTACATCGCCTTTATTAATTCTTTTTTCTTTGATGATACACTTTAAAAGAAATCTTAAGTCCTTTATTTTAGTTTGTACAAATGACATCATCAATAACTACAATTCATGTATTACATTAATATAAATTAAGAAAATTCATTCATTATCTGATAATTTATAATCTTTTCCTCAACTGTTTAAAATCTCATTTTAAAGAAATATCTCTTTACTGCTTGTTTATTTGAACAACTATATATTTTATTATCCTAAATCATATTTGGTTTGTTTTAAATAAATCTTTTTATGGTCATTTTCAGTTTTCTGATCTTATGATTTTCATGTTGGATACTTATTCCGATAGTTACTATTCATGGTGTCCTAACTCCGCTACTATTTCTTCTGATTATTTACTTTCCTGAGGATTTTGTAATGTTAGAGTGTGAATTCAGTTTGGCATTAGCTTTATCTTTTAAAAAAAAGATTTATTTATTTGTTTTATGTATATGAGTGTTCTATTGCATCAGATCCCACTATAGATGGTTGTGAGCCATAATGTGGTTTCTGGGATTGAACTCAAGAACCTTGGAAGACCAGACAGTGCTTAACCACTGAGCCATCTCTCTGGCCAGTCTGTAGTTCTTGACAGTTTTGAGTTAAGGGTAAATCTCACAGAGTTAATATTTCCTTATTTTCAAGCATCTCCAAATGTAAAACTTAAGACTATAATCATTAGCCTTTCAACTTCTAGTTCTATCTGTCTGTCCTTGTTTGGAGTTGAGATCATCTGCCTTTGTTGCTGGATAGGACTTTTGTATGTATTTTCCCGGGGTTACAGCTTTCAGCGTTTTGATTTTATGTAGTCATGGATACCCCAGTTCTGGGGAGACAGTCAACAAGCTTCTCTTCTCCATCCTGCTATTCCAGTGCAGATCCCTAATAGATAGAAATGTCCTCAGGGCAGCCTTGGTACTATCCAAGGTTATTATACTGATTTTCAGTCTTTCACCCTTTCAAAAGACTTTATGGATTTTCCTTGTTTTCAGAAACTCCGTTACACATGTAAAGGGAACTTGCTGAGTTTTAAATACCATGTAAAGTGCTTTTTTACATAGAAAAAAATTAACATAGATCAAAGATTTATTTCAATTATTCTCTTGTTCTTTAATTTTATTTTTGCTACAACTAAGTTTAAAAATATATTTTATTAGTTCTTTGAGAATTCCATTCAAAGTGTTTTGATTATATTCATCTCATATCCTTTAACTATTCCTAGGTCCCCTCCTCCATTTCCTACTCATTCAACTGTATTTTTTAAAAAACCCATCAAAAACATTTTGTGCTTCTCAAATAGTCTAAGACGGGTGGGCTTGCACTGGAGCATGGTCTACGTACCAGGGTACACACTTAGAGAACACTGTTTCTCCCCATCTCAGCCAACGGTTACCAACAGTAGGGGTAAAACTTCATGTCCAGCTCCTCTCTCCATTTTGGGATCTGGTCTTTTTTGGGCTAGCACAAGTCTTGCACATCCCATCACACTGCTGTGAATGCATATGTGTAGCTGCTTTATGTCCAGAGATACTGTTCACTACAGCGTGTACTGCCTCTGGCTCTTACACGCTTCCCACCCTGCCTGTATTAATCTCTTAGTCTTGAGAGAAAGGGTTGAAGTATTTGTTCCATGGTGGGGCCAAGCATTCAGCATTCTCTTATTCTCTGTACTTTGGCCAGTTGTGGGTTATTAGGTTAAATCATCTAGCTAAAAGGGATCATTGGAATAAAAAGAGTTAAAGTGAAGTGGAGGGAAGAGTGAAGTACAAAGGAAATCCTGAGAGGGATAAATAACACTAAAGACCTTTGAAAGAGCCACATGGAGAGCTACTGTAGAAGCTTCCTGGGGTCTGTGTGTACACACATACATAAGAAGAGTTCCAATGGAAGATTCCTATAATGGGGCAGCAGGACCCCAATAGATACCACAGTGCCTCGCTGCATTCTGATAGCTCAGTGGTTAAGAGCACTTGCTCCTATTGGAAAGGACCTAGGTTTGGATTCCAGCACACACATGGTGTCTCACAACGGTGTAAGGGATCTGATTTCCTCTTCTGATCTCTTGGACACCAGGTATGCCTGTAGGGCACATGCAAAACACAAAATAAATCTGAAAATTAAAAAAAAAAATTGTGTAAGAAAAGTCCAGAGCCATGTGCTACACTTTTTGTAGTTGTTGGCCTGAGATCCCACAGACTCCAAATGTTACAGTGTGTTGTCAGTGCTTTTGGTTACCCTCGAGAACTTGACATTAAGACACTGTTGTTGAAGACAATACATACTTATGTTACAGAACATGGAGAAATCAAGCGAGGACTGACCAGGAAACTTCATCCCCACTGGCGTCCCTGTAATTGGATCTTCTGGTTTTTATAAGTAGTGTAAAAATAAGAAGATATAATGGTAAATCACCATGGTTTATATCAGTCATTGACTGTCACCTAAAAAGTTTTCAGTGTTGGATAAACTAAGTCAGAATTGTATGGCATTTTAGAATCACTATTTCTTACTACATTTGTTTAACCATATATAAGCAATTTGACACCTACTTAAGAACCATTTTTTAATTTTATTTTTACTAATGAAGTCTATGTTGGTCCTCATACTAGAATCAGTTTTAAGTCTCTCCAACCTAACATTCTCCAACCTATTTCTCTTCTTATATCTTGTACTGTCACCTTTCACTTTCACTTTTAAATCTGTATTATCTCCATGTCCTCAGTTTTATTTTTCTAATCTAGATACCATAGTTCCCATTATTCTTACCTATTCAAATTCTATTCATCATTCAAAAATCAATTTAAATGCTACTTTGTTTATTAAGCCGTATTTCATAGTCACCTTTCTGAATTCAAAACCTAGTTTGGCAACCACCTGAATAGGTAACCTGTGGCCAGATGCTCAACTTCTTTGTATTTTGGTTACAGTTACATCTGTAAAGGATGGTAATGATATTGTCTTTTAGGATTATTTCTACATTCAGTGAATTAGCATTTGAAGCACATACTATAATGCGTAGTAAATTGTAAATGGTCATGTTGGGTAATATAGTAGTTGGAATTAATCACTCCCCAACATTCTATTAGTTTATTGTATGTATATGTGTGTGAGTGTATGTGTATTATTTATGTTTATGGACATACCATGGTGTGGGTGTTGTCATAGGACATCTCAAGTTGCTTCTCTTCTTGCACCTTTATGTGGGTTCAGACTTTCATAAAAGTACTTTTACCCACTGAGTTATCTTACTAATCCTACCCTTGGTGCTGTCTGTGTCTCTCTCTCTCTCTCTCTCTCTCTCTCTCTCTCTCTCTCTCTCTCTCTCTCTCTCTCTCTCTCTCTCTCTCTCTCTCTCTCTCTCTTTCTCTCTGTGTGTAGAGGCCAAAAGTTGACATTGGGTTGAAACATGAATTCTAGTTGGTATTTAATGAAAACTCAGAGCCAAAATTTGGGGGAAAGCTGGAAAAATTAGAGAAAGGAAACAGACCGCAGTCACTTTTCACCCAGCCAACTTCTCAAGGTAAAAGCTATCTTCCTGAGTCCTTAGCCTGCCTCATCTCTTCTACAGAATCCCTCAATGTCTGCCTATACCTGCTGTAAATATCTTTTTTCATCCAGTTGTTTCACATCCAGTTTCACTTCTGGGTTCAACTCTTCATTGTAATCCTAGAGTTAGGATTAAGGTGTGAACTACTATTGTTTGGTAGATAGGCCTGGAACTCATAGAAACACAGAAAGATCTCTGTCTCTGGAGTTATGGGATTAAAGGAATGAGTTACCAACTGTCATTCCTGTGCTGGGATTAAAGGCATGAGCTGCCACTCTCTGACCCTCTGGATTGCCTGTGGATGGACCTGTTCTCTGCTATTCCAGGATTATTTTATTAAATATAAAATAATGCCCACATTGGGTGTCTTTCCCAATTGCTTGCTTGATTGATTGATTGATTGATTGATTGATGTAAGCTTTTGTACTGAACCTGGAGTTATTCATTTGGGTAGAATAGCTGGTCAGAGATCTGTTTTCACTCCCTTTATTGCTGGGATTACAGATATGTTCCAACACACCTGGCTTTTACTACACAGATGCCAGAAATCTGAACTCAGGTCCCCCATGTTTGTTTGTCAAGTACTTTACCAACTGAGCTATTTCCCTGCCTACCACCAAGAGTACTTTTTTATATTTAATTTTGGTTTTTATATCAAGCTTCTTATCCATTATAATTAATTACTCTAATGCATGCTTTTCTTCTCAACACACTATGAGTTTTTTGAGAACAGTAGTCCTCTCGATAGGTCTGGAAATGCAGACTACTTTTTCCGTCCTTTTCGTTGTTATTACCCTCAACTCTCCCTAAAGATAGAAAAACAATTGAGATGGTTTAGTTTGAAGAAGAGAAAGCTTAATGGAAAAGGAATTAAATTGTAAGAGACTTTTTTTCTACGTTCTGATGTCCTTGTTACCCAGTGCAATGACTGAAGCAGCCTTGAGTTACGGCAGTTTCCATAAGGCTGATGTTCCACAGAGAGGCCTACAAGCAACAGAGGTCACAGCAGCCACCGTAAGCGCTCAACCTGTGGCTTGCCCAAGAAATGCTGAAGTAACAATCTGTTTTAATAGCCTTTGAAATAGTTCAGACAGATGTTCTAGAGTGGAAGGCAAAGGTTTTACCACCAAAAAGCACTATGCACTCTACTTAAAGGCCCTAGAACAAGCTTTATGATTGGGAGTCTCTGAGGATGGACACTACTGATGTGTATGGGGTTTGCTTGTTTGTTCTCTTTTGTTTTTTAACTTTAATGGGGAAAATTCCCCAAACATAAATGGATTGTTTTTATTTTTCTAAGTTACTTAACTGGGAAATAAAGAAATCTGGGCATATTTAACACAGAATTCTGCAAATTTGTTATTTTGTTGTTGTTGTTCTAAGTGAAGTTCTTAACAAATGCTTAATTTTATTTTTCTTATCTGAAGTTAAGTGCCTCAGAAATAGTGTAAACACAAAATGTCCATGAACTTAGTTAGAACATAGTAAGATTGCAATGAAGAAGTTCTTTATTTGTTTGGCAATATTCAGTACCAGAACAGTGATAAACATTGATAAATGTTACAATCATCCTGGAAAATCCTTTGGGATTTCTATTCTTAAAATTAGTTCATTGCTTTTGCTTGTAAGTTTTGATTATATTCTTTTTACTCTACAACTCATGCCAGATCCTCCCTATATCCCTATGTACACAGCTTTATGAGTTTTTTTTCTCTCAAGTAGAAAAAGAAAACAAATGTCAAAGGAAACATAATCTATAGGAAAAAATACCAAGCCAAACTGAAGGAAAATACAAAGCACAAAAATACTGAGTCTGTTTGGCCAACTACTCCTGGCCATGGAGCCTGCCCTGGAGTGTGTTGATTTACCTAGTGTCACTCCACTGGAGAACACGGATTTTTCTTTTTTCAGCAGAGATCATTTTTACATAGCTTCTTGGAAAAGAGTTGAATGTTGTGCTCACTTTTCCTTCTCTGTGCTAGGATTTTTGTCTTGCTTTAACTTGTGCAGGTCTTCTATATGCTGTCAAGGTCTTTGTGCTGTTTCCTTGGAATCATCACCACTTCTGGCTGTTGGTATCTTTTCACCTCCTGTCCTGCATAAATCCCTGAGCCTTGTGGGAAGGGTTTGATAAAGGCGTTCCATTTAGGACTGAGTTGTAGGTTTCTTCTAGGGCCTAGATTCTTGGCCACATTAACAGTATAGGTTCTACCCATGAAGTGAGCCTTAAATCCAAGTAAAGAGCGGTTGCTATGGCACAGGTTTGTGGCTAAGTGGGATTATCTTTCTCCCCAGTACCATTAGCACTGTGCTTCCAAGAATGCTTGTCAATATGGGCGCCCTTTAGTTGGGCGCCAGCTCATCTTCTCCATGTTCGTGACGTAAATCTGTATTGTCTTGAGCAGTGGGCCTTACTGTCTGACTGCAGAGGATAACCAGCAGCTTGGCAGGAGCCTGTGATGTTTGGGAGATAGATTGTGGGACTCCTTGGTCGATGACTTTAATCTAGAACAGCGGTGGTTTTACTTAGCGACATGAGTTGTAGTTGGAACATTCGTCTCCCCCATTATATAATGACTCCATTGATATATCTTTCATATGCGCATGTATTTTAGGAAGCTTCTATAGTAGTAGGTTTTCATAGCTCTTTCCCAGAGTCCTTTGGCTGTATACCCAAGACTGGTACACTGGATCTTGTGGTAGATGAGTATTCAGCTTTCTGGGGAGCATCCACATTGATTTTCATAGCGTTTTTACACGTCTGCATCCCACTGTCAATAAATACGTGTTCTTTTCCCTTTCTCCTTGTGCCTCTGCTCTCACATAGTTTGTTAATGTTGGCCCTTCTGACTAGGGGAACCAAGTCTCAAAGTAGTTTGAGTTTGAATTCCCATGATGGTCACGGTATTGAACTTTTTAAGTGTTTTTAGCCATTTTGTGTTTTATCTTTTGAAAGCTCTCTTTCTAGTTCTCGGCCTCATTTTTTAAATTGGGTTATTTGTTTTCTTGGTGTTCATTTTTTTTTTTTTTTTGAAATTTGTGGTATATTTTAGAGTTTTCCTATGCCAATGAACTCAAGCCTATTTCCCACATTTTTTAAAATCAGATTCAGGCTGTCTGGTCAATGTTGAGGTCATCAATCCATTTGAAGCTGAGCTTTGTGCAAGGTACTAGATATAGACCTATGTTCATTATGTCCCCTAAGTTTCAGTATGTTGTGTTTTTATTTTCATTCACATGAATTGTTCTGTTTCTTTAGCGCCCTATGTGGCCTAAAAATCTTAATACCACATAGGGTATACCTCATTTTATTTTATTTTACTTCATATTATTTTATTTTATCTTTTAGACAAGATCTCACTGCGTAACCCTGGCCGGCTTAGAGCCTCTGTGTAGCTTGGGCTTACTTAGAACTCACAGAGATCCATTTGCCTCTGCCTCTTGAGTGCTGAGGTTAAAGCAAGGGCACCACACTGGCCATGGCTCATTTTTCTATCTGTATTGTTTTAGTTTTTTCTCTTTATAATCATCATACTGGATTTCTTTCCTTTCTTCTGTAAAGGTTTATTAACTATGGTGACTAATCAAAGCGTAAATAGATAAAGTGTGTGTTTGTGTGGTTTTTCTCTTCTGCGGATGGATGTGTTATGATTCATTTATTTATTTTATTTTTACTTTCATTGATTCTTTGTGTATATCACATCATGCATTCCAATCCCACTTATCTTCCCATCTCCTTACATCTTCCCTCTTGGCAGGGTCTACCTGACCGTTCTGATGGTTCCTGGTCTGAGGGGAGTGTTAGATGAATAAATATTAGGAATAGAATTAAGACAGAGGTGGAAACAGCATCAGGAGGGTACTGAGTGAATACTCAGCTGCCTCGATTTTATTTCCCCTGGGCTTTTTATACCAAGTGAAGGGGAGGGGCAAATACAGACAGGTGTAAACAGACAGGTGTAAACACTTCTTCATTCTCAAACATAAAATACCTGGTAAACATACGTGTGTGTGTGTGTGTGTGTGTGTGTGTGTGTGTGTGTGTGTGTGTGTGTGTGTGTGTGTGTGTGTGTTTCGGATGTTCAGATGAACCCTTTTTATAGGTCTTCACAGGTAAAGACCATGGTGGCTATTTACCAGGAAAGTTTTTAATAGCCAGTATCTAGAGTTGATGATATTGTATGTTTAAAGGGACTTTTGAAAAATAGTATTTGATGTGAAGAAATATCTACATGATTATACAAGTTTATCTGAAGTTTATTTTTATTAAGACAAGTGTACAATTAAATGACAAGTCGAATACTACTGAACAGTGAAAGTGATTTGAATCTGTTTCTAAACCCCTGGAATCATCTATTACCACACTAAAAAGATGTGAGAGTCTATACCAGTCATTTTAGAATTGTCATAAACTTGCTGATAAGTAATTTAGATTACAGATTCTAAGATGAATACTTAGTAGCATTTTATAGAGGTATTTTATCGAAAGATTAAGATAAGATTTATGTGAGAGAGAAAATTCTTGTTTCTGAAACCTAGCACTAGGCAAGGATTCTGAGCCTTCTTCATTTAATGCTGAATGCTGTTCTGGAGGGACCCTGCCATGCAGACCTTCCTGGGGCATCTGAGCATCTTTTCATCCTATCATGTAAGAGCAGCATTCACCTTCTCTCAGGGCAGGGATCTGTTAATGGGCTTTGATGCTTTATAATGAGGCAGCTTTGCTGGCAATTTATGAATAGTTAAATTAGTAAGGGTAAATTTTTGTTTTAAATAGTAATCAAGTTACTGTGTAGCATCGTAAAAAATGCTCTGAGTCAAAGATACTTGAATTAAGTGTATATTTGCAGCCATCAGCATCACTGTCATTGAAGATAAAATACCTGGCTGCAGAAAGAGTTGGCAAATGTATATATGTCAGCTATATATGTGTTTCCAAAAAGTCAGACAACTTCTGTTTCTAACTAACAAAACTAATTATTTTATACCTTCACAAAGAAGGCATTTTTCTCACATAATTTAACTCATATTCTTTCACATATATTTAAAAACATTTCACAGGAAACATAGTTCTAAACTTAAAACTTCTTGATATGGTTAAATATGCAAGAATTATTTTTTGTACCTAAGTGTCATAATTATATTTGGAGATGAGACTGTGAATAATGAGTGCTCTTATTTTACTGCTCATAGAAACCAATGGGCACCAGGTCTTTTGGTTAGATTGGCATGCTCTGTGTTATTCCAGACTGTTAAATAAAGCCACTCAACCACACAATGAACTATTCTCTTCCATGCTTTACACCACTTCCTCTCAGTACCCAGACTTATTCATTATTTTTATTGAATTAGCTCAACTCCTATTGCAGAGAAATCTGGAGCAAGAAGACTTCCCTAAGAGCTGTACAAACACACTATCTCACAAGCACAGAAGTAGTGTAATTGTCTAAGATTGGTTTATCAGAAAGGAAAATAGTGCCCTTATGCACGGGGTGAAAAAGTGTAGTTATAATTAAAAAGCTGTATTTAATAGCATACACACACAGTACTAGTAGTGAACCATATAGTGTATATAGATAAATATCTTATAGACTTATTTGTTGAGAAATTATTTTATGTATAAACCTGTAATCACATTTGCAATTTGACCATATTCTTTATTCATAAATGCAAAAATTTGTATCTTTACCATTCAAAAGTAGACATGTTATATATGATCATACAGACTGCATTTTATTTTTAATACCTAGAATACTTATTTATCTTAAATACAAGTTATTTTCTATTAATACTTTACTGTGGCACATTGCTATGAGAAAATAAAAGTATTTTATGGCAGTATGCATGTTTAACAAACTAGGTATTAAATCATTTATTGGGCAGAGGTTCCATGGGACCACATTTATATTTTCTCATGTTCCCTCTCTCTTTCTGTCTCTATATCTCTATCTCTCTGTTTCTGTCTCTGTCTCTCTCTCTCTCTCCTCTCTCATACACACACACAAACACACTTCTTTATGGACTAAATAATACCGCCACTTAAAGTTTCACAATGATCTTAGAGGAGCTCAGACAATGGGTACAGGCCATAGCTCTTCACTATCCAAATGCATTTGATGTCTTTAGGAGTTCATGTAGTAAACCTTCAAAGCAGAGAGTAGGTTGAACTGGAGAGGCTAACTGGAGATAGCTGGCTGGGAAACTATAGGAATTCAGAGCCAAGGAAGATGTTAGGCATCACCCAGCAATGAGAAAGTAAAAGCTGTTGGAGAGGCTAAGTTACTAACAAGTATTATGTAACACATAAAAAGACGTTTGTCAGTCAGCTGAACTAAGAAAGACTCAAGATCTCCACATACTGTGCTTCATAATACAGTCAGCACTTAGAGCATATATGCACATCTCTGCCTGTGAAGTCACATTGTACAGTTAGTACAATATTAACTGTATTGCTATTGCCCAAATAAAATTAAATTTTAGTAACTTAGAGAAAGGATGTCTAATGACATTAGAATATTTTAGAATAGCTCATCTTCCATAAGCTACTTAAATCCATACATAACTTTCCCTGAAAGTTACTTTCGGTAATCATACCTATTCTAGACAACTAGTGTTCAGTATGGCCATTCAGAAAATATCAAAGGTGTAAGGAAGAAGGTTCAGGGGGAGAGATTGTAATAACCCTCCTTTTCCAGCATTGTTTCCACTCTTCTGTGAGTTTTAGGAGATCATATTATACCAAGTAATTTCCCACTTTGTTGACTTCACATATGTTATAACTATGGTAAGGACAGGCAGTCATGAAGTATCTACTGACATTGCTCACATTCTGGACATACTTATTCTAATACTCTGCAATTAAGATGCTTATCATAAAAGTGAGTTTTGTATCTTTTTTTTTTTTTTAATAAATAGTCTCCGATCATTCTAGGTCTCTTAATCCTTCTTGTACAGCTTATATTGTTGGCAATGAGAAGTAAACTATTAAACTTAAATAGCTCTATGTATAGGTCCCATGTTGGGACAGTTGGTTGGTTTGTTGGTTGGTTGGTTTTTGAGATGGAGTCTCACTATGTAGCTCTGGCTAGCCTGAACTCAGTATGTAGACCAGGCTGACCTCAAACTTGCTGTGATCCTGACTCCTGAGTGCTGGGGTTATAGACCTGTACCACCTAACCTTCCTAAGTGAGTTAGTTTTTGTTTGTGTATGTGCATACCTGTATGTGATTGTGTATGTTTCTGCTCCAAGGAGTAGAAATGATCACTTCTAGCTGCATCTATAAACACTTTGTTTACTTGGAAAGGCTTCATTGCACACACAAGGAGATAGATACACCCTCTTGATCTACTATGAAAGAGAAGCCCTTGTTATATATGAATGCATGTGTGATATGAAAGACTCTAGTTTTTAAGAAAAGATTTTTAGTATAAATGCAATGTTTCTTTTTTCAAAAGCTAATAATAGTAAAAACATTCCGTCTTTACAAAAGTTTTTACTGGATCTTTACATTTTCTTTTATACCTTTTTATTAGATAGTTTATTAGAACTTGTCATTTAAAGTCATACTATATTAAATAATTTAGCTTCTTTATATAATTATGGTATATGCTTTTGAAAATATAGTCACTTAATATAACCCTAATTTTTAATAGTTCTATAGTATTTGCAAGTAGATTTTATATATTTTGCCAAATTATCAGCAACCAAGTATGCAGTTACACTGAACTTATCAATACCATGGACATTGAAAGTACTGTGAAAACATCCTACATCTGGATTTTTCTGGTTTTGGTAATTCCTTAGAGGATATGAATATTGCTGATGTTCATAATATATACTGATTTCTAAAGTAATTTTATGTTTGTTTTAACATAATAAATGTTCACAGGCTTCTGCTTCATTTTGCTTTCACTAACATTAACTTACAGAATTAAAAACAAAACAAAACAAAACCAAAAAGAAAGAAAAAAGAAAACCAACTTAACAGCTAATAAAGATAATTAACTATTTTAATTTTTTTGTTTTTTTACATAGCAAGGTTGAATATGTTCAGGTACCACATTTTGCTTAATAACAGTCTTGTCAATTTAAATGAGTTCTTCAACAAATAAATGTATTAATGTTATCTTTATTTGCTAAAGATATTTTTGAGAATGTTGACTTTAGTTTCAATTAACATTTTTCTTAAAATAGAATCAATTCATAAGCTTTGTAGTACAATGGCAGGTAGTTTCTGGTAGTTCTTAGAACTGACAACCTCCTAAGTCGTGTGTTGGTGCTAGGCTTGAGTGATAGAATGCTCAAAAAAACCCAATGAAAAAGAATACCTCTGAAATAATAAATAGGATTATTCCATAGCGAAGTCCTTTTTGTACAATTGGGGTGTGGTGATCTTGATATGTTCCTTCTCGAATTACGTCTCGTCACCATTGAAATACAGTGAGTATGTTAGTAAGTAGGCCAATAACTACTAGGGTCATTGATTTGCAGTGGAATCAAATTACTAAGCCAGAGGTAAGAAGAAGGGCCGATAGGGCTCCTGTTAGTGGTCATGGGCTTGGATTAACTATATGAAAAGCATGTGTTTGGTGGGCCATTATATATTTATTATGTATTATCGTGTAAGTATAAGCTAACTAATAGGGTGAACACGTAGGCTTGAATAAGAGCTACAGCAAATTCTAGAATTGTTAATATAACTAGAATAATAAATGTAATAGTGGCAGTTGGTAAGTTAATTGAGATTAATACCAGTGTGGCCCCTCCGATTAAGTGAATTAGAAGGTGTCCTGCTGTGATGTTAGCTGTTAATTGCACTGCTAATGCTATAGGTTGAATAAATAGGCTAATTGTTTCAATAATAATTAATATAGGAATAAGTGGGATAGGGGTTCCCTGAGGTAGGAAGTGGGCTAGTGAAGTTTTTGTTTTATTTCGGAATCCTAAAATTACTGCTCCTGCTCATAGGGGAATAGCTATACCTAGATTTATAGAAAGTTGTGTTGTGGGAGTAAATGTGTGTGGGAGGAGGCCTAAGAGATTAGTGGACCCAATAAAAATAATAAGGGATACTAGTATAAGTGATCATGTTCGACCTTTTGTGGAGTGAATGAGTATTATTTGTTTTATAATAATTTTGATTACTCATTGTTGAAAAGTAATTAGTCGGTTCATAGAAATACGTTTAGATGAATTAATAAAAATTGTTGGCATCATCATAATAAAAATAATGATAGGAATTCCTATTATTGTAGGGGTAATGAAAGAGGCAAATAGATTTTCGTTCATTTTAGTTCTCATGGGTTGTTAGTTTTTGTTAAATTAATAAGTTTAATTGAAGGACTTATTGGGAAAATTTGTGAGCTGAGTTTCAGTTGCATAATAATGAATAGGGTGATGGATGAAGAAATTATAGTAGTAAATCATGTAGATGTATCTAACTGAGGCATTAACACTATGGAGACTGCTAGTCCCTTTAACTTAAAAGGTTAACGCTAAATAGCTTCATAGCGGTATTATACTATAGATAGTGATCAGTTTTCAAAATGTTTAAGTGGGACTATCTCTAGGACAATAGGTATGAAGCTGTGATTTGATCCGCAGATTTCTGAGCATTGCCCATAAAATAAACCTGGTCGATTGGATGAAATAGTAGATTGATTTAGGCGTCCTGGAATGGCGTCTGTTTTCAATCCAAGGGATGGGACTGCTCAGGAGTGCAATACATCTTCTGATGAAATAAGTATACGAATTGGAATTTCTATGGGTAGAACAACTCGGTTATCCACTTCTAATAGTCGAAGGTCTCCAGGCTTTAATTCATTTGATGGAATTATATATGAATCAAAGCAAAGATCTTCGTAATCTGTATACTCGTAGCTTCAATATCATTGATGTCCTATGGTTTTGACTGTTAGTATAGGGTTATTAATTTTGTCTATTATGTATAGAATTCGTAATGATGGGAGAGCAATTATAACTAAAATGACTGCTGGAAGAATCGTTCAAATGGTTTCTACTTCTTGGGCGTCTATTGTGTTAGTATGTGTGAGTTTTGTAGTAAGTATAAGTGTGATGATATATAGTACTAGTGAGCTGATTAAGAATACGATTATTAGCGTATGATCATGAAAATTTATTAGTTCTTCTATGATTGGAGAAGTTGCGTCCTGTAGACCCAGTTGTATAGGATAAGCCATTTAAGATATATGGGTCTATCCCATAATTTAACTTTGACAAAGTTATGTAATTTTTTTACTAATATCTTATAAAGAAAGACATAGATGTTATGATGTTGGCTTGAAACCAATTTTAGGGGGTTCAAGTCCTTCCTTTCTTATTTTACTTTAACGAAAGTAGGTTCTTCAAATATATGATATGGAGGTGGACAACCGTGTAGTCATTCTAAGTTAGTTGAGGTGTGTTCTACATACAAGACTTCGCCTTTTGAAGCAAGGGCTTCTCAGATCATGAAGATTATTAGTAGGACGGCAATTAAGGAGATAAAGGATCCTATAGAAGAGACAGTGTTTCATGTTGTATAAGCATCTGGATAATCGGAGTATCGTCGAGGCATACCAGATAAGCCAGACAACCTCAGATAAAACTACAGCTGGATTCCTACAAGTCAGCTGGTAATGATCAGGTCAGAAATCTAAGAGTTTGGAAGGTGAGGATGTGTGCTGTTGTTGAAAGGGCTTAGTTGAGGGGTTCAGAGGAACACTGAGAAAGGTGGCTGGAGGGAAGGAATTTATTAGAATTATAGATGAAACAGATACAAGCGTAACGGGGAGCTAAGCCAGAGCACCAGAGATAGCATGAGGGACCTTCTGGAGAAAGAAAATCAGAGCCCAATGGCAAAAGAAAGAATCTCTTAGCCCTTTCTGAGGATGGGGATAGCTTCACAGCACAAACCCAGCACTAAGCTGATTCCCAGGCAGGAGGCAGGGTGTGTGGCCATCAGTACGCTCTTCCATATAAACTCACTCCCTAGGTAAGAAAGCCTTGCCTGATGCCTGGAAGTCTGTAGCTAGAGATTCAGCCCATGTCTTAGTATCTGCTGCTGGTAGAGAAGGGCTGCTATAGCATGCAGCTGGAGCAGCAGCTGGACTCCAGCTTTACATTCTTACAATACTATAGTGCTGATGGGTTTTTGTTGCTGTTTGTTTTGTTTTGTTTTGAGGCAGGGTCTCTCTGTCTAGCTCTGGCTGCCCTGGAACTTGCTCTGTAGACCAGGCTGCCCTCAAACCCAAGTTTGTTTTCATGTGTCTGTGTAACAAAGTCATTAAAATGTCAGTGTGTTTTCATCATAGTTTAGGAGCCAAAGAAATTTCTTTTCACTGTGGAAGGAAAATAGCATGCCTATTTAAAAAGAATGCCTATTTAAAAATAATCCAAGTGAAGCCCACTGAAAAAATTTAACTCATGGGGCAGGTAGAGGCTACTTGGCCCAGTTGCTCTTACTCTTGCATGGTTGACTGTTAGTGATTCTGTTTAACTTTAAATTAAAAGAGTGATTCTCTTCAAGTTACTTTCCCCTCAAAATAGACTGAGCTATGAGGGAACTCACGTGAAGATTTCATGTTTGTAAATTTGATGTCTATCAGTATGAGTAGCACCAAGTCAGATGTATTGACTGTCTTAGAGTTTTGATTGCTGTAAAGAGACACAATATACAGGGCAACTCTTATAAAGGAAAAATTTAACTGGGTATGTTACATTTTCAGAGGTATAGTCCATTACTATCATGTCTCAACATGGTAGCATGCAAGCAGACGTGGTACTAGAAATGTAGTTGAGAGTCCCACATCTTGACTCACAGGCAACAGGAAGTAGTCGAGGTTCTGGGCATAGCTTGAGCATATATGAAATCTCAAATCCCACCTCTACAGTGGCACACTTCCTCCAACAAGGCCACACCTACTCATATAAAGCTGCACCTCCTAAGTGTCACTCCCTTTGGGAACCAAAGTCTTCCAAACCTCCACAAGTGACTAGCAGAAATAATCGACTGCATTTGGGAGGATGGATAGTATGAGAGTTAATTAGAGTTATGAAACATAAAAATGCATTGGCCTCTCTGAGTACTCTTAGGAAGAAAATAGTAAAAGTACAAAGGAGTTATCTTTGAGATGTGATATTTAGAAGTGTGATCATAATGGTACAACTCACTGACTATATTATATATTATAGTGACTTTTATTATATTATAATGACACTTGTATTTTTTAAGAAGAGCCACAAATAAAATACACAAATTACTCAAAAACTAATTGTTGTAAACTGTGTACCAAAATAGTAGATAACAGAGTGAGGCAGTTGTTGCCATAATCTCTTGAGTGGACATCTCTTAGGGCTAAGAAGAAGTGAGCACATGTGTACTATTTACATGCATATGTGGAAGACTTGTACTTTATTTAGCCAAGCACTTGGGTCAGCTAATAATAGGTGCATTTGCTGATATTTGGAGGCAAAGGGAAGGAGGCAGGAGGAGGGAAAAGAAAAGAAAAGAAAAGGGAACCTGGAGATAGAAAGGCAAGTGAGAATTTTATTATAAAATTCAGTGAACTAACTCTAAGTCAGGTGGCCTGTAGTAGGACTTTCTATTTGAGGAACCCATATGAGCAGGCAGTTTCAATAAACTCATACCATTTTGATGTCTTTTAGAATTTATCTTTTTGTGGAAATAGTAAAAACTATTTTGTGATACTTTCTTCTGAGACTTTGATCTTACCAGCTTTTGTCCAGCTGTGTCACCTTTAAGAATTCAATTTCTTTTTTCTTTAGAAATGACTGTGTCAGAAAGATAGAGGCAGCAGGTTCCATGAAAGGCCAGAAAGAAGGGGAATTGGTTCAGGTTTAGAAAGCTTCCAAGAAGCTCAAGACAGTCTTGACTTTGGCCATAGAGCAAAGTAAGCGCTGGATTTTCATTGGTTATTATTCTGTAGGTGAAGGCTCTAAAAAAGTTTGCTAAACTTACTTTATTTACTGAATGTAAAGCAGTGTTTTCCTGGCTTTATAATTTATAAACTATTATTTAACTGTGATATTTCATCTGAACTTTTTTTTCTTATTGAGTCCATTGAATACCATTTTGTGTATAATATAAAAATAGTATTTCCATAAAGTTGACTGCTGACTGGCTTCCTTTGTCATTTCCTGGAGTATAGCAATATAGGAATATACTGTGGAAAGAGATGTGGTCAGAAACAATAAGAGACTCACTTGAATCTGTATTGTTGCTTCAGCCGCTTTTGTGTGTGTGCCTTAAGTTGATGTCACTTATCTGTTTGTGTCCATGTGGTCTGTCACCCTATTAGATGTATGTGAATCTGAGCATTCTATTCCTAGAATTTCTTTTTACTTGGGCATTGGCAGCTCAAGAGCTGGGGCCTGGGTAGCAATGAGTCTCCCACCAAGGAAGGAAATTCCCTAGAAGTTGTGAGTAAAACAGCAGTACATTTCTTTGTCTTGTTGTCAGACTGGAAGTGTCTGCATCTTCGTTCCTTGAGGCCAGATTTCAGATGTTTTCCCAAGAGGCTCTGTCAAATGGAAAATAGTCAGTCTTCCCCTGAATAATTTTTGTCACCTAATAAATGATTCACATTGGAGCTGTCAGCTCTATAGTGGGCAACTGACTAAAGGGGGCATGTGAGTGACAGATTGTAATAATAAGTTTACCTGAAATCTTAGTTGAATGTATTCTGAAACTGAAAGATTCTTCTTGATGCTTTTTAAGGATATTAGCATCTTTAATACCATGGCAAACTGTAGTTTACTCAGGGGTAGCTCCCTTGTTCTGAGTCAGTTAGCATCTAGTTCAGAGTGGTTATATATGGAAACACAGGAAAAATGAATCCTGGGTGGGTAGGTCCAAGTGGATGTATTCTATACCTGACCTGCTGACATGGTTCCCTATTTCTTCAAAGAAAACAGAAAATGGTCTTAATGTTTTCCCAAATAATGGTTTGGTTGTGTTTGGTAGACCCTGTTTATTGCAGCATAAAATTGGCATTTCAGAAGTCTGGGTTGCCATTTACAGCAGCTGGTTTTTGCTGAGAACTTTTTTCTTCTTGTTCTTCCATATCTTCATGTGCTTTAAAACATTTGTTTATACTTTTAGGTTGAATCTTACTTTTACTTAAGTATAGATTCTTCTTATTCTGTTTTTGTGTGTGATACTTTTTGGAAGATGGCACATATTTCAGTCCTATAAAAATATGTAAAATATGACTTAGATTTTGAAAATTTAGTCAATCCATCTGCTTTAAATTTGGTTGCTAATTTACCAATTATGTGGGAGATAATTTGGTTACCCCCCCCCACACACACACACAACAAACTCAATCCTGAGCAAAACACAGCTGGAGGGACATCTCACAGCCCAAACCACGCCCAAACTGCAATCTGCATCATCACGCACTAACAACTGGAGACCCAAAAGCCTCCCTCAAGGTCCATAGATGACTAAGAGCCAACTAAGAGCCTACCAAGAACTACCCCTGTGAAAACTGGAGACACACAGCTCCTTTGCCTACAGACAACTAAAAGCCAAATAAGAGCAGACCCTGCAACCCGCAGGATCACAACTAAGAGCTGACCAAATGCTGACTAAGAGTGAACCAAGGAAGCAATGGGCAGACACCAGTGTAATAATACATATAACAATATAAAGAACAAGACACCACCAGAAGATGATGCTGGTTCTAGAACATCAACATCTGAGTGTAACAATGAAGAGGAAACAGAAGAAAATACTTAAAAACAACTTTATAAAGATAACAGAAGCTTTAAAAGAGGATATAAAAAAAACTCCCTTAAAATACAAACAAAAAATTGGTAGAGATAAACAAATCCCAGAAAGAAAATAAAGAAAACCCGGGGGTGGGGGGGAACAGGTGAAAGAAGCATTCCAGGAATTAAAATTTGAAATAGAAGCAATAAAGAAGGCATGAACTGAGGCAAAGCTGGAAATAGAAAACCTGAAAAAAAGAACCAGAACTACAGATGCATGCAAAACCAACAGAATGCAAAAGAAATGGAAGAGAGACTCTCTGGAGTGGAAGATTCCGTAGTGGAAATAGGTATGTCAGTTAAAGAAAACATTAAAACTATAAATGTCATAACACAAAACATCCGGGAAATATGGGACATCGTGAAAAGACCAAACCTGAGAATAAGGAGAACCGAAGAACTGAAGGAGAAGAACACCAGCTCAAAGGCACAGAAAATATAGTCAACAAAATCATAGAAGAAAACTTTCCCAACCTAAAGAAAGAAATGCCTATAAAGATACAAGAAGTTTACAGAACACCAAATAGACTAAGCACTCTCCCAAAAAAAAAAGTCTGCTCGCCACATAATAATCAAGCTACTAAACCTACAGAACAAAGAAAAAAATACTAAGAGCTACAAAGGAAAAAGGCCAAATTACCTATAAAGGCAGACCCATCAGAATAACACCAGTCTATTAAGTGGAAACAAAGAAAGCATCCTGATCAGATGTTATCCAGACACTAAAAGAGCATGACTGCCAACCCAGACTACTATACCCAGCAAAACTACCAATTACCATAGATAGAGTAAACAAGATATTTTATGGCAAAACCAGATTCAAATAATACCTATCCAAAAATCTGGCCCTACAGAAAGCACTAGAAGACTAGAAGGAAAATTCCAACCAAAGGAAACCAGATACACCCATGAAACCACAAAAAAAAAAAAAAAAAGATAATCCGACATAAGAAAAACCCAAATAAGGGAAATATACACATGCTACCACCAAAAATAACAGGAAATAACAATCAATGGTCATTAATATCCTTTAATATCAATGAACTCAATTTACCTATTATAAAACACCCTAACACGATGGATGCAAAAGTAGAAGCCATCCTTCTGCTGCATACAAGAAACACACCTCAACTTCAAAGACAGACACAGGCTCAAAGTAAAGGGTTGGGAAAAGACTTCCCAATCAAATGGTCCTAAGAAACAAGCTGGTGTAGCCATCCTAATATCTAACAAAATAGACTTCAAACTAAAATCAATAAAAAGAGACCAGGACGGACATTACTTATTCATCTCAGGAAAAATCCACCAAGATGAATCCTGAATATTTATGTCCCAAACACAAGGGCACCTACATATATATAACCCTGCACACTAACAGACTTCAGTACCCCACTTTCACCCTTGATAGGTCAAGCAGACAGAAAATCAACAGAGAAATGAGAGATCTAACAGATGTTATGACTCAAATGGACTTAATACATATATACAGAATCTTCTACCCAGACACAAAGGAATATACATATTTTTTAGCATCCTATGGAACTTTCTCTAAAATTGACCACATACTTGTTCATAAAGCAGATATCAATAGATACAAAAAAAAAAAAAAAAAAAACAACTGGGAATAACTCCTTGTATCATATCAGACCACTATGGTCTAAAGCTAGAGTTTAAAAAAAAAAAAACAAAACAAAACAAAACAGAAAGCCTACAAATTCATGCAGATGGAACATCTCTCAATTGAACCACCTCTAGGTCAAATAAGAAATTAAGAAAGAAATCAAAGACTCCATAGAATTTAATGAAAATGAATCCACAACATACCCAAACCTATGGGATACAATGAAAGCAGTATTAAGAGAAAAACTCATAGCACTAGATGCCTATATGAAAAACCTAGAGAAATCTCACACAAGAGACCAAACAGCACAGCTGAAGGCTTTAGAACAATTAGAGGCAAACTCACCTAGAAGGAATAGACTTCAAGAAATAATCAAACTTAGGACTGAAATCAATACAATAAAAACAGAGAACAATACAAAGAATGAATCAAAGAGTTGGCTCTTTGAGAAAGTCAACAAGATAGATAAACCCTTATCCAGACTAACCAAGAAGCAGAGAGAGGATCCAAATTAACAGAATCAGAGATGAAAAGGGACATAACAACAGACACCCAGGATATCCAGAGAATTATCAGGTCATACTTTGAAAATCTATACTCCAATAAAATGGAAAACCTAAAAGAGATGGACAGCTTTCTGGACAGTTACCACTTACCAAAATTAAGATCAGATTAAAAACCTAAACAGACCTATAACCCCAAAGGAAATTGAAGCTGTTATTAAAAGTCTTCCGAGTAAAAAAGGCCCAGGACCAGACAATTTCAGTGCAGAATTCTACCAGACATTTAAAGAAGAACTAATACCAATACTCCTCAAACTGTTCCATACAGTGCAAACTGAAGGAAAATTGCCAAACTCTTTTTATGAGGCCACAATCACCCTGATACTCAAGCACTCAAAGATGCAATAAAGAAAGAGAATTACAGACCAATCCCCTCATGAACATTGTCGCAAAAATACTCAATAAGGCTCTGGAAAATCAAATCCAATAACATAATAAAGAAAAATCATCCACCATGATCAGATAGGCTTCATCCCAGAGATGCAGGGATGGTTCAATATACAAAAAAAACTGTGAATGTCACCCATCATATAAACAAACTGAAAGAAAAAAACCACGTGGTCATCTCATTAGGTGCTGAAAAAGCCTTTGACAACATCCAACACTCCTTCATGATAAAAGTCCTGGAGAGATCAGGAATACAGGGAAAATACCTAAATATAATAAAGGTGATACAATAGCAAGCTGACAGCCAACATCAAACTAAATGGAGAAACACTCAAAGCAATCCCACTAAAATCAGCAACAAGACAAGGCTGTTTGTCCTCTCTTCTTATCTATTCAATACAGTTCTCTAAGCTTTAGCTAAGGCAGTAAGAGAACAAAAGGAGGTTAAGGGGATACAAATTGGAAAGGAAGAAGTTAAACTATCTCTATTTGCTGATGATATGATCGTATACATAAGTGACCCCCAAAATTCTACTAGAGAACTCCTACAGCTGAAAAACACCTTCAGCAATGTAGTAAGGCACAAGATTAACTTAAAAAAAAAAATCAATAGCCGTCCTATACACTAAGGATAAAAGGGCTGAAAAAAAAATAAGAGAAACATCTCCCTTTGTAATAGCTGAATTTTAGATGAAAAGCAAAGAATACCAAAGCTTCAAACCACAACCCCTGAACAGCTTGGGATCAGAAGAAACTTAAGAGAGACATCCAGAGATTTCCCTAAGAAGAGAAAATAGAGATCACCTCAGCATATTGGGATCATAATAGGCTACCATCAAGAAGAATTGGGAACAAATCATGAAAGAACACGATGGTTGAGTGAGAGGAGCAACAAAGAGGGAGAAAAAAAGAGATTGATATCTTGATAAAGGAAGCCAATGTGGGGTTGCAAAGAGCCCAGGTGCTAGGGAAACCAAGAACTCACAGGCTATCCCTGGCTAGGTCTCAACCAATAGTGGAGAAGGTGCCTAAACAGGACTCCCCTTATAATCAAGTGTCATCACAAAACTTACATCCAACAATAAGTAGAGGTGGAGGCAGAGATCCATGGCTGAGAACTGGGCAGAGTTCTTGGTCCAGTTGAGAGCAGGGGAGGGGAGTCTGTATGAGCAAGGGGATTGGGATTATGAGGAAAATTCCCACAATGATGGCTGGCTGGAGCTCTGGAGAGCTCACTGAATCAAGAACAGCCACTGGAGATCCATTGGAAAAAAGATCTAGGCCCTCCAAGGGTAGGCAACTGTCGATTGGTATGGACAGTATGTGCATCTTCAAGGGGTGAGATCAGACTGTGTTCCTGTCCATGGGCTGGTACCTTGGAGCCCATTCTCTACAGAGGAACACCAAGCCCAGTCTTGACTTTGGGATGAGGAAATTGGACTTTCCTGGAGTGGATGTGCCATGCTGAGCTGACCCACCTTAGGACTTCTTGCCGTTTTCAGGGAAGGGGATGGTTGGATGGGGAGGAGGGAAGCTTAAGGCTGACTAGAGGTATAGGGAGGGGGAGCAGGGGGATACATGGATTTAAAAAAAAAAAAGACATTTTTTTATTAAAAAAAAAAGAGGGGAAAATGGGTTTATGAATCTGTAATCTATAATTCTTCATGAATATTGTGCAGCAGAACAGACTAAACAAAGTATGAGAAATTTCCTGAATGTAGGTTGTCATTTATAACCCATCTATTGTCTTCTTGAACTCTGTGATAACACAAATTTGGGCCAAACAGCTGTAAAACAAAGGAAACCTTCCCATAGCTGTCTTAGGTGCCTCTGAGGTGCATGCATCTCCATTGTTCTCAGGGCACATGGCATCTCTGTTGTTCTCAGGGCGCCTGGCATCTCCATGTTCTCTAGGGTGCATGGCATCTCTATTGTTCTCCAGGATACATAGCATCTCCATTGTTATCCAGGGTGGATATCATCTCTGTTATGAAGAATCATCATGGCTTCACAGTACATGGGAGCTGTTGTTGCTTCAGAATGCTCTAGTCAGTCCACTCATGTTTTCATAAAAATTCAGTTTCTATGAAAGTAACTACTAGTTTTATATGTGTGTCACATATAAAATGTAATTATTCCAATTTGATCTAATATCAAATAATTTTTTTCTTTAATGTCAAAATTGTGACCCCTTAGCCAACTGTAGAGGAAGACAATTTATGCATTTGTATGGAGCACCTTCACACCTTCTGGTCGAGGTGGGCACAAGGTTTGAATTTTGGCTTTTCCTGTTTCTGAAGGCATATATTTGAATTAATTTGTTTAGGTAAGATTGGATGATGCAACCAGAGTTGATAATGTTTGGTTATATCTTTAGGGAATTTAATGTTCTCTGTTTATTCTCTAGAATAAGCAACTGTCTAAAATAGTTATTTTGGAAAATGTTAACCTGGAAAAAAAAAATATATATATATATATATTACTCTGCTGTCTAGAACCTTTTAATTTTACAAAAAAAAAACAGGATTTGGGGCTCAATGTGCTTTTAAAAACTGTATTTCCTAATATATTCTTGGTTTTAAAAAACTCAGTTTATTTTATAGTTAACATTGACATGTTCCTTAAATTTTTTTTATAATTTTAGTGTGATCTATACCCAAAAGAATTTTTGGAAATGGTTCAAAAAATATTCAGACATAGAGAATGTTTACACTTTTATTTTGCCTTAACTTCTTTTTCATGTTCTGCCCCTCTGCTTCTGCATCCATGCATATATACACTTGCATCTTTTCCTTGAAGTGGTTGAAGGAGTTTTGAGCATCTGTTCCTTACATTCTTTTGTACGACCACACTGCAGTGCTCAAAACCAGGACGTTTAGTATTAGTACAGTACCATGTGGTGATATATTGCATAATTAATAAAAATAGCCTGAAATATCAAAGGACAGAATCACCCACAGAACCAAGCCATGAAGGTCAGGGAGTGCTGACCCTCAGTGGGTGATGGCACCCATCTTTAATCCTGGCCCTCGGAATGTTGAATGAGGAAGTAAGATAGATGGGCAGGGAAAGAAATATAAAGTGGAGAAGGCAGACTGTTCTGCCCCTTTGCCTGCATGCCTAGTCAGCCTGAAGACTTGTGGAGACAGGACCTGCTCGGCCTGAAGAGTTGGCTGTGGTTTGTTCCTTGTCTCTGTGATATTTCAGTTTTTCCCATATTTGCCTCCCAGTCTTATTATATACTAAATAAAATGTGTGCAATAATACTGTTGTTTCCATAGCTTATATTCGCATGACATCAATTAACCCAGTAATGTCTCATTTATTTTTATCTGATTTGTGCCCAGTTCCAGAGCATATATTTAGTTTCAATGTTTCTTTCTTTTCTTTTACTATGGAAAACAGCTTCCTTTGTTATTTATAGTCTGGGAAGACATTTTTGAAGAATACAGGAGTTACTTAAGAGGTATCCCCATCACTTTGGGTTTATCTTGTGCTTCTATCCATTTGGATTTTCTGATTCAATCTGGATTATGAAGCTAGGACAGAAATGCCACAGCAGCACTCTGTTGCTACCAAAGCCTGTAATGTAGTTTATATAGGAAGGTTATTCCCTTGCTGCTCAAGTTGCTTGGGCAGCTCTTCTGTGACATTGCTCTATTTTCTTTTGTAACTGGAGGATGACTACTATATTTTACTCTTATTGACCTTTAATTTAATATCCTTCGATGATAATTAACTGATAATTCATGTTTTCAAATGGTGATTTGCCAGCATCAATAATCCCTTCATTCTTTGGTAAGCTAAGGAAAAGCTTTCCCCTCTTCACTTACTGATGCATTGATACTTACTCTCCAGTGCTTTACATATCATCACCAATTTTGAGTTGGGTAGGTCAGTATGTGTCCTTTCAAGCTGAGATTTTACATGATTTTGAAATTCTCCATCATATTTTGAGGGTGTTGTTAATTTCTTGTGTCACAAAATATTTTCTGATTTGATCCTGGGTACTGTCTTTTATTTTAGTCTGAAGACAGTGTGCAGTCACAGTGCTTGGGATGCTTCAGCTTTTAGGCCATCTCAGCAGACGCAAGTCGGTGTGTGTGTGTGTGTGTGTGTGTGTGTGTGTGTGTGTGTGTGTGTGTGTGTGTGTGTGTGTGTGTGTGTGTGTGTGTGTGTGTGTGTGTGTGTACACATGCACATGTGTGTATCCAGGTCAGATACTTTTACCTGAGCAGCAGATATATTCTAGTCCTCCTAGTTTTCACTCCTTCCCTGGTTTTGCATTTCCTGCCTCCAACAATTAAAGATGAGAATTCCATTACACTTGATATATTTAGTCATTTGAAGCTTGCTATCATATATTTTCAAAATTTAAAACCCATAATACTTTTAAAACAAAGCTACTCGAATCATCATACTAAAAGGAAAACAGACCAGTGTGGGGATTTAATAAAGTGTCAGAAGTTTTGGAGATATCAGAGGGAATCTACCCACAGTCTATGTGGGGAGTCAGTAAAAGCTCCAGAAGTCCCAGAGCTCTAACCACAGTCAGTCTAGGAAAATCAGAGAGTGGGGATTCAAACCTTTAATCCCAGCACAGGGAGTATCCTGGGAGTGGTGACCTACACCCTTAATCTCAACTGAGTCAAGGTCACTTCAGACTATAGAAGGAATTCCAGGCTCCCAAGCAGGCAGTGGTGGAGCCATGCCTTAATTTTTGAGAGGGTACTTAAGACAGGATTGAAACACAGAGGGAAGCATTTCCAAGGGAAGAGAGGCTGAGGAAGCTGGAAGACAGCTGGGTAAGATCTGACTGTGGTGTTTATTCTCTCTAGTATCTCCAACTTCTTCAGAGATCTGTCCTTGAGTCTCATTCTTTCGTGCAACAGACCAGTATCTCTTAAAGTGTAGGTACAGTTTTTTTTTTAAAACAAAATGTTACCTAACCAAATTCAAAACAGATTTATAAAAAAGAGTTGTACACCATAACAGAATGAAGTTTGCTTCAGAGAGGGATGGATTGCTTAGCATTCAAAAAATAGCTAGTAAGGGGTAGCAAGATGGATCAACAGGTAAAAGCTCTTGCCGCCAAGCCAGAGAGTCCAAGTTTAACCCCTGAAGCCCACGCAGTAGAAAAGGAAACAGTCTTCCAAGCTGTCCTCTTACCTCCCTCAACCATGCCAGCTGTGCCATGCACTTGCCCATACATGCATAGATACAAAATACACATCCTTATGAGTCGATATAATGTGCTATCATAGAGCACAAAGCAATAACCACATGCATTTATGGTATATATTCTTCCTTTATTCATAGGGTTATATTCATTATTTATCATTATTTTTCTAGTGCATACACTAAAAGGGCATTTGGCAAATCTAACACTCCTACATGATGAAACACTTATGACTAGGAGGAGAAACTTACTTAATCTTTTAAAAGATAATCCACAAAAACAATCATGGTTACCATGATGTGGCATAAAATTGACTGTGTATATGTACCACTTAATTCATCTATTGATGGACATCTAGTCTGGTTCCATTTTGTATAGGTTTTGAATAGAGCAGTTAAACATACATCTGTAAATATCTCTAAGATGTATTGTTTTTAGAGTCCCAAGAGTGGGATAGCAAGATCAAATGATATTTCTGTTCTCAGTATTGTAGGGATCCTCCATTTTGTTCTTCATGTGGAAACCCAGTTTTCCTAGTACCATTTGTACTAGGAAGAAGACACTGTCTTCTCCACATGTATAATTTTGAAAATGTTATCAAAATTAGGTGACTGTAACTCTGAAGACTTTCTGTTGGAGTGTTATTCTATTCTTCTAAAGACATCATTCTACATTTCTTGTTTGTGACAGCAGCACACTAGTGTTTATTTTGAGATTTCTCTGGGAATTTCTCTTCATTTCTTCTCTACTTTCAGTGAATATTATTAAGACAATTGCTAATATAATTCTTTAAAAAGTTCAATTGCATTCTTCACAGCCTTAGGAAAACATCTTGCCATTCAAGTGGAAGCACAAAAGACCCATCTGATCCTAAGCAGAAAGGGCAGTGCTACAAGTATCACAGTACCAGCTGGAAATTAGTGTGCCCTCTCCTGTTTTCATGGCTGCCAACTGTCATTACTCAGTATCTGTGTAGAGTATTGCTCTCTACACCTTTCCTGCAATGCTGGCTGGACAGTCATGAGCTGCCTTAGTTTGTGCTTGTCTTCCAATAGCCTTATTAATCCAGCAACTTTTAAAAGATAGCACTGCTGGAAATTGCTTTTTTTTTTTTAATCAATTCTGGTTATTTTAATAAAAGGGGAACCAAATATTTTATATTACTTAGCTCAAATATGCCAAAATTTTTTAAAGTGGGCAAGTGAGATTCTTAGAACAGTGATTAGCCTTTCTAGGCATCCCTATTAACCATTATTTATTACAAAGAGATCTTCTAAGATGTTCTACTTTTTGCAGTGTTGCTAGTAAAGTAAACTCAGAGCTATTATGCATCCAAAGGCAAATTTCCAAAAACTTGAGCCTTATTTTAAAATACATATACATTGTAATCAAAGTTTATTATGAGAACGTGAAATTGGAGTCCAAGTTATATATTTCCTATCAACAAAAAAGACTCAAAGACTCATTTAATCCAGAGACTTTGTTGAAGAAGGTGGAAGCCCAGACTGAACTAGGCTTCTGTTGCTGCATATAAACTACCTCAGTGTTTAGCGCGACATAAAAGAACTGACTTCATTTTCTGTGGTTCAGAATCCTGGCATAGCACAGGTGGCCTCTCCAGTGTGCTGTGGTCTCCTCACAAGCCTAGACTGCTCCAAGTCCATTTATATGTCTGTTGTGAGGATCCTGTTCCTCAAGAGATGCTGGAGTAAGTCTCAGATCCTCTGTAGATATTTACTGGGAACTTTAGCCATGTCAGTGTGCCATGGAATTGCAAGCCAAGGAGAGATGTCTATTTTAAAACTAAAACTGAGAGATGGCAGAACATCTTTACTGTATTGTTTTCTAGTTAAGTTAGTCACTAGGTTTGGTCCACAACAAAAGGGAGGAGTCTTCACATAGGTGTGAGTGCAATAGAAAAGATCTTTGAGAGCCATCTTGATGCTCAATGTCATAGTCTGTTAATAGCAAAGCAATTTCTACTCTGCTGTTCTGATTTCCTTTAATAACGGAGCTGATGAAATGGTAACACTTGTTCTTGAATAATCTTACAGCCGATGAAGTTACTTAGACTATTGCATTTGTAGAAAGATGTAGAGAAGGCAAGCTGACATAGTGTCTTGACTTACTTTTCATTTGTTGTGATAAACACCATGGCTAGGGTAACATATTAGAAGGGTTTATTTGGGCTTATAGTTCCAGGAGGTTAGAATCCAAAGTGGCATGACAGACAGCAGGCAGACATAGTTACTGAAGCTGGATGCTGAGAGCTCACATCCTGAACTGCAAGCATAAAGTGTCTGAGAGAATGGCCTCTGTAAGCTGATATATTTGACTGGTTAGTTCCCATTTAGGAAGAATTAGGAGGCAGTTGTTGGAGGACATGTGGCCTTGTTGAAATAGATGTGTCACTGGGAGGTGGGTTTGGGGATTTCAAAAGACTGCCACGCTTAGTCTCTCCCTTTTACACCCTCCCTCCACTCCTCCTCCACCTTATGCTTGTGAATCAGATGTAAGCTCACAACTACATCTCCACTGCCTGCCTGCTTGCCATCACACTCTCCAACATGATGTCATGGACTCACCCTCTGGAACTGTAAGCCAGCCCCCAATTAAATGGTGTCTTCTATAAGCTGTCTTGGTCATGGTGTCTCTTCACAGCAGAGCAGTAAGTAAGACACAAACAAAGTACATTCTATCTATTAAACTGTAAACTGTCTCTTGTATTTTGTGTGGTATGGAACAGATGTTGATTAACGCTGCTTCCTGCAAAAATATAAAATATCCTCAAGTGTCATGGGGAATCACAGTCTAAATTCTTTAAATTTATCTCTCTTTTCGATAAAGGAAATCAAAAGCCTTAATGTGCAGAGAACAGGCTAGGAAAATAAACACGCCATGAGGTACAGGGAGCAATCTAGATGTCAGAGCATATTATTAGACTACAGCCCGTGAAATCAATTATAGTCAGTAATTAAAAGGTAAAAACTAAGACATATGGAGAAATAATAGTAATAATTGCCTAACATATCAGAACTTTTAAGCTATAACAGCCTAGGTGCCCATGACTTGTTTTTAGTTCAAAACCATTTTGGTTTCTCTGCCCTGAAAATGAGCCTAGGCTGTGTGACCTATATGATCCCTTATAGATCTTCTGTAGAATGATGTACATGAAGGAACAGCTTTTAGACTTGTGAAAAGTTAGGGCTAAAAGAAAGCTAAGACATTACCTCCTTAAATTGTGCTAGCTGTATTGAAAACTTGCAGACATGAGACAATCATATTGGAGCTTAGTGAGCTTGCTTTTAGTGAACATAAAAAGTAACACTTGAGTTATAGTGATAGAATTAAATCTGCACTGTTAATATTTATATTAACAAAATTAGGATTTGTGAAAATAAGCTTATGCCAATATTTGAAAAACGTAAGAGTATAACTGATATACACTATATTTTGCCATATTCTGGCCTTTGTAACTATTACTTAATTTCTAACCCCCCTTTGATTGGCCATTTCCAGTTGGTTTGAATTGAAATACCCCTAACCTAGACAATTTATAAAGGCACTTACCTGCAGATTTTTGAATCTTTAACAGGAAGTCTCTGTGTGAACTGCCTGTCTCTGGTCACAGTGTTTTAATCAGACTAATGAAAAAAAGTCGTTAATTTTGTTTGATGTGATACCATGCATTATGATGTTAGAAAAGGACCTTATATATTATGGACACATGTCAATATTTACAGCTGAAGTATTGTAATTATTTGTAATTTATTCTAACATTATTTTGTATGAGTTGAAATTAGCTGTATTGCAAATAACTTTGACTTTGATTCTAATGTAAAGTTTGTATTTCATGTTTACATTTTCTAACAGCCTACCATTGTTAACCCATGCATAATTGAGGAAGGAGTTGACCTTCATAGTGGCTGGCTTGTGCCTCAGCAGTATTCACACCACAGTTTGCTAGTCTACTCCAGCCAAAGTCCAGGCTCTTCTTCCACAAGCCAACAAGGGGTTACTAGGTCTCTGGATATTTCTTTATCTGCATAAATCATGTGAACACAGCATGAAGCCCACCCTGACAGAGCTATGCTATTCTCCTTTGAAGTTGGATTAAGAACTCACTAAGCAGGGTGCGCCCATTAATTATAAGGTTTTAAAACTTGACTCCTGGAAATACATAGCTCAGATATTTTTAGTTTTAATAGGATTAGGTCTATTACAAAAGAATTTGAGAGTATATATTATATTCCTGTAAAAGTATGTTTGTGAGTTAATTTGGTATGAAATGAAGTGAGCTGCTTTTCCCTCTGTGTCAGAAAAATTAAAAAGGTTGTTTGCTTTTGCTGTGAAGATCTTGAGAAATATGAACAAAAGCAGTGCATCTCATAAAGTATTTAAACGGCTGTTGATTTATATGTACAATAATATTTTCTTAACCACCTCCTTGAAATACTGCATTGTAAACAAGTCTTCACTGTATAACATTGTAGAAAAGGCAAACTATAGCAACAAGAGAAGATCAGTTGCTTCCTGATTAGTGAGGAAGGAAGAGACTAAAAGCTTAGGACATTAAGACTGAAAAGCCCCTTTCATGACACTGTAATAGTGGGTGTATATCACACGCTTGACCGGTCTCACAGGTCTATACCACAAAGAGTGAACTTCATTTAAACAGGATTGGGTGCTGATCATAGGAGAGACTGGCACTAGAAGTTGGTTAATTAAATGCAAAGTGTTAGATGTTTTTCTCCATCCTCTGAAGTTAAAATTGATATAAACCATCAAGTCTGTAAATACACACACACACACACACACACAGAGGCTGGCGGAGGAAGGGGAGAGGCTAATATTTTTAGCATACTTTATCCTGAGTTACACAGATATTTAACAACTCTATAAAACATCAGCATTTAAAAACATACACTTGCCAGCAAAGCATACTCACATTAAAATTTATGGAAGTCTTTTGCATTTCCAAAATTAGAGTTGGTTTTTAAAAATTATTTCTACTGTGTTTGCGTTTTCTTTGCCATATTTCTGCTTTTATGCTGTTTTCTTCCTTCGTATATATTATTGGTTTTTCATTTGATTGAATGTTTAAATCATTTACTCTTCTATCTTTATTGCTTTCCATTGAGTGCATTTATGGTATAGGCTCCAGACTTTTCCAACACATGCTTTGTCTAGATCTCATAACTTTAATATATTGCTTTTATTATCGCTCATTTCTTAAGAGTATGTCATTTGGTTTTGATTATTTTGTTCATCCAAGAGTTATTTATGGACTGCTTTTAATTCCCAGGGCTGAAACTTTTTTTTTCTTTTTCCTAATGGTGGTTTAACTTAAAAACAAAACAAAACAAACAAACAAACAAAAAACTGTATGTGTGTGTCCAGTGCAGATATGTTTAAAGGCCAGAGGTTGGCATTGAATGTCCTCTTCAATCATGTTTCCACTTTACATTTTGAAATAGGATCTTTTACTGAATCCTCCTGTCTCTCCCAACCAGCACTAAGGTTACAGGCATGAACCTCCATGTCTGGCTTTTATGTGGGTGCTGGGGATTTGATCTCATGTCCTTATGCTTGAGCAGCAAACCATCTCCCCAGCCTTATAACAATTTTGGTGAATGTAATCAAAATTTGGTGAATGTAATCAAAAATACACGATCAATTTCATTAATGTTGTGGACATTTTTCTATCTTTATTAATTCTTTCAGAGTTTCATACAATATATTTTGATCCTATCCACGCATCCTACATCCTCCTGTACCCACCTAACCTCTCTACCCATCCAACTTTTGAGTCTTTTCCCCAATTGTTCCAGTTTATATAACCCATTTACTCTTGGGAGTGGGGCTCAACTGGTATTTAGCAGTGTACTTCTGTCTATGCGCAACACAATGTTTATATATATATACACACATACATGGGTAAAATGTTTTATTCTTTGAGGCTTCTAGAAGCATTAGTTCTGTAATCCTGGCAGCAGCAGGATAAAGCTGAATGGGAAATTTTCTCCACTAACCTGAGGAGATTGTTCCCTTGTTATCTCTAGCTAGTTACTTATATGTACACATCTGTGTATGCATGTGTGCGCGCGTGCACACACATACACATACACGTATGTGCTCGAATAAAAGCTCATTTGTTTTTTTACTAATTCAGACACAGTCTGTTTATATTGTTGATGGAATTATAAATTTTTTTGATAGCTTCCTAATTTGGTAACAGCTGTCAGTCTGTTTTGCTCGTATTGTTTTATATTTTGATCCTCTACTTTTCTGTACACCAACTGTACCATCTCTCTAGAACCTAACCTTCATTAATGTCTTATGAAATCATTTTCCCGTGACTTTTTCATCAGAAATTAACATTACAACTCATTTCTGTTTGCTCCCTTTTCCCTCCTAAAATGTTGTTCTGCTTTTTGGGTTTTTTTTTTTTTTTTAAACTGATGTCTTCTTATTATGTAATCCCCTCTTACAAAAGACTTTTTAGAACAAATAAATATAAAATAGCATGTGTCATATTTAGCAGTGACCAAAGACACACTTTCTTGGTATTCTTTACAGGAACAAACTGGTAGAAATCTTCAGAAGCACACTTATTCCACCCATCTTTTTAAAACAACAACAACAAAAGGGGTCAGTTTTTAACAGTCTATTACCAAAGTAGTAATCTAACACTACTCAGAGACAGACATTTAAATGAATGTGTTTTTAAAATGCCATGTATGCAAAGCCACAACCATGATGTTGCCCAGAAACTCCAACTAACAAATAGTCTTACAAGATGAAGTTGCTAAATGACACATCTCCAAAAGTGCAAATAAATACCAAAAAGCCCAAATCTAAGATTCAGTACAGTTCCTCAACATGCACCATCAGAAATCCTATGAAAGTCACAAAAGGCATCTGGGCTCAATGATCGATTTTGAATTCAGCCTCTTACCAGCATCTTCACCGATCCATGTGGATCATATCTGTCTCTTGAGACACATGCAGCACTGCTACTGAGGTGACCTCTTGTGATAATTTACTAATTCAAATGGAACTCCAGAGAAAATAACTATGGAGTATGAATTTGAAGATAAGATAGTATAAATATCAGTTGATTCAAACCTACCAGTAGCAATCTTTTATTTTCCTTTTAAATACAGAAAGTCTGTATAATCAAGAAAATTAAATCTCATAATAAAAACACTCCTACAAACAGCCACTGTGTTCAGTCAGGTTCCACATAGAGTATATGTTGATTCACATTCTACTCTGCCAGGGTACTTTCTTGTGGGTCTAGGAGATTAGGATTTTTTTTTCTATAAATAATAACTTCTCAGAAACAAACTCCTTTCCTGATTGGTATATACTGTGTAATTTCATGAAGAGGGAAGGTAAGACGTGTTAAATTACCAATTTGCTCTGTCAGGATATGTATTCTCATAACATGTACTTCTTATTAGCCTCATGATAAGCACATTAATTCTGATAAGCACATCCCATCGGTTTGCAAGAAAAACTGCAACATCAGAGAAGAGCTGGGATGTGTTAGGAAACTCCGTGACCATGCGGTTCATCTTCAAACAGGAGAACTTCTCTCTGGCTTTTAGTTTCTCTTGTATGATTCGTTGTAGGTACAACCTTTAATTTTAGAGATTTCCCAAGTGCCATCCCTTTATAATCTGGTCATATGGTTTAATGACTTCTTTGGAATATTCACTCTTTCACTTACTTTCTTGCCACTCTTGGAACTGCTTTATAAGCATCCCTCGGCAGATTTTTACACACCTTAGTGCATCTGTATCATTGAAGTCAGTTCAGTGGCTCAAAGCTAGAGCCATGATAAATCATTAAGATGTTTCCAAACATCTATTCAGGAAAAGGTAGCATATGTAGTTCATCAACTGACTCCTTCACTTGCTAGACTTCGTAGTGTGGTTCTTGGCTACCATCAGCAGCTTCTAGAGCCCAAAGGACAAGTACTGATGCCTGTTCTGGAAGCTAAGAATCACCATGGCCAAAGCTGAGCCTCCAGGCCACAAGGTCACAACAATCGTGGTTGGGGCTGCTTGGTGTGCCTCTTACTTTTACCATCTTTTTTTTCTTTCTTTTGAGACAGTCTCATGATGTTGCCCAGGCTGGCCTCAGACTCGCTATTTAGCCAAAGCTCATTAAGATTTTTGTTCCTTCTGCTTCTGTGTCCTGATTACATCATAACGGATATGTATTCATGCTTCTATGTCCAGCTCACTCACTTGCTGTCGGTAGTGGTAACGAGTGTCTGTATCTTTGAGGAGCCAAGGAGAACATTCACCATGCCTGTCTCATGCTGACTGGTTTGTCCATTTTGTTGTTTCTTTTCCTGTATTTTGCTAGATTGATTCTTACTCCCCTACTTCTGCTTTTGAGTTGTGTTGTTAAGATCACAAACTCATGGTCCTTTAGCCAAAACCACAGGTTTGTGTGGTCACCCACAAATGCTGATAAATATCTTTTGAAATTAACTTGGCAACTTTTAAAAAATGTCTGTGAGTTTTTATGGTACTGGCTAAGGGAAGATGGGATCAGATATATATGTAGGGTGGATTTGGGATAATTTTTGTGTAGTTTATAATTGATTCTAGGCATGAAGAATTGGCTTCCAAGAAGTTTCTACACACTGTGAAGGCCTCATTTCCTATGGAAAGAATTCTCCATTTCTTCAGCCTCAGAAAAACTGATATGGATTTACAGTAGGATTGAGGAGGGTCTTGGGAGAGGCTTGTGTGCCCTGGTGGGTGAGTGGAGTAAGAAGCCTAGTTCACCATGGACCTCAGTGCGGCACAGCCTTTATCACCTATGTTCCAGCTAAATGGTCTCGGTCTCCTGGGTCCTTTCCCACTACTTCAACCTTTTCTTGACTTGACTTTTCAGCCCTCCAGTGTTTCCTCTTGGGGAAGTAAGGTTCAGGGAGTTTTGTACAGGTGCAGAGGGTAATGTGGTAAACAGCAATTGCCCCAACCTCATTCCATCTTAATCTAAAACCTGAAGTCTCCTGCCCCACATTAGTCCATCAGATCTGATGACAGACCTACCCCATCACCATTCTAAGAACTTTAGCATAAATCTCTCCCTCCAGCATCTGCCCTTGCTTCTCAGCTTCAGAGCTGATCACTGTGTCAGCTTCTGCACTGTCTGCTAAAACAAGCTTCCCAGGGTCCCTCCCCCCCCCCACCTTCTCCGCCCCATGCACTCTCAGTCCTTCCCTGCCAGTATATCTGCAGCTGTCCACTGCTCTGCAGCCCCTTTGGCTGCACTGTCTTCTATCTCTGGCATGTTCTCCTAGCTGTGACTCGCCACCGTCATGGTGGGGTGCTTCCCATTCATTTCCTTGCTCTTTAAGGCTAATATTTAAAAAAAAAAGAAAGAGGCCATTAATATGCAAAAGAGCAAGGAGTACATGGAAGGATTTGGAGGAAAGAGAAGGGGAAAATAATGTTATTTTTAAAAAAAAATTCCTAAAGCTGCTTTCTAAGATCTGTTTTAGCTTTTCTCTCTTCAGAATTTCACACTCTGTACTTTTATGGCTTCAGGAGCTGTATGTGTGCTGATATCTCCAAATTCATTTCTTCTTGAGTGGTTTTCTCTTCTGAGTTGGAGGTCTCGTTGTAGTGGAGATTCAGTGCATCTAGAGCTGAGTTGCCCTTTCCTCTCCACTGTCCTTAGATGTGTCCCGTCTCTCTCTTCTTTGGTAACTGGTAATCAGTGTTAGCCTAGCCTTGCTTTCCAGAGTAGAAGCAAGGGAATCACAGTGACCTTTTGTTTACTTGTGTTTTGTTTTCAGTTTGTTTCAATTTTCATGTTGTTGGTTCTGTTGTTGTTTTTGCTGCTTTTTTCTTTATGGGGGAAGAGCATGAAGTTGGGTGGTTAGAGGAGGGTCTGAGGGGTCGGGGAGAGGAAAGAATAATATGATCAAATATATTATGTTTTTAAAAAATGTGAGTCAATACCAGTTCTTTGTCATTCATTATATGTCCTGAATATATGTTTTTAGTTCTTCCTCACTCAGTATTCAGTCTGGCCATTAGCAGTCCACATTTAATAACTCTCCTGGCTGTTCTTGGGTTCCACCCTCCTCTCATTCCTACTATCCTGGACTCCAGAGGACAGTAGTCTCTCTCTGGGATGGATTTGTCTGCCTCTCTCTTATTACTGCTATCTACACATTGCGATCCTGGGATAGGGCTCCGTCCTCTCATTGTGACTCACAGGCATTGGGGTCTTACTAATGGTAGAAACTGCAAACAAGATAAATTAACCAGTGAAATGAGTCATAGCTGTAAAATCTCTTGTGCCTCAACCAAAACTTAAATATCATTGTGTAATTTTATTTGATAATCATTAATTTTTCCTCTTATTGAAAATAGCAGTTTTTTCACATAATATGTTGTAGTGAGACTATGTCCCTCCTACTAGTCTAATAAGTTTAGTCACCCTCTCCACTATTGCTTAGAGTCTTAGCTGTGGTCATCTTTGTGGGTTCTTGGACATTTCCCTAGCACCAGGTGTCTCTCTAACCCCACAGTGGCTCCGTGTATCATGGTATCTCTTTCATTGTTCTCCCTCTCTGTCCCTCCCCACCTTTCTTTACCTCATCCCCGCTGTGGTCCCAATTTACTCAGGAGATCTTCCCATCTTCCCTTCCCCCAGGTGTATGTGTGGGGGGGGAGACCCATGGATGTCCCTTTTAGGTTCTTCCCTATTACCTAGCTTCTCAGGGGCTGTGGATTGCATCCTAGTAATCCTTTACACCTAAAATCTGATAGAAAAGAAAGTGGGAAATACCCTCCAACACATTAGCACAGGTGATCACTTCCTAAATAGAACAATAGTAACACAGACACTAAGACAACAATTAATAAGTGGGACCTCCTGAAACTGAGAAGCTTCTGTAAGGCAAGGGACACAGTACAACAAATCAAGAGCCTACAGAATGGGAAAAGATCTTCACCAACCCTACATCTGACAGAGGACTGATCTCTAAAATATATAGGGAACTCAGGAACTAGAGATTTAAAAAAAAACAAATAATCCAATTAAAAAGTAGGGTACAGAGCTAAATAGAGAATTCTCAAAAGAAGAATCTCAAATGGCCAAAGGACGTTGAAGGAATTGCTCAACATCCTTAGCCATCAGGGAAATGCAAATCAAGATGACTCTAAAATCCTACACCTGTCAGAATGGCTAAGATCAAAAACATTGATAACTTATATTGGAGAGGATGTGAATTCCAGGACAGCCAGGCTACACAGAAAAGAAACCCTGTCTCAAAAATAGCAAAGTAAATAATAGTAATAGTAATGATGGTAATAATAATAATAAATTTTAAAAGAAAGATTAGGTCAAATCTCTAAAAGAACTATTGTAAGATTTAGGAACTTCTATGTGTTTTCTATTGCATTTACATTTTTATTGCATTATAATCCACAATTATTTAATGATGGTTTATATCCACTGCTATAAAGGAAATATTAATGTTTATTACTTATATATTATACGTGAATTAAAAGACTTAGTTTCCAATTGGTTAAAACTCTAAGACAAGGGGCTGGAGAGATGGCTCAGAGGTTAAGAGCACTGCCTGCTCTTCCAGAGGTCCTGAGTTCAACTTCCAGCACCCACATGGTGGTTCACAGCCATCTATAATGAGATATGGTGTCCTCTTCTGGCATGCAGGTAGAACACTGTATACATAATAAATAAATTTAAAAACAAAACAAAAAACTCCAACGCATATAGATCATTCTAAAGGTTTACAAATTTTTTCACTTCTAAAAATATTTTTTTCCACACAGTGGAATAATTCTATTCATGATTTTGGGAGGATACAGAATGTTGCCTTGTGAGTGACAGGTATCTTTTGAAACAGGTTGTTTGGGAACAGAATACAATCTAATGCCTCATATCAGGGTCACTATATGCATTTTTTAACTTTTCCTAGAACTAATCTTAAAAACTAATACTCCAGACAAACAATGCCCCCTTTTCAGTGCTGATTGAAAGTGGGTCAGGAGGGGATTAAAGACTGGCACTGGTCTGAAGTGAAGCAGTGTACGTTTTACTTTGACACGCCTTGTTATTTGAGAACTCTTAAGTTGCTGGCTAATTCTGACCCTTTCCTTTTGCTTCCTCTTCCTCACCTTTGTGTGTGAGCCTCTATTGTCCATAACATCTGTGTGTGTAATGTTTTCTCAGAAACCTCCCACTGCACTTGCTAGTTCTGACTGTCTGTCAGCACTGAATCCATTTGCTCCGTTAATACCTCAATTTTTGCCTTCCTTCCTTTTTTTTTTTTTTTTAATTCACTCAGTTCTCCTTTCTCAGTGTCTGGTGCTGCCATTACTGTGCCTTCAGGAGCCTTCTTTTCAGCCCTTAGTCTAGCTGAAGTGTTTGAGTCAATAAATATATTGGAAATCTACTAATTACAAACTAGGACACATTTAGTGTAGAGATGAATAAGATGTAATTGCAGTTTTACTGAGAACCTTTTAAAATAAGAACAACTCAGAAAACTATAGTACCATCCAGTTAACCCATTCATAGCTTTTGAGCCTCTTCTACCTAGTAAGGGTTCAGTGCATATATTTAATGGTTTTATGTACCATAAACCTACCACCATTAAATGAAAACACTCCTCTTTAATTCTAAAGTTCATGCTTCTTTTCTTCATATTTTTCTTTTAATCTCTTGTCAATAATTAGATACTCATTTTTAAACATCTCAAAAGTAGTACACTTAATACTCAGGTAGCCTTCATATGGATTCACTAGGTCTTAAAATTTTTCTATGCTCTTTAGCTAAGACACTTTTTTCCTAAACCATTCGAGAGACATTTTGCTCAGATGCTAAATATGGCATTTCGCTCAAACACCCAGTGGCTAATTTTGCCACAGTGAAAGCAAATTCCATATAGAGTTTCTTGATGCCCATTATCTTTGTTTAAAGTAGATTGGTGCTTCCAGGAATGGACATGTCTCACTATCATGAAAAGCCTTGGTTATTAAACATCATAAATGCCATATTCTGTAAGTCTCTCAAGTGTTTGAAGAGCATCTATTTATCACTGACCTTATAACAAGGTCACAGATTTGATTGTTAGATAACTACCTACTAACTTGTATTTCTTAATTTATCCTAAATAGTTTGTAATAATAACTTTCAAGAATTAGAAATTTATATTACGTTGTTAAATGAGCTTCATAGTTACAAAAACCTTTAAAAAGAGTAGAAACATATCCTCAGTATTTTTTTTAAAAGCCTTAAATTGGTATCAGTATACAAAATACCCTAAACAATAGTAGAGACATCTATACAGTATAACCTTAAAATTTGTGTCAATATACAAAAATACCTTAGACAAGAGTAGAAGGATAGAGTATGATCTAATGAAAAGAACTTTAAATTTGTATCAGTATTCAAAAACCCATACCAATGTAAAATATTTGAGATTAATAGTTGCTTTTGAGTTTAAAATAGATTCAATAATCTACCCTTTTATCTATTATTTATTATACCATATCCCCCCTTTTCCCTTCATAAAGAGATCTCTGAATCTAATCTCCTTTGTTTATCTTTCTTCCTTACCAACAACGTGTAACAAACCCCCCCCCAAAATGATGACAAATACCCATAATCCATTGAATGACTGAAAACTGCCCACCCCACCCCATAAGAATGTGGGTATGGTGTTCTCTAGACTGCTCCTGTTGTCTGAGGGTGACAGCCTCTCTAGGGGACCCTGAGAAAATTGAAATAATGGTCAAGTCCTGGGAGAGCTAGCTGTATCATTGTTGTTTAGTCCCTGTGTGGTAGGAAAACAGAGAGTTTATCTGAACCTTGGCTGGAGTAGTCTGTGAGGCTAAACCATTTCAACTAGTAGTTTTGAAGTTGTTCTGGATGTAGAGTTTTGAAGAAACTGCAACCAGAGGCACTTTGAGAGACTAGATCATCTGGGCTACCTGTCTTTATTGGTGTCTGTTCTCCCTCTCTATTTAAAAAAAAAACCAAAAAACCAAAAAAAAAAAAAAAAAACATGACTTTTAAAGATACTATGCATATCTGCATTAACATAGTATGGAATGTGCATTGTGTGTTTGTCACATTCTGTCAGCATTGTAAGTCCATATGGACTGTATAACCAGACTGTAATATAAATCTCTATGTACGTCATATGAAAGGATGGCATGTAATAAGTCATGAGAATTTTGGAGCCAACAAAATTTATCATATCTCTTTCAGTATCACAGCTGCTTCCGTGTAGAGAGACTAGCAAATATGTCACCTGTCCTCTGGTCTTTCCTCACATCTGTGGCCAAGCTCCTCAGGTCATCCCCAGTCAGATCTGATCTTTATTAATTATGAAGAAATCCATACTTTTTTGTTTCCTGTGAAAACAAAGACATAACCTGGTTCCCAATGAAACATATTTCCTAACTTCTATTCTGAATTTAAGACATTTTTTTAAATATGTAGGTTTGTTTGATTTAGAATTAGTTTCCATAATTCAATGTCTCTCAGCGGTTATTGTTTTTGTTCATGAGCATTTTAAAAATTCAAAGTCAACAAAGCAACATAGAGGATACAGGCACCCTGTGCATTTCCCATTTTTGTGTGGTTTATTCTTTTTATATTACTTTAGTCTTTCTTCGGTGACTTGACTTTATTATTTATTTATTTATTTGTTGTCTATACCATGTCTTTTTCCTCTTTAGCATCTAAGCACATGTTAAAACATACTGTAACCTGTTCAGAGTTTTTCTCATTCTGGACCTGGCTTTTCCTTTTTTCTCACTTTCTTAGGCCTTATGTGGAATTACATGTGGCACACTGGGCACCAAATGTAGCAAGCCTTCTTGTTGAACTATCTTTGGATCCCCAGCCCAGACCCAGAGACTTATTATTAATTATGAAATCTTGGCTTAGGCTTTTCCCCAAATAGCTCTTATAACTTACGTAACCTTATCTTTTTTAAATCTGTGTTCTTCCATGTGACTCTTCTTAGTAGGGTATGTCTGACTTGCTTCAAGTTTGCTGGCAAAATCGCTTGCCTAGATTCCTCCTCCCCGTTTCTCTTTTTTCTGCCTCTTCCTGCCTCGCTATTGGCCATTTAGCTCTTTATTAAACCAGTGAGAAGGCACCTTAGCAAAGACACACCTCCCCATTGTAAACAAATATTCTGCAGTTTGACTTTCTGTATTTGTTCTTCACAGAAAAGCTTCTCTGATCATGGCTGAATGAGACCCTGATCTATAGGTATAGCAGTCATTTGTTACATTTCTTTAGTATAACAGCAGTATCTAGCTTGTTCTGCAGTCACCAGATAGAGAGATGTAATAAGAATATGGTTAGAAAACGTGATTTATGGAGCTGGAAAGATGGCTCAGTGGTTAAAAGCATTTCCTGATCTTCCCATTTGACCAGCATTCATTCCAAATGCCTATATTATATACAAAACTACCTGTAATTACAGCTCCCCGGGATCTTATGCCACCTTCTGGACTCCAGGGAGACACACCACACACACATATATATATACATATAGACATATACATACATATATATGTGTATATATACATATATACACACACCCCGGCACACATGCATACACATAAATAAAAATAAATCTTTTTTGAAAGTCTAATCAGTAAAAATATAGAAGTAGTATTTATTTACTCCATGGCTCAAAGAAGATCCCACCCTTTACATACAGTAACACCAAGATAATATTTGACTAACCTTTCTGCCTTTTAACTAAATTGATGCCATTTATACACATTTCAACTTCTACCACATGACATTTCCTAGGGGGGAAAAATATTTTAATGTGTCTTTCCTGATAATTTTGAGATTAAATGATGAAAATACCAAAGAACTAGAGCTAATTAAGCTTATCTGGTGTTATAAATACAAATTAAACCTAGTAACAATACTTAGGGGAGGCAGTATAGAATATACAAATGTAAAAAAAATTTTAAAGAGAATAAGCCTACTTATAATAAACATTAATAGTGGTGTGTATATTTGAGCCTTCAAATATTTTACTGATAAGGATTCATGAGTCCGTATATGGAATATAAGCATGTAGGTCCTGGATTGTCAGGATCATAATCCTGGATAAATAAGAATGATGCTATTTCTCATTATACTCATTCCTCGCACAGTAAAATAACAGAGCCAGTTTTGTGAGCTGTTGTGAAAGGACAATGAGGTAGACAGTACAACATGCTCAACACAGCATAATCATTTTTATTACCTATACCAACAAATAAGAATATCCTCTTGGGCTGTATGGTGTGTACATTAGTGGTATGTGTAATGTAGATCATTAGGATGACCTCTTCCATATCCCCAGATGTCTTACATAGAGCAGTCGCTCTCAAACTTCCTAATACTGCAACCCCTTAATACAGTTCCTCATGTTGTGATGGCCCCCAGCCATAAAATTATTCTTGTTGCTACTTCATAAGTGTAGTTTTGCTATCTTTTGAATCATAATGTAAATATTTTTGGAGACAGAAGTTTGCCAAAGGGGTCTGGACCTGCAGATTGAGAAGCACCAATCTAAAGACTTGTGTCTCCACTACTCCGTGTATTTAGTTCATCCTTCTTATTTCCTGTTTCTGGATTTTTTTTTTAATAGTATTCAGAACTCAGTTTGGTCTTGAACTTTATCTTTGGGAACTTCCCCAGCTACCTAATCTAAAATACTCAGTCAGAAAGTTTAATTGCTTTTAAAAAAAAAAAATCACTACACTCTGAGAAAGTTAGCACTCCTCATTTGGAGCACCCAGAATACCATTTAATCCAATTATGTCTGATTGTAAAGTAGAAGCTAAGAAAGAATTAATTTATTGGCTTCAAAAAGTTTATTAATGTACCTTCCTGTTGTTAACCTGAGTTTCTAAATGAAAAGTGAGCAACTGTCTTCCAAAGTTAACTTTTTAGTTCTAAAAACTTTGATCTTGTAAACAACTTGGAAAATATTATGGTCTTTAAAGAAAAGGAAAAGAAAAATGCCACAGGTAAATGATATTTATTTCATGTAATATAAGTACATTTGAATGAAATGAAAATGTATATGCTCAGTTAACTCTGGATATAGTATCCTGCGATCAAAATGTTTTATTCATCTCAGAGAAATAAGTTTTAGATTATCCATTAGTCACTTTAAGCTCTTTTATAAGCAAAGTGAAGCTCTGACTTGGCATGTGGGGGACTGTACTTTGAGTATTTCTCCATCCCGCCCAGTATGCCCAAGCATCCCTGCCATAAGAGGGGCATCTGGAAAGGTGAGGGTCTGTGCTAGTTTTAGTCTGCATCTGCAGTGCGGTACAATTAAAGATCTTGATCTATTTTCATTTCTTCTGAAATAATCTGATTTGGCCACAGATTGATCGCACAACCTCCTGTGTCATTTTCTAAAAAATCCAGAAGGTTACTAAAATCTTAAGGTGGATAAATGGCTCTTTCTGGAAAAGGTGACACTACAGGGTCATTTTTATTAAATGGAATGATTTATGAGATCTCTAATGCCTTATTCCAAAACTGACTTTCACCACATAAACTGAGCCTTTATACTGCTAAGCCTGCTAGATGAATTTTTATTTAGAGATAAGAGTGAAATAAAATACATTTTATGACCAATTCCAAAGAATTAAATTTCTCCTTATCATGTGATTTCTAGAGAAATTACCTACTTTCTCAGAGAAAAATACCTCATTTTCTTGACCACATAAGAAAAGGTAATAATGGCACTGAGACCTAACAATCTGTCATCCATTAAGAAGTAATAGGTCATGCTGAGAAGATGGAAACTGATGTTAGAAATCTTCATTGAGTCCTTCTTCCATCCTTGTGACTTTCAGCAAGTGTTAATTGTCCTTCAGAATGTGGATTGTCCTCATTTGTAAAATATAGGAAGTTTCTTCTACACCAACAACCCGAGAGTTTTGGGGTGATGATATATGCACAAGTGCTGCCTAGATTGTAGAGTCTTGGCAGCAGAAAGTGTTATCAATCATTTTCAAAGTTTAGATGTGTTCATGTTTGTTTTTGTTACATCTACTTTAAACATATGTTATACCACATGGCTAAAAAATACATTTCATAAGCTCTCCTGGGATATCCTATAGTATGTCAATAAGGTATATGTTATTAAGGTAGAAACTATGCATTATATATGCTTGTATCCCCAGCATTTTCTGGAACAGTTTTGTGCAGGGTACACTGGTTGCCTGACCTGTTGAATGGTCTTTATGAAGGTGTTAATCATTTAGAAAGTATAGAGTGGCTTCTTTTGACATTATGCGTTTCCATAAAATTCTCCTGTCTTTTGTGGTAATAATTGTCAAATGTTAACAGTGTATGCAGTAAAATTACACTAGTGAAGATACCATGACACTATTGTAGTTAATGATTTCATAGACTTGACCATAGGCTGTGTGAATGAGCATAGGTATGAGACAATTATAAGTACCCACTAGCGCAAGGATAAGCTCACTGTGATCCATGTCGTTGGGAGGATTAGTGATGCCTGAAAATAACTCTTTACCCCAAAGGAGCACTTAAAGTCTTAGGACTTCTGACATGATATCTCTAAAATGAAAATGGCTTCATATTGCTGTGTTCTTATTCTCACAAGAATTTTCAGAAGCTTTTTCCTGCACAAGACACTCCCATAATCATTTATTTTACTGTTTCAACAAATACAGTCCAAGCATTGATATCTAACTTGTTTCATGCATCAAATTTATCAAACTGAATTGAAATGTAGTTTAAAGCACAATTGAATAGTCCTTTGTTTTTAATTATTATCAAATATAAAAGCTGAAGTGAAATATGATGAGACTAGAACATGAGATGCATTAGAAGTAGCGGAGGTGAATGTGGCTGGTTATTGAGGACCTTGTCATTAAAGGCTTTGTTTCCTTACAGAAAGGTAAGGCGTTTTTTTTTGTTTTGTTTGTTTGTTTGTTTGTTTGTTGTTATTTGGCTTATTTGTTTCCTTTTTACTTAAGGCAGAGAGGAACCTTGAAAGTATTTACACAAATAAGTGAGCTATCTGGATAGCTTTGAAGAGGCTCTGTCCGGATAGAGCTCAGTCTCTGATTCTCTGCACAGCTAGAATGTAACCTCAGGGAGCAACAGAGAAAGATGGAAAGTCCCCTAGGGAGTCCAGGAGATCCATGGTCTCCAACACTCCATGGTTCAAAATGACTCATTGGGTTCAACAGATCAAATCTGTTTTCTTAATTATATCACTTAATGGCAATGAGTGTAGTTGAATGCTCTAGAATGTTTTATGAATAGTCTCATATATTATTTATAATAAAAATGATTCAGGTTATCAAAAGACATATTTAGTGTGTAACTGCAAAAATACTAGTGTTTTGTTTAGGATGCCAAGGTCAAAATCACCAACAGTACTCTTCCCCACCTGCCCCTGCTTACGATTTTAGATCTGCCTGGTCCGCTCCCCTTCCTGCCCACAGTGAGCCCTGGTTTTCCACTGAACAAGCTGGATTGTTCTTAGCAGGCCTCCCCAATTCATCCAGTTACAAATTTATGTTTTAGGTCTCCCCAAAGGCTTCTCTTAGTGCATCAAGCATTGTTTTGTCTTCAGCACACACGTTTTCCCATAGACGCCCTAGTAGCACCTTAAGGGCTTCAGCATGTGAGCAGATATTGGGCATGCCATAGGTTATTGCTCCATGCAAGGTTATCATAGCTACCCTTGAAAGAAACTTGGGCTTCATTCTTTATTGTCCTACCTGCGTAATATTGACTTTTTTAACACTACCTATAAGCAAAGGTGCTCTGTCCTTTAGAGGTGTTGTTTTTTTGTTCTTTTCTCTTTTGGGGGGCCTGCCACCCAGCTCCCAAATAAATCACACATGGAGGCTTATTTAGCTTATTCTTAATTATAAATGCATGGCCTTAACTTGGCTTATTTCTTGCCAGCTTTCCTTAACTTAACTTAATCTTTGCCTCTGGGCTTTTCCTTTTCTATTCCTGTGTACCTTTCTTTGTTTCTTACTCTGAGGCTTTCTGTGTAGCTGAGTGGCTGACCCCAGGGTCCTCCTCCTTCTCTTGGTCCTTCTTTTTTCTCACTTCCTGTCATCTGAGTTGCTGACTCAGCCTCCTGGCTGCAAGTGAATTTTATTTAATCAAACAAAAGTAACACATCTTTGCATCATTAAAGAAATGTTCCACGCCATAAACAAGTAACACGCCTTAAAATAATATTCTACAACACTTCAGTTGGCTTCACTGGCTTCTAGAAGAGTGGTAAGCACCTGTGTGTTCTCTCCTGGGAAAATTTGCTTTTGCTTTCCTCATTTTATAGTTTCTCAAGTTTTAAAAGTCACTAAACAATTTATTTTCAGTCTTTTTCTTCAGCTCAGTTACATTTTTTAAATTCATACAATGCAATCATGTGGTAGCTTAGGGAAATGTTTTGAGAATAAAACAGCCAAAGAATCTCTCCTGAAGTTTAGTATGTGTTTAACCAACTGTTTTCTTAACTTTCTTATATAAGCAAATTGTACCATGAAGGGTGCGTGACTGTTCCATATGAAGAAACAGAACTGCCCAGATCCCAGAGGGCGTCTGTCCCAGGAAAGCCTTTGCTTTGTTTCCTGCTTTACTTTGTTAGTGTCGTCTCCTTGACCTCGTCTTCTTCACTCTGCAGCGAGCAGATGCATAGTCAAGTGCGCTCTAATGTGAGTTAGACAAAGGTCCCACTGCAGAAGAGTCATGACATCACATGTATTCAGATGCTCTCTGCTTGCATTTCTTTTTCCACGCCACTTAAAGGGCCATCATTGCAACATTTGTGCATTGTTTTAGATACAAGGTCACTGAATAAAAATGCTAAGTATGGTTTGATTTTTAAATTAATACATATTCCAAAACACTGCTTTTTACCTTTTGTTGACTATAACTGAGATCCCATTTATGTTTCCAGGAACTTCATAATATTTATAAATTTAGAATGGGAAGAGAGAATGTTCTAATGAAGGCAGTTTTTTAAGTACCTAGGCCATCTGGCTGCTATATTTTTAGCTCAGCCTTTGTGAATACTGTGTGAACCTAATAGTCCCTACATTTAAACACAAATCTGAAAAGCTCTTTGTCTTCACCCTTCATTTTTTCATATCTGTGTTTACTTGCAAAGACAGTCGTAGGAAGGCAAGTCTTCATTAGCGCTTGCTTTGAAACACATAAGGGAGTTAGCCCGTTCTGAGTTTTGGATAGAAGCACCTTATTGGATTTCAGCTAGACATTCCATTTAATAAGTTTTTTTCATTTTTACAAAAAAAAAAGAATTTCTTTTTACTTTGTCTTATGAAACTTCACAGATGGGGAAAAGATGTAAATATGTTTTCTCACTCTTTGCCTTACTGTGGCCACTTAGCAGCAGCTTGTGGAACTCTAGTCCTCAGACAGACCCTCCAAGTACATTCACTTGTGTATTGTCTTTCTGACTTTGCTGCTCTTCTCTTTATTTGTATTTCTAAATTAAGCCTTCATTGACATAAAAAAATATATAGAAGTCAAATTGGGATAGTTATATGGAGAGATAGACAGAAGTGTGATGCGTCATATACAGTGAGTTATTAATGGTAGAAGCTAGTGTCAAGTCTGCCAGGGTTTTGATACTTTTCATAGCAGGTATTAGTGGGAGGTCATAGGTCACTGGGGTTATTGCTCCAGGAAGGATATGTTAGTTTCCTGGTAAGTTCTAAAGAAGAAAAGCTATTAATAAAAAAGAAAGAAAGAAAGTCTGAGCTTGTGCCAGCAAGATGGTTTAGCCAAGAAAGTTCCCTACTGCCAAGCCTGATGCCCTCCCTAAGTTCTATCCCTAGACTCACATGATAAATAAAGTGGGAGAACTGACTTTCAAGCAAGTTTTTTTTTTGGCCTGCACACACTTTCCATAGCATGTGCATACAGACACACACACACAAGCCCATCAGTTATCATAGCATGTGCATACAGACACACACACACAAGCCCATCAATTATCATAGCATGTGCATACAGACACACACACACAAGCCCATCAATTATCATAGCATGTGCATACAGACACACACACACAAGCCCATCAATTATCATAGCATGTGCATACAGACACACACACACAAGCCCATCAATTATCATAGCATGTGCATACAGACACACACACACAAGCCCATCAATTATCATAGCATGTGCATACAGACATACACACACAAGCCCATCAATTATCATAGCATGTGCATACAGACACACACACACAAGCCCATCAGTTATCATAGCATGTGCATACAGACACACACACACAAGCCCATCAGTTATCATAGCATGTGCATACAGACACACACACACAAGCCCATCAGTTATCATAGCATGTGCATACAGACACACACACACAAGCCCATCAGTTATCATAGCATGTGCATACAGACACACACACACAAGCCCATCAATTATCATAGCATGTGCATACAGACACACACACACAAGCCCATCAATTATCATAGCATGTGCATACAGACATACACACACAAGCCCATCAATTATCATAGCATGTGCATACAGACACACACACACAAGCCCATCAGTTATCATAGCATGTGCATACAGACACACACACACAAGCCCATCAATTACCATAGCATGTGCATACAGACACACACACACAAGCCCATCAATTACCATAGCATGTGCATACAGACACACACACACAAGCCCATCAATTACCATAGCATGTGCATATAGACATACAAACCCATTAATTACTAAATCAGTTTTGTTGCTTTAGAAGCTACCTCAACCCGAATGTCTGGAGGAATACAGTCCCTCAAACAGTTAGGATTGTCATGATGAAGTTGAGAAGGAGCCTCCCCCTTTCTTCATACATGACCGGCCTTAGATGTTGTGTTGCAATAATGAGAACTGATGCACCAGTTGCTTCAGCTGTGCTGTGTGTTTGAGAATTGTCATGATAAAAGCCCAGGTGGTTTCCTGAAGAGTAAAAGTTTATACTTACATTATTAGAATAAGAAGCCACATTAAGCTTTCTTGACAAATTAGATTACTAGATTGATTTTCAAACTCTTAATTTTTGAAACTTAGGTTAGACATTGTAAGTAAGTGAGAATGTGTGAAAACTAAGCCATGTAAAAACAATTGTATTATTGAATATTAATTTGAACAGTAGAACACAGGTTATTGACACTATGGTGTATACATAATCAGTAAGCTATGTACTATTAAAGTATATGCTTAGTGACAAATGCACAGACATAAAATGGTGTTTGTAATTTAGTATTTTGTATATATCTAGAAACTTAAGGATCTGAAGTATTGTATATGCATGTCAATGTTACTTTTGAAATTGGATATTATGATTTTCATTTTTTCTAATAAAATTTTCATAGCTTTTAAATTTAATTTAGTAGCTCAAGAAAGAAGGAAATGGGAAAAGGAAGAAAAGAGAAAAATATATTTTTTCTCTTAAATTGGAGCAGGAATGTGTTTTATACATAAAACAAACAACGATGTCATTCATCTTTCTAAGGATGTTTTGGGAATACCACAAGTGGGCTTTTGAAAGGGAAGTTACAGTGATCTCATGCTGCTGGCCCCAGAGCATTTCATACTTGGAAATGCCCATCTTTAGCCCCTAATTGCATTAATTTCAATGTCTGACTCATGAAGAAAGGAATCTTTGATGTGGGAAAAAAATCTCTTTCTCTCTGAACACAGTAGCCACTGATAAGTTCTGACTGTGTGACACCTGTGTTCCTTGGTTTCTCAGGGTCCCATCAAAAGAAATGAGAGTTCAAGGATATATAAAAATAACTAAAATTTGAAGGGGAATTAAAGACTGTTCAAGTTGGTAATCTTTTACAGTATATCTCTGGGAGCAATGGAGGACATGAGTATTTTAATAATACTAGATTTTTTAAATTTATTTTTTAATTTTTTAGTGATAATACTAGAATTTTTCATGTATTCAAATTGCTTTAACTCTTTATGGTTCTGAATTTAACTTTTCAGATATCACTTGTACTCTTTAGAAGAAATTGTCTTCATTGAAAGAAAAGTTACATAGTATGTTAGTTACTTTTCTGTTGCAATGATAAAATTCCAGGACTATGAACAAAGTTACAGAAGAAACAGTTTAATTTTGCTTTTGGCTCCAGAAGGCAAGTTCATCATGATTGAGAATGCATGCAGCAGGAACGGGAAACAGATTGGTCACATTTTCATCAGCATACAGGAAGTAGAGATAATGAGAAGTGGGGTGAAGCTGTAAACCCCAAAAAGTCTTTCCTACCTCGCAGTGATATACTTCAGCAAGCCCCCAACCCCAAATGTTCTGTAACTTCTCCAAACAGCTCCACCAACTGGGACAAACATTCAAGTACATATTAATAATATGAAATAATATAGTCAAAATTAGAGCTAGTCTCTGGGTTCTACTTTTTCTTTTAGGTCAGAGCAATTACTTGAAATTTGTAGTTCATCCTTTGATGTGTATATGTGTGGACATATCACATATGACACTCTCCTCTGTCCTGACAGCCTGTCCATTCTGTCTGAGTGGTCCCTTATAATGCTAAACGTTTTCTTCATCTCTTATCTTCCCCAGGCAAAATGTCCACTGACCGAGCTTTGAGAAAACAGCAACAGTTAAACAACCTTGTTTACGTGGTGCTAAATCGAGCCAAACCTGGTGACATTATTGTGGATTTCTGCAGTGGCGGGGTAACTTATGTCTCCTCTTGTCCTTTAACCTTTCCAAGATCATGAGACCTTGCAACATTACATTCAAGGTCATGGTTTTTATTTGGCAAAATCATTGTCTAACAATGAACATGGGAATCCATGGGAACCAAAGTTAAGTTTTTTTGTCTTGTTTTTCAGGGCCATGTTGGAATTATTCTTGCACATATGCTTCCCTCTTGCCAGGTAAGGGTGAAGAAGAGACAAAGTGAAACAGTTTAGCTAAGCAGGGGCAATGTCTGATGTAATATTAACCCTTTGTGTTGCTAATTATTTACTCATCAAGTAAATAATTTTAACCTTGGGTTAAACCTTGCTGGTGGGTTAAACCTTGCTGACAAGCCTCTGTCTCCAAAAGTATCTACATTATGATTCATAGCAGTAGCAAAATTACAGTTATGAAGTAGCAGTGAAAACAATAGTATGGTTGGAATTCACCACAGCATGAGGAACTGTCTTAAAAGGCACAGCATTAGGGAGGTTGAGAACTGCTGCCTTAGAGAATAAAGCAAAGCAAAATGAATAAAAGTTGAAGGAGAAGAGACAGCCCTGCTGGAGTGTAGAGGAAAACAGTAGGATTGGCTGAGAGAACTCACAAAGCAGAGTCCTGAGAAGCAGAATGGGAGCGGGGGCGGGACATCTTCTCCTTTCTAATAATTCTCCTGGAAATTTAGACACACTGACCTGGAAAGGGGCTTCTGCTACATAAAGTGTGCATAAGGAAAAAAAAAAATGATAACAGCATCTTAAGTGTACCTGTGATTACTGTTGGAGGCTCCTTCTGCCTTCAGCCTGTCCCTACCAACCCAAGCTATTTACTGCAGCTTTTGGAATCGTCTCTATCATAAACCCACAATGTGGCCTCCTGCTATCTCTGTCCGTTATACCCTGCCCTTCTTTCTCCCTCTCATGGTCACCATGCACTGTGCCAAACCCCATCAGTTTTCTTGGCTCAAATACTGATAGACCACAGTCTTCCTCAGCCCAAGATTCCCTTAGGTAATTTCTGTTTATTTGGGGGCCTCTGTTAGTACATTATTTTACCATGCAAACCTGCCTTAGTCATCAAGTCGGAGCTCCCATTACACTTCAGTCTTTAACTGAACACATAACTTCCTTACTTTGGCTTAAATCATTATGTCCTTAATGTCAAGAATTCAAACATTGTTCATCTTTGTACCAGGTGAACTGTCATATAGGATATAAGATTAGTAAATATGAAATATAATAATAATGTTTGGTACTAATGTCTGAATTGTGTTACTGAGTATACTGGATTTTTTTTCCTGCATAAAATCTAGGTTATATTAATAGAAAACAAGGAATTATCATTAATCCGTGCTAAGAAGAGAAGTGACGAACTAGGTTTAAGCAATATTTGGTTCATTCAAGCAAATATGGAGTATTTTACAGGAATGTTTAACATTGGGGTAAGTAGTTCATACTTTCAGTTTTTCTTATTAGCTAAATAGTAATTTTATTCTTTAACTAAAGAAAGTAAGTTTGTATTCTTTCCTAAACAAGGGCATGTATAGCTTTTTATACTCTTACCTATTGAATATAACATAACAGTACTCCATTCACAACCCTATCTCATTATGTGAGCTAACATCTGTTCATCTTTTAGACAAAACTTTTATCTGCTGCTACCTGGGAAGGTGACCAGTGCTGAGAACAGTGTTAGGCACAGAGAAATGCTAGTTGTGTTACTAACGGGATGATTAGCTTACTTTACCTTAGTCTGCATTTTTTTAAAACAGCAGATGAACACTAAACAAAGTATAAAAATGTAAGAAAAAATAATTTGTTAATAACCCATAAATACCAAAATTGTCTTTAGATGGTGTCTCTTTAATAGAAATTTGATATCTACATGTTATTTTGAGTTTCTAAGCATTATAGTTACAGTTTTTAATCCTTAGGCCAAGTTGTTTTTTGTCCGATGTTAAGAATCATTAAGAGGCCAACTCATAGCTACCTTATTCTTCAGATTCTGGACTCATGTGAAATTTATGCTTCATTAAGGTCTAATATCTTGTTCATTTAAAATGTTTTATTTAATATGAATATATCCTCAATATAAATACCTTATAATATGAAAGGACCATCTATTGTATACTTACTCTTGTATACTGAGAGATAAGATTATAAATACCTTTTGGTCTTTATGTATTTATGCACACATGTAAATGCTGATTTATGCACGTATAAGCCTTGGGGAGCCAGTACAACCTAGATCTTTATTTAAATAAACATTGTCATAAGTTTTTCCCTAGTTATTAAGCATATTCTTCTTTCATAATATAACTGTAACTATAATAGACCTTCACATTTTTTTAAAGCACTTTGGTATAATCCTGGTCACCACTCCATCCCCATTGGATGTTCATGCCTTACCGGACAGAGCTGTTTGCTACATCTGGAGCTCAGAGATTCTGTAGTGATCGTTATTTTTATGTCCTAAAATTCATGTCTTAAAGACTCACTACTGAAAATAGTAACAGTTTGCTTGCCTTTTTTCAACAGAAAGGCATATAGTTTATGTCCTTTGTAGATGTGAAGAGATGTGTGAACTAGGAGATTACTACTCTATACTCACTTCCCCAACACGACATTTTCACCTCATTTGTCCTAGTTCTGTGTGTCCTTTGTAGCTACAGGTGTGAAGTCATTCTGATAGTTTTATAACTTCCAAGTTCATAATTCGCAACATCAATTGAAATATGTGTGTCCTTTTGGAGTCAGCATTTTTTCTATGTCATAAATTTTTCCCTTCCATAATTACCTTGACTGCCCCTGTGTGCTGAAAATTTATACTGTTTTAATAAGCTATGTTGAATATGCTATTTTTATATTCACAAATATCTAGGGAACTATATAAAATAAATATGGGGAATACATGTTAAAAGTTATAAACATATATATTTCTTTTCATGTGACATGGATGCATGCTCCTTTACTTTTATGGATTAGCATCCTAATAAGCCAATAATAGAGACTGTCGTAAGTAGAAAAGTAATACACTAATCTCCTGAATATCATAGATTAGCTATACCAAATGCTGTAAGGAACTATGGTGAGGCTCATCAGGACTACCATTAGTCCAGGATCAAGTTTCAGACATAATGCTCACTGAATGTCTATTATCTTTGCACCTCCATAAAGTCAAAACCTAAATAAATAAATGGTACCATTGTTAGTCATGGATTATTTGTATTTTTTCTGCAAAGCAAATATTTCAGTATTATAAGAATACCATTCTATTAATACTTGTTTTGTTTTTAATGACTAAGATATGTGATAAGGAAAATATAATTTTTCCCAAATAAGAAACATCCAAAAAAGGGTTTTAAAAGTTCTCATGGTCCCTAATTTGGATAGGTTGATTACTATAAATTTAAAGGATGCTTTTAATAAGAGATTATTTTAAAATATATTAATATTTTTGAGTACTGTGTTTATATCATTTCCACACTATCCTCTACCCCTTCTACCTCCTTCCATGTCTCCCAAATCAGATCCCTTTCAAATGTATGACCATTTTCTTGTTAATTATTGTTATATATATACACATGTACGTATGCATTTATGAATATAGCCTGATGAGTCCATTTAGTGTTGCTTGTGTTAGTATGATCACTTGGGACTGAATAATCTGTCCAGGATCTGCTCTTTGGAGAAGATAGATTCTCCTTCCCTTAGCAGCCACTGATGACCTGTAGCTCTTCATCTAGTAGGGATTTGTGAGGTTTTCCCCATCTACATTTGCTCTCATTGTATAGATCTTATTTAGGAGACCACATTGTTAAGTTTTCATGGGTGCAACATGGGTGTTATAACTAGAGTACACTATCTCACAGCAGCTGGCCTACTCATGTGGCTCTTAAAATTTCCACCCCATCTTCTGCAGTGTTCCCTAAACCTCAGATTGTGTTGTAGATATATCAGTTGGGTTTGGACACTCAGTTGTTCTCAACTATTTGAGTAGTAGCAGGTTCCTATGATAATCTCCATTTTCTTCTTTAATTCTTTGTTTTGCAAAACCCTCCTTAAATGCCACCTCCTCCGGAAGACTTGAAGACTTCCCCACCTCTCCATCTTTTAATATTTCTGTCTATACTTATTTTTGTTTGTTTTTGATTCTTTCAGACAGGTCTCACTTTGTAGCCCAGATTGGCCTTGAACTCATTATATAGCCAAGGATAACTCTGAACTCCTGTTCTATCTATCCCTACCTCTCAAGTGCTGGAATTACATGTGTACACCATCACACTAGGCTCTGCACCATATTTAAGGGCACTAGCGTCCCACCTGTGGATGTCTGTGCCTTTGCTTGTGTAGGGTTCTACTTCTGTCTATACTTCTGTGTCTTGCCTGAAATCATGAGCCACACTAGTTATTACCATAATTTTAGGTTTGCTCAAACTTACATAATGAAGCTGACTGGTGTACATTCAGTCCTTTGGATTCCATTGGTACAATAGCAGGACATAGAATAGGAACCACAACTTTGATACTTTATTCTTCCCAATGCCCAGCATATTGATAAATAGGAAGACCTTAGAGAAATAGTAAGGGAGTAAGTTATTTCATTCCTGGAACTCTGAGCTTTAGGATTGAAATAAAAGGCAAACTTCCCAACAAAATCATTCCCATTCATGTTGCTGCAGAAGCTCTGTAAGTTAGGCGAGAGGACCGGGGCCGGTTCCACACCTGTGAACTGGCTGGAAAGACAAGGCTGTGCTCTGGCCTCCTGTCCTAACAGATGACCCAGGCCAGAGCCAAAAGATGATGTAAAAACTGACATGTATAGGCCTTCATCTCATTAATTTCAGGGTATGATTATTTTGATTTGCAATGTTTTATTTTTAAAAGGTTTTTTAATTTTTAAAAGTTAAAATGGCTAATTGAATTGGCTATCTGATGTGGAAATGCCTTTCCGTATGCTGTGAATCTCAATCGTTAAATAAAGGAGCTGTTTTGGCCCTTGATAGGCACCATAGAAAAAGTAGGCAGAGGAATCAGAATAGGTAGGAAAGGAAGGGCGGAGTCAGAGACAGATCGAGCAAGCCTCCATGAAGCAACATGTAAGGAGCACAGGTGAGCCACGGGCCACATGGCAGACAGATTAATAGAAATGGGTTGATTTAAGATGTAAGAGCTAGCTAGCAATGTGCTTGAGCCATAAGCCAGACAGCATAAAGTTAATATAAGTGTCTGAGTCATTTCTGGGGGCCTGAGCAGCAGCAGCAGCAGCGGGCAACTAATGGGTCTGGTGTGCAGGTCTGTGTGTCTGGGCCTCTGGCCGCCCAAGACCAAGAAACCCCAGCTGTCCTCTTCTATTTATGCTCTGATAAGTTACCACAAACCAGGCATCTTAACATCACAAACATTTCTTAACTAGCAGTTATGTAGACTAGCTGACTATTGTCTGGAGGCTCTAAGGTAGAGTGGTGAGGCTCACAGAGGTGCTTAGGAGGACTGGCTTTCATCAATTAGATGCCTCTCCCATGGCTTTGGACCAGTGTCCTCAACTTCTGGAGGCCACCCACATTCCCTGGTTTCCCTCTGGGGCCTGCAGTGGCAGTCCAAGCTTTGGTTCCTGACTCCTTTCCTATCTCCTTTTTAAGACCTCATGTAGTTATATCGAATCCGCCCAATTGTTGAGGATACTCTTGAACTGTAACCATAGTTACACCTGCAAATGTCTTTTCTGCCCTGGCTGAACTTTGTGTTCTAGGAATTAGATGCAGTATGCTTAGGGGACAGTCCCTGGCTCATTTGTTTCCCTGCAGTTTGTTTGCAGAGTCTTGATAATTGCCCTGTATAGTTTGGCACATGTGGATCTCACTGATTACATACTTCTGTCTCACTTATTACCCTGGCCCCGTATTATCTAAATTTTTAAAATTAAAATCTAGATTTCAGGGGTTGGAGAGATAGCTCAGCAGTTAAGAGCACTTACTGTACTTCCAGAGGACCCAGGTTCAAATCCGAGCACCCACAAGGTGACTCACAGCCATCTGAAACTCCAAGATCTGATACCCCCACAAAGACATACATGCAGGAAAAACACCAAAGCACATAAAAATAAATTTAAAAAGCAAAACAAAATTTAAAAACTATCTAGACTGCAGAAGCATAATTAGATTCTGCCTCAATTTTGGGTTAGACTGTGTCATAGCTGCTACTGATATGTCTGGTTCTTTCCATTGGCAACATTTGTAACCATTGGCCCGCCCTACTTCATATAAATAAAAACTACAGAATAACATTAGTTTAGTGTTCTCTTCATATTCATATGTCATTATCAACAAATGGTTACCCAGAAATATGATGTACATAGGGTTTTTTTTAATCTTTTCTAGTATTTTCCATTTATCAAAATGAACTGGCTATTTACCAAAAATAACCGATCAGTTTTTTTTTTTAATTTGGTATTATTGAAGTAGCATTCTTGGCTCATAAGTTTGATATTTGAGATATTTCATCCATTACTTTTTTTTCTTCAGTGAATGCTCAAATATCCCCATCTTTGCTCAGTTTAGGCTCGTGTTGTTTTCTACTGGGAGATGTTCTGCCTTATCTTGCTTATTTCTTGCTTCATCTGAGTTCAATTCAGATTCCTTTTAAGTATTCAGAATTTAGCTGAGAAGCCTAACTCTGAGGTCTGGTCCTTTTCTCCAGGTGGCGCTGCATGCTTGCGGAGTGGCGACCGACATGGTTATTGAGCACTGCATCCAAACACGGGCTTCCTTCGTCACGTGCCCTTGCTGTTATGGCTTCATTCAGAACACGTCCAAGTTTCATTTCCCAAAAAGGTGAAGCGTAGAGTTTTACCTAAGATGCTTATGTGGGAGTTAGTTACTACACAGGACTTGTTTAGTAAAGATGCACGGAGCGCCGGGCAGTGAGAGGGGCTGCACACCGTTAATCCCAGCACTTGGGAGGCAGAGCCAGCCGGATCTGTGTGAGTTCGAGGCCAGCTTGGTCCACAAATCAAGTTCCAGGATAGCCAAGGCTGCCCAGAGGAACCTTTCCTGTCTCAAAAAACCAAAATCAATAAATAATGTTGTAATGAGATTTGAATTTGAGAACCTTCACCTTTTCTACTGTGAGGCAGGAGTTTATGAAGAGTGCTAAGAGGAGTGGGTGTCCCTGCCTTTTCTTTCAGATGGAGTTAGGGGCAAGTCTGTTTGGGGACCAGGCCGGTAGAAATCTATCGGCCTCCACACCTCTGTGTTCTAGATGAAGTCAGAACCACCTTTGTAAGAGGCAGTGGAGTATGATGGCCAAGTGCTTAGAGTCTAGAAACACATGATCAGGTGCAGTACTTGCTGCTTATCAAGTTACTTGACTGTTGTCCTGTGTTTTCTCGTGTACAAAATAAGGTTGTAATAGGAACTACTGCAAGGGCTTGGTGAGCGTTTAATCCTGACACTTTAGAGGCTGGAGTAGGAGGACCCGCCTAGGCACAGAGCAAGGCTGTCTGTAGCTAAACAACGGAAAGCATGAGAGGACATCGGGTAGTCTTCTGTAAATGGGAATTGGTACTGGTAGTTCCATGGCATCCATAGCACCCAAGACGGCTGAGCGGGTGAGAGCTCTGCCAACCAAATCAGACACCTGAGCTTGATCCCCAACCCTCTGACCTCCACACACCTGGTATTCACACCCACCCACATAACACATAAGCACATGCACAAAAGTAAATAAACAGAAATGGAGGGTTTTATTTAAAAATAATAATAAGCAGTATTCACGCTGTTGATTAGATTTGGTAGCCATCCTTGTGATCTTTCTTACTCCAGATATAAAGAGGAAGCATTCTTAATTCTCAACACCTTTATTGGAGGGTAGCCCTATGTAGCATTGCACTCTCTGGTTCATCGCATTGAGAATCCAGATAATATCAGTGGTGGAACTTCTGTTCTATGTATTTAAAAAAAAAAAAAGTTTCTTAGGACACAAAATCAGTCATGTTACTTTTAGAAACCTTAGAAATTTTTCATTAGATTTATTTAGTCTTTGGTAACAGTATGAAACAAATCTTTTCTCTCTATTTTGCTCTTGCCACAATTCACAAATTGAGAGAAAAACTAAAGGCAGAACTGGACGATAATCAGGCAGACAGACAGACAGGCAGAGGATACTTATGTATATCATTTATTTACATATATATAATTTGAGGTCTATTGAACAGTTAAGATAAAATGTGTGATTTTTATAGTGCATAAAGAAATATATGTCTAAGAGATGTGCGAGAATATTAATTTGACCTGGTCAGATTTAAATCCTAGTTTTACTGATTTGAAAACCTCAGTTTTATGTCCCCCATTTTTTAAAAAGAAAGATTTATTTCTTTATTATATATACAGTGTTCTGCCTACAGGCCAGAAGAGGGCACCAGAGCTCATTACACTTGGTTGTGAGCTACCATGTGGTTCCTGGGAATTGAACTCAGGACCTCTGGAAGAGCAGCCAGTGCTCTTAACTGCTGAGCCATATCTCCAGCCCTGTGTTATCCTTTTTTATAGCCTTGTGGATTTATTGTCACTTTGCTCTGTGTCCTTGGAACTATTTAGAACATTTATTTCTTTATTATGAGAACTAGCTAATTCGCCAAAGGTAGAGATGTAGTCTATTGTTTGTAAATTATGTAAAAACATGAATTTTTTAGTTGATACAAATGAAGTGAATATCATATATACAGGCCTGTGAGTCAGTAATGTGAGGGATACAGCACTGTACTGGACTGTGTGAAATACACACACATACGTTACCTTTAGCAGTTAGGGCAGCTTTGATTCCAGCTTAATTTTTTTGTGATGTTTGGCATCTAAATAAACAACTTGTCTACAGTGTACATATATAAAGCAGCCAATAGAGAGTGCTATCTGCAGCTACATCCCTTATCAAGCTTTATTCTTTCCGACAGCTTTCCCTGTGCCCTAATACCCCAACCAGGCAGTTAGGGGCAGTTCTACATTCCAAAGCCCAGTAGAGTTGGTTAAATTAGTCACTCTTGTGTCTGTTTCTTCCCACAAGAGGAGCATTAAAGGCCCATATGTCACTGCACTCCCTCTGCCTCATATGTGACATGGCACTTTCCCACAACACCCCACATGGCATGCCTCTCCTTTCTAGGGACTTGTGAGAAGTAAAGTATCTTTTCAGTGGTGGTTGCCTCCTAATCCATTGGCCTTGCCACTTGTGAATCATAATAAAACCACACCGTACAGCACCAGAATGTGTATGTCGTGAGAACCGGAAGCAGTTGTCTTTTCTTTACAGTATTAGCAGTCTGTGAAGTAGACCCTTTAAACTGATGACGTCCTGATGATCTGCCATTATCTTCCCATAAACACATTTCAAGCTGACACAGTTCTTGATTTGGGATAACCTTTTATATTCTTCAGTTACAGTACATATTTTTATTTATAATTCAGGTTATTTTTTAAAGTGGTAACTAATTATTTTTTTGTTTCCTATTCTAGTGAAAAATTCAAGAAAACTTTATCATACAAGGTAACCTTATTAAAAACATCTAGATGTTCTCTGAATATACTTCGTTTGTGCATTTAGGATTTTGTTGTTTTATTTGAGACAGGCTCTCACCCCCTGTCCTGGAACTCATTATGTGCCCATCCTGACCTCAAATTCATGGCAGCCCTCTTTCCTGGGTCTCCTGAGTGCTGGGATAAATACATGAACCACTTAGTTCTTCCTAAACAACTGTTGTGCCTTCATATTTTTCCATCCCAAATTTTGTCTAAAAAATACACAGATATTTTGAATTACTTAAAATTATCTAGTATGACCTTTAAAATTTTCAAATCCAGATTGAATTGTGAATTAAATTTGGGATAGATCTGAGATTCCCCCACTACCACCACCCCATTTCTTCCATACAAGCTAACAAGTTAGCTGGCACGGCAAATGCTGACAGCCTTAGGAGACTCCAGTCAGGGACAAATGACAGCAGTAGCCAGAGTCCCCTCATCTTCCTGCTGACTCCCTGAGGCTCTCTTCCCAGGAAATGGACCTGCTCATGCTGGTAGAGGAAAACTAGTTCCAAGGCTATTCACCCTAATGACATGCTTGGAAAGATAATCTAAAATGGAGGGAAATTTTATTATAAAAAGGCAGGTATTTTTAGTTCTGCTGGCCACATCCAGATTTCCCATGTATTCTCCATTGCCATTTATATTATTTTTATTGTTTTGGAGTTATAAACCTTTGAAGATATAAAAGACTATTTGATGGGTGAGCTACTGAAACACAGTATTTTCTATTAAATTAAGCACTACTGAACTCCAGAATAGCTGAAATCATGTCTTTGTTTCCTCTGTTTGACAGCCCTGAAGCACTAAAATAGAATAAACCTACATTCTTTTCCTGCTCCTTTTAGGAACACATGATTCTGTGCAGATTTGCAGATCAGACAGCTGTCCAGCTTCCACCCCAGAGAAGACTCATAGGTATGTGTTCTCAACAAACAGCTGTTGAGGAAAGTAATGCCCAATATGCCTGGGAGTGAATGGGTAAGGTCTATTTGGAGAAAATGCTGGTCCATTCAGAAAACTTGTTCTTCCCAGAAACCACATGCATGGCACATTATTAGGGCTTTATATCTATAACAGCTTGTCCCATCTTGGTCAGCATCTGTGTCTTTAAATCCATTTCTGTGTCGTACACACAGTATATTTCGCATTAAATCTTTCTTAATGTTATGAACTTCAGGATCTACCCAAAGTCAAAAAGAAAATAATAAAACTGTAAATGTCAACCTCATATGCCAAGGTGGATTCACTAAAATTATGTAAAGGATGCTAATGTGTCTTTCTTAGACAAAAGTGTACTTATGTAAGTATTTAGAACTTGCAGTATTGAACATTACCCAGGTTAAAAGACCACAGAATCATTTCACCTCACTATGTTGGGAAGAATAGCAACTATTATCAAACACTTAAACCTTGAATGACAGGAGTAAGCCACAGTTTGCCTGAGTCTCGTCATCTGATAAATGCTAGAGCCACACTATGACTACTTGGATCTAGACACAGAGTTCTTGTTCACATCTACAATACAGCTTCTTAGCTTCCTTCATATCACTAGAATTTTGGGATCTAAAAGAAAGACCAAGATCAGTGGGAGGGGATTCGGTTGCATCTTAGGCTTTTTTTCTTAGAAACTCCACATTGGACACTGTCATACATACTCTAAAATTCCAACATAACCCACTTTTCCATGTATACTTGAGTAGATTGTCATTTCTTTGATCCCAGCAGAAGTAGTTTATACTCAGTGAGGTGTTATATGATAAACAGTTACATTTAAATTCTAAAGTCACCACAGTAAGGTGCTCACACTAGGAAAAGCACTAAGACCTACAGCTAGGGGCTTCCCTTCCTGTTCTCACTGTGCCAAGAACTGCCATCTCTTGCCTAACACCTCTCATTTTTTCCCCTCTTTTCCTGTTCTTCCTTCTGATTCCCCATTTCTGATTTTAAGTCAGTGTGATATGCACTTGTCATAATTACACCAGATGCTTGTTTTAGTCTCTCTAGCCTTGCTCTTTACAATTGATGGAAACTGACTTGGTCCACCATTCTAGAGATGAGGGAATTAGATCTCATGGGAGTCTTGAAGTCATAATGCAATGATCAACAGCGAGTAAGAGAGAAAGCTTCAGAACGAGCATCAGCAAACACTGGGAGGGAATGTTTTCATGAGATGGGAAACCCACACTCACAATGATGAGCCCAACCCTATAGTAATAGCCTACATACACCTCATACTAATGGCCTGATGGTGGCTCCATGGGGCTCACATCCTAGCACAGTTGCACTGGGGATTAAGTTTCCAACTTGTGCTTTTGGGGGGAACACATACAAACCATAGAGATCAATAATATCATGACTGGTGTAGTGGATAGATGGTCAGTGTGAGTTTTAACTATCAAGTGACTTGAAAAAAATTGCCAGGGTTTGGGCAGAAGAACATCTAATAAGATTGCTGAAGGGAAGGGATGGGTAGGGACTCAGACAAAGTAGAGTCTGCCACAGATCTTGCCACTTCCATGTTTAATGAACATTTTTAGAAAATTTACCAACCCCCAAAAGGTAGGTTGTCAGCAACTGAATTTCAGTTCTGTCGACACTTAACATGGGAAAATATGAGGCCCTTCTACAAGATTAAAAAGGAAAAATTAACTGTACTGGGATTGAAGCCAAGAGTCAATGAGCTGCCTTGTAAACCCAGGGTGGGTCCTGAAGGAATGCAGAGCATCCCGTTCTGATGGGGAATGTTTCATTTTAACTGAAAAGTAGATGGGGAAGCATTCACACACAACTTAAAGAAAGTATTTTAAGGGAAAAAGAAACCAGCCATCTAGCTGTTGGTGAAGAGGTGATTTTTTTTTTTCTAAATGGAATTCTAAATACCTCTTTTGTATCAGTTTCGGACATGTGTACCTTGTGAATCTGAGCCTCCTGTTTATTCTTGCTAATTCCGTCTTTCCCCGTTTGTGTTTTGTCTGTAAGAGCCCCATCCTTACACAGGAGGTTTTCTGTCCTCACTGTTACATCAACTTCATTTCAGCAGACGCCAGCTAAAACAGTCAGGTTGCTCTTTTGTTTCTCAAACATTGCAAAGGAAATAGAAAACCAGTGTCTTCATGAGGTGAAGTCTGAAAATAGGGATAATTATACTCCCAGCATTGCATTTCTGCCTAAAGTAACTAGGACATGGTTAAGAATTTTCTAACTTACTTTCCGTTTCTTATTTCTTCATAGTCCTAGAAGACTCCAGGTAGAAACACGGCCTGTTTCAGCTGGCCCTTTGTCAGTGTATTACTTTAGATATCTCAGAGGCAGGTTTTTTAGAATATTATTAATAATGTGACCTTGTAGGAATTATAATCCTATAAAATTCTACAAAAATCCTATAAAATGGATTTTGATCAAAGTAGAATGTGTAGTTGCAATTTGAGATATACTTTTAAAGTTAGCCTTCTGTAAATTACTAGCCAACATAAATCTGTGACATGTCTTCACACTGGTCAAAAGCTAAGCTTAAAGCAAACTGTACTTCAGGAAACGTAGCCTTTTCCATAGCACTCATGGATGTTGTAACTGGAGATTCCTGTGTATGCATTCAAAGGACAAGGCCAGTAAAGGTGTCTCAAAGTGCATTTATTTACTTTGTTTTAGGGAAGCAGTGCATGTGCCTGGTGGATATGGACCGTGCAACCGCAGCAGAAGAACATGGCTACTCTGTTCAAGTGATATCTATGGAGCCAGAGAGCTGCTCTCCCAAAAATAACATGATTGTGGGGGTCCCCAATTAGAACGAAGCACTCATTCATGATGTTTTGCCACTGGGGTCCTAATGAAAGCCCAGGGGCATGCAGCGAGTGTTTTGTGTATTACTGGAATCAGTGCTGAGCATCTGGAGCCTGTGCAAAGCTACAGGGAATCTCATTAGAGGGACACTTACTACATGCACAAAGGATGACTGGCTTCCTAGAGGGAGTCCTGTGCAGCCTCAGCTGCCAAAAGAATCATTCTCACTGGCCAAGTCTCCATCAGCAGAACCATTCCCTCACACATTTTCTTGACTGTGTCAGTGGGATGGATATTGAACCAAGTTATGTCCTTGAAGCCTTCATTTTATAATGTTCAGATATTCTCACATGCTGATCAAAACTAAACTCAAAGGTGGTTGTGGTTTTTATAGTTTTAATAAACAATGTACCTTTTCTATAGTTTTTTTTTTCACCTAGAATGGTAAATGTGGTGTGACTTAATCTGAGGTTGGTTGAATTTGTGTATCATGGAGTATACTTCTTTTAAATACATGTCCTATAGATTACCAAATGGCAGTATTGCTTGTTCAAACACTTCATTGAAGATTTATAGGCAATTGCACTAAACTACACGTTATAACCATAAGCTAAATAGTAATTATATTCATTATTTAATTCAAGCATATATTTAACAAATTTATGGTTTTCAAGACCCTGGCCTAGGTTTTTCTGAAAATATAAGAATGAATTACATGTGGTACATTGCTTTGTCTACCAAAGGAGATCTTCTAGATATAGAAGAGAAAAACTGAAAATAATTACTTAAGTCCCATATATCATACCATAATATGTGGTCCTATATTTGGGTGTGCGGAGTGCAGACTGAAAACTCATTGAATGGTGATGTCTGCCTGCACTCTCTTGGCAGCAGCCAGCTTTTTAATGACAGTCACACAGCCTTCTGTGCTGCTGCTAACTAACTTTGTGACCAAGAATGTTAGAGCTGATCGTTTATTTTATCTTAATGTTTTCATATCTAAGGAAGAAGACTTAATGACTTTATTTGGATGTCACTGTACTTCAAATATAGGAATAAATTATTAAGAAAATATGGATGGGGAGGAAACTTTGCAGTTTTACAAGATATAATTTAAGATGAGAAATAATCATCAGGCCTAAATATTTTATACATTGGTACCTGTAACTACAACTTACCCTACTCCTTTTTTAAATTGAGTTATAATTTGCATATGATATAATATATATTTTTTATTGTTTTTTAATTGAAATTTTTTTCATACAATATATTCTGATCATGGTTCCCCACCCTGACTCTTCGCAGATCCTTCCTACTCCATGTTGTGACCATATTTGATCTGGTGTGATTGTGATACAGTAACGCATTTACCAGGTATAGCTGGTAAATGTCTCGTGCCCCATGGACAAAGGGGTTATAGTAAGTAAGAGGCAGCAGCAGGAAGCAGCGTGGCAGGAGGCTTAAGCAGGGTCTGTGTAAAAGATTTTATTATTATAAAGGAGAGAGAGACAGAGAGAGGGGGGAGAAGGGGATAGGGATACTGGAAGGGAAGAAACGTAGAGAGTCAGGTGTGGCTTCAGAGGCTAGGACAGAATCCTAACACCCTATCCACCCAGCTCCACCCCTTTGTGTCTTTAGAAAACAAACAAAAATTAGAAAAAAGTAGAAACAAAAATATAGAAAACTAATATACAAGCAAAAGACTAATAAGACAAAAAGAAAGCTTAGTTTTAAAAAAAAAAAAATGGCCATAAATTTGAAGGCAAGCAGAGAAGGGGTATATATATGGAAGGGTTTGGAGGAAGGAAAAGAGAATTGTTGTGATCAAATTATAATCTCAAGAAAATTGTAAAAACAAAAATGCCCAAACAAAGCAACATCAGACAAAAAGCCTACAAAATAATCATTGAGTTTGTTTTGTATTGGCCTTCTACTGCTGGGCATGGGGCCTGTCTTAGGATTTCTGTTGCTATAAAGAGACACCAAGACCACAGCAACTCTTATAAAGGGAAGCATTTAATTAGGGCATTTAATCAGAGGTTTGGTCCATTATCAGCATGTTTCTATGTTAGTTCCCTTCTGCTGCAATAGGAAGCTTCTCTGATGATGGCTAGGCACGTTTGTGTTACAGCATATCTTGCAGGCAGGACACCATTGTAGATTGTAGATATGTAGATTTGGTTGTAGATTTGTATCTGGGTTGGTATTTAGCTTTCTCCTAATAATGAGCAAAGTACTTCACAGTATCATGAACACTAGTCGGTAGAGGGGTGAAGGCTCTAGTTAGGTACCAGTTCAACTTCTGCATGTGATATGTAAAATCCTTATGTCTGTGTAGAAATAGTTATATTTGGGAGAGTGCTATTTTTATAACATTTGTTTTGTTCTGTTTTTAGAGAGAATCCCACATAGTCTTGGCTGGCCTCAAATTTGCTTTATGATTAAAGATGACCTTGAACTTCTAATATTAATACCTTTATCCCCAAAGTTTTGGGACCACAGGTGTATGCAGCCATATCAAGTTAAAATAGAGCTGAGTATGGAACCCAAGGGTTTGTGCATACTAAGTAAACATTCTGCCAACTCAGCCATACTCCAGCTCTTCAACACCATTTTTGAAAACCTTTTTCTTGTTGAGTTAATACTGTACCTTTCCTAGAAACAGTGCATGTGGATATATGAGTCTAATTGTGCATCCACTGATCTTAATGGTAATTTTGTTTATCTTGATTGTCAAAACTTTATAGAAAAAACAAATCAAGTAGGGATTTTTCACCATTTTTCATTGCTTTAGCTGATTTAGAACTATTGTATTTCTACTAAAATCTCAGAATTAGCTTCTCAATTTCTTTTTAAATCTTCTAAAAAGAACAGTTGAAAGTTTTAGTACTAAGCTTGTGATCAGTTTGTGGACATTGAACATCTTAATATTGGATCTATAAACACAAATATAAGGCAAAGGTTTCCATACTTTTAGGTCTCCTTTAATTACTTGGTAATATTTTCTCCTTTTTACTGTAGAGGAATTTATATCTGGGGTTTGGATGTTGCTAGCCGTGAGCTCTCTTCCAGTGCAAGCTCACTCATTCTTATGTTCTGTAGAAAGTCTTTCCCATACTCTCTGGAGCTGAGGAACTTGCTACAGAATTCCTACCATCTAAGGAATTTCTTCAGTCCTCAGGTGACTTCTGACACACTCTCTTCCAAGATTGAAAGCTTGTATACTAACTAAAGAGGGGAAAACGAAGGAAGGGACCCCACTGGGCTCTCTCACTTGTTCTCAGCATGGCATTCCCCTGTGATGGTTGTGGTGGGTAATAGATATTGGTGCCATGATTGCTCTTTTGAAAGAATTTGTGTCATAATTAAAAGCATCGCCAAGACTTTCTCATCCAGGACAAATAAAAGGAACTGGGAACAAGCAAGAGGAAGATGGTTGCAATGAGAAGAATCTCAGCAAGTGACCTGGTCTCACCCTAAAGCTGCTTGCCCTCCTCCCTCTGTGTCTTCCAACATTGACTGCAGGGCTTGACTCAGAGAAGTAGGACTGTAATAGTAATAGCTAGGCTACTTCATCTTATCTGGGAGACAGGTTTCAGTGATACAGAAAATCAAAATTTTAAGTACCCACATGCAAAATAATAAAGTGATAATTAAGTATTTAGTCTCATGATTTAAGAAAATTGCAATGAACAGAACTTTGCAATAGAACTATGCTCCTGAGAAATAGTTATGGCAAAGAAATTGTGATACAGGGGCTGGAGAAATAGCTTAGCGATTAAAACCATGTACTGTTCTTGAAGAGGAACTAAGTTTGGGTCCCAGCATCAACACTGGGTAGCTCAAAAATGCCCTTACTCCAGCTCCAAGGAATCCACTGCCTTCTGGCCTCTGTAAGCACCTACACTCATACACATACCCACACATACACAAAAATCACTTTGCCACATTCCTTTGAATTTCCAAAGTGTCTCTGCAATCTGAAATCTATGAGGGTAATGTTTAAAGTCTCATGGTCTTTAAAATTCAAACACTTTTAAAGCATCCAAGTCTCTTTCAAAGTTCAAGCTTCTCTAAAATATCCAATCTCTCTAAAAAAAAAAAAAAAAAAAAAAAAAAAACTCCAGAGACTCTGTAAAAGTACAGGATAAAGTGTAGGCTCCTATAAATATAATTATATATTATATATTATAATTATATAATATATTAATATTATAATATATGTAGAATACTTGCTCCACTAGGGAAGATCCAAGGCAAAGTTCAAGAGTGTGAAAAGTTAGTATTTAATGCCTGGAACCCACTCATGATCCTCTAGGCTGCAAAGGGCCAGGGCAGCTAGTTCTTTCCTCAGGCTCAGTCATGCACAGCTCCCATAGCTCATCTATGGATCAGTCAGGCTCGACTCTACAGCCTCTGCTGTTCTCGGTGGTGGTCCCCTGGCGCTGACATCTCCACTACAACTGGGCTGTCTCTTCTCACTAGCCTCCCCTGGCCTGTCTGCTGGGATTCTGACCTAGCTAGGTCAAATCTCATCTACTCTACATGGTCCCTCAATCCCAGGACTTTTACTGCAGCTGTGACTGTGTCTTCACCAATAGCCTCTTAAGATGCAAAGCCTCAGCTTCTCTCAGTGATCCCCTCATGTCTTTAAAAAATCAATACTACCTCTGAAACTTAAAAAGTTATCCAAGTATTAAAATCTCTTCAGTACTTTTTATAAAAAACATTTGCGCATGTATGCACATGTATGTACAACATATGCGCATGTTAGTATGGGTACATATGCGTGCATACAAACACATGTTGGTGTCAGCCATAGGTCTATGATAAATGTCTTCAATTGCTCTCCACCTTGTTTTTGGAGACAGGATCTATCACAAAACTTGCATGCAGTCCATTGATTCCACTGGCTGACTACCAGTGTGTATATGTATAACTATGATGACTTCCTCAGAATTTTAGCTTTATACTATCATTTAGAATCTAGGATTATAGTTACAGAACTGAAAATAGTATCTGGCACATAGTAGGAAGTCGATAAATATAAAGTGAGAATTGTATTCTAATCCCTTCCCTAGTGGAAAAACATAAAAATATATTAAGTATTCCTTCATGTGTATTTCATGTTTCAGTTTACATTTGGGGAAGTGTTAATGTCCTTAAAATATATCAGCTCAGTCCCATTCTAAAGAAGGCTAAAGGGTGACAGTTACTTTGTTATATTATCTCAGTAATTTTTATGAAAAGAACACTGGACAGTTATGTTTCCTGTCTGTAGAAGAAAAGACAATTATCTTAGGCCAAAGTGAAGAAAGAAGTGTCTCCACAGATGTTAGTTTGGTGTTCATCATTATGAACCTGTCCTGGTATAGGGCATGGTTCAAGCTAGCTGCTTATGAGTAGCAGGTGATTAAGAGATTCTGAATTTCCATCAAGGAAATAAAACACAGGATGTAGAATATGCAGAGATCTGTCACATCATTCTTCAATGAGAGAAGTTCACTCCTCACATGGATAACCAGGCATCCGGATTCATCTCAGTAGAGGTGGGGGCCTCTGAAGAGCCTCGATGTCCCGAAAACAAGTTTCCTGCTGTGCCATGAACAGTCGGATACATTATCTGACAATAACAGGTAAACTATAATTTGGAATAGTGTACATATTATGCCCAGAATAAATACCTTTATCTCTATTTTTTTCTTTATAATTAAAAAAATAAGCTAGAACTTTTTGAATATACAAGAAAAACCAATTTAGGAGTAAAAATATATACAATAGTTGGTCTACATAACTAAAAATTTACTATATAATATTAATGGTAAATTTTGTACATAATCATCAGGCCTCCTACAGTGAAATTTTGTAAATGATCATTTATTTCCTTGACTCAAACCTATTGTTCATATTATATCTTTTATAAATCACCAACAAGAACTGAAACTTGGATCAACTACATCCAAAGGTGAAATGCAGGGGTGATAATGATGTTCTTTCTGGAGGCTCTTTGTAGTAGGAAGTTTCTGGCCTGGACTTTCGGGCCTAACCTCTAGGTTTTGACCTGCAGATCCACTGACCCACAGACCCTCAGAGACACACAGATTCTTTCAATAGTTTTATCAGCCTCAGGCCCAAGCATATAACTTGCTAGCTCTCTACCCTTCATCTAACCCATGACTCATCCTGTTCAGCCATGCGGCTTAGTACCTTTTCTCACAGCAGCATGGTTGTCCTCTGCTTCTTCCTGCTTCTCTCTGGCATTCTGCTCTGGCATTCCACCCTGTGCTTCCTGTTCTCAGACTATTTCTAGTCTGGTAGCCCTGCCCACACTTCCTGCCTGCCTTTGGCCAATCAGAGCTTTTTATTAAACCAGTGGGTGGGATAATTATTTACAATGAAATAACACGATCTCCCACAGCTCTTAACTATTTGGAGGCATGTTTGCTGCTGAATTAAGAGAAGCCAATTGCTTTGAGAAAGCTATTGTGTGGGGGGGATGGGTTGGGGGAATGAATGCAGGGAGAGATTTAGTTCAATGACCATAGCTCCATGTCTGCCTTTGTCTTGCTCTAAGAGAGCATCATTGGATACTTCTAGAATTATGGGACTGGAAATAGCCCACATCCCTGTTAAACTACATTTCCAATGTGCTGTCAACACATAGCTATGGAAAAGGATAATAGCTGTGAACCAACTTCCCTGCCTTAAATCAGAATGCAGTTCAAAGTAGTACTTCTAACCTGTGTCCCCATTAGTACTGTCCACGTGATGCTCATCAAATTCCCGTTAGACCGGACCATTTTAATTTTAATGTTCACCCCTCGTTTTGTGTAAGTATTTCTAAGATTCCATTTCATTCTAACAACTGTTTCTGCCATCTCCTTAGCTGCAAATCTTGGATGCATTACTGAACTCATAAGTGATATGGACAGAATAGTTATTGTCAATTACTCCTGAAATTAACACCATTAGTCTTGTTAACTAACACACAGCAACCCTGCCTTCATCTTTCTCAAAATAGTCTTTCCCGGTCTTGGCCATTTGTTCTTCTATCCAAAATTAGGACCTCCCTGTCATGCTCCAGAAAAAGGCTTTGGGGGGGAATAGGAGTGACTGGAGAAGAAATGGCATTTCAACCATGTTCAGTGTGATTCCTGAACATTCTACATATGAGCAATTTTACAATAAATAGGTTGGGAATTTTGGCAATTTTTAAAAATATACACATTGAAATAATCATCTGGTTTTCTCCTTTTGTAGATACAAGGGGCTAGTTGAGCAACAGACTTCTGATGTGGGAATGGGTTTTTGTATGTTGTGAATATTAATTTTTAAGTAAAGGAGTTGTTTTGTGCTGAACCGGTCTCTCCAGCAGTCAGGAACCAAAAACGGGCTCCCCAAGATCCCAGCAGCCCCTTTTGAATGGGGCTATCCATTCCCCCCTTCAGGAACCCAGGACCCTAGATAAGTGTCTTCTGACCTTATCAGCTGACACCTGAATCCCATGTTAAACTGTCCTTGAATTGTTCAAGTTAAGTTTGGCCTATTGCTAGTACTTGATTCCTTTTATCTTGATACATAAGGAAATCACAGGTATTATCCTGGCCTGTTAATGGTGTCTAGATCAATGAGATGATTCTTGCACCATTTAAGAAAAACTTTTTTAAGATAGTGATTATCTGTCCCTTTTAAAATTTATTATTTTATTTCACGTGTACAGGTCTTTTGTTTGGATATATGTCTGTGCACCATGTGCATGCCTGGCAGTCTCCATGGCGAATTTCCTTTGGAAATTGAGTTAGGGACAGTTGTGAGCTGCTATGTGGGTACTGGGAATGGAACTCGTGGTTTCTAGAAGAGCAGCCTCTTAACCTCTGAGCCATCCTTTGAGGCTGGGACTCTTTCCTTAATGCCCTAATGCCTGGTTCACTGGCTTGTAAAGCCATTTTAGATATTTAGGTTAGAAGAATAGCAATCAGACTTCAGCTGTGTTGTTTCCTTGGTAGTTGTTGGTATATTTGGATTTTCCATTTCTTCTGGAATCTCTTTTTAAAGTTGCATTTTTCTTGGACATTTTCTGGGGTGATTTCTTCATTTCTTTATTTAGATTAGTTATAAAGTTTAAAGCTAAGCAGCTATCTGACTTTGAAAAAAAACTTGGTTTTTTTCCCCTCTAGGAATTTGTGTTCTCATATAATAGTTACACTGTCTGAATGAATCATATTTTCTAAATTTATTACATAATACATTGAATGACCTAAACTTCCTAGAGCCAAGATAAATTAGATCTTTTTCATTCTACCTGGGACTTTCATCCTAATAGATCAGGTTAAACTGACAGTGTTTATTCTTTATGAAGAATAAACTTTGCTGGCAGCCATCAGCAAGGTACTACAAGCTTTTTTATTTCAGTGACATTGTAAATGTGTAAACATTTACAATATAGAATTTCTACATACATTGTTGTAGGTCTTAGATAATTTTGCTGCAAATATCAGAAAGCATTTTCAACAACCGGTTTTAGAAATAGACTGATAGTATACAGTAGATGTCTGCTGTGGTGGTTTGAATGAGAGCCACCTCATAGGCTCCTGTATTTGAATACTTGGTCCTTGGTTAGTGGAACTATTTGAGAAGGATGAGAAGGTGTTGCCTTGAAGAGATGCATCGCTGGAGGCAGGCTTTGAAGTTTCAAAAGATTCCTGATGCTCTATGCTTGAGTCATGGCTGTGCCTCAAGATGTGAGTTCTTTGCAATTTCTTCACTCAGTCCTCATGGGCTCTTAACTGTCTGAAATCATAAACCAGATGAAAAGCTTTCTTTCACAAGTTACCTTTGTCCTGGTAGTTGACCACAGCAATAGAACAGTAACTAATACATCAGGCATGGTAGAATACACCTATAATCCCAGCACTTTGGAGGAAGAGTCCAGTGGGATTCTGTGAGTTTGAGGCCAGCCTTGTCTACACTGTGAGTGCCAGGCCAACCAGAGCTATATAGTGAGACTTTCTCTCAACAACAACAACAAAAGAAACAAAGAAAGCAAGGAATGAAGAAAGAAAGAGAAAGGAAGGAAGGAATAAGGAAGGTAAGAAAGAAAGGAAGAAAGAGAGAGAAAGAAAGAAAGAGAGAGAAAGAAAGAAAGAGAGAGAAAGAAAGAAAGAGAGAGAAAGAGAGAGAAAGAGAAAAAGAAAGAAAGAAAGAAAAAGAAAGAAAGAAAGAGAAAGAAAGAAAGAAAGAAAGAAAGAAAGAAAGAAAGAAAGAAAGAAAGAAAGAAAGAAAGAAAGAAAGAAAGAAAGAAAGAAAGAAAGAAAGAAAGAAAGGAAAAGAGAAAGAGATGATGCAGGAGTGAAACTGTACAGAAATTCACACTCAATCCTCTGTGTCTCCCTATCTCCCAGTCCTAACTGTAATGTGCTATAAATGTGTGGTACTGATGAGAAGCACCCATGGATCTCCCAAGCAATCAAAAGCCTGTTGGCTTTGATGTATTGAAGGAAGGAACATCTCAGAGAACTTCTTTCCCCACAGACATCCAAGAAATCAGGCAATTGCTGCCTTTCACAATGATTTTTATGACATTTGGGGTGTGTGTGTGTGTGTGTGTGTGTGTGTGTGTGTGTGTGTGTGTAAGAGCTTTATATTTTTCTAATTTTTATTTTCTTTATTCATTTACATTTTGTTTGTTTATTTGTTTGTTTTTGAGTCAGGGTTTCTCTGTAGCCCTGGCTTCCTTAGGAGTCTCTTTGTAAATCAGGCTGGCTTTGAACTCACAAATACTCACTTGTCTATGCCAATGTGCTGGGATTGAAGATGTGTGCCACTATGCCTGGCTAGTGAGTCGACCTTAAAGAGAGTACGTAACAGGCTTTTCTCTTTTAGACCACCAATCAGCTCCCAAATCAAGACATGGGGATTGTTTATTAGTTATGAATGCTTGTCTTTATCTTTGCTCTTATTTCTTGCTAGCTCTCATAACTTAATCTGTTTCTCTTCAGCTACATTTTGCCTTGGGGCCTTTTACCTTACTTTCCTTCTGTGGATCTTACTTTCACCGTTTCTTGTGTCTGGCTGGAGGCTGCATAGTCCTTCCCTTTCTCCCTCATTCTTTCATCTCCTCCTCTAGCCTAGATTTCTCCTCCTATTTATTCTCTCTGCCCGCCAGCCCCACCTATCACTCTCCCGCCTAGCTATTGGCCATTCAGCTTTTTATTAGACCAATCAGGTGCCTTAAGCAGGCAAGGTGAAATGACAACACAACTTTTCATAATTACAAATGCAGCAAAAACAAATGCAATATGTGTTTATATTATTAACAAACGCAGCATAAACAAATGTAACAACCTCGCACAATGTAATATTTTGCCATGTAAACAAATTAACACATCTTTATGTGTTAAAATAATATTTTAGGAGGTGCAGAGACCTCTACAACAAGAGTATGTGACAGAAAGATATTTGATGAGGACTGGCAGTAGGGAAGAATTTGAGGGATTTCTCATATTTGCCTTTGATGCTAAGTGTTTATCTTATCCCTTTATCTGAATAGCCAGATTCCAACATCCTTAATCTGAGGCTTCAGGTATGGTCACTCTTCCCCAGTGCAAGTCCTCAAATGTGCCCTGTCTCTACCTACTCCACTTGCTCCAGTCCATAGTACTCTGTGGTGATATATAACATAGGTTCTTACTATTTTTATAACAATGAGACATCTGCTCCTGGCAGCACCTAATCTACTTCAGAGAAGATGATGGGCATTGAAGAAACTCCATATGGAGTTGACCTTCTTTATGGCAAAAGTTAGCCACTGGGCAAGAAGAAAATTCTCTTACCTTGACTGCTGACAGTACGATATGCAAAATGGACAAGCAAGAGATACACACACAAAAAGAATTGCCAAACCTTGCCAAGACAAGAAGGTCTTTGAGAATATCCTGTTTCACAGAGAAGTCTGTCAGATATGCTAGACCTGTAAGCTAAATATGGATGTTTTATTGATACAGAAGAAACTTGGGTGACTGTCCAGGCAGCCGGCTGTTTCTTACATGTTTTAGAAGTTGCTGTCTTGCATGTCCTGTTTACTTAGTTAATATTATTTCTTTATTGGGTCTTTGAGGAAGTTGAAGATGAGATAGTTATAATTTTCTAGTGACAGTTTTAGAAAAGAAACTCACTTAGTGGTTAAAGTGTATAAGTTTGATAGACATCAAAGGATAGTTTTCAGTTACTAATACAAGTTAGATAGAAAGTGAGTTAGATACAATCCCTTGGACTCACCAAAATAGTATAAATAATGGAATGTTTTCTTTGAATTTGTCTACTGTTAATGGGATGGACATGACTCAAGTAATTATTGTTTATATGTATTATATACAATTCTTGTCTGTACTAAATATGATTTTTATTATGTTAGTTACAAATTTTTTTACTTTTGACACAGAAGGATATGTGGTGATAGATTTTATATTTAATAGTACTCTTAAAGACCTTCATCACATCTCATTTTATTAGAACCAAAGTTGTTCAGAGGAGCACATCTTTCTCAAGGAGTGCAACTACAAGTCCTAAGGGCTGAGTCCACGAACACAACCATGTTCTCATGAAGCCTGGCAGGTAGTCTCTTACGCGCAGGTCATTTAACATATCTGCTTAATGAACGGAGTGCATGGGACTGTCTTCCAATATAACCTATGGTGAATACTGACCTTCTAGCCCAAATCCACTTGCTGCCCTACCATCTGGACATTCCCAGTGTGAGAGCCACTCTCCATCCCTCCCATCCCACTCAGCCTTTATGATCTGGCCAACAAGTCCAACCTGATCTGGTCACTAAGCATTTAAAGGTCTTCAGTTACTCATCATTTTTTTTTACAGGGTCCCTTACCTATAGAATACCATTGTACCCTGTAAGGGCTATACTAGGGAGTGTCAGTGTCCTCTCAATAGTATTTAAGATGCTGGTCTTCCCAATACCCACATCTGCCAGGTAAGCTTCTGAGATGAGCCTCACAGCAAAAGCCACCAAAGTCAAATGATCACAGGACAAAAAGGTTCCTTCTGTGGAGCCAGTCTTGATAATGGACTGCAAGACCCTTAGCTGCATGCCTAGCATCCATCTCTGGTCCTACCCAGAGACACAGCTTCTACATAATTCCTCCCCTTTGTACGGACACCAAAGACTTGTAATTTATACATCATTGTCTCCTGCCTGGCTCCTCAGAGCTGTGGTTTATGACAGTGAGAAATCATGTGCATTTGCTTCCCACTCTTTAGTCATTATTTTAAAAGACATACCAAATAAATGGTTGTGCTTTTAAAGCACCAAGTAAGTGCTTTATTGACAAGTAGCTTGTTATTTTGTAGAAAGATGTCTCAGTGGCCTGTACTTTTGTAGGCTGCCTCATCAAACACTTATTATCAACCCTTGAGAAGAAGTTACCAACTAGAGCTCTTCTCAGCTCCTCAGTTCCTTGCTGTTTCCTGCTTTTTGTGGTACAGTATTCTAAGGGTGTCCAAAGAAACCAGGGGTACCTCATAATAAAAAGAAACATCACACTATCAAACTGGAGACTAAGATGGATGGACCCCACTTCAGCCCTGGAGTTCAGAGATGTGTACACAATAGATAAAATCTTTGCTCTGCCAGGAGCCACTGAGGCACAGTAACTTCTAAAACACAATGCCCTGGTATTAAGAGGCTGCAGAATATGGCAAGTGGAGGCAGGAGGGGGAAACTTAGAGAAAAAAATCTTTGACGTTCCTGAGAAAAGGCGACAACAGAGTTCTGTCTGAACCAAAACCACTAACTGACCTGCAGGGTTGGTTCTGCTTTTCATTATTCTTTGTGTAATGCAGAAGCAGGCAGGAACTATGAACCAGTGCCCTGCCCATTGACAGTAAAGCAACCCTGTGCAGGGCAGGTCCCATTCAGGTGTTAAAGTGAGAAGCTTTTCCCCCTCCCAATCCTCCTGACAAGAGCTCTTTGGGCCAGAGTGGAAGGGCTTTCCACTTGATAACTAGTTTGGAAAGAACTAAATGATAGATGCCCAAATTACAGCCCCACGGCCAAAGCCAGCCACTACCCTACTTTTTTTTTTTTACTAAGAACAACCTGTTAGAAAATAACCAAACTCCCATTTGCATGTGGTTCTGTTCTGCATGTACGTTGGATACTGACCTCAGGACCTTGCACAAAGTAATGCCAGCATTCTACCACTGATCCACACCACTATACTGTCTTTAAAAGGGGGGGGGGTAATTGTGTTTCCCAGGCAAGCCTTGAACTCTCCATCTTGTCTCCCAGACACTGAGGTTACACCATGTGTGTGCGTACTCAGTTTTATTTTTCTGTGTTTTCTATGGATGCTTTTGTACTGCATATGCATAGTTGATTTATTTCAATGGAGACCAGCCACTAACCCTGAAAGTACAGTCATACTGTGTTGCAGTTTTCAGGGGAGGGGGTAAGTTTACTGGCCCTGAGTTAAATGATGAAAGTCAGTCACTTATCAAAAAAGAGAATACCTTACTCTATAACAGTATTCATATACGGTGACTCAGATGGATATACAGGATCTATCATTCTAATAAATGCTTCGTATCCATAGCATATGTGTGTCTATTGCTACTAAGAGGGTACTCAGCTATCAAAAAGTTCTCAAGGGGGAGAGGGTTGTGACTCAAAATTTATTAAGAACTAATTTGCTGTAAGTGAATATTAGTTTTGAAGTGTAAGGAGAATGCATAAAACTGACCCAAAGAATTATGGAAGAAATGGGAAAATTAGTAAATACTGATGGCTCAAGGAGTATGGTTAATTTACCTGTAGTTGAGGCAGAGCACACGTGTCCCAGTGTGCATGTGGATGTCATCAGGACTGGAACTGTGAAACTGATTTTCTTCTTCTTCATGTGGGTTCTAGGCACTCAGGAGCTCAGGTTGTCAGGCCTGAACAGCAAATGCTTCCACCTAGCCCAGACACCCAGTACCAAAAGAATATTTTATATGAAAGCTTGTGATAACTCTCTAGTTATCTTGAGTCATAGTTTTTGCTATCACATAGTATACATAATGCCTTATTTTCTCAGCTTTGCCTGATGAATGTTGGTTTTGCATTTTACAGATGAACTACCTAAAGCTCCTTAAGTATCAATAACTCATCGTAAGCAACATGGCTTTATAGGAAAGTAAAATTGAGTTCATTCCTAGGACAGAACCTGCAGCCAAAGGTTTCTACATTTTCAGAAGTTGTCTGTGATAATCTAGTTGGGCAACATGATGCCATTTTTAAATTGAAAAAAATGTAACAGAGGCCTGAAAGTTTGCAATCCAATGCCCCCAGAAATATGGTACATACAGCTCTTTTTTTTCCTCTGGAACCTCGTAGAATTCACTCATCTTCCTAAAGCTGAGGGGAAGTTTACTCTTGCCTATAGCCTTTTTCAGAGACAGCCCTTTGTCCGTGTCTACCCCCACATTGTCCTTAATACTCAAACTGGGTTTAGCAGTAGACTCAGACTTTCGTAAAGATAGAAAAAGGAATTATCTTAAAGTTGATTCTGTTAACACCCTGAACAGACACTTAAAGCAATACTACACACACACACACACACACACACACACACACACACACACACACACACACAATAAATGCAAACTGAGTAAAGAAAACTATCATAATTTTCTTCAGCTTTCAACTTGACACAAACCTAGTCACCTAAGAGAGAACCTTGGCTCACAGATTGCTCTGTGACATGTCTGTGAGGCATGTTCTTCACTGTTAATTGGTGTAGGAGGTTCTAAGTCATTGTGATGTAGGCAGTATAAGAAAGGTAGTAGGTAGTGAGGAAGCCAGAAGAAGCAAGAAAATAAACAGAGTTCTTCTGTGGCCTACATTTCAGTTCCTGCCTCAAGGTTCCTGCCTTGAGTTCTTGCCTTGGCCTCTCTAAATGATGGCCTCTAGCCTAAAAGACAAATAAACCTTCCCTTTCTGAGCTGCTTCCGTTCTGGGTCTTCTCACTGAAACAAACAAACAAAAAAACCAAATTAGAATAAAAGCAAACCCATAAATTAATTTCTAAATACAAATAGTATCCTGTAACAGTCTTGAAGTGAGAAGCCATTCGGTTTTAGGAGGAGAGGGGTGGATCAAAATACTGAAACGAGAGTGTCATGCGGGATGTGATGGTACACACCGGTAGCCCCAGCTACTGAGGTTGAAATGAGAGAATCAATTGACCTCAGCAATTCCAGGCCAGCCTAGGCAGCACGGTCAGGCTGCTTTTAAAAATGAGGGGGCTTAGGGGAAGGAGTGAGGAGAAAGGGGGGGGTGAGAAACTGTAGCATTCTTAGAATCAGACTGGCCATCTAACAACAAATTAACTGTCAATTACTTCATGATGGGCAGAGGCTAGTGTTTCTATCGATCTGTCAAATGAGGGTAGATAGTCTATTAGAAATGGAAATGCGTCAAAGACCAGGCCATCTTGAGGTTCAAAAATGTTTCAAAAAAGAAAAAAGAAATACTGAGGCTTAGAGCTGTTAGTGGTTTTATTTTGCCCCCAAAAAATTGTGAAGAAAAAGCAGTTGGTGATATAACGAAGAAGCACACTTTGTACACATTGCAACAGCCTTTTTAATCTCCAAATTATTCATTCACCATATATGATTGACACAGGAATTGTGATGAATAAAGTTCTTTCTATCCTCTTAAAAATAACTGCATATCCACTTATGGCTAGTATTGACCTTAAGTCAGAAATTACAAGTAAATTGGAATGTAATGCCAGTCTCCTACTTTTTCACACAAAATGGGACATTTTTAGGACTTGCTATAAAACTTCTAGTTTATTACTCTTTGAAAACTAGTAACTAGTCAGCTGCCTTGTGAGACTAAGATTCTGGTGTGAGGTCTCAGACATTTTCCTTGGGAGGGATACTACTCTCTTGGATGTGCACATTATTTATATGACACTCATTCTGTCATTCTGGGTCAAATTATTTTGTGTCTTTTCATCCCCCTATCCTTGTAGAACACGAGTTCCTGGCAACGGTATTTGTGCTTTGTGACATGGGGACTAGACCTTCCGGGTAACCTTTTTTAAACCACACAAATGGCAGCTAGCTGAATACCAGTTGTCCTCTTTTAGGTGATGACATTTGTGCCACTGTCCTCTTCATCTTGGAGCATCTCAAATCCAATAATCCATCCAAGTTACCAGTAACATTAAGGATCACTTTTTTCATGCTGAATGTGTAGTGTATCTGGTCATTTTCAATTACTAAATTATTAAAAGCAACATGTCTTCTTGGGAGTGTTGACTTGTAGCCAAGTCCATACTTATGACAGAGTTGTTATCACTCTCTGGCCAATTCTCATCATAAGGAAGGAATGTGTGTGTACTTAGGTTGGGTTACCCACTAATCCTATTATGCTAGTCATTAAAATCTAATTCTAGATTATACTAAGTGAAAGTAGCAATTTACAGCTAATCTAAAAAAATCTTTTTTAATATTCAACTTAACTTTTTTTCTATAATTTCCTGTGAACACTGTAATAACAGGAGAAACCACACAAATACACTTTACAAAAGTAAAACCATAGCAAGTACAAACTGTTCTGTAAACAAGGCACCAGAATTTTCATTGCTGTTACCAAATGCCAAATAAACAACCTAAAGGGTGTGTGTGTGGGGGGGTGTATTTCGGCTCAGTTTCAGAAGTATTAGTCTCTTGTGATTGGGTGACTGTGATGGAGCAGAAAAGTTCACGTGATAGCAACCAGGAAATTGAGCCGAGCAATAACTGGAAGGCACTAAAGCAGGATATAGCCCCCAAGGACATGTTTTCAGTGACTATTTCCTCCAACCAGCTTTCATCTTCTATAATTCCACTGCCTTCCATAGTCTACTCAAATTTTAATTCACCCATGATCAAGCCATTCACTAGGACAGAGCTCTTACAATTTTAATCATCTGGAAATGCTCTCATAGGCGCATGTAAGGCAATGCTTTTCCTTCCTCCTGGGTGTTTCTCAGTCCGATGGAGTGGAAGGGACTAATTATCTTGACAGTCATGGATCTACAAAGTGAGTGATCTGTGCATTAAAAACAGTGGGTGTTGTTTTAAGTTTTCGTAATACTTTTTTTTTTTTTTTGTCTTCTGCTTTAGAAAGTGAGTGGGCTTTTCTTCAGTTGTCTGTGCACCCACTATCCACTGTTTGTGCTTCTGGTCCTCCTAGGATGCTGACACTGGAGAAGTCAGAAACAGAAGGAAGGAAAATGTTTACTCCTCCCCGCCCTCCCCACGCGCTCCCCCCCCCCACTGCTAAAGCGTCTTTCGTGACTTAGCTATGGCTCTCAGCTACTGTTCCCTTCCTCAACCCTTACACTCACAGTTGTTTACCCCCCTTCTCCAGTATCAGCATTTGTCATCCTTCTACCCTTCTTCCATGTGAAGATGCTGCAAGAGACAATGTCCTGGGAACACAGGAAACCACCAAACACCCAACACTCTCTCACTTGATCTTGTGCTTCCAACCAAATCATCCAGGCTCTACTCGGCAGTGATAAGAAGGTAAGGCAAACCGCCTGAATGGAACCTTCATATGAATAGATATGGATAGTTGAGTTAACTTTTTTAAGCAATAAATTGGAATATAGGTACTGATGGGGAAACTTGTGATAAAGATTTAATTTGTAAAGTAAGTAATTAAGGGCTGACTATTCACAGCCCCTTGGTTAATGTGTGTCTACTGTCTCCTATAGTTACACTTCCTCAACTAAGTCCAGATGTCTCCTATTCAGTTTGTAATTTGGGAGGCTTAAAATGAAATAGTCTTTGCTTGTTTTTTGTACCTTAATATTGCTTAAAGAGAAATAAAGTTGAATAACTTAGCAAGCATGAAACATAGGCCACAAAGTAAAATATTTCATCTTGATTCAAAGTATTATTTCTGGTGTGGTGGTTTGAATAGAAATGGTCTCCAAAGGCTCATCCATTTGAACACTTGGTTGTTAGGAAGTCACACTGCTTGAGAGGTTAGTAGGCGTGGCCTCGTTGGAAGAAGTGTGTCACTAGGCATGAGCTTTGAGGATTCAGAAGCCCAAGCCAGGCCTAGTTCTCTCTTCCTGATGCCTGTGGATCTGGACATATAACTCTTGACTCCTTCTCCAGCACCATGTCTGTTGGATGCTGCCAAGCTTCCGGCTGTGATGACAATGGACTAAATCTCTGAAACTATAAGCAAGCCCCAACTAAATGCCTTCAAAATTGCCATGGTTGTGGTGTCTCTTTGCTTCGGTAAAATACTAAAACATCTGGGAATAGATAAGATTCTAAAATTCACCAATGAATAAATAGAATTAAATATATACTCAAATTAGACATCTTATTTATTTTTATAAACAATAAAAAATATCATTCTTATTTCAAATAAAATATATTTTTCAACTCATGCTGCTGTCTATAGCTAATCAAGAACCAATGTTAATTGTTAAAACCACACCTAATAGCAGCATATGTATCTACAGCTACCATATGCTTTCTTCCTATTAACATTGTTTCTCTCTCTCTCTCTCTCTCTCTCTCTCTCTCTCTCTCTCTCTCTCTCTCTCTCTCTCTCTCACACACACACACACACACACACACACACAATTTTAAAGAAACTATTTAAAAGTCATAGTAAAAAGTAGAAGCACTTCTCAGAAAATAAAACTCTGTTAATGCCCAAGAAAATGAAATGGGTCCTTAGAAATGCCTTTTGTGCGAATTTGGCCTGACACTTCGCCACTCAGAACTGTATATTTCAGAGCTGTGTTTCTAGACGCAGTTTATAGGACTCATGTGTCTTTTCTGTAAACAATGAAGCAGGGTCTGACTGTCTGCTTCTCCCATCACTGTGCCCAACGTTTAACCTAAGGCAGTGAGCACCAGCTGAATGAAGGAATCATAACTAGAAAAAGAGTCCACAAACTTTGTTTTCACAAGTCCCTCGGAGGCTTCTGGTGACCAGAAACCTAAGCTGGTCTCAACACTTGAGATTTCAGCTGTCATCTCTTTCTCTGTTCTTGTCTGGCAACCACAGGACATGAAGTCCGGGAAATTAAATAACTTGTCACATACAATCATATTTTCATACTTAGCAACACATTTTGGGATTAATGATGACAATGAGGGAATGAGACGAAAAAGATAGAGTTTTTACCAAAAAAGGCAAACTATTTTACTACTTGGCCTTAGGGTCTGAGAAAGGCCAGCCCCGTGCAAGCAAAGGACAATCAGAGCTGGGTTCACTGTAGTGCCTGCTCCCTTCGGGTCCTGGCTCAGGACCCTGTGCCCCGGAACCAAAGGGACTTCCTCCTCTGTGTTCCTTCCGGTCCATCGCCTTTCATCCAGCTGTGCCTGAGGACACTCTCTCTCAGTGTCTCCACATTACCCTCTTCCTCCATATCCTCTGAGCAGAATAAACTGGGCAAAAATCAGCAAAGCTATTTTTTCCTCCAGAAATCTGTCAACAATTTGAAATTCGCTTGCTAACATGATATTTTGTACAAATACACCAAAAATGTTTCATACCCGAGCCTCTTACTTCTGCCTGAATATTAACATGATTAGAAAATATTTGTGGCTAGATACTCATCAGAAAGTAAACATTTATTCACCTAGCTGTTATTTCCAGAATCATTTCACTATGTTTAATAGGAATTTGCTTTAACCCACAATAATTCTTTTATCTTTTCAAAGGAACTTTTCAGTAATCTCTTCAAGAGTATGATGGTATCAGTTTTAAAGGTACTGGTAAAGCAAAATTTAGCATCTGTTGAGAAAGAATTCTCATTTTAAAAAATATATACTCAAAGACTATAAATATTATTATTATTAATAATGATGATAATAATAAGCAACAGAGAAGAACTCACTGTGTGGCAATCATTATGCATAGAATACCACATTTGTCTGAACAATATATGCTAGTTAGGCAAGTACGCACGAATATGCAGAGGTACAAATACACATCTGTAAGTATGTGTCCTCTTAACCATTTCTGAGCAGGTAGTAAGGTAGGGTTACTCTTGAGGCAACAATTGGGATTTTCCTAACCAATGACCATTCACTTTTCTTGCTGGGGCTCTGGGAAAGAAAAGGAGATTTTTGTGTTGATTTTATCCAGTTCCCTCTCCTTTCTGATTATACATCTTTCACTTGAACATGTCCAGTCCAGAGCTACGTAGCCAGTCTATGATGATGAGACATGAACACTTGGACACACTTTGGACTAAGACTGGGTCCTTGTGTGTCTTCAAACCCGAATTTCATATACACTAACACATGCAGGACTTAGACACAATTGGTGTGTTTACTTCCAGGGATTGGGACTCATGGAGCACAGGGAGGGATACAGTCTACTTCCCTTTGTGCCACTTTGTTATTTTTAGTTGTGTGTGTGTGTGTGTGTGTGTGTGTGTGTGTGTGTGTGTGTGTGTGTGTGTTTACAAAAGCAGAGCCATAAGACCTTCCTGGAGCTGGAGTTACAGACCATTATAAGTTACTCAGCATTGGTGCTATGGATGGAACTCCAATTCTCCACGAGAGCAGCAAGTGTTTTTAACCTCTGAGCTATCGCTCTAGCCCCATTTTAATTTTGTATACTCGATATAAACAGCACTTTAAAAATATCAAAGCAGAGCTGGAGAGAGAACTCCATGTTAAGAGCATGAATGCTTTCCCAGAGGACTGAGGTCCAATTTCCAGCATCCACATGGAATCTTACAACTCCAGTTCTGGGGGAGCCAATCCCCGAATCTGTCCTCTGAAGGCACCTGTGTCCTGGGGTACAGACACACACATGCAGGCAAAATATACATACACATAACTAAAATAAAACAATACAGTAAATAATTAAAATGTTTACAAATAGAATTTCTGAATATCTGGCATATGAAGAAAACCCAAGTGTAGCAAGAGTTTCTGACCCTGCCTCCCCCTGAGATCCATCAGTCCCAAATAATCACACAAAGTCTTATATTAATTACATGCTTTTTGTCCTATGGCTCAGGCACATCACTTGCTAACTCTTACTCTTAAACTAGCCCATGATTAGCTAAGCAGCTTAGGACCTTTTCTCACAGCAGCATTTTTATCTTCTTTCCTCTGTGTCTGTGTGGCATTTCTGCTATGCTCTTCCCAGAGTTTTCCTAGTCTGGCAGCCCCACCCATACTTCCTTTTGACCAATCAGTGTTTTATTAAACCAGTAGGAGGGACAAATATTTACAAAGTACAAGAGCATAAACCCACAGCACCCAAGGGATATATAACCAAGGGATATACACATAGCCCATGGATTGCAGCTATGTTCTATCATTTAGACTATTAGAACAATATATTTTTATAGGACAGAGCTGCTCACTCTATATCCCAAGCTGGCTGCCAACTCATGATACTTCTGCCACAGCCTCCCAAGTTGGATTACAGGCAGCTGCTACTTTTGAGTTTTACTACTGGATTTCTTTTTCTCTAAGTGAACTATTCATGGGTATTTTTATCTCTCCAACATTGCAAATGCAGGGTTTTGCTCACTAGTTAAGTTTGTAGGTGGAGACTGCTAGTGTCCATTGTGATTGACAGGGATAACTTTGTGTCCCTGTATTTTTTTCTAAAGTAGCAATGAGAAGAAAGAGTTGGCTGTGCTGACTTAGACCATGAGTCAGCACCTATTTCTACCACGTAGGGTCATTGACTGGAATGAGAAGGTGAACTGAAGTGCCACAGAACAGGGGCCACAAAAGGACCTCTATCTTTGTGCTAGGAGCCATCCTGCTGACATCAATGAACAACTATGGACCCGCAAGAAAGGCTACAAACCTCACTCAGAACATGCTTGTCTAGCATCCTAGGGATGAGTTCTCTTATTATTTCCTTCTCATTTCCCCTGGGAGCGCTCCTGTCTTACCCATCTTGAGTCCCCTCAATGGGTTTTAGAAACTGAATGAAAGTTGGCATCTGCTGCTACAGCATGGAAAAGGGGCACCCTCAAATATCAGATGTCCTGGTTCTGACAAGAAGCCCTGGGGTAAACCACATTATCCGAAGGGCAGTCTTAGCACAGCCTCCACTGAGAACATTTCCAAGTAGAAAATGAGCAAGAACGACACTTCCTTAAGGTGCCACTCTGAAAACCCATCACCAAAAATTGTCTTTTTCTCAGAGTTGATGCTGTTTTTATTACTGTGACATCATCCAGTTCTTCACTCTCCTGATTCCTTTGCACAATGCCACCACAGATGTCTTCATTAAAGGCACTTTGTCCCTATTTTCTACCTAAGATTTGCTGAAACATTTGAATAAAATAGAGTTTCAAAAACCAATTATGTGAGTTTGTCAAAATGGTTCAGCAGGTAAAGGTGGGAAGCTGGAATCAACTAATAACGTGTTTCTCTGACCTTTACACTTGTAAAGCCATGGCTTTTATGCTGGAACACATACATCCTGCACACACAAATACTCAGTAGTTATAAAGATATTTTAAATCAATCATCTGGTCTAGTAGGACTCTAGCTCAGTAGGTAGAGTGCTTGCCTACCATCCATGATTTTTTAAGTTAAATTTCCAGTACTGCATACACCTGGTATGGTGGCACACACTCATACTTCCAGCAGTCTGGAGGTAGAGATAGGTGAATCAGAAGTTCAAGGTCACCCTTGAACCAATGCACCAAGCAAGCAAGCCTGACATCAATCTGGATTGAGTTATGTGAAACCCTAACTAACTAAATAAGAAGTCATAGTTTGAGGACAAATAAAGTAATTCCTTTTTTTCTTTTTCAACAAGTTCCTTTATTTTTTTGTTCCATTTGTGCATATAAATGTTTAAGGATCTACATTGAATAACCATAATAAGCTTACTAAGAATACTTAACTAACCCTTTGCAAAATAGCCTCCCTACTTTAAATCTCAAATGTGGAATATCCTTATACATATTTCTTTTGTTAGTATTTAAGGAAAACATTTGTGCAAAGACTTCTCATACATCTTCTATATCAGTACCTCACATTTAGGGTCAGTTTTGGCCAACCAATGAAAGGTTTCTAGCTCTTGTCTCCAAAGGAGTTCCCTTAAAAAAAAAAAAAATAAGGTAATTGAAAGGTCCTGAAACTAGGCTCGTGGAAGGACCAGGAAGGACAATACCAGCCTCTGGCTCAAGTATGTAATGCGTTGAATACGATGCTTTCTGGCTCTCCAGTCTTTTGATAGACTTAAGTCATCACAGACGCTTCTTGGGCCTATTTTTAGCGCTCACTATATTTTCTTATGTGTATGCAGATATGGTATGTGTACTTGTGTCTGTGAGTTCATACATGTGAAGGGGTATGGGATCCGGGGGGAACCTCTCTGTCACTCTCTGTCTTATTGACTTGGGCAGGGTCTTTCAGTTGAACTCAGAGCGCATAAATAAGGTGACTCCAGCTTGATCCACGGGAAGTCTTCTCGTGCCATAAACACTTTTAGGCACTGAGCAGTCTCCCTAGCCCCAGCTCCCACTTTTTACCCAGTCAGTTGACTGTAACTCTCAAGTCTTTTTTTCTCCGATAAGATCCTCCAAGTGTAAAACAATGTTCCTTTTAGTAGACTTTCACAGCACTGTCATCCATAGTAGAATATGCAGAGGTCTTTGTGATAGTTTTACGTGATCACACTTCCATGCCTCTGAGTCCATGTTAGCATTAAAAACTGCTCAGACCTTAGTGGAGTTTACTGTGTAAGGTTCTCTAGCCTACTTATTACTGGCTATTTTCTCCTCTTTACAGAAGAAAGTGGATTGCTGTGTACTACAGAGAATGCAGTTTTGTAATGATATGAACGTTTCCATGACTCCTCCAGGCTAGCATGAGTACATCCTTCAGAATGAGGTATTTCCAGAGAGTTGTGTTACAACTAATTCAGATACACATTTCGTTTTCCTATACGAACCTACAGTCGGTTAAAACACCACAGCACAGGGTGCCGTGGACAGAGCACCCTGCGGACTCTCAATCTTCTTGATTGGTGACTTGGGTGAGTCACTGAGCCCCACTGGGTCTCAAATCCCTCCTCTGAAAACCTGGGGTGAGCCTCAGCTCTCAGCGGTGTTATTTCCTGAAAATGAATGACATGTTTTTGCTCAAGTCTCCAATTCCCTTTTCCTCTCTACAAGTAAAGGTCAGGGAGTTTCTGCCTAGAGTTACTGTTCAGCCAGATCCCTGCTCAGATCCTCCCTGGAAAAATCTTGTCTTTGTTAAGAAACCGCTGTTGAATATAGAATAGACATCCTCAGGTGTGAGAATAATGTAAGAAACAATTTTCTTTTTCTTTGACTGAAAATTCACGGACCTTTTATATGAAGGATGCAAACATAAATCTCTTCAGCAGCTGGGCAGTGGTAGGGAATGCCTTTAATCCCTGAGTGCTTGAGAGGCAGAGGCAGGTGGATCTATGTGAGTTCGAGGTCAGCCAGGTCTACATTGTGAATTCTAGGACAAGCTCCAAAGCTACACAGAGAAGCCCTGTCTCAGCAAAAGAAAAATTAAAAACTATTAAATAAATAAATTTTAAAAAAATCACTTCCTCAAGGACATTGAAACTGGACTTCAGACAGACCACACATGCTTCTGGGGAAATGTAAAGAAAAATAACAGGTAAGATTAATTTAAAACCGTATCTGAGATACTGTCTATAAAACCTGAGTTTTAAAACTTTCAGAAAATGTTTCTAACTACATGCTTACACAAATTATTTTTCCACTATAATTTCAACTTTCATTTTTTTAAAAAATCAAGTTTTATTATTCAAGTTAGAAAATGTTATTTCAATGAAACTCTTTGTTCCAGAGATGAATTCTGATCCTGGCGAGGTGGCCCTGGGAAGAGCTAGTCAAGGCAGCTGCCTACAGGCCTTGACTCAACTGTGGCTTCCAAACTGGGCCAGGACAGGCCTGAATTCTGAGCTTTCACTCTGTGTGATGGTGACGGCAGAAGCGTCTTTGCTTGGTCCTGATAAAAGTCCAAATGGCTGCATCAGCCTCCCAAGTAACTGAAACTAACGGGCTAAGCCACTGCCTGGCAGTAATGGCATTGTTGAGCTGGAACATCTCGTCCCAGCTGAGAACGCTCCATTCCTGCCTCCATAAACCTCACCTTCTCAGAGAAACTGCTAAAAGTCGAGTTCAACCCGGTTTGTGGAGGATGTCATTGCCCGGCACCTACAGCTCACCAACTTCTCTCCCTCCAACCCCACCCTCCCTCCGCCCCGTTTTCGTCTTCTCAGAGAAACCACTGAAAGGCCAGTTCCCCTGAGGAGGCACAGTGGCCCAAGACTCTGACCAAAAGCTTAGCGTAGCTCGAACCCACTTTGGGGCACATCATCACCCTGTGGCCCTACAAGAGGGTATTTTAAACCAGCCTTTAACTAACTACCCATATGATTTCTCTCCTAGTGTTTTGCTCAGATTAAACCTTGCCTTTTTTTTTTTTTTTTTAAATTCTGTTGGATTTTGCTTGTGTAGACTGAGAAACCTACTGCTGGGAACACAAAAAAGACTTACCAGGTATCACAGAAAAATGTAAACTGGTCTCTCCACAGAGACTTCTGAAATTTTTCACATTGCCTGCATTAAGCTATGTCACAATAAAGAGGAATGTGGCTGACATCATGGCTCAGTGGGTAAACGCACCTGCCCCAAAGCCTGGTGACATGAGTTTGATCCTTGGGATCTGTAAGGTAGAGAACAGATTCCAAGTTGGCCGCTGACCTCCAGAGACACAGTACCCTGTCAACAGTGCACTTACTAAGTAAATTAACAAAAATAAATCAGTAGTCAACAACTGTTCCCAGCATGAGTATGAAGGGAATATTCTCTACCAAATGTGTTGCATGCTGTGGCCTTAAATACAAAATGTAATCAGCATTTAACTTGAAAACTTTTAACATTCAAATGTACTAGAAATGTTATTTTGCTATTAGAATTTCACATAACTAGTGAGAAGAAATGTATGAGCTTAAAACTCAGTGGGTCTGGAGATGGGTCAGCCATTAAGAGTGCTTGCAACTCTTGTAGAGGACCTGGGTTCAGTTCCCAGTACCCACACAGTGGCTCGCAAGCACTTGTAACTCAGGGAATCGTATACCTTCTTGCCTCCTTGGGCACCAGCACTCATGTGGTGCACAGACATAGATACATTCAAGCACTTACACATTTACATAAAAATACTTTTAATAACTCACTTCATGAATAGTTTACAGATACAGCAAACATTCCTCTTAATATGTCCAATTTTCAACAGTGCTCCAGCATGTGAACTTGTCTGCTGTAGTTATGAGTTTTTCTGAGACTTCTCCAACACTTAAGCACAGTGTCCAGATCACAGCATGGTAGACAAATGTTGACGATTCTCCTCAGTTTTCTTTTTGAGACCTTCTTCCTCCAAAATATAGCCTCAGAGTTGAGTCCTTTCATGGTAATGCCAAATAGTTCCAATCCTCTCTCATCAGGCAAAATATGGGCTCCTGCCCATGAACCAGACAGGGCTGAATATTTTTTCTCTTGAGAGCTGGAGCCTCCTTTTGGATACTAATATGACTAGCCATGCATCCAAGGTCCAGAGAATGAGTGAGAGTAACTGGGTCACGCCTACAAGAACGTGTAGACAGTTAGTTGCAGATTGAATCTGAATAAAGTAGAAAAAAATAGATATAAAAACCATAGGTAAAAGAATGTGGAGCCTTGGGGATGGGGGGGTGCATGCAAGCTCCTGGAGACACTTCAGTTTCTGACTCTAATTCCCCATCAATTCCCTTCTCATGCATTCTAAAGGGAACAGCTGAGTAAGAAAGTGTCCTTTAAGGAACCAGAATGAGCTTTCATATACACCTAAGAATGACGGCCTGATGTGCTAGAAATTCTCTGTGTGTGATGGCAGCCATAGCAAGGGAACATCTGATGACTGCACCTTCCTTGAAATGCTTCCATCCAAGATTTGTGTTCATTCTTTTGAGACTACCGACATTTAGCTTGATGTTAATTACACTATCATCTTGGATATATACTGCCTCGGAGAAAGTCAGGCCATCACATTTTGTAATTCAGTTCCTTTGTAGAAAATGAGTTGTAAAATTTATGACTCACTTTACACTTTCCCTACTCCCCTATGTGAAGATGCTCCATTTTCCTCAATGAAGAAAAATGGCAGTCACTGCGTGGCTCTGCTTTCTCCTTGGCATCTATTAACATTTACTGTCTTCTTAATTTTTTTTTTTTTTTCATGTGGATCTTCTGACGAACACTGCCTGGCAAGTTCTGATGCCTTTAGTAGTTCTGTCAAGTCTCAGCTAGTTTGCGACCCAACATAAAACATTTCTGATTTCTGATACACCACTGGTCCATTTATCTTTCCATCTACAGGACCAGGTAAAATAAGACGAACTGAGGGGAATGTTGTACTTTCTTTTCCTGCTGCTTTGATAAAACATCCCGACAAGAACGATGCAGAGAGAAAGGGTTTGCTCTCTCTCAAAGTCCAAAGGCATACATAGTGCATTACATTGGCAAAGTCAACTTGGCAGTGGCTCCAATCAACTGGTCCTGTGATATCCTCAATCAGGAAGCAAAGGCCATGAATACATGCTTCTGCTCAGCTCCATTTCTCTATTTATACAGTTAATAACTCCAGCCCAGAAATGGTACCACCCGCGGTGTGTGGATCTTCCCACCTCCATTAATGTAATCAAGAAAATTCTCCATGGGCATGCCCAGAAGCGCATCTCCCAGATAATCTAAAATTTACTGTACTGATAATTAACACAACTATAATAGAGCATATAAAAGAGTTCATTTCAAAGGTAAAAAAGCCAAAGAAATTCTGATTCCTGCATAGTAGCTTGCAGAGCATTTTTGGGGAGAGTGATCCAGACTGCACTGAACTTTGCATTAATGAAAAGGCTTTTTACTGTGTTTCTGCAGATAGAGTGTTACCGAAGGTAACTGACATTACCATTCCTATCTTTGTGATAATAAACATTTCTTATAAACGTGGAACAGTCTTTCCATTTCTATAAGTAAAAAAGATGAATCAAAATTTCTTTAAAATTTATAATTGAAAACATCTCTAACAAAAAAAGAGGCTGAAGAGCAGGAAACTAAATATAACTCTATTTTAGGACTCTGGAAAAGGCTTTATAATTTGTTGCTTGGTGTTCCTAGCCATTTCAATTCTTCCAGCTAAATTCAAATGGAACCCAAAGGCTATCAATAAAGCCTTCTATTTTTCCTTTGCAAAATCATTTGAAAAATGAATGAGAAATACTCAGAATTTAAATAACTGTGCCCAAAGCTCTTCTTTCCTCGTGTGTTATATGAACTAAGAGAGAAATACTTTTGTTTGTAAGGAAAAACGCTAACATGCAATTTTAAATTATTAAATGTTAATAGTCTTATTACATTTTAATGTTTATATACTATATACATTTAAACTACCAACTTTATTACTAGGTAGGCTATAGAATATTGTTGTTTTCCATAGCTTTTTGGGTTCAGAAATAGTTTAATTATGCTGCACCACTGATTCAAGCAACTTTTCTAATTCAGTCTTTTCAGACTTGGGAATTCCACGATGTCGAACTACAATAGTTTTATTTGATTTGATTTAAGATTTTGTGTGTGAGCATGCGTGTGTATACACTCTGTGTCTGTGTGTGCACAGGTGCCTGCAGGGCTTCTCCTTAGGTGTAAGTAAACAATTGAGTCACAATACCATCCATGACCACATCTGGAGCGTGCCAGCTTATCCTTTCTGGATCATCTCTGAGACAGCATTAAAGGCATCGTGTCCAGGGTCCCTCCAAGGGATGCAACACGTAAATGGTACCTAATGCTATAGTTTACTACTCAGCACATTTGTTCATCCCTGAATACAGTCTACTTATGCAGCAGACATTTTTTACTAGCAATATAGGTCACATACTTACCTTTTCTGGCTCATAGGAGACCTGTGTTGACATTAACATAGGTCACATTCTCATGCAGAAGGAAAAAAAAGTTCGCTAACTGGGACTTACATGAAACTGATATTAACTTGTTAGAATGGATTTTTAAAAAGATTTATTTATTTATTATGTAAAGAATGTTCTGCCTACAGTCATGCAGGCCTGAAGAGGGCACCACATCTCATTATGAGATGATTGTGAGCCATCATGTGGTCCTGGGAATTGAACTCAGGACCTCCAGAAGAGCAGCCAACACTCTTATCATTGAGCCATCTCTCCAGCCTCTAGAATGGATCTTTAGATATGTTCTAGATTATACTTGCTAGTCACCACTGTTCAGGGCTGTAGTGTTGATACTTATATCTGATATGAGATACACACGGGAGAAAGATTTTTCTACCATGTTTGGGTATCAGTGTCTTTAAACTACTTTGTTATTAAGTGTATTCATACATGGAGGCCAAACGGCAACTCTGTGGAGCAGATTCTGCCACCAGATCAATGTACAGACATATCCAATGCACATGTAAAAGAAACAAGTTTGATGGTGCCTTTTTTCCATTTCCTTTTGCTTTTAGTAAGGTATCAGAAGAAAAGTTAGCTAGGAACTGATTATTTTATATGCAGAAACAGAAGGAGATGGGAACATCTAGATGTTCATGGCCTGTGATACTACAGAGTTACTTTTCTGCCCCAAATGTTCATAGAAATAAAGGAATGGTCAAAGTAAGGGTACTGTCTTCCCAAACCACTTTTGTATTTCTGTGGGCCTTTGTAAAGGTCAGAGAGGAAGGGATGGATTTAGGAGGCATAGGACTAAAGGTCAGGGACTAGTCCTAGAATAAATGTTATCTGCACAAGAAATGAACCAGGAGCAGATAGGCCATGAGTTTACGGGGTGAAAAGAAGCCTCGCTGCCACAGAATCCATGAGTCTGGCCTGGAAATGTCTGTCTCTTTGAATTCCTTAAAGAAACACAGGCTCAAGCCTTCAAGCCCATGCCATTGAAAGCGTTGTGAGTGGCAGTTAGTCCCTAACAGGAGCAAACATGCCAATCCCTGATGTGGCTAGGAGAGGTTATGAGCAAAATGCATCCTCCAAGGGAAGGAAGCTTGCCAGACTGCCTGACCAAGGCTCACCCTCCAATGGCAGAACAGCCAAAAAGCTCTTATGGTCAGGGTGAAGATGGCCCTGTAGCAGCAGCTAGGTGTGTCCTCTTCACAGGCCTTTTCACAACAGCATACCTCATGCCTGTGGCACCACACTGCAACTGGGGTTGGGGAGTGGTAGCCTGTTCAATGGCTTCCATGACACTGGCTATCAGAGGTCCCTTCAGACCTTGGTGGAGAAAAGAGATATCATCTTGCTCTGCCCTTGATCTGGACACCCACCCTCATCCTTCTACGCCTCTCTCCCTGAGTCTCTATTCAAAACCCACCTCTCCAGTGGTTACCAAACTCCTGCTACTAAAACCACACCCCTTAGCCTTCCATTCTCCTCACCTCACCCCTGCTCTGCTCCTTCACTAGAATATAAACTCTCTCTGGGCAGGGCATGATCTTGTCCTGGGCAGGGCTTAGACTCGTTTCTAGCCAAAATCTTGGCACTGTAGTCTCTTGATGATGATTTGTTGAAATGAACGTACTAAATAATGAGGCATTTGTAATTACTAAATGTTGGAAGTTAGATATTTGATTCTAATTAGTTATTTCTATTACGGTGCCACCAGTGGTACATATTGATTTTGTATGTGAGAAAACTAAAATCATTCCTTGTACAGAATCATTGTGTGTTAGAAACCTAACCTACAGTTTGTCCTACTGGTTAGGTGCAGTTATTGCTAAAAGCAAGACATTTGATCTCATTATTTTTTTAAGGTGAAATAGTAGAGCAGAAGACGCAGCTCAGTGGTAGATGGCTTGCCTAGCATGTATGAAACCTTGGACTTCATCTCCAGCCCTGGAAATTGAGATAATGACGTGTAGAAATTCCATTGCTTTTTCTTTTTTAATCACTGGTGCTCATTAATCGTAACACAATGGCTTGGTATACCTTATACCTTGGAAATCCTTTATATCTATATATAGTATCCTCAAACTATAATTCAACAGACTGATAGAATTACCACTTACTCAAGGCAGAAGCTAAAGTTCACCAGGCAATATACCTGTCAATCTAACCCAACCTACCTCAGCCTCATGCTGGTCAGTGTGCTGAGCAGCCAGGCTGTAGTGACTTAAGCATTACCTTTGGCTTCCTATTGGCTAAGAGACTGAGTGTGGCAAGGGAGGTAATTACAATTCAGTTAACCAAAAGCTATGCTGGGAGACTTATAATATTACAGAAGTCCATACCACAGACGACAAGCAAATAAAAAAAAAATCATGTTTGGTTATCAGTTGAGCATGAACCCAAACTGTAACTGGAGATCAGGTAAACAAGGAAGATGGAGTGGGTTTTTTTTGTTTTTGTTTTTTTTGTGTGTGTGTGTGTGTTTGTGTGTGTGTGTGTTTGGTTTGTTGTTGCATGAATAAATAAGACTCAGGGATAGATCTTTGAGGAAGTCAGAGATATTAGAGAGAATAAACCCCACAGTCAGATCTTACCCAGTGTCTTCCAGCTTCCTCAGCCTGCCTTCCCTTGCTTTGGCCTTCCCTCCTTGTCTTTCTATGTCCTCCTTAAATACTCTCTTGGTAAATTAAGGCGTGGCTCCACTACTGCCTACTTCAGAGCCTGGAATTCCTTCTATAATCTAAAGTGACCTTGAACTCAGTTGGATATCCACTCCCAGGATACTCCCTGTGCTGGGATTAAAGGTTTGAATCACCATTCTCTGATTTTCCTAGACTGACTGTGGTTAGAGCTCTGGAACTTCTGGAGCTTTTATTAACTCCCCACATAGACTGTGGGTAGATTCCCTCTGATATCTCCAAAACTTCTGAAGCTTTTATTGAATCCCCACAGTTTGTGTTTTTGTTTGGTTGGTTTTTGGTTTTTTTTGTTTTTGTTTTTGTTTTTGTTTTTTGGCCAAAAAGGATCTGTCAGAGAGTGTGCAGCTGCCTTATTTCAATCCTCTTCCCTTTTGAATTTATTTTCTAGCCTATATGCTAACTCAAATATTCACCATGTTGATGGAGCTTATTCAGGAACCCAACACAGAGGCCAGTAGGCAATGAAGGCAACTAAGGACTGGCCAGTGGGGCCGGGAAGCAAGCCTACATTACATTTACAAAAGTTTCCTTTTTTGAAAAAAAAAATTCTTTCTTTCTTTTTTCTTTTCTTTCTTTCTTTTTCTTTTCTTTCTTTTTTTTTTTTTCTTCATTAGAAGCATCTGAAATGGATGACACCAAGCTGTTTGCCTAAAACAATGTCCCAAGCCTGAACTGGCATGGATATTTTCTGAGATTAAAATAGAAACGTGTTTTGCTAACAGAAAACAACTTGGAAATCAAAGAGACATTTAAGTTGGAACCGTTATTTATTTTTCCTTTTCTTGCACAAAATTCCTGGTTTTACACACACTAATAAATCAGGATGACGCAGCCACCTCGCCACAGAACTTTTCATTAACAACTTGAAGTAGCAGAAACCTCAAAAAGATGAGTAGGGAGTGATATTTGTAATGGAGCAAATACTGTCAACATTTATAAGCACCTACTATGTGCCAGGCAATGTTGTGGGCCCTAGACAAAGATAGCTATTCTTCTAGGGTTTATATTGTAGCAGAAAGAAGACATATAAACAGATTATATGGTAAGATAAAAGACCAGTAGGATGGGGGAAAGGAAAGGTATAGTAAGAAGCAGAGGGGTAAAGACAGATATATTCATATTTGGCTCCTGCGATTTTTGAACAGACTAAAGGAAGCGAGACAGTGAGCTGTACAATGTCCATCATGTAAGGACATGCCTAGAGGGTGCCAGAAGGCCACGACAGCCACTGGGGTATGGTTTGAAGAGTGGAATAATTTAAGTTTAAATGTATATTGTAGAAAAATCGTGTATTTTCACACGAGCAGTCCTTTGGTACAGTGCGGTTCACACTGTAACAATAGAGAATTAAGAACTTCAATCAGTTCTGCAGAGGTCCCCTCAAGACTAGTCCCCACAAGTCACCTAAGAGATAACAGCCCTTCTTCTGGGGGCGGGGCACCTGCCCTACCCACGGGGTGCGCAGAGTGGAGTCGCGGGAGATAGGAACAGTCAGCGCGTTTCTTCTTCAAAACCGGACCTGAAATGCAAACATTTTTTTTTTCAGTTAAAAGGCACGTGGCTGTGCCAGCCCTGCACAACCTCTCCCATGTTGGTGCGGAAAGCTTGGGTTCTCCCCTGCACACCACCTGCCTGGGGGACCCCTGTAGATGGCGCACCCCACCCCAACCCCCGCCTCAGCCTCCCGCGGTTTTTCTTCCAGACTTGTCATCCAGCTAGCTTTCCCTCTTCCAGGCTGTGCTCGCAACTTTTCTCCAAGCCCGGGACAAGCGCCACTCGTGGCGGACGCTGCCTGCACGAGGCGTCCCCGCCCCCCGAGCTACCCCATCCCCGGGGGCCCAGGGAGGGGCAAGACCCGGCGCGCGCCCAGGGCACGAGGGCGGCGGGGCAGGGAGGGCGGCGGGCTGCGCGGCGCGTCCCTCCCGCCTCGCCCCTCCCCGCCGGCGGCGCGGCTCCTGCCGCAGCACCTCCCCTCGCCGGGAGGGAGCCGGAGGGGCTCTGCCAGCCCGCCGCAGACCTGCCCGGCTGCGCGCCGCGCCCTGTGCGTCCCAGCAGCTGCAGGGACCGCTCCGACGGTGTCCGGGAGTTCCCGGGACGCACAACCCCGAGCGCCCCGCGCCCTGGCCAGCCGGCATGGCTGTGCTCCTGGCGGCGGTGCTCGCGTCCTCGCTCTACCTGCAGGCGGCCGCCGACTTCGATGGGAGGTGAGACCCGTCCCCGGCGGCGCCCTCTCCTTCCCGCGGGGACCTCCGATCGCGCAGTCCCACCTAGGGTCCGGCCGCCAGAGGCTCGTGCCCCGTGTGCGCTGAGCACGAGCCGGCGCTGGGACACAGGTGACGAGTGGGGCGTCCCTGCAGCCCGCGACCAGGACGGGAGGGGATAGGAGCTGGACATGAGGACTGAGAGGGGACACTTGGTGTGGTGTGGTGTGGTGTGGTGTGTGTGTGTGTGTGTGTGTGTGTGTGTGTGTGTGTGTGTGTGTGTGTGTGTGTGTGTGTGTGTGCGCGCGCGTGCCTGTCTGTCTGTCCGCCCGTCCTTCCGTCTGTCCCCGTCCACGCGGCTCCGCTCAGACCTGGCGGGCCTGACAGAAGCGTGCTCTAACAGGTCCCCACAACCTGGAGCTGGGTCTCCACTGTCACTCAGCGTGTCCTCCCGAGGCTGCCTTGCGTGAGGGTCGCCCCCCTCAATCCCTGCAGAAGGCCTCCGCAGGACAGGTTTCCCGCTGGCTCCCCTCCCTCCCCCAGCCTTGAAGATGCCGCACCTGTTTTACCTGCAATCTTGGAACGAATCAATTCCAGGATTGATTGGCTTTCCTGTCCCTGGAGGGGACCGGAGGGGAAGAAGCCACCGGAGCGCGCAAGAGAGAAGGCCGTTGGTCTCCTTGTTCAGCACCTGGTCGGAGGAAACAGAAAGTTAGGGGTTATTCTGAACTTTGGGCCTGAGGGTAAAGAGAAGATGTATTGAAAATATAAAGAGTTTAAGGAAAAGTGGGAAGCACCCAGAGGCTAAGGCTTTTATTTTCAAAATCAATTCTTTGCTCACATATGAATTCTGGTGCATTACTTGGGGGCACACACATTTACAAGAAGCACACACACTTGTGATGTCCAAAACAGCCTAGTTATATGTACTGAGGAAAACAGACCGGTTAAGGTGTGAATCTAAACGGGTAATGATTGCATGTTAAGTTCTACCTGGGCATGGAATCTGCATCTTAAACTTGCAGTCTCTTTGGGTGTACTTTATATTAGAGAAGAAAATAATATAAATTGCTGATGCAGACAGCTTTCAAAACACAAGGACACTTGATACATTCCCCGCTGTTTAAATTCCTTGGTTTTAGACCTCTCTAATAGCCTGGCCCTGATGGGAGGGGGCAGTTGTATCGAAAAGAGCTTTGTTGCGTTTGATTTTTTGAATAACCTCCTCTTCTTGCTCATTTTCCTCTCTGCCCTTTATACTTAGCAGGAATTCTTTCTGCTTTGACAGATCTTCTGTTATTCAATACCTTCCAGTGTATGGTGCATCAAAACTGCCCCCCCCCCAACAGCTGTGAGTCGGGGAGTCTGTTTCATTTCAAGTTTTCAGAAACCACCCAGTGAATGATGGCCTGAGATTTCTTTGTTTCAACTGGCACTGTTCCTTCTCTACTCCTGTGCTTTATGTGTGTATGTTCAACTTTACAATAGAAATCAGATCCTTGGAGAACTATTACTGAGAAGGTGTTTTGTCCTCAAATTTCTATAGACAGTAAGGAGCTTGTAGAAAATTACTGGGTGTGCTTTAAGTACATTTTTCTAAATAAAACAAAGACTGATATTTTAAATCTCAAGTATCTTTATTTATTTTACGTTTTTGTTTGTTTGTTTGGTAGGTGGCCCAGGCAAATAGTATCTTCGATTGGCCTATGCCGCTATGGTGGCAGGATTGACTGCTGCTGGGGCTGGGCTCGCCAGTCCTGGGGACAGTGTCAACGTGAGTATCAGGTCTGGAGGCTCCAGTTCCCGAGGAGTCTATTTTTCCACCATGGTTCTAGACCTTAAGCTCTGCACTTTGGAGGGTTTACCATTGCTGAGCAAGTCTTGACTGTTCTTACCCTTATTCTGTTCCTTTGAAATCAAAAGCACCCGTGCCAGCTCTGCCATTCACACAGAGTCGCCAATCATACCATCCAGTTTTAAATTGTATCATTTTATGTGTATGGGTGCTTTGCATGTGTGTCTGTGCGTGGTGTGGGTGTTGAACCTAGGTCTTCTCTCGAAGAGCAGCCAGTGTTCTTAACCACTGAGCCACCTTTCTAGGCCTGTGCTACCCCTTTTGTCCCTAGCCTCTTCCTACAGGATTCTTATCAGGCTTATTTCCTCCTCCTTTGCCCCGAGCTCTGAGAAGAAAATGAGATAATGAGTCTAGACGATATTTACACTAAATAAACGTGGAATTAAGAGTACCTATAAAATCTTCACCAGAGCTATTGTGTAAGGTGGCATATTTGCCATTTGGAAGTCTTTTTTTTTTTTTTTTTTTAAGGAAGAGAAGTTGTATTGACATCTCTACATGGGCCAACTAACAGACTCGTGGAAAACACCATTTATAAATTCTGTAATTAGTCAGTCATATAGTAAGTGCCAAATCAGAACACTGATTTCTATTTTATTCATGATCAAAATAGACACTTGAGTGATAAAATTCCTAATCCTAAACAAAAATTTGAGTAACTTAGCATAGTTCTTAGCTTTTACTTAGGTCTGGATCTCAAACATTTATCCTGACCTTCCTACCGCTTCCAAAAGAAACACATCCTGCCCCAAATGATGGGCTCCACATTGGATCATCTTGTCAGGCATCAGGTATCATAGACGTGATGGAGGAGATAAGACAGTGGAGGAGCCTGACCTGGCTATGGAATGGCAGAGTGAAGAGTCAGGAAAAATGACGAGTTTCATCGGCTTTTATTAAAACATTTGATGATTAACTTCGTTAAGGAAAGAGAGTGACTGACTGTCACAGGTCGATCAGTGGACATTCAGGCTATGGTCTCTGTGGACAGGCAGGTGCAGTAGACTAGTGCTTGGCTGCCGGTGACTTAAAGCGCTGGCCCATTGCTCATTTGGGGCATTGCCTCCTGCTTTAGCAGAGAGGTGGAGTTTCCGGTTTCTAGTACACGCAGGATGGGGCAGCATAGTCCTGCTTTCACTGGCAGTTTTGTTTCAGAGGGAAGATGGTCCAAAACAGGGCTGGGCCCAGGTAAGATGTAGGCTTCTGCCAAATACACGACAGTGTTAGAAATACTGGTAACCAGAGGATGTCAGATGTGAAGGCTGATGAATTAACCAGGCTGAACTCCCAAAGAGAGAAGAGCATGGACCATCTCTCTTGGCTAGCGAAACAAATCCATCCCAGATAAAAACAGGGTCAGCCTGTTTGTAGGGAGGAGTTCACTTGCTTTTCTCCCTGCTGGAACTTTTAGGAAATGGGCAGATTGAACAGTGAAGGGGCTTGAGGCCCATGCAGTGGCCCAGCCCCTCCCAGGTCAGGAAGCCCTGCACTGGCAGAATGCCCTGTGCTGCAATGGGGCACACCTTCACACCTGCCTTGGAGGCAGAGATTAGGAGAATGTAGGTTCAATGCCAGATGTGTTGAAAGAATCCTAGGGTGAAAACTCCTGAGCTCTCCCAAGAGATCCTCTGTGGAATTCCCCAAGCAACATTAGGACCTGCTCTATTTATCTGTACCAAGTAATTAAAATTTCTCAAGTATGCAGTAGCTTGGCAAATCTAAATCTGAGATTGGATGGGGGCCTTTTAAAGTTACAGTGGTGTTATGAACTGTAACCAGCCCAGAGATTTCCTAGACTTTTTCTTTCTCCACTACTTTCCCTAACAGATTGGAGACACTGTCATTTCAAACCTTCATTTTGTTTCTAAAAGAATGCAAAGTAGGGGCTTTTCAAGATTTCTCTTTTCTCCTTGTTATTCCTGGGAATGTGAGGAAAGTACAACATAGAAATTGGAGATTTAAATGCTCACATTATAGGTTTGTCTTTCACACACCACAGTTCACCTGAGATGTGGTAAAGTTCAGGAACCGGAGTAACAGAGGGCAACATGGGCGTTCGATCTAGACAGGCTGGTTTTTAAATTCCAGTTTGACCTTCTTGGCTGTGTGAGCTTAGCTGAATAATTCATCGTTTCTGTACATTCCTCATTTTCTTCATCTCTAAAATCAGCTTGAAATATTATATAGCTTAAGGATATATAACATTGAAGTGAGCTATTATTTGTAAAGCCCTGAACATTCCTCCTGTCCTGAGCAAACACTACAGTTGTACTTGGTCATGTTCAATGTTCATGATGACTTCAGCACTGGAAAGCACAGGAAGAGTAAATGTGTGTCACCAAATTCTGTTCTTCAATCAGGAAAAAATCCACAGCTTGTATCACTGCTGGCCAAATTAAAAATGGTCCTGAGATTCCCCATTTCAGATAGATGAAGTTCCTTTACAGCGAAAAGCAGCTTTAGCCATTAACACTGAAGACAGCGAGACCAGAGGGATGAAGGGTAAAAGTACTCTTCTGTCTGTTTTCCTTTTGCAGAATCTTAGATGGTCCAAGTGTCTCCTGTCAGCTCGGAGTCTGCCCTCCTTTGTTTTGAATGTGAGGGCAAGAGGTCAGCTCAGGGATAGACCTGCACCAAACAGTGGCTTGGGGGGGGGGGGTGGATAAACGAAGTGTCTCTAAACATGTGAATGCCTTCTTGAACCCGAAAGCTTTACATTCAATTCAAGAAAAATGCCTTGAGTTAAATCTGGTTCTCAGTTACTTCTGTAATTTCTAACCAGGTTCTAAAAAAAAGAGTATAATGTGAAAAATATTTTTAGCTCTCTGACCCTTGAATATCTGAGTGTTCTTTTCCATGCCACTTCCTTATCAAAGGTGCCAGGGACCTCATCTGATTGACTCACTTTGGAATTTTCCTTTAAAACGGCCCAGCAAAGCAAATGCTAGCTGTAACTACCTGTTATACAGAGCCTTTTATCTCTAGGTGTATGTGCGAACTGGGGAAAGTGGTGCGTGCCTACCTTATGTGTCTACGAGATTTTATGGCCTTTTGTGCAGAGACCCTTCAGTGAGTGTCTGCTACATTGGGTTGAACATTTACGACATGTTTTGACCCAACAGTCACCTGAGTCAGATACCTACATCTCGACTCTACTTACTCTCTTTTCTGGACTTGTTTAGAGAGACTAGCAGTGCAGAGTCATGGAATTATCTGACCCTTCTGCTGGCCTGCCGTCATTAGCTACAAAGCTGCAATTAACTTTTTTTTAACTTTTCATCTTTTTCTTGAGGACTTCTGAAGGACAGGGTAGAGGAACAGCCCAGTGGTCATGGGATCTGTCTTCCTATTTCCTGCCTGTGCACCCAGAGGCCAATCCCAGAATTCCTACCATGCTGGAAAGGCATGATAGTTTCCAGAAATAGGCAGGCTGTGTTTTCATAGTTCTTTTTTGGGTCAGACCCTTGGTGTCTTTCTATTCTTTGACTCTCTATTTTGTGTTCTTGGCTCGTAAATAGATCTCTTGCACATTGAAATTTCCACATTTGATTTTCTAATTGTCCTGGGCTTTAGATTCATTGAATATTAATGTTTTTTTTTTTATTGTCAGATGAAATTCTTTTATGTTCACCTATTGGTGGCCACATATTTACAGCATGCGGTACCTCAGTCTCTTAAATATTGTCACAGCATATTTGTTTCTTTCTTGTAGATTCTCTTCTTTAGCTCCTCACCATCACGATGGCACATTTCATTTTAATTATGTTAATTTTCTCTCTCCCCCTGCCAAGAAGAGACTTTTGTAGTTGAGATTTCTTAGGTTTCTATTTCATTTCACAAACAAGTAAAAGGACTAAATACCTTGGGGCTTTGGGCTTGAAGCCCTGCTTTTATATCTGCTTAGCCACCTGGCTGCCTGTAAAGTCCATCGGACCTTCCGTGATGAGAAAGAAAATAGTGTCTGGCACTAGGTGCTACAATTTCGCAGGACACAGGGCTAATGACTATTATTTTTGCTGAAAGCCTCTCTGGAGATGCAAAGGGACTTTTAAAGAACAGCTCATTCCAGGTTTCACCTTAGAGGCCTTTGGTTGTCAGGGAACCGAAGGAAATGATATGAATTAAGATTGTTTTGTAGACTTTATCCTTAAGATCAGGGCAAATGCAGACTTTTGTTATGTTTCTGCTGGAGAGTCAGGAAAGGTGGAACACTTACACTCCCAGAGAGACTGCTGGGTCAGCTCTAGGCTCATTCCTCCTGTCTCCCTGTTAGTAAGGGCTGCAGAGAACGAGCCCCACCTGAAGATTTCAGACTTACCAACCCTAAACCTAAGGTTATTAAAGAAGTCTGAGGAATAACATAATTCTGAAACCCTTGTGTAGTTATCTGATTATTGGATTTGGACAGTGTATGTTACTTGCTGGTGATTGTGGACATAAGAAGGATTGATCAGCACAATGGAATTGTTTCTGCATTTGAAGTAAGAAGCTGATTGGTCAAGGCATAGAACTTCATTAACAGTAAATGAGATACTTAAATCTTATGATTGCTTTCTTGTGTCTTTGCTCAGAAACCGAGTCTTGTGAACAGAAGATGACTTATTAAATTTTTGATTCTTGCGTGGGTCATTGATTTGTCATGCTCATTCGTACAATTTCGTAAACTGTCTTTGGTAAGTTAGGTTTTGAATACCCTCTTTAAAATACTTACAAGTAAATTAGAAATTCTTCTTCTCAGCCCTGAGGATAAAGCCCTGGGCCTTGCACAGGCCAGGCAGCTCTACCTGGGCCTTAAATGAAGTCATCTTAGGAACTCACATGTAGCAAATACCTTTCTATCCATAGCCAACAAGTAAGACAACTTTTGTTGAGCATGGATCATGTCTTATGTTAAAACAGTTTATTTATGACTGTACTATTGTGTATATCCCAGGAATAACCAGGAATCTGGGGTAGCAGTGCTGTCTGGACTCATATTAGAGACTGCTGGAGGGAATTTCTGGTCAGCCTAAAGGAGCCAACATACCTCGTTATCCTGAGTTCATTTACTTCTCTTAATTATGAAGTTAGAACAGAGAATCTCTTTTGTTTATTTTTTATGGTAGGACTAAAAGAAAGGCTGTGGGTAATTCTAGAATTACTTTTGTCACCAAACCTGAACCCCCAAATCCTTAGGAAGTAAAGTTGGGATTTTGTTATTGTCTAACAAGGGTTTGTTATTCAACGGCCACTTCCCTGGAAAGGCTGTTGAAGAACACCGTGTTCCTTGAGTGACTTTGAGTGGTCTAGGAATGCAGATTCCAAGCACAGAGTAGTGTTGAAGAGTCCTGACCTTTTCAAACAGGTAGTTTTTGAGTGTGTGTAGTCTTCAAAGTTAAGTTTTAAAGAAATAACTTTGCTCTTTCCTCTCCACAATTAGAGCTGATCTTTGCAATAATACTATTAAGAGCCGCTGATTTCCTGAAATCCTTCCTACAGTTAATTTGGGCAGCTCTTAACCTATATGGATTTGAAGTTTAGTACTCCTCAAGCTGGAGGGCCAGGCTACTGGAAGGGAGGCACTGTAGACTTTTGAGAGTTAGTGGCCAGGCCCGTCCTCACACCCTGACCCAGGAAGACACAAGCTCTGCACACAGGAACCTGGGAGCAGAGTGCTGTCTGCTGCTCAGAAACTGGATCCACTGCACACAGCAACTCGCTCTCCTGTGATGTGTTCTGCACAGCATTTCTACTTGGTACCCTGTCTGCAGGATTCATGGTCTGTGCCATGCAAGTCAGACCAACTGCTTTTTTATATTTATAATTCAAAAAGTTTTTATTCCATATTTACCACTGCCCCCTCCCTTCCCTCCTCCCAGTCCTCCCTCAGATCACCCGATCCCACCACCCATTCCCTAAGGAGGGCAAGGAATCCCAAGATGAGTTAGTCCAGTCTGGCGTATCCAGTTGAGGTAGGTCAGAGTCAGGTGCTCCCCTGTAGGCAATGGGCTCCAAGATGTCATTTCATGCACCAGAAGCATAGTCTGTAAGAGACTCTACAAACTGCCCGTGTCGTTTGACAGTAGTCTACCTTCAGAGGGTTTCGTTCCTCTGGAAGGTTCCTCAGTGATTATTATAGAATCAGTGCAGTCTCAATAGCGCCGCAGACCAGCAACTTCTAAGATGATGGGCAGTGATGTCGACTGACTGCATGTGGAGATTGGACCTTAACTGTGGTGGGGAAGGAAAGGAGAGCAGGGTGTGCTGACCTAACCTGTACTACTGTCTCCTCTACAACACAGGCTAGCTCTGCCTTTTTCTTTCTCTTTCTTATTCTTCATTTAAAATGTGCTGTAAGTTTACAGATTCACACAAATACAGTAATCAATGCAAAAGGTATGGAGCGCTTCACAGTCCGCATGTCATACCTGCGCAGGGGCCGTAGCAATCTCTGGCTCGTTACAATTTTAGTATATGTGCTCCTGGAGAGCGCATGTCCTTTTCTTTAAGTTGTTCGCAAGTTTTTAAATTTTTCCCCAAAGTTTTTGTTTCAGAATCTTATTTAGACAGGAAAATGTATTTATTTCCTGAGATAACCACTCCTCAAAGTAAGAAGTGTCATTGGTGGTCCTCTGTACCTTTCAGAGATAGTTTTCATATTCTGGGTTCCTTCTCTGTCTCCCTTGCTACCTACTTGCTCTGTACAAAAATAAGATAGTAGAAAAACTGTGTCTTTATCACAAAACATCTTAAAGCTATTTCCTTATCGTTTGTATATGAAAAGTCCCCCTTTTATGGGTTTATTGTGTAGTTGTCCTGTAATTCATTAACCAGTCCTTTACTACTGAATCTGGACACTGCTTCTAAAATAACCTTGAACATAATGTGGAAAATGCTGAGTTACAGTGTTCTAATACGTAGGAAAGACGAATGTTTGTGTGTGTCCAAATGGCATACATATTCTTAGCTTGGCTCAGCTGGAGACTGAATTCTCTCTTGGTGGTGCTGAATCCAGAGACTGATCTGTTTAGGATGCCTTTCTCCCATCTCTCTTCCAAGGATGCCTCTTGTTAGTCTGATCCTAGTTTCCTGCTTTTCCGTAGACTGGTGACATTGGCTGATATTGGCGGGATGGGCTGAAACTTGTCCATTAGCTAAAATCTCCCCCTGCCCTGCAGTTATCAGATTGTGTCCTTTTCATGAATGTTGAGTCTTTTTTACTTGTTAGAAAGAGTCGCACACTCTTTAAGAAGTTGCTCCTGTTATCATTCAACCTTAGCCATGGTTCAGTGGACATGGTGTGTGCTGTGTCACACACTGGATGCACCATCTAGGAAGAAGGAGTAGAAGCCCAGAGTGGAGCGCAGTCTGGGGACACGTTGTAACAAAAAGACCAAAAGCATTTATGAAAATGTTTTTAACACTCACTGTAGGGATAAGAATTTACATTTTCTACTGTCTATTTTGGTTAAGTTATTTACAGAACTCATCTTTTGTTTTTAAAAAAGGAAGAAATGCACATTTGAGTAAAAAATGAAAAGGAGGGGTGGAGGGCCAAAGGGAGGGAGGGAGAGCCCACTGGAGCTAAAGATATTTGTTACCTTTATGGCTTTTTGACACTAAGTTCTAGTCTCCAGTAGGCAATCATTATTCCTTACTAATCTCTGCAGAAATGTCTAAGTAGTTTTAAGATTTTTCACTTTTCATGTAACATCAGCATAAATTAAAACTCTTCCCTCCCTTAACAAAAGTGTTTAAAGACCAGTCCTTACAGGTTCATGTAAAACTGACTCTGTCTTTTAATGGCTTTGCAGTAGTCTGCTACCATAGATATACCTACTCATGCACTAAGGTAGTTTTCAATATTGTACTCTTCCAAGATATACCAAGTACAATAACCATCTAGAGGTGTGTTATCATCACATTCTATACAGCTAAGTGAAATCCTGTGAGAGAGGAGGGGGCATGGAGGGAGGGGGAGAAAATCTCAATTTTTCTGTACATTTTCCTTATAAAAGTGTATTTCAAAGGAGAATAACTGTGTCTGATTTTATTAAGTGACATTTTCTGTTCGGTCTCTTTCTACCTTTGGTCTTTTTGAAGATGCCTCCAAACACATGTAGACATGACCCTCTTATTCCTGTTTGTATATGTTTTTATCTTGTTTGGAAAACAGTGCTTTTTCATCTTACTTTTTTAAAAGTAAGAAATGGATGTTTAAGTAAAAAATGAGAGACAGAGCAAATGGTGAGCATTGTGTATAGAGTATGGGTAGGTGATTGGTGGGCTCCATTATAAACAGGTTCTGCAAAGAACCAGTGGGAAATTCTTACATTAATTTGTTCCCATCAGGTATCAGCATATAGACTCACAACCATCTTATTATGCAACTGTCATGCCCCTGTAAAGTGTGGTCTAAGGTGAGCAGCAAACAGATATTATATCCAGGTACCGTTTGCCTTCTATTACATGGTTAGTGGTCCATGAACCCAGCAACAATGCTGGTTTCTTGACTAAGCTCATTTCTTCAAAGCCTTTTGTAAGTGTACAGCTATTTCATGATGATTTAAAATCGTCCGAGCATACACAAAAAGAAGAAAAAACACTCAGCAATTCTTAGACTAATACATACTCTGTGAAATCAACGCTATTTTTTCCAGGCACAGTGGTGCATGCCTTTGATCCCAGTATTCTAGAGGCAAAGGCAGGCTGAGATTTCCATGATTTCGAAGCCATCCTGATCTACAGTGTGAGATTCAGAACAGGCTAATAGTGAGACTGTCAAAACAAGTCAAACCACAAAACCAACAACCTTAGTCTTCTTTTCATAAATGATGAATATCAAATTCAATTTTAATGAGTTTCCTAAGTGATAAAAGGTATATATGCCAAGCTGACAGTAATCATTCTGTGTCAGATTTTTTTTTTACTTTTTACTTAATTGAAAAACTTTTTCCATACAATATATTGATCATAGTTTATTTCCTGCTCCAGTTCCTCTAAGTTCCTTCCTGCCTCTCTATCCACCCAATTTTATATTCTTTTATAGATTTTCTTTTTTAAAATAAAATTTAGCGTGTGTGTGTGTGTGTTGCCTGCATGTATGTCTGCGCACCATGTCCTTGTCTGGTGTTGATAGAGTCTAGAAGAGAGCAACAGATCCCTTGGAACTAGAGTTTCAAAAGGTTGTGAGCTTTTGTGTGAGTACTAAGAATTAAACCTGGCTCCTCTACAAAAGCTGCCACTGCTCTTAATGGCTGAGCTATCTCTCCAGCCTCCTTTTTTATTTTTAAAATTATATATATATGGGGAGCAGGGGCAGGGAGGTAGGTCTGTGCATGTGAGTGCAAGCTCATGCACTGGCTAGAAGAAGGCATTAGCTGCCCTGGAGCTACAATTGCAGGTGGTTGTGAGCAACTCAGTGTGAATTTGGGAACCAACCAGGTCCTCTGTAAGAGCAATTTGTGCTGTTAATCATCAAGCCATTTCTCCAGCCCCATATTTTCTAAATATATGCTTCCCATAACCCAAAAGTTAGTATCTTTAGTATCCCCTATTTTGGTATATACTTACATGAGTTAATATTTTTTATTGAATAATTACATTTTCTGTGTTCTATGGTATTTGGAGAGTTTTCTTTCAGATTATGTTTAAAATTTGTTAATGAATTAAGCTAATATATCTTGGACCTATCTACATATGGCTAGTAATTAAAAATTCTGACATATATTTTCAGTTTTATTTAAAATTGACTTTTGAAGCCAGGCATGGTGTTGAATGCCTTTAATCCCAGAACTCAGGAGTCAGAAGCAGGCAGATCTCTGTGAATTTGAGGCCAGCCTGGTCTACAAAGGGAGCTTCAGGACAGCTTGCGCTATTACACAGAAAAACCCTGTCTCAAATAGATAAATAAATAAATGAATGAATGAATGAATGAATGAATGAATGAATGAATGAATAGATGAATAAATAAATAATAAAATTGGGTTTTAAAACAGTTTTTAGCAAAGAAAGTATAAAATCCTTAAGAAATAATGTATAGGTTTGCTAGATGCCTTGTCCCCTGGGCTAATGAGTTTTCTCCCTTTAATAGTCACAAAGTAGCATCCTGAAAGCTAGGCTCTCCTAAGTTCTTAACATGCCTGTGTTTTACTGTCTGTCATTTTGGATGTTTGTATGTAACTGTGCCAAATTGGGTAATTGACTGTGTAGAGATTTTCCCAGACGAATGCCAAAGTTCTGACAATGAAGGCTATAAAATTTAAGGTTGGGATATGGGGAACTTTCTAGACTTGCTAGTTTTTGTAGCTGATGGATTTAGCAGATAGAACATTGTTTCTTTCCTTCTCATGCTCTTCCCTGGCCTTCGTCATAGCGAGGTGTTGGCACCTGGCCTGTGGGCCACGTGTTTAAGGGGCTCTGTGTCTCAGTCTAAGTCACGTGGTCATTGTTCTAGACATCTCTTGGTTTGAAATGGTCTAACAGTTGGGTGTCTCACAAGAAGGTAGGCTCCATGGGCGTTTGTGGTGGCTAACTCACAGCACTGTATTACCCTTGACTAACTTCTCTCCTCTCACTTCTTCTCCCTCCCCCATTATGAGGTTCAGGCTGCCCTCAAACCCGTGATCCTTTACCTCTGCCTCTAGAATGCTGGTATGACAGGTGCATGCGGCCACGTGTGGCTATATGGTTTTCCACTGCTGGAGAGCGAGCCCAGGGCTCACACACATACTAAGCACACACACTTTATCACAGAAGTACATCTCCCTCTCATTTTCCTTAGCGTTGTTTAAAGATCAGGGCCGTCTCCAAATCCACAGAGCTGTGCTCACAGGCAAGAAAAGCTAATTACTGCATCGTTGTTTATTTGGTTTGTCACAATTTCATTAACTTTAATGGTATGTAGCAAAACACAGTGCATTATCAGTGAGAAGTCTCAGGTGGATGAAGCTGTCGGGACAGGTTGCAAGTGACTATTCTAGAATCCTGAAGTATAGACCAGTGGCTTTGCTGGCAATGTTGAATGTTTTTAACTCCCATGACCATTTTACAATAGCTGTAGAGAAACAAATTATAAGGAGAGAGTTTCCTGTTATGTGCTGCTAATGAACTCTATCCTAGGGCTTTTTGTACTGCACTAAGATACAAAGCACATGCAGGGAATTTATTTTTGGCAACTGCTCAAAAATTGTGCTGTGGGTTGCCTATGAAAATGTCCTTATCCATCAACAGAGACTAGACCCCAGAAACTTTTTGGAAGCTTCTATTCAATGTTTTTTTGGTTTGGTTTGGTTTTTGGTTTTTGGAGACACAGGTTATCTGTGTAATTTTGGAGCTTGTCCTGGAACTCACCCTACAGACTGGTAGAACCAGCTGGCCTCAACTTCACAGAGATCCGCCTGCCTCTGACTCCTGAGTACTAGGATCCAAGGCATGAGCCACCACAGCTGGCCATATTCCATGTTTAATATTTCTTTAACTTAAAAAGAAGTTGTATATAGTTCTTAAATGTAAATGCTAGAATATGGAAAATTGATTGAGATTTAAGGTGGAAGCCTTAAGATATAAATTTACTAAATCTAGTCTGTCCAGGCTAACTCATGTTAATTTTTAAAAAGTGACCCAACTTTAAGATATTGTAAGTAGATGGATTGTCCAGAACCTTTGGGCTGTGTGGGACCAATAGAGCTAGATTGAAAATAATGATGCTTTCTATCCTGAAATGACTCCTTTTTGCTTTGTTTAACATAATTTAAAATGTTTTTCCTGGTAAATTATTGAGAATTGGTTTGGAATGTATTAAAGAGACAGTATTCTTTACATTTTATTTCTTATACACAATCATAGCCATAAACACATCTTATAGATATGCCATCTAAGTTCTTTATGCTTTGATTTATTTGATTTATTAAGTGTTTTCTTAAATGATAATTGATATATTTTGTTATTCTATTTAAATAAATGGATCACTATCAAAATATGGTGAATTATTTTAAAACTAAAGGCAATGAAACAAAATGCAAAATATAAACATAACCAATATAAATATGAGTAAAAAATCTAGCAGACAAGGCTGGGGAGATAGATCAGTGGGTCACAAGGATCTGAGTTTGAATTCCCAGCACCCATGTAAAAAGCCTTGCATGACTGAACTTCCCGGTAACTCCAGCACTAGGAGGCAGAAGCAAGCAAATCCCAAGAGGGAACTTGCTGGCAGACAACCTAGCCAAAAAGGACCAGCTTTAGGTTCAGGAAGAGACCCCGTCTCTAGGCAATAAGGCAGAAAGCAATAGAAGACACCCATTGTCTTCTTCCAGCCTTTGCACATGCTCAAACGCGGACACACACCCCACACTCACATGCATGCAACACGCACAACTCATGCATACATGCCTGTACACAAGTCACATCATATATAAACAACAAAGCAAAAACCTGGCAAGAAATATAAAGGATCACTCTGGGTGAATAATTAAAATAGTTGCTTTGATTGAACCAAATCAGACTTGTAGTAGAGAGCAGGTTACAAATTTTTCTTCTGATACTCCAAAAAAGACACTCCATTAAATTAGGCAAATACAATTATAAAATGGATGTATTATGTTTTAGAGGGGGAAGGCAGTCATCCTAATGACAAGTCATAAGACCATCTCTTCTCTCGCGCCTAAGACTCTAGGCTGGTCCAACACTGACCATTGTTTGTAGGGTCCTTTCATTTGGCGGGGATATTTATGCATCATCAAGAGAAGTGGCTGAGGTTTTACAGTTAATTCTTGTTGTTATTGACAACCAAAGCATCCATGCACGTTCTTCCCAAAGCTGGTGAGAAGAGGAAACATACAGAATATGAGGAAAAGGTAAGTGAACAGCTACCGCCAGTCCTGGGTACTGACTGACTGAGCCAAAGTTTTTAAGTTTTTTTTTCAGAAGCTTTATCCAACATTCAAATAAATAAAAAAGATACTGACTCTAGGAAGCAACAGTTAATGTTTTGAAAATGAAATATTGAAAGATACAGTTATCAAAAAAGCTCTGAAATATTTCATTAGAATTTGGACTCTAGGTAGCCGCCAAGATGGCTGTCAAGGTGGCTCGGTGGGTAAAGATGCTTGCTGCTGGCCCTGAGAACCTGAGTGGGTTCTCCAGAACCAACATGGCTGAAGGAGAGAATCAACTCAGATAAGTTGTCTTCTGGTCTCCATATATACACTGTGGTACATGTGCACCTACACATACCCTCACACACACACACACTTAAGATAATATTTAAAAAGAATTTGAATTTTAGAAGGATAATATAACTTATTACTTAATATTTTTGTTACGAAATGTTTTCTAATGACAAAATGATGACTAAAATACTACTATTTTAAACATGTCCTAGATTCTTGTTTGTTTGTTTCAGAAAAACAGTGAAAGTTGAATGTGTGTAAGTCTCCGGGAATGTAACACGTTGGTCATACCCGAGCCCTGCCTCCTTACAGAGAAAAGATCTGGAATTTCTTTTTTTGGCCATTTGTTTTGCAGCTTTCTACGTCTTAAGGCAGAGACTAGCAAGGATAAGGTGCCAGCTCAAAGGTTAGATAAACATATTTCTTGACATCATTTTGGCTAATACATGTCTTGAAAGCCGTAACATCTAAATGATGCTTTATACAGCTATAAATGAGGCTTAACATTATTTGAGTGGCTTATTTGGGGGAAACTATTCCACAGAGATGTTTTGGGTTTGTTTCTTTTTCTTTCTGTTTTTAATAATTCTAAGCTAATTTTAGCTGAGTCCTTAGGTTTAAACTCTCTTACCTCTCAATTTTTGTTTCTCTCTCCTGTTTTACAAATCTAATAAACTGACCTCCATTCTAATCTAAAGGACAGTTTAAAATTTTTAACGTTTTAAAGAAGCAAATGTAGAGAAACAAAGTCTATCAAATGAAATTACTAATGCCAGCCCATCACTAACCTGTGGGTCTTGTGTCTCGTGTTCCTTAGTTCTCCATGGAATAATTCAGGTAAGAAATATGTTTACTGATTCAAATGCAATCTGTATACTGACTATACCTTCAACTCGATGCAAAAGTATTCCTTGGCTAAAACATTTGCACAGTGAGTAAGGTCATTTGGCAAGATTTTCAACATTTTAAGCAATTTGGGTAAGACAACACCAAATTACAACATTCAGTTTGCTCTAAGGAGGTAATACCAGGTGGTTGCTGAAAGATGCCATCCCATGTCACTGGAGACAGTTTACAGGTAGGATTTTAAGAACACTTAGTGAAAAAGTCAAACTTTTTTTTGGTGGGTTTCTATCTTAAGTAGAATGCTGCTACACCCCCCCCCCCCCCCCCCGTAGGTATCTCTATGAATCCCAAGGTTAACTCCAAACAAACTCACTATTGTAGTCCAGACTGACATCAAAATCTGAATCTTCTGCCTTGACCTCCCAAGTTCTGAGATTATAGGTATAGACTACCAGATCCAACATTCCAGAATAATTCCTCTTAAATTTTTAAAATTAATTTAAATTACATTATTCTCTTCTCCTTCCAACCTCTCTCATCCTCCCTCATACTGCTGGCCCCCTTTTTAATTTTAAATTATTGTTACATATGTATATGCAGGTAAGTATATAAATGTAACCTACTGAGTCCATTTAGTGTTGCTTGTGTTCATATGTTTTTAAGGCTGAACACTTAGGGATTGGCTATATCGAATAACCATTTAGGGGATTCCTTTCTGGGAAAGACTAACGTTTTCCCTCTCAGTGCCCCGAATTGCCTGCAGCTTTTCTTCTAGGGGTGGTGCCTGTGATATTTCCTTCATCCATATTGTTATGTCAACTGATGTTTAAACAGTTCTTGATGAATGTGTTGGTTCACATGAAGACCACAACAGAGCTCAGAGCTGTGTTTCCCTGCATTGTAGGATGAAGAGCGTAACATGTTTAAATTGCCTTTCGTTTCCCATGTCCATCATTTGCAACTAAGAATTAATTGGAAGTAGGAAATTTTTCCAGTTGTTCGTTGCTAAAATAAAAGCTTTGTGGGAGTGCTGTCTTTTGTCAGCACTGTCCTTTCCCATGTTGCAAATAATGTCTTTCTCTATGGCCCTCAGTGGAACAGTCTTGATTAGCTCACAGTGCCCACACTTACATAAATAACTAGAAGAAAATAGCATTGAACTATGAACCTTAACACTTACTGTGATTTTCTAGGAGATAAAGTTAGGAGCCAGGAATGCACAAAGATGAGCAAGTATGAACCTTTACTGTCAGGGAACTCAGGTACATTTCTTCTATAATTCTAACATAGGAAAAGGTTAGGGATAAGTGTAGAGGGTGGGTTGACAAGATGGCTCTGAGTTTAACTCCTAGAACCTTTATAGATGTAGACAGGCAAGAATGACTTTACATGCATACCATGGCACTCAGGCCCTCACATGGGTGTCTCTCCTCCTCAGTAATAAATAAAAATTTTAAGAAGAGTTGAGGAAGTTCAAGTGAAGTCTCTTCCTGCTGAATAAGAGTGATGGTAAATTCATAGGCCCCATGGTGTTAATTCATCTGCTCAAAAGATATGTGTTGAGTGGAACAACATTGATCTTAAGTTTACCAATGTAGACATCTTGCCCGAAAAATGAAGGTCCAAGCCTTCATTCTACATAGGATCAGTGGTTAAGGGTTGCACAGCAGCGAATGAGATGAGTTGTAATGTGACGAATTTTGATGTTGAATAATGTGAGGGTGCCTCTCCGTGGACCGTACCATCAAGCAGGAATGATGGGCTGTTATGAAACAGCTCAATTGTGATGGATAAGGTGAGTGGCCAGCCCTCTTGGAAGACAGAAAACTGTATGAGGATCTCAGAAGCCAAAGTGAGCATGTTCCAGAAATGTACGAGTCCTAGTTCAGCAGTGGGATAGGTGCTTGAAGGATGTCTGATAAGAGAGGCAAGTAGGGATGTCTCCAGGAGCCTTTGATGTCCTATTAAATAGATTAGCTGGTGCTGATGAGTCAAACCTAACGTATAGGTAGATTTCTTCTGGTCAGGGTATTTTACTCTCTTTTTGAAAATGTCAGTTTTTCACAGGAAACATGGATGTCACAAAGTTGAAAGTCAGTCACTTGGCCTTACTTCTGGGAACCTGTGGGTTATAGTTTGTTAAGAAGCAGATGGGAAAAGCATGTGCTCCATTTTACCAGGGCTCACTTTCTCCAGGGCAAATGCCTGGCGCATGCAGGCATTTGAGGTTTGGGGTTAATTTTGGAACTTCCTCTTTGGCGATTTAAGAAGTAACTATTTGAGGTTCAGAACTGGCATTTGTACATCCCACACTGTGAGGTTGGACTTGGTTTTAAGTAGTCGTGGGAACAGAAAGGATAGTGAGGTACTGAAAAATACTAAACCAGAATGGATGGAGAATCAGCATAAAGGAAGGCACCATTTCATGAGGACATTTTCCTAATCCAACTTCATTCTGGTGAGAGGCAGATATGAGTCCCTCCCTCATAGGAATATTAAGTAAGGGTTTAATGAGAGCCTATTTACAGAGCACTTAGCTTGGGGACTGGAAGTTACTCTCTCAACAAAGTGGCTGTAGAGGAGAAGGAAGAAGATGGAGTGAAGGAGGATTCCACTGTTTCCGGTGTGTTATTGGGTAGACTAGAGAACTCAGTTCTGGGGAAGGTGTGAATGTTGAGGGCAGTTTGAGATGTGTTAAGTGTGGAACACTTGAGAGACCTTGAAGTGATGGATGTGAGGGTGGGGCCTGGCGGTCACAGGCTGATTCTGGGTACTGCACTATTGATTACTTCCTTCCTGCTCTTGGACTCTTCCAGCCAACTTGGTGATTGCCACAAATACCTCATAGAGGATCAGCTTTAAGTAGAAGAATGTGTCGTAGGCACCGTTATGTTACATTTGCTGAAATGTTTTCTAAAAGTTTTCAGTTTGTGTAAAAATACCTTTCAGTTCATCCTTAGGCTCACATTTGAATGATGTAATAATTCAATATTTCGTTATGTCAAGGGCTAGGAAAGGTCATCCTCTAGAAGCAGATTGTCTTTATCTCTGGTTAGCCTTTTCTCTTTTATGGCACTACCATTTCTAATTATAGACAAATGTTTGGCTGGAAGTGAATGGTTCCTGGAAGGGTGAGCAGGGTTGCTTTTTGAGTTGTATACCCTTCTGACTGAGTCAGGCCCCAGCCACCCTCTTTTATATGCGGCCCTTATTATCACAGTTGACCTCTGTTTCTTCTCTGTGTTTTGTTATTGCACTTGCATGGAGCCTGGTTCCAGGCTATTAATGGTGGTTTGTGAACCAACATTTACTTGTTCTGTTTAAGTGTTTGCCCGTGAAGGTAAGCCTGGGTCTTAGACACTTTTATACCAAGTATAACAGCTTCCGCAGTGTGCCATCCAGTTGGTTCAGTATACTTCTTAAAAAGGATAGGAATTCCTATTGTATAGGACTCAAACATGAAGGAGCCAGGCCTGGTGGCACATGCATTTAATCCCAACACTTGGAACTCAGAGATGGGTCTGTGTATCAAGTTCCAGTGCAGGCAGGGCTTTGAAGAGATGGTGTCTCAAACAAAGCAAGCAAAATATGAAGGAGATAGGATCTTTAAAAACTGGTTGTTTTTAGGAAGGACAATTTACTATGAAAATTAATTTCTTCTCTCTGCCTCATGTGACTTTATATTTCATTAACTCTCTCTTGAGGTTCAAAAAGGAAGTTGGTTTACATGCTTTTAATCTAGTGTGTATAATCCAAAGATTATTCACTGCTCTGGATAGGATCCTGACAGGGATCTTCAGGTTGCCTTCTGTTTAAAGGATTTCTTTTTTCTGTTGTGTGGCCCCTTTAGGTTAATATCCTTTTCTGCTTCCTGTGCCTTTCTGGCCCTTCTTATGCTGCTCATTCTGAGTCCCTTCCCCTGTCCACATGATGAATTTCTGCTCATCTTTTCAGATTCAGTGCACGGTCCTGAAAGCATTCCCTCACATTTTTCTGACTCCCACATCCATGCAGAGAAATTCTTCTGTGTTCTTTTAATACCTTGTATACCTGTCATGGCTTTCTTCATCAGAAGAATGTTGTATTTCAAAGGAACTTTTGTATATTTAAAGAGCTCTAGGTCTGGGAGTTAGCATTGTAAAACTCTTAAAATATACTGTGAAATATGTATATTTAAGTATATGTATTTGTGATTTATAATAGACATATACACAGAGGCTTTGAAAAGCCCCGAAGAAGGCTGTACTTAGTACAAGAGACTAAAGCAAACTGGTGACAATGAGGCTAAAATTGAGTCCTGAAGCTTGTCTAGACAGGAATCTAACAGACAAAGGGAAAACAGCAACCTATATGACAGCATGGAGAGTCTAGAGTGCTGATCCTGGGAGCTTCAGTTAACTGTATGTGGTTGGAGATGAATCTGGTGGTGTGAGAATTATCCAGTCATGAGATAGTTTGAATGCTATCCTAAGTGCTCAACCAGGGATAATTAGATAATTCAAATGAAAGGGAACCAGTAAGTGAGTATAGGAGAACACCACCCCAGAACCATGGTCTAGGGAGAGCCCTCTATTGGTGGTTTAGGCCTGGATCGAAATCCACATGCTAGAGGGAAAAAGATCATTGTGTCCTCTCTTATTTAACCAATTTTGTACCAATTTGGGGCACTTGGGCTATCAAATTTTGGCTAGAGCTTTCTATCAGATAAATTGAGAACAACTAATATTTTCTTTAAAAGCTGCCCAACAGGCCAAATTCACAAATAACCCACGTCATATTAGTCTAGGCACAGTTGTAATATTGGTTTAATTTTGAAATACTGAATATGTAGCTTGATTCACATATTTGTGAACCTTTAAACGTAGAGATTTTTGTACTGAAAAAGGTAAAGAAGGTTACATAAAAGTTTTTCTGACTTTTATGATGATTCTTAAGTAAGCTTGGAAATAGGATTAAATCTTCAACTAAAATAGGCATGATAAATTAAAGCTAGTTGAAGTACTATAGTGGGTTCCTATTTCCTCAATAGTTGTTGCTCTGTGCTATCTGATACCTTGTAAATATCTTTGAATCTGTTAGCACTACTTTCTACATTTCCTTACTTCCCTATATCCATATGACCAATCAGTGCTTCTTCTGTGTCCTTTGTTCTCAAGGAATCTGAGCTTGCTCCTGTCTTCTTATTGGACCTAACTGTCCCAGGATTGAGGGTTTGGTCTCATCCATTTTTATATCCACATTTCTTAATGCAGTGTCCCAGAGAGGGGGCTTTTCCTCTTTGCCATCTTTAGAACCTTCATTTAATAAATGCTTATGTTGCAGTGGCTATTGTTCTATATACTTTAGAGTTCCATTTCAATATGAGTTTTGTGAGTTTTCCTTTAAGTGAAGCAAAAGACAGTGTGGTGAATTTTTAGCTTTCTATCTATATTTGAGAGGAGAAGCTAGCTGGGTAATCTTTATAGTTCATTTATTTGCCCAGTGGTAGGTTTGGAACCCTACCCAGCTACCTTATTCCAACATCTGTACTCCTATTCAAAACACATTGAGAAATGAGTAATGGCTCACACACACACTCACATGCACACACAGACACACACATACACACACGCACACACACACACGGTCACATATACCACACACACACAAACCACACACTCACAGACACACACATCTGCCTAGGTATCCATGTTATCAAACACTTCTCTATTTTTTTGTTTGATAAAGTTTAAATTGATGGGCCCGTGAATATTCATAAGTTCCATCTGTAATTACTAACATGTTATACAAATCTTTAGCTTACTAACATTTTACATAAATTAGTAATCCAGAGAGGATAAGTTGAGACTGTACATCCCAGCATCTTGTAGATACTGTTTTCACATTATTTCAATGGTGCTTGTAGTATCCTGCTTTGCCAGTCCTATCAGTTTTACTTGCTGCCTGGCGTCCTCTACAAAGAGGCACTGAATCCTCTTCTGTTTTTAGAAAGGGTTTCTGCTGTTTCCTCAGTACTCACTGGCATAATTACTCTTCTTAAGATTCACATCACCCCAAATCTGGCCAGTGGCAACTCACCAAGCCAATCCGTGTGCTCTGCATTTCCGGTTTAACAAAAACAAAACTAAAAATTCCCCTGTCTGCTTTTCCTAACGAAGAGTCACAGTTTCTCGTATGTTCTTAAAGTCTGATTTGGCTTTACGCTAAATTCTACTCTGTCTTGATGAAAACAGGAGGGAAATTTGAAGTAAATGGAGAAGTGGCAAGGGTGCTTAGAGGAACATGTTTGAAGTGTAAAGTGCTGAATGATGGTAAACAGTGGCTGCAAAGACACAGCCACTTTCATCCCTTTGGGCTACTCTAGGGAGAAAGGCAATTAGTGAGAGATGAAATAGGTACTTGAGAAACTCATCTGAGTCGACTGTTCCAGAGACAAAATAAAGCAAGTTTTTGCCAGACCGTTTTTTTGGAACGCATTGTAATGTAATTAACTTCATGCTCTAAATGGGTATCAACCTATTGATATACTACAAGCCACAAAACAAAAGAGATTATTGTATTTTTTAAATATTCTAGCAGGCTCCTTTAGAATCTTTGGAAATTATACTGTTTCTTCAAGGCAACGTTTTCTTAGAAATGTCCCTTAACTACCATTATGCATTTGGCCACCATTCTCTGTTACCATTTCTTTCTGCTTATCATTTTATTATCATATTATTATTTGTCTTTTCCAAATTACCTCAAATGCTGGCCTTCCTCATCTTTCTTAATCCGCCGGAGGAGCAGATTGAACACTGACCAGGAATTAAGAAATTTTTACTGAAATTGGTCAACTCACTTAAAGTGTGCTGATGCAAGGCCAATGTCCACTTCTTTCCTGCCTTATATGGATTCTGCAACAAGACGTTCAGCTACATGAAATGAGTTCAGTGTTCAGGAGAACACTTACTAGATAGCCTTTTAAGTGAGACTCAGTACTTTATACTGCTTCTAATTACAGCAGGAGCTGAATGTTTTGAACTTGTCGAATAATTGACACTACAATGCAGTGTTTGTGGCAAGCTGAGAGTTGTTTTCTCTGGAGATCTGACAAGGTGGGTTTTGTTCTGCATGTTGATGGCTCAGGCTCTTTCCGATAGTTCTTTGTAAACTCTGCCTCCAGTGCTTCCAGGTTCTATTAATAAGCAGTGAGGTAGTTTATGTTGCTTTTAGCAACATGTTCCTCTTCCAAGGTAAACTGTGCTTTGAAAAGGATATTCTCTTCGTATTTGCCTTTCCCCCTACTAAATCTATCCAAATGAGCTCCATGGGATGGCAGGGAATTATGTGAAAATCTCTTGGTTTTCCAGCTGTTCATTCTTCTGCTCAGCTTCTGTCACTTTGTTCCTAAGTAAGTTGACCTGGAGAAGGCACAACTTGATGGCAAGGTTACAAATGACACTTAAGACTCAAAGGTCTTCTTACGTTAAGAAAATCCCTGTCAAGGATAGAGCTTAGGTTGGCTTTGCCATGCCTTTCCAGGTCAGTTGTCCTTTTAGCTTCTCAACATGTCCTTATTTCCAGACGTTGGTCCTTAACTTCCAGTGTGACTCAGTCACTTACCTATGAAATATTATAAAATTGGTGCGTGAGATCAATCGTCTCCTAGCTTTGGATAACTTAATATTCTTTTATCAGAAGTAGACAGCACTATTGAGCTCTCAGAACCCCTGCTGCAGTTTGGTCTGGCTCATCAAAGAGCTGTTGTTTGCTTTGACTGTGGAAACTTGTTCCATTTTCTAGTCAAAACAATGACAGAGCAGTTATCCTGTGCCCCTAGAGAGGTGACAGGAATGTTGGAGTAAGTTTTGAATGTGGTTTACCTGTGTGGACTTCATTCTTGTAGCTGATTCTTTCAGGGAGATAATCTCGCAGGTCTTCCATCCTCATGTGACTTCTGTTTACTGAGCTGAGACTATGAGGGTGAGGATGGCCCATCAGATGAGCTCCATTTCTCTTATTCTTGGCTCAGATCAGAGATGCCATGCTGCCTCTCTGATTACCTGTAGCATCTACAGGCACAGGATCTAGTACGTTTCTTCCAGGTTCAATGTGTCATCTCCCTTTGGTGGTTTAGAAAATTGCTACTAAGTGAAAATAGGTCAATTGTCTCTTCTCTTTTTCAGTCAGGTGGGTGACCCAGGTCACAGAATAATGCAGATTATGCATGTCGTTTTTGCTGACTCTTGAAAGCCACATTAGAGGGGATGAGTTATCACTAGGCAGGCCAGTTTACACACAAGTGGGGGACCAATTTCATATAGTTTTTAAAATGGATATGTACTTTCTGGTTACTTGTAGTATAAACAAAGCTATTTGCATATCTGCATGGATATTTGATTTTGTAGATATAAAAAATGATATTCTATTTCTGTAGTAGATGTTACTAATAGGACTTCCAAATGTATATTCAAACAGCAAAGCAAAATACTCTTGTCTGTCTTGATAAGAACAGGTTCAGTTCATATTCCACAGCCTAGTGTTCAAGACTAGTCAGTTAGGAGTCGTATTTGACTCAAGGAATGAGGCTAGTGTTAGGATTTTTTGCTCTACCTTCTTTTCCATCTCTAGGCCACTGATCACAAAAGAGCTTTACTTCTCCATTCCCAGCAAAAACGCAGACATGGGCATAATTTACAGGCTCCCTAAGTAGCATCGTAAGGGCTCTGCTGAGTTACTTCTGTTTCTACATAAACGAGTCAGAATTTAGTCCTTTGTTTGCTCCTATCTGCCAAGGAGGATAAGAAATGTAATTTTTTCTTGTAAACTTACCCTCCACTATGAAACAACCTCCCAAAAGACATTCTGTATTAAGGCAAAAAGGAAATGGAAGGGTAAGAATCCAAAGAGTTCCACTGGCCTGTATGATCTCTCGTGGGCTTCCTTTGATCTGGTCTGCTGTTATGAGCACTTTGCAGGAGGGCCTCCTCCCCAGTCAGTGAGAATCCCCTCCCTGCCTGCCCCCTCCACCTGTTCGTGTTCCAGAGTCTGTGCCGTGGTCTCTACTGCCCCTTTTAACAGTTGTCCTCTGTGATTGTTGTTCAGACTCGAGGCTCTGTGGTTATCTTCATTATCCACACTTCTCTCTGCTCTTGAGGCAGGGGACACTGTCCTGGCCTAGAAAAAATGGTCACATGATTAATTTCATGTCTTCTACCATTCCCCATCTGTTCATACTTGTGTAGCATAATACATTGAGTGTAATAAATGTTTGATGTGTACTTCCTGGCCTCTAGACCTAAAACTAAGATCATGGGAGAAAAGTCCTTTATGAAAAATTGTGTAAGGAGTTTTAATTTTCTGGGAAGAAAATAATTGGTTATGTCAGCTCTGTGTGTATTCTTTTAATACCTTTAAAAAATACACTTTTAGTAGCTGCTGAGTCATCTGTAGATGCTGGTTACTTCAGGTAGAAATGCAATCAGCAGTTTTCTTTAAAATACTGAGTAACCAAACTTAGCAGAACCATTAACATCCTGACCTCTTGGAATGTGTACATTAGATGCACATAAGATTAGGGAATCCTGCTGAGAACAATAAAAGGCAAAGAGACAAAAAAGCACCTGGAAAGCTATGAATGGATGGCCATTGGCTGGTCAGAGGTCAAAGGCAATAAGACTTGGAGGCTGCAAGTTGGTAGGAGAAAGTTTCCTCCTCTGAATGAACCTCATATTTGTAAGTGATAATTTTTTTAATGCTACCTTTCCATGTTTTCACAGATATTTTCAAATACCAGTTGCTCTAGGGCATTAACATTTGACTTACATGTGACAAATATGTAATGTTACTTTCTAAAGAAAATATAACATTCTGGATATCTCAGAAGACTCATTTAGGTTACACGCCTATATAAAAAAGTTACAATAGATGGAATAATGTCAAGTTTTTAAAGTCTTTATTACTCATGTATGTGGGTGCATGCATGTGTGCTCTGGAGCACTTGGTCAGTGGTCAGTTTATGGGTGTTGGTTCTCCCCTTCTACCATGTCGGTCCTCTAGGGCAAATTTAGGTCATCAGACTTGGTAGCAGGCACCCTTACCTACCAAGCCAACCTACCAGCCCTGGAATATTTCCTTTTAAAATATTTTTTTTAAACTTGCATTTCTGGGTATTACAGAGAACCATGTTTGGAGGACTTGCTTTACAAAACTCCATTCAATATAAACTGTTTACCATTCTCTAAATAATGTTGGGAGGCTTTCTAGTAATGTTGAAAGTTCATTGCTTCTCAGAGAAAGGAAGAATTTTTTCCTTTGAATGTATGCTGTGCCTGAGATCAGAGTTTAAGTCTCCAGCTACTTTTCTCTGCATTCTGCCTATCCTTTCTGTAGGCTTTGAATCCACACTAAGGATTAGTAGTTAGCAGAACTAATTGGTGTAACAATAGGCTGACAGTCATCTTGGCAAGTAAACCAGTGTAATTCCAGCTGAGAGCTGAGTGAGAGATGTAGAAAGCAAATACAGGGTGTATGCTGGTTTGAGACCTAAGGAAATGTTCAAGAATTGTCAGAGGAAATTGGAAGTACATCCCAAAATGGAGCAGAGCATGGGCTGGTATGGGAAGGAACAGGTTGCCAAGCCTTCAGAAGGCAGAGGCATGGGTTCAAGGCCTCTGCTTTTTTTTTTTTCTTTTTCTTTTTGTGGTTATTGAAGTGCACCTCTTCCTGTCAGGAGCACAAAGCATGGTTGTCTAGGTCTAACCACAACTTTTAATTTCTCTGATCCGATTTCTTCTTTGCCTCTTAATCATTTCCAGTTCACTCTGCATTCCATCACCACATTGGTTATACTCACAGCTTTAATATGTATGCAGTAATTCTCCAGATTCTGGTGTCATTTGGATGTCTGAACACTGTAGGATGTCCACTCTCCCTATATGTCAGCAGAACTCAAAATAACTCCAGATGTTGCCAGATGCCCCGAGTGTGCAAAGGATACCCATGAAAATCCTTTGACAAAAGACAAACATGGTAAACGTGTTTGTTTATCCAGTTTCTCACCTAAATTGAGGAAAGATTTTAGTTCCCGAGAGGAGTGGCTGTGGTTTTTAGAGAAGAATAAGGTTAAATCGGAAACTTTCAATCTAGCTGAGATACGAGAAGCTATTGTAAATTGAAGAGAAACTTCAGTGCATGACAGGGTTAGGAAAGATCAAGATGATGAAAGTATCTGTGAATATTTCATAATATTGAAGAACTTCATTTTAGCTTGTTTCATTTTTAATCATTCTTAGACTGTCATTGCTCATAAAATAGATATTTTATTATGTAATAAGAAATTTATGTCTTTTGGGGTTTTTTCCATATTGTTGATCAAACACAGGGTCTCCCACATTCTAGAAACGTGTCATATCCCAGCAGGAAAAGCTATATTGATTTCTTATAAACCCAGTAAATTCAAACTAAGGATATATACTGGAGAGAACAAGTTTTGAAATTATGTATGAGCATGTTTATAAAGGGATATGTTAACTTTTTTAATTATTTAAATAGTATAGTCAGACAACTTTTCAGTCTCAAGTGATATATGCAAACATATTTACATATATGATAAGTACATTTGTCTTAATTTGGGCGTCTATTGCTGTGAAGAGACATCATGATCACAGCAAATCTCAAAAAGGAAAACATAACTGGGGCAGGCTTACAGTTGAGAAATTTAGTTTATTATCATCGTGGCATGTACGCAGACATAGTGGTGGAGAGGTGGCTGAGAATTTTACATCTTGATCTGCAGGCAGCAGAAAAACATTGTATGCCACAGTGAGCATAGCTTCAGTGTATGAGATCTCAAAGCCTGACCCCACAATGATATAGTACCTCCATCAAGGTCGCATTTACTCCAACAGGGCCACACCTCCTAATAATGCCACTCCCTATGGGTTGGGCATTGAAATTTGGGCCTATGGGGGACATTCTTAGTCAAACAACCACATTCCACTCCGTGATCCCTAAAAGATAACTATAACATAATGCAGAAATGCATTAATTTCAATTTCAAAAGTCCCCACAGTCAATACTAATCTCAAATTTGTTTAAAAGTTCAAAATATCTTCTGAGATTCATACAATCTCTTAACTGTAATCTGTAAAATCTAAAAGAAGATCCTCTACTTCCAACATATAATGGCACTGGACATACATTACTGTTTTAAAAGGGAGGAAAGGGAACATAGGAAGTACTGGACCAAATCAAGACCAAAAACCAGCTGGGCAAACTCCAAACTCTGCATTTCCATATCTGATGTCAAAATTCTCTTCAAATCTCCAACTCCTCTCATCTTTGGTGACTGCACCAAGCTGGTCCCACTTCCTGTTAGCAGATTTCTTCAGAAGGTAATCATCATTTTGAGGTCTCCAAGAAAATCTAGGTCTCACCTTCATAGCTTCATACAATGGTCTCTCTGGTCCTCTGCACAGGGACACTCCCACCACACACCTGGCCCCAGTGGCTTTCCTTAGTCTCGTAGTGAAAATCCATAACCTCTTTCTTGTATCTTTAAAGTCAGAACCAAATGATCAAAGCTGCCAAGTTCTTCTGTTTTGGGGGGCTGGAACATGGTCTCCTTGTTCAGTAACATCTTTACCAGATTTCTGTTTTTTTATGGTTTCCTTTACTGCCTAAGCTTGGCTGTTCTGAAACTCAGTCTGTAGACCAGGCTGGCCTCAAACTCAGAGACCTATTAACCTCTCTGCCTTTGAAGAACTGGATTAAAGGTGTGAACCACCACACACAACTCAAAACTTCTTTAATTCCTTTTCACAAGTTGGGAGCTTACCTGGGTGGAATCTTGCCCTGAGGTCACCACTCCCTTTATTCCATTCAACATCAGCATTTTCTTTCATCTATCTCTTTGAATTTAGGATTTAGCTCCATTCCACTTCCTGGAGCCCTTTTCTTCTCAAATTGTACATTTTGTAACTTTACTTTCTCAGCTTTCTCCTTTTCATTACAGATATTCATAGGGGGTGATCAGTAGTGCCTACAAGACAGAGTCATGCTAGGCTGTTTAAGATTTCCTTTGCCAAAGCAATTTATCCAAAGCTCTTGAATTTAGTCTCAGGGCAAGAGATGTTTCAAAGAAGGGGAAATAGCCATATACTTCAAAATATCACAAGAACAGTCTCTATGCCACATGCTAACATTTTTATTCTCTGGGCTCCCACATTTCAAATCACCATTAACACCACTGTCTACCATGTTTGTACTAGGATGACCCATTTATGTCCCACTTCAAAAGCACTTAACTGCTTTTCTAATCCAAAGCCCCAAAGTCTACATTCTTCCAAACAAAAGCATGGTCAGGCCTATCACAGCAATACCGCAGTTCCTGGTATCAACTTCTGTCTTAGTTTGAGTTTCTATTGCTATGAAGAGACACCATGACCATGGCAATTCTCATAAGGGAAAACATCTGATTGGGGCAGGCTTACAATTCAGAAGTTTAGTCCGTTAGCATCACAGTGGGGAACATGGCAGCATGCAGGCAGACATGGTGGTGGAGTGGTAGCTTGATCTGCAGACAGCAGAAGGACACTGTGTGCCACATTGGGTATAGCTTGAGCATTTAAAAGCCTGACTTCACAGTGATATACTTCCCCCTACACAGTCATGTCTACTCTAACAAGGTCATACTAATAATGCCACTCCCTATGGATTAAGTATTCGTACACATGAGTCTATGGGGACCATTCCTATGCATGCGTGTAGTAGAAGGGAACAGTGGTTTTATGACTTTTGCTACTTCGTTGTAAGTTCTTATTTGTTATTCTGGCCTGTGACTTTGGTGCTTTATGACGGATGCAGTGCTGACCTGAGGTTGATGCACACTGTGCTCTTTCCACAGCTGTGTGCCAACCACAGTGCAAACATGGAGAGTGCATCGGGCCAAACAAGTGCAAGTGCCATCCTGGATTTGCTGGGAAAACCTGCAACCAAGGTAGGAATACCGAGTGAAAGCCATGACACCTATATCCTGACAAAACCCTAAGTTCTCACCCCCAATTATGGAAGAATTAAAAATAAGAATGGTTAAATGTAATTTTTTTTTCTTAAAGGTTGTTCCCTTACTTGTATTCATGGACACTCATTTAAAATGTGTTTGTGACGAAACAAATTGTTCCATCTGTAATGTGAGTCTTATGTTATGGGTCTGTGAGAGGGATCAGCAGATAAAGGTACTTCCTGGGCAAGCCGGATAACCTGAGTTGTATTTCTAGAACTCACATAAAGGAAAAAACTAAATGTACAAAGTTGTCCTCTGACCTCTACACATATGCCATGGTATATGCACCCCCCCACACACACACTCACAATACATGCATAAATAAAGTTTCAAACTCTTACTTTCTAGAATTTCTTGTTTTTCCATTATTGAGTTGGTAAGCCTTTTAACAAGTGGAGTACCGTTTTTTATAGTTAGGTATATAGGTAATAATGAAACTCTCATTTTTCATTTGGAGAGACTAAAGGTCAGAGATAATAGTTGTCTTGCCTGAGTTCACAGAGGTAGTAGAGAAAACTTAAAGCTAAGGCTAATAATCCACGCTCATTTTGATGTGCTAGTTTTCAATGAAAACTTGTAACTGGAAACATGATCATTTCGCTCTTCCTAACAAGCTATACAGGCTCGTTTTCTTAATTAACTGTACCTGAAGATTTCAATTACTATAGTTTAAAAAGATAAAAATAAAGAAAAGTTAATGTTAACTTTTATTAAAAAGTTCAGAGTCAACAATTTACTTGAAAATAAACAATACGCTCATGTGTCTGACTTCACTGTCTCCGGAAACCCAGCAGTCGCGGCCCACGTAGCAGGCAGCCTCTCTCCTATGCAACTAGGACCCTTCACAGTCATGCTGATTTCTGGGTTCCTGAGGACTGTTAGCTCAGGACTCACATTTGCGCAGTGCACGTTCGTTACGTGCTCATGAGGTGAATGACTGAGCACACAATGAGTCTTGGCCTTAAGAGTCATAAGAACCTAAGAGAGGTCCATGGAGATTTTGAGTATCGTGTCTTACACAGTCTGAATCCAAAGACTGAGCCCTGTCAGTTGTGAGCTGTGAGGAATGACCTGGGTAAGTGTGAGCTCAGCATGATCCCTATAAACCTCACTAGAGCAAATTGTGCAGAGTTATGATGCAATAAACTAACTAACTCCTTTTATCTAGGCCCACACACTTTCCTGAATTAGACACCATGCCTCAGAGACACAGGAAATCAAAAGATTTTTTTTTTTCCTCAAGAAAAGAAATGTCAAGAAGCAGTAAATTTGAAATAATTTCACAGAACTGAAAATTGGCATGTGATTAAAGTTAGGCATTGGGGCAAGGGCATCTTGCTAAAGTCATATCTGCTTCAGAAGCAGCCCTGGGAAGCTGCCTGGTGGGATGACAGCTTGAATGAATAACAACCAGACATTGGCCCAGTGCTTGAGAGATGCCTGGAGGTGACCAGAATTCAGGGCAGGCTGTGCTTCCAGCTGGCTGTGTTCAGTAGCCTGTCCATTCTTAGGATGTTCTTAGTTTCTTGCTGTTCTTTCTGAATCATGATTTTGTTGGTCTAAGATCAGGTGCAAAGTTATGGTTTTGAAATGATTAGCACTCTCTAAAATACATGCTGCTCTCACAATAGATGGAATCCTAACTCAAAGTCTGACAAGGTTTATTTAATCATTTGCTCTCCCCTGTTTTTCTTCAGTAAGGTTAGTCATGCCCATTTTCCTTCTCCCTAAGCGTCTCTAGCCACAACCGAGAAAGAATACTATTATAAGTAAGCTTTTTACAACTGTCCCTCTGGAACATTCTTTTTAGCATGGATCATGCCACCATATATTTTTTAGAAATTAATTCACATTTTGAATGCCTGTTTCACACTACCTTCAGAAGAAAGCATTTATAGATACTGATTACTAGTGTTTTGGCTTGGTTTCTGTTCCATGTATTGAATTTTTCATCCCGAGGAAAGAATATAGGATGATACAGAACGATGCATCTGGGCAAACTACTTACAGCAGAATGCCGGTGGCCTTGCCGAGCACAATTCTAAGTGTTTTTACCCTAACCATGGCGTTATCAACAACTTTCCTTTTTAGAAGTTCCAACCGCAGAAACAAATGTGCCTTTGATTTAGAAAGTTAAGTGGCTGGTAAACAGAATGTGTTGTAGAACATGAAGAAAAAGGGTGCCCCTTTGACGTTCTACTTTGAGCCCAGGCGTCTCATGAGGCTTTGTTACAAAGTGAAGGCAGTAGTTAACATGGTTTCTCATACTGCTTCTAATGTGCTTTTTAATTAAATGTGAACCAAATATGACATAAGTTTTGACTTTTGAGTGAAAACATGACGATTTGTCATACTAGGATTCCAGTAAAATCCGTATGCATATAAGCATTTGTGCAGTACTTGGGAATATTTTAAACCATTATTAGCAATGTAACAATGTAAGACAAGTCTTAAACTTATCATTTAAACTTTAATATTCTAAACAGGGTTAGTCGATTATTTGGTCTTATTGTCTTCTGTTGATGCTAAAAGTCACACATTAATCATATTTTGGTTTTTAATGGTATGGAAATGATGGATTATTTTTTTTTCCCTTTGGAAAGGAAGATTACTATCATGAGTTGTCAGAAAGAGAACTTTGGAAAAGAGAGAAAGCAGAATTAGAAATTATTTGTAGTAGTAATAGTAGCCAAAGAGTCCTTTGAAGCTCCACCAACATTTTGTAATTGTTTAATATATACTTGTGAAGATTTTTAGGGCTAAAAAATGACATCAGTTCAAAGCTGACTCTTATTACCTTCTCCCTGCTGTGAAGATGAGCCCTTCTACCCAACTCCTCTAGACCAAGGCAGTGAACAGCCTCTTTTCCAACCCCCGGATGACCAAGCCACAAGTGTACCTTCAAGTGTACCTTCACGGGGTGAGCGTACTTTGTCTCAGGTGGCTGCCCCTCCCACCTGCCGGCTTTTCACTTCTGTCAGTTCTTGCAAATGCCTGAGGCCTAGTGCAGAAGTGCGGAGCCTTTAGCCGGAGCTTCTCTGTGCCGTCGAAAGCATGGATCCTTCTCCTCTCTTCCTGTATCACATTACTTTTCCTCCTCCTGTCTGAGTTTGGAAACCTTTTCCGAAAATCAGATGAAAAGATAATTTGTGTTCTCATATGTAGACGAAATCAGAAGTTTCCTCTACTGAGCTCCATAGTTTGGATGACCTTTTTCTAGGTAGATTTTGGAAATCATTTAGTGCTCTCTTCTCTTCCTGTCTGGGATATGAGATTTCAGGCTTGTTTAGAAATCGAGCCACACATTCACTTTCTTCAGCGCACCCTGTTTAATGTCAGGAGGGCTGAGTTCTGGTTCTAATTAGTTGTTTGTTGGCAGCCGGGTTAGTGTCCTGGCCCTGGCACCACTCTGTAGTGGGGACAGTAAAGTTCCTGCCCTGCTTGTCTGTGAGGTCAGTGTGAGACTTGCTCACCAAAACTATTATCATCTTCATAATGGTGGGGAAAGCTACAGGTGAGGAAGGGGGTGGAATCTCTAGTTCTTCTAGACATTATCCATATCTACTCATAGGCTTTAGAACATAGGACGACTGCAGAAGTTTATGAATAATTGTTGTCTCTGCTGATGGGGAATGTGTTAAATTGGTACATGTTCTACACTAGGGACCAGGGCAATGGTGTTCACTTTATTGTTCATAATTACGAGAAAATTATGGCTGTTTAGTGAGATAAAGTTTTAAAAGTTATGCTCCTGAAACATCATCCAGTTTAAGCTTCAAAAAGAAAACAGTCCAAACACAGTAAAGTGAGTGGATGATGTTTTTCTGTAAAACTACAATGACTTATTTAATGACTGACTCTCTTCCAATTTTTTTTCAAGCATCCTTTCTTTGTCTGCATGCTAATACAGTTCTTACTTCCTTTGCTCTGAAGTCTAATAATGATGCTACGCAGCTTGCGTTTCTGTTTTGGACCAGCTCCCCTCCTTGTCTCTAAGCTTCGAAATCCACCAACCTGCTTAAATGTACCTGATGATAATGCGCTTCATGAATTATATGCATAATATTTAAACTGTTTGAGTGTAAAGGATACAGTTATATCCTTTAGTATAAGGTATGTGCATAATAGAATTCATTGTAATTTTATTATCAATCTATATTATGCTATGCCTCTAGGGTAAGATGAAAGTAAACTTAAAAACACTGAAATTTATTTCCTAGACTGGCTTGTCAACTCTTAAATTTCTTTGACACAGTGAGGATGAAGAGGAATCTTTTGTGCTTGTTATAAGTACATTTACTGTAACTTGAAAGTGTCGTTTAAAATTTCTGACTTAATTTGATAAGATACAGATGCAAGTGCCACATTTCTCAAAAGCAACACATAATATCTCAGTTTTGTAAGGTTTTAAGTCAAGGAAGAAAAAAAACAAAAAACAAGGGGATAATTATAAACCAGAAACTTTTAAGAAAATGAAAGACATTCCTATCAAGATGCCTGGAGCTTTGGTGTTCCCAACTCGTCAGCCTCTGTTATTGGGTCAGTGCTGATAAATGGTGGCTGGGACCCTGTTTGTTATGCCTGGCTCTGGTAGGGTTACTGTGAAGTTTCTTGGAGATGGGGCCAGGCAGGCATTGGGGACACTAACATAATCCCTGCCACCTGTCAAGGGGCACTTCATCCAGCCTGTTAACAGCTGCTAGAGCGATTCTCAAGTTGCTTCCCACATACTTGGATTTTTACATAGCATTTAATAGCAGGTAATATAACCAACATCTCCTCACTTTGCACCCATGAGACTCTCAGTTTTCTTCCTTTCCCTATTTTTTCATAGAATAATTTTTAGATTTTTTTAAAACTATGACATTTTGTTAGTTTTATCTTTTTAATTTTAAGATTTCTAACCACAAAGCACTCTCCCCATGAGGAAATAAAAGATAAATTTGGTTAAAGTCAAGTCTTCAAGGCCCCTGGCAGCCTAGCCTGGACCTCACTGACCAGCATTGGAGCCAGGTTATGGAAACTCTGCCTCCACTCACTTCAGCTTTAACCAGGGACACGGTGTCTGGAAAGATTCCCACTCAAGTGCTCCATGCTTGTGAGCTGCCGGGGTTATAAACAGCTGCTGGTTCCGGTAAGGGACCTCCGGACGTTTCTGTGGCTCTCTAAAAATAAACTAGGGAATCTTAATTAATAAATTAAAAGCCTTCTCTTGAAATACAGAATCAAATCTTACTCTTATATTGAGATACTACTGACTTGTTACATGCTTTTGAGCACACGAAAAGAAAAGATTGCGTCTCACAGCATACTCAGATCGAAGGGCTTATCTCCAGGGATTCATTAAGACCAGTATGACTCCATAGGAGTGATGTTAGGGATAAAAAACTTTTAGATGATAAGAAAGATTTCCCTGACTCAAATGTACAGTACAAGCTGGAAGGGCATGAACGGGGAATAGGATTTTACCTCAGGCAGGTCCTGCTCATTCCCACTCCATTCCACAGAGGTGCAGTCAACTTTTTTGACAAAATAATCTACAAAGTATCTTCTGTGAGTACAGAGAGGTTTCATTAAAAATAAAAAATAACTTAAAAAAAAAACTTAAAATGTGATTCTGTTTTGAGAACCTTTGACTGGACCAAAAGACAATAAAACAAAGAGTTGAAGAAACCATAGGAAATGACAAAGGTATTTGCTATGTTTATCTAACCTTTTTAGACTTTGCCCAGCTGGAGATGTGCTTACACTGTAGTAAGGTAGAAGAAAGACCAAGTTGGAAAATCAGTAAGATGTGAAAATATTGTTCGATGTAATATTTATTTGGTGACTTTAAAATGTAATGAAGCTAGATGCTTCAATAAAATACTACATACCTCTAGTAAATGAGCAGGTTAGATGGGATTTTGATTAAATTTGGAAACGACTTTGTAGCTAGATATATTATCTTTTTATTTAGTGATATTGACAAATTGATAATTAAATTATGCTAATCAGGTACTTCCGCTGTTGTTTCCAGACAAAACAAACATGTGGTCATGTTTCTTTTTAATGAGGTGTATGTTATGAGCATAACTATTTCAGCGTTTTAAGTCATTTTGAATTTTATGGTGACTTGAGGCAGTGTTCAATTTGTGCTGGAAGACTTTTATATTGTGGAATTCATTAATTTCACATTGATACTTAAACCAATAACCATAAAACACATAATGATGTTTTGTCCCTTAGTGTTTCCACATGATCCTCTTAGCTGCCAAGTGAGTGAAAATATATTGGAAGGCAATAAAACTTGTTTTGTGATTTGAATAGATTAGTAAAATAGGAAGCTGGTTTTTTTTTTTTTTTTTTTTTTTTTTTTTTTTTTTTTTTTTTTTTTTTTGTAATCAAGGTCAGTATAGAACCTACCAAATTGAACAATAAAAGTCACAATAGTGATCAGCCGGATCAATGCAGTTTTTTTTCCCCTCTGAAAACATAGCTGTCCATTGAGATGGTCGAATCATTCTAATGCTTTAATATTTGCACATTCTCCATGAAGTGAAAAGTGTTGTGAAGTATTCTTTGCGGTAGAATCCATTATCACAAGTGATTCTAATAGCAGAATGGGTATTTTAAGCCTAGTAGCAGTCACTCAGACAGTAGGGGCCCCTATCCCCGGGTGAGGGTGCTGCTTTTTGTGGCGATTACAGACAGGTACACATCTGTGGGGAGAAAGCTCCAACCATTCTCCCCAGGATCAGAGATCTGTAATGGTCCCAGCAACATCTGGTTGCTCCTAGTATAATGGTCGTGTTAAAAGGGTACACACAGGTTTTATCTGTCATGGAAGTGATGATTTCACTGTCTTGACCCAATTTTTTTTTTCTTCATCTTCTACATAAGAAGCATTTTAAACGTTTTCCGTCATTGTCTAGTTTTGTGATTTTTCTGTTTTAACCCTCAATCTTTGCAGATTTAAACGAGTGTGGCCTGAAGCCGCGGCCCTGTAAGCACAGGTGTATGAACACTTTCGGCAGTTACAAATGCTATTGTCTCAACGGATACATGCTCATGCCAGATGGGTCCTGCTCAAGTATGTCAAGAATCTTAACTGTTTTATAAGTGCTCTAGGCTTGATTTCTGACATGCTTTGGTAACCTGCCTTTTGGGAAAGCCTTGTCCCCCTTTCTACCAAACAGGATGTGTGTCTGTGTTTGTATGCATGCCTGAGGGCCGAAGTTCAAACGAGAAGCCCACATTTATATACATGACATTCTCTTACTGCGCAGACCAGCATCAACTGGTTTATAAATTTTATCTAGTGCAAGAATCACGTTTTCTAATGTTTTTCTCAGCGTGTTTATCCTAATGTTCTCTCTATGTATAGAAGAACCATCCCAGCTCAAAGAATAATAAATAACATTATGAATTTATAAAATTATAAATAAATAAATAAATAAATAATAAATGATCACTGAGCACAGCTTAGGCAGAGCTCATGGGCTCTGTTCATGAATACTTATAATTTGTTTTTATAACTCGGTAATAGATTTATAGGATAATAGATACTCAACAATAGGATAATTTTAGAATTATATAAAAATAAAACCTACTTTAAGTGAAAATGAACATAACATCAAAAAAATTGAGGGTGTTTATTTTTTTAAATAGGGTCTTACATATCCCAGGCTACCCACACTAACTTGCTATACAGCTGAGAGCGACCTTGAATGACCTCCTGAGTGCTGAGGTTACAGACATACACTGCCATGACTGCATTTATGAGGTCCTAGAGTTAGAACCTTCATACGTGCTAAGCAAGCACTCTACCAACTGAGCTACATCCCCAGGCCCAAGAGGGTGGATTTTACTTGTATCTTTAGAAGAGAGAATTGCATGGTGCTTCCTGTTATCACTTGAATGTGTTTTTAAGACGGATACTACCCTAAAATTCTTTATGGGCTAAAAATTGAATTGAACTCGAGTCTCAATAATAATCAGCAAATAGTGACCTGATTTTTATTTTTACCTAATTACAAATTAAGATGAATTTTAAATAAAAAATAATAGTAGCAAATTTTATTTAGTGCTATATAGACATATCATTGGAACTTTTGGTTGATGAAAATATATCTTTAATTGCAGTTGAAAATAGTTCCCGAGTCCCCTAGCATTTGGGGGCTCGCTAGAAAATCATCTTTTGTCCTATAGAGAACTTCAGTGTGTAGTTAAGACAGTTAATTGGGTATTTGGTTAGGAATGGCATTTAACTTGATTAATCTGGAGAAAGACCTCAGTTCTACCTGAATGATAAGAGGTCTGAGAAAGCATCCTCCCTACTTGCCAATTCTTTAAAAACATTAAAGGGATCCTCTAGGTGATGATGGAACAGAGTCACTTCTCAACCATCCTGTTTTGGAGAGCATCCTTCATCCCTGTTTTAGGATGCTCATTAATTGACTCTCCATGTTGAATCAGTGTCACCAACTTCAGGACAAGTGAAATAAACTGCTTAAGTTACAGGCGCTTTCCACCTCTTGGAGACAACTAGTCATTCTCTCCCCAGGTGCCCTGTCATGTTCCATGGCAAACTGTCAGTATGGCTGTGATGTTGTCAAAGGACAGATCCGATGCCGGTGTCCTTCCCCTGGCCTACAGCTTGCTCCTGATGGGAGGACCTGCGTGGGTGAGTTCAGCCATCAAATGTCTCTCAGTAGATATGGGTTTGAAGAAGACAGGGGAAGTCATAAGGAAAAAGGCAGTTCCTTGGTCAGATACATAACACCCTGCTAAAAGATATCAGGTATTTTAGAAGAGGATTTCTGTGAGCGAATCAATAGTCTTGTTTTTGGAGCCCCAAAGACAAGAGGAAGTATCCTACAGAGGAAACAAATCATACAGAAACACTGAAGAACATCAGAGCACTGTGTCCAGAGAGCAGATCTGTTTCTGAAATCCAAGGGGGAGGGAGCAATGGAACTGAACAGATCACTGAGTCCACATTATTGCATGTGTTGTACTAGAGGGCTTAGCATTTTCTCGAAATTGAGATGGCAGTATAGATTATGGCAGAGTTTGGACTTTCTGAACCTGGCTGAGCTGCACACTAGGTATGTAACCTTAGTTAGGAAAAGAACATTCCTTAAGCCTAGGTCTCCCTTTCCCTAAAATGGAAATAATACTACACAGAGTCACTGTGGGTACGGAGAGCATGTGTTCGAAGAGTTCAGAGTCCCCAGCATGTGGGAAGCCCTGCACCGAGCTATTCACTAAGTAAGACCATTTACTGAGTAGTTGTGCTAAGTGCAAGGTATGGGGCAGTAAACAAATCACATGAGGTTTTTGGTTCTCAAGAAGTTGACTTTCTAGCTAGGAAGACAGAAAATAAATAATCAAAATAATAAAATAATAAAATCACTGACTATGCATAACATAGTAAGAGAAACAAAACCAGAAAGGGTCTATCTTAGAAAATAATCATTATGGAACTCCTAAAGTTAGACCTGGACCATTAGGTATATAACGAACCTGCCTAGGGCTAGAGAGGTAGACCTCTAAGAGCACTTGCTAGTCTCCCGGATTCCCAGCACTCACACCATAGCTTACAACCATTTGTAACTCCAGTTCTGAGGGATCCAATCTCCTGAGGCACCAGGCATGCACATAGTACACATATCTATACGCAGTCAAAACAGTCATATGTGAAAAACTTTTTTTTTTTTTTAAACTAAAGGAGTGAAGTGATTTCGAGGAGATAAGATTTGTAGCAAAAAGCCCAGTTTCAAGACTTCTTGCCTCAGTCTAAAGCCAGAGATGGTGGTAGGTCTGGGGTGATGGAGCGTGTTAGACAGGTTCCAGAAGTTTTTTCAGAGGCAGTTAATAACAGGACTCGGTAGTTTAGGAGTTGTTGGTGAGAGATTTAGCACGCACACTTCTGATTCAAGCAACTAAGACACAGCATAGTATCTACTGATGTCGGATATGGGGAAAGAAGGGCTTGGGAAGGTGAACTGAAAGCTGGAGATGTACAGTTCCTATCTGTGACGGGGGAGCCAGGGGGAGATCAGTTGTGATGACATGCCTGTCTTTGCTCTGCCTAAGATGCAATTAACTTATGTTTCTAGATATTGATGAGTGTGCTACTGGAAGAGTCTCCTGCCCTCGACTTAGGCAGTGTGCCAACACATTTGGGAGTTACATCTGCAAATGTCATGCTGGTTTCGACCTCATGTACATTGGAGGCAAATACCAATGTCATGGTAATGAAACTGTCCCATTCCCACGTATACTTTGTTCCGATAGCATTGTGAAGTCTCCAGTTGTGGTAATAACTATACTGTCTGGTACAGTGGAAGGTACAAACATTACATGAGCGGTGTCTACTTCACCCTCTAGCCATTCTGGATCCCCTGTACTATATTCCTTCTGTTTGATGTGTTACGTGGATCTCTGCAGAAAGGTGAGTTTCATGTCATCACATTTATCTCCACTGTTTTTTCTGCTTCTGATGCAGACATTGACGAGTGCACCCTTGGGCAGCACCAGTGTAGCAGCTCTGCTCGATGTTACAATGTGCATGGCTCCTACAAGTGTAAATGTAGAGATGGCTACGAGGGTGACGGACTGAACTGTGTGTGTGAGTAAATCCCGCCCCCAGCTCTCAGCTCTTGAACAAATATGGAATTGCATAAAGACCTTTGCTGAGGAAGATGAGGGAAACAATAGTTACTGAAGACATGATTTTCATGCCTACTAATACCAACCTTATTTATAAACAGTAAAATAACTTTGTAGGTAACTTATAAAAACATTCGGCACGGCTTTCTAGTATTAAAAGTCTTAGAATTTCCTGAGCAAAGTTTAGGAATTGTTTCCTTTCAGCTAGAAAGAAAGGATGGTGTCTTCCCTCGGAAACGGAGTTTGTTGAATCTGAAATAAACATCCATTGTTAGCATTGCACTGTGATAATTGGGATGTCGTCTCCATGTTTGTTTTCTACTGAAAACAATTCCAACAGTTATTTTTCCTGCATCTAAATTGCTTTACTTTTAAATTTTCCTAAGTTGTCTTTGGGATAGTGAGTTAGTAGACAAACATGAAAAATGCATTCTCTTGAAGATGAGAGCTTGACAAACCAAAGACCGTAATTTATCACATATCTCATGTAATGTTAGATAATTTTTAAATATCTTCTGAGTAAAATATTTACTGAAAAACCACAAGGCATAAAATCTTGTGGATTAAAGGGATTTTGAAGTGTTGTGAAGTCATTCCTGCTCTGGAATATATCTTTCCAGCTAGATTAAATATTGACTCTTTTAGGTGAAGATTATCAATGGGAAATTTTCCACAGACGATTGTTTAAACTTGAGAAAATGACTTTTTGAAAAGCAAATATAAATTAGCGTTATAAAGAAAAGACAACTATAAGACTTTTTTTTTTATAATTTAAATAATCTAAAGTATAGGTGAGGATGTATCTGCCTAGTTTGTAGAGTTTTAGACAGAGCTGCATACTACACGTGCAGGTGGAGAACACAACATGTACTACATTTCTCACAAGAATGTAATCTTTCCTCATTTTGGAAAAAATACTGATTTCTGTTGCTACTGCTTTATAAATATAGAAAACATTTTTGTGTTTCAAATAATACATATTAATTATAGAAACACTAATGCATATCCTAAAACACATACACACACACACACACACACACACACACACACACACACATTTGTTATAAAGAAAATAATGTGACTCCTTACAGACAAGAATAGTGTAAATGTGAAAAACAGGACTAGTTAGCACGAAGTGTCTGTGTGTGTGTGTTTTGTTTGAAGTTTTCTGTTGCACCTTTTTTTTTTTTTTTTAGAGAGAAATATTTTCATACTAATTTAACCATCCAATTTTTTTCAGATATCCCCAGAGTCATGATTGAACCTTCAGGTCCAGTTCATGGGCCAGAGAGAAATGGTCCAAGCGTAAAGGGTGATGGAGGACATTCTAACAGGATTCCTGATGCTGCAAGTACTAGATGGCCCCTGAAGACACCATATGTTCCTCCTGTCATTACCAATAGGCCCACTCCTAAGCCAACAACAAGACCTACACCAAATCCAACACCACAGCCTACTCCACCACCCCCACCACCCCTCCCAACAGAGCTCAGAACAACTCCACTACCACCAACTTCAGCGTGGCCATCCACCAGACAGACAACTATAGCACCTGCCACCAGTACAACTACTCAAGTGACTACGGTTGACAATGGAATACAGACAGACCCTCAGAAACCCAGAGGAGATGTGTTCAGTAAGTCACATAATTTATTATCCTTTTAAAGATTTGTTTATTTTATGTGGATGAGTGTTTTGCCTTCATGTATGGAATGTATGTACCGTGTCCGTGTCAGGTGCTCACTTAGGTCAGAAGAGGGCACTGGATTCCCCAGAATTGGAATTCTGATTGGTTGTGAGCTACCATATGTGTGCTGGGTATCAAACCTGGGTTCTCTGCAAGAGAATAGACTGCTGCTAACCCAGAGCCTTCTCTCCAGCCTCAATTATCTTTTAATAGATACTTTAAGATGATGTTGAACCTTAGGCAATCTTTGTAGGAAATCTAACTGATAAAAAGAGCTAGCTTTATAAGGTCCATTCACAGTGATTGATGCATAGTGTAGAAAGCTGTGTAAACAGTCAAGTCTGATTGGGCAAGTAGGAGAGAATGTGTGTGGATGGGAGAATTCTCACAAAAGTCAGACAGCAAATCACAGATCTTACCCACTGTGGGAATTCTCCCAAGATGGTTAGCTTTACTTGGTACTATGTCTAATACTATTTAACTTTTAACCTAACTGTTCATTTATTCAGTGCATAATTTTGAGCATCCTTTGGGGGAGGCAAACCCTGTTAGATACTGGGCTCACAAAGACAAAACAGAAAAGTTTAGTCGGCTGAGAAAGACAGTCCTGGTAGTTAACTGGAGTACTATGTCCGTGAATGGAATGGAGTGAAATGATCAGATATATTTATATGAGACATTTACAGATTGCTGAGTGAAACTTGACCAAGGGAGTGAGGGAAGAGAGGCATCATAGCTAAAGGAGGCAGAGCAGTGAGGGCAGAGGAGCAGGAAACAGTATAGACTGACAGCTGGAGGGTGAGAATCTGCCCCTCATACTGGCTGGGAGCAGGTGTATGTAGCATGGAGATGGGCCACAGGTAAGAGTCCTAGCCCCTTACAGGTACTGAGCAGAGGGTAAAACCTGTGGAGACAGGCTGTTCTTTTTGCTCTGCTTCACATATATTTAGTCTCCTGTACATTCACAATGTCTACCACCTCTTTACCTTTATTTCATTTACCAATTACTCTATGCTTTTTCCCATGATGCAGTCAAAGTGTGCCATTTAAATTACATCTCATTGTAATGTTTTATGAGGCAAATAGAATACTAATGTTTATAATTCTTGTGTGTGTCTGTATGTGTGTACAAATATACAGATATAAATATACTTGTATGTGTGTGTGTGTGTGTGTGCATATAGAGACCAGGGGACACCTTTGAGTGTTGTTTCTCAGGTGCCGTCAGCTGTTTTGTCTTTTGAGAGAGGGTCTCTCATTGGTCTGGAATGCCCTTAGGCTAGGCTGGCCAGCTGGTGAGGTACGGGGATCCATCTCTCGCCTATTCTCCAGTGTGGTGGTTAAACATGTACCAGGCCCAGCTCTACATTTATAACCTGGTTTCTGGGGGTTGAACCGAAGCACTGTACTGAAGCATCTCCCCAGCCTCTCCGATGACTGTAGCTCCCCAGAAAAGAAGACTTAAGCTGGGTTTTTGGTTTTGTTTTTTGTTTGGTTTGGGGTGGTTTTTCTTTTTTCTTTTTTTTTTTTTTTTGCCTACATGCTTTATCTTTTCTCTTTGGGGCTTTGGGGCTGTTGTCCATCTAAAGGGAGATTGAGATTCATCCTATCACTCTGTGAAGAATTAGATGATTGATCTCAAACTATACATCTCATATGTACATATCTATTTGCTTTTAAAAGTGATTGTTGTCATTCTTTTTCTTTCTCTCTTTTGTATTTTCCTATCTTTCTGCGATGACCATATAATGTGATTTTTACTCATGTCTCAACCAAGTATGGTATTTACTTTATCCTTGCCCTTACTGATCATGAAAAGTTGGCAATGTAGCATAAATACACACACTGATGGAGAGGACATCTTTCTGGTTATTCCTTTTAAAGAGCCCTCCCCCCTGAAAGTTTTTCCTCTTGACACATGGCTACACATCGAAGCATTGAAAATCAGATTGAAGTTTACCAGTAAGACCTATCAGTGTAGGACTGTACATAAAGTGCAAAGCTCATAGACGTGATTCTCCAGGCACTCACTGCGAGAGAGGGTGACCCTAAGGACAGTCTCTGGGAGATCGCCTTGCTCTTGTGCCAGCACTGTCACAGGTCACAGATAACACTGCCACTCAGAAGGCTGCCAGGAATTACAGGCCACTCTCACTTCGTCTTCAGAAAAAGCCATCTAAGTCTAGTGCAGTGCGTAGGAGGATATTTTGGAGGCTTCTTAACTTTTTTTTTTTTTTTTTTTTTTTTTTTGTGGTTACAGCATGTACTCTGAAAAGGGAAAGGTTACCAAGCTTTTTATTTAGGAGAAAATTATTTATTCAGTGTAAAAATAGAAAGAAACCTTAGCACATTTTTAAATGCACTTAAATTTTTTATTTTAAAAAAGGTTGCATCTAAGGTATCACTGTTTCTAGCCGAGAACTTATACTCCTTAGGACACAAGTCTTCTCTCTCTTGGTTTATAGATCCAAAATTCATCATACGTTCACAATCTAAATGATTATGAAATACAATATCTTTCAGATTTTTAGAAATATACTCAGGTACCAACGCAAAATGTGACACACTGAAGGACTCTTTCTATGCTGAAATATATTGACGTTTAACAGAAAGAGAAGTGTCAACCGTGTAGAAGAGTCATCTCAAGGCATGTCTGTTTACAGCTTCTCAGATAGTTAAAGTAAATTTTACTGCATGGTTTTATTAAGAAAAAAATCAGTTTAAAGGTTCACAACTATTTCAGTGCAACAAAGATTAACACATTTTGGGCTTGCAATGAGTACCATTGACACCAACTTGTTGTCCCCTTGACAAGAAAAGAATGCAGAATTGCAAACTTTTATTTTAAGCTTCAAATAAGTGGTTATTTGCATACTAATTTCTATAGTCTCTGGCATTTTAATTTGGGGTCTAGGAACATTACTAAAACAACATTACTTAAGTATCCAAGAGTCTTCTTCTTGTATCTGCTGACTTCATGAGGTCTCGCAGGTCACCCCTGTCATATCCAGCATCCCTCCCTATAACCCGGATCACAACTGAGACATCCTTGTTTAACCTAAGCTTATGAAACCATAATCTTGTTATATACTCAGAGGTAATGGCTCTCGGTCATTATTTTAAGATTCATTTCCCATGTACTTCAAGAAGAGCTTCAGAAAATGAATCGACTCTTTTTCCAGACTAAGTAGTTTGAATTGCGTGTCTGGTTGCAGCTGTATTCCATTTCTCAATTCTGATGGTCTTCCAAATGATTGGTTATTTCAGATTACAGCTTACTCTCATCCTGACTGTGGATAACATAGCCACTGCTAGCAAACATTCCCTAGAAAATTTTACATCCAGTGTACTTTTAAATTTTAAGGCTGATATTGAGGGCTAGTGTAAGACATGGGAGGGGAATATGAAAGTAGGTTGAGGCATATATGAATTGGATCCCCTATAGGACTCTTCTTACAATACACTGAGTCAGACAGCTTGGCTTCACTTCATAACTTTGGTATTTATGAGTTTGAAACTTCGCTCAATTACCCAGACTCTCCTTTCCCCTGAATGGTTCTAGGTCAAAGAGAATGAATTCAAGTAAAAATTGTATAAATAATGAACTACTATAAAATGGAAAAGATTGCTTACTATATTTGTTCACTATAATCTTACTAGAAAGAATAAATATATTTAAAAAGTTACCTGTCATGAGGGATATGAAATATTAAGGACCTTTTTCAAAATAAGAATAGTCTGAGGCAGTGGTTCTCAACCTTCTTAATGCTGCAACCTGTTAGTACAGTTCCTCGTGTTGTGGTGACCCCCCCCACCATAAAATTATTTTATTGGCACTTCATAACTATAATTTTGCTACTGCTATGAATCATAATGTAAATATTTTTGGAGATAGAAGTTGTAAAGGGATTTCTATCCAGGTTGAGAACCACCACTTTCTAAGGATTTTTTTCTTAATGAAATCAGAAACTAACCAGGTGAATTTTCAGAACTAATCATAAACTAGCTAATAGGCTGGTTTGAACTATACTAATGTCCTGACAAAGTATGACATTGTTCTTTCACTGCTAGGACAAAGTAGTATTTCTTAATGTGAATTCCATAGGCCAATAGCTCCCTGAAATGTTATTATTAAGTTCTGGCATCAAAGATGCTAAGAAGTCCCAGGTTTAGCAAAGTTAACAGGTGTGTTAGCTGTAAGGCTTTTTAAAATTGTAATGTACTAGTGGTCACTGTAAGTCTCTAGAAGCCTAGTACAGTGTGTATTGTCTTCAGAGAGATTTAATCATGGGGTTATTTAACTCACTGAATCAGAATCCTCTGCAACCAACGTCTGGTCAGTTCTTGGCTGAACTAAGAAGTGTGGAGACCACTTACCACCATAACCAAGAATCCTAAATGAGTAGCTTGCATCATTTTCCATGCTGAGACTAATAACACTGTCCTCGGATGGTCTGGTGGAGATAACAGTGGTTCAGGTAGGGAAGAACGGTACTGGGCAGAGGAGCAAAATCGGATTTAAATGGTGTGTGCCTATCTGAACACAGAAGATCACTGGAAAACAGACTAAACACAAAAGCAAGACCCTACTATCCACAGAGGTAGGTAGTGTGTAAGAGCAAAGGGTACAAGCAGAGGAAGTTGGGGGCAGTGCATCCTGATCTAGCAGTATAACAAATCTAAAAAGTGACTCTCATCAATTTTACAAAACTACTTGGGAAATTAGCCATGGTTTGAATATATTAACTGAAGCATTAAATACAAATCAATATACCATCTTACTACAGTTAAATATAAAGTACCTTTCTCCATATGTTTGGGTGTATATGAAAGGCTGGAAGAAAAAAAAGTCAGAGTAATAACCGTGAATATCTGCCATTTATGGTGCTTTGGGTGGTTTTCATTGCTTTCTTCCTATCCTCATACCGTAATTCTTAATTTTTTATTGTCATCATCAAAGATAACTGACTTATTGTAACGATTCTCAGGAAGGGACAGTGGCAATGGATTCTCAGTGTCCCCCATGGAAGAGTGGAGAGTGGCATTGTATGTTTTGACAAAGTGCTCCAGAGAGTTCTGGTTCCTAATCATGCCAGTTTCATTTGAAACATTTCCAGTTTTTAGAATTTAGAATGTTTTATTAACTTCTAACTGTTCAAAAATTTCTTTAGAATAGAATGTGCCATAAATAGCCGATTTCAGCCAAAAGACTCTGATTGCAACAAGGAATATTATATCACTTGGACCAACAGATTTTTTTTCTCACTTTTTTTTTCCTGTTTTCAGAATCCACATTGAACTAGAATAATAGGGTTGCTTATCTAGGGTTCCTTTTTCTGGAGCATATTCACCCATGTAGACTGTCTGGGTTCATCAGTGTGTATACAAATTACATACAGGTCTCATTAAAATAAAGACTCTGATTCAGTAAGGTCGGGATAGGATCTCAAATTGCATATTTAGCTGCTCATGGGTATGCTCTTGATATGCAGGCCAGATTGTGTGTTATGCAGGCTTCTCTCAGCCTCAGTGGCAACCTCTATCCAGCAGAACCATGTCTTGCATAGAAACAGAAGTAGCCAGACATAGGCTATTTAAAAATACAATAATTGCATGATAGAAATTTGCCCTCTGCACAATACAAAGCAAAGGTGTTATACACTCAGGGTGACAAAACATGATGTAAGTAATCGCTGCCACATTCTTTTACAAGTGGCTGAGGACCAGTCCTGCTGTTGCTGCTGTTACAGAGCAGGAGAATGAACTGAAAGCCCCAGAATCAGTGGGAGGGCAGTAGCTTCACTCACTGCTGTGTAGGGTGCTGTCCTGGGGGTTTCCAGCCATTTTTCTTCAGTGTCTGTAGATTCTAGTACTTTACGCTTTAAGCCACCGACATAGTGTAGCCTCTTTTCTAACTCTGTTTGGTTATGAGTAAATAGATTGCTTCAGCTGAGAGGTGAAAAGGTCTTCCGACTGGTTTGTTCTCAAGTAAACAGGAAGGCCTTCAGAGACCCCAAGACGATGTGGACATCTCCCTGGAGATTAAATCTCTGCCAGAACTGTGGAGAAGCGAGTTGCTAATCTCACAGGTCAGGCAGGGTCTGGTGCTATGGGTTCTGAGAGTTTTTAAGATTTTTTTGATTTGTATTTTAATGGGATTCTGTGGTCACTGGTGAAGGGGGAAAAATGATTCTTTTCAGAAAGTGTAAATTGAGTTCTTAGGGACCATGACCCAGGTTAGAGATCAGAAGTTTTTAACATTCTGTGCACATTTGCCTATGGAATTCTAATTAAGAAGACTGTGTTTGGGGCATGTTACCAAATTCTTGTGTTTCTGTCTCCTCACCTGAACGCTGAGGGATGCATCTCACTGGGCAGCTATATGAGTTAGATGGAAAAGTCTGTGTACAACACTTACCACAGTGATTGCCACGTAAGAGTGTGAGCTGTTTCCACAACCACTGAAGCTGAATTCATTTTTCATAGTAATAACAGCATTTCCTAATTAATTCATAAAAGAAGCCATACTGCTTTTTTTCTGATGCTTTTTATTATGATTGACTACAGTTTTAATGCTATGTTTTTGCAAGAGCAAGCAGAGAAAATGAAAATCTAAATGAGCCACTTTTGCATATCCTTGGTTTATTATCAGATAATTAGAATTTTGTGTTTAGTTCAGGTGTTCCTAGCACATCCGAAGTTAAACAGAAGTTACAATAGAGACAGTCTCTTCCGCTTCTTTGCTGTGAATATAAGGACAGTTGTCTCCCAGACACCAATCTGTCCAGATGGCAAGCTTTCATGGAAGGCCTTGCGAGTAACAGAAACAAAGTCAGAGATGATTTGGACAGATGGGCTATACCTGTCTTGTACAGTAGGTAGGCTCTGTGCTCAGCTGTGCTACACCCAGTTCAAGCCACCCTAGGCTGTTTACACCTGTGTGGAGGTGAGCACGCTGGCGGGGAGAGCCTCACCCTCATGGTTTGCTTTGACGTAGAAGAGGGCAAGAAACCAAGTCTGTGGGGTAGTCTCTTGCTTCCTACAGTCATGCTTAGTGAAGAACCAGGATTGAGAGTCTCAGTACTCTTTGGAGTTCCCTAGGTAATGCCTCTGAATAGTTCTGAAACTCCACAAAGGGCGCATGGGGTAAACAGTGGGGAAGGAGGGGCTGCCACCACCATGGGCTCCTTACTGAGCACGTGGCTTGTGTTCTCCTTTAGCTGGGGAGATAATTTTTCCAGCTCTGTTCATTGTTCTCCGTCTTCTGACCTCTGTAGGTCCCTCCTAAGGGATGCAGTGTGGGCAAGCAAGATATTATTTCTGTAGGGCTCAGCAACTCCTTTCTTGCTTTAAGTGACCAACAGTTGGCTAAGCTATTTCTTGAACGAGGGTAATGAAATTGCAGAAACTCATTTCCAGTCTTCATTTTCTTCTCTCTGCTGAGTATGCCCTGCATTTGGAGTGGGAACAGCGGGAGGAGAAAGAGGATACTACCCCATTAAGCATTTATTGCTTATTGCTGTCCTCCGTTCTGTAGCTTCTTAAAATATCTAGGGTTTTTTTTTTTTCCACCTCAAGGACATTAGAATAGAATAAGGAATTGATGCATCCATACCTGTCTCTTCAGTGACGAAAACCCCTAAACACAGAACGAATTCAAGACAGTGTTGTCTGTAATCTTTAGTCAAACACTAAAGGCCAGAGATGGCCTGGGCGATGTCATACAAACCACCTTGAACAGAACCTGAATCTGCAAATTTTCCTTTAATAAATAATGCTTACAGGTTTGCAAGCAGCTTGACCGTGGGAGGTATGTAGAGTAATATTTACATTTTCTTCTCTGTGTTTACTGTTAAGGTTTTATCGGGTAAAAACTGCAGCTGACTGTTGGAGAAATCTTATTTATGAATATAGACGATGTGTTAATATTATCACATCTCTGGAGAAACTATTTAATAGCATTTACTAAGAAGGCATTTCTTTTGTAAAAAGGACTGTTTCTTTACATAGCTGCTTCCTTCATGGGCACCAGGACCCCAGAGATGTTATAAGACAGTCCTGTGACCTTAGCCCACTGCAATGATAGGTATATCTCACTGTCTCCAACTTTGGGGGTTTCTACCTTCTTTCTTTTAGTTAGGAGCAACAAGCAAGATTTTTTCATTGTTTTTTGAGACAGCATCTCATTATGTGGCCTTGGCTGACCTGTGACTCCCTGTGTATGCCTTGGTTGCCTTGAACTCGTACAAATTTGCTTGCCTCTACCTCCCAAGTGCTGGGATTGAGGCCATGCGCCATCACACCACAAGAATGTTTTTATTGGTGCACTATTGAATAATGTCAGAAAAAAATGGTAGGGGTTTTTTTTTTTTTTTTTTTAATAGTAATTGTAGCCATAAGTGCTTCCTGCTCTTACGTCTCTCTTTTTCCTTCACTAAGTGCAGCGGGTGATAATTTCATCGTGCAAACCTCACCTTGTTGCCACTGTAAAACCCTTTAGAGTGCCCAAGATAAAATCCAAAATTTTAACAAGGATTTACACAGTCACCCTAAGCTCCAATTTCACCTGGAGCCTCCTTCCTGTGCTCTGCCTCTCCCCTATGCTTTTGGGCTGCCTTTAAACTCTACCTTTAAACTCTCCAGGGCCCACCTTCACAGTAACTCTTCCTTCAGATCTTAGCACAAAATCACTTCTCAGACGGTTCAGCATCTCCTCTTCCTGGGTGAGCTTTGCCAGGCTTCACCAGTCACAGCCACGCTTAAGCAGCACCTTCTGCTTCTCCATTAAAGCACCTAATATGTCCATCTTCAGCTCAAAGGATGTAGGTCAAATGAAGGCAGGAGTAAATTATGTTCCTTGCTTTACAGGCAGTTAGCCCAGCGCCCTGCATCACGTTGGCGCTCCATACTTTGGTTGGTTCTCTGGTAACTGGGGACATTGAATTAAAGACAATGAATAAACAGGAACATTGTTAGCATGTGTTGTTCTTTTTAATTTTAATAATTATTCTAAGAAAGTATCAGATATGTTTCTGTTTGTTTATTTAACTGAAACTAGACAAGATATGGAGGAAGAGACTCTTGAGATTCCATGCGTCCGTCCTACTTTGTTTTCAAATATTTTAATTAACATTTTCTTCATCAGTTAAAATTGCTCCCTTGAGTCAATGAAAATATTTGAATTTCTGTTTATAACCTTGCTTACATCAGATATCATGACTGTTCAACTTCTTTGGACAGTCATGGTACAAACATCAGATATGTAGCTACCATACAGCTATGTCCTGACAGAGCTCCTTTCTCAGATTGTTTTGGGGCTTTTTCATATTTTAACTTTTTCTTCTTAACATCCTCAAATATAAAGTTATGAAAGATTAAGTGAACCAGTGAATGAAAACACACTTTAATTTCTAACGCTCGGACTGCTACATTATTAATGTATTCCTTATGACCCCCTTTTTCCTAGTTTTTTAATTAAATTTTTAAAATTTACTTATACATGCCAGCCATAATTTCCCCTCCCCCCTCTGCTCCCATTTCTTCCACCCACTTCCCATCCATCCCCTATTCATACTCCACCTTTGCTTCTCTCCGGAAAGAGGCAGCCTCCCATGGGAGTCACCAAAGCATGGGATATCAGGTTGAGGCAGGACCAAGCTTCTTCCTCTGCATCGAGGCTGGACGAGGTATCACACATGGGGAAACAGGTTCTAAAAAGTGAGCTCATGATGCCACTGCTAGTAACCCCACAAATAGACCAAGCTGTACAGCTGTCATATAAAAACAAACCAAAACAAACCTTTGAAAATATGCTGGTAAGACACTACTCTAATTTCCATACTTAGGTCTGTTCACATACTGTGACATGTGTCAGACAGGGTACTGTCCTTTGTTGACACTTCATTGTTATGTTGTTAGTGAGCCACACTGATGTGCTGAGGAAAATAACAATTGTGGAGGGTTTAGAGTAACATACACAACACTGTAAGCATAGATGGGTGCTGAGCACATCAGGCCATCGAATCCTTTGGAATGTGGAAACATTGCCCACTGTTAATTAAATAATTCTTGGAAGTGTCTGCAGTGCTGGCCATCTGAGGCTGATGACTAATTTGGGGGTCCCTTTTTCCAAATGCATGACCTCGCCCTTTGTCTTTACCATGTCCTGTGGTATTCTCACCTCCATGTACTCCTTGTGTGACTGTCTGTGAAGTCTTCACTCCTGATGCCCGGGCGCCATCTTCCTCACCCCAGTTTTGGGCTTCGAAGGTTCTGCCTCTTTCCCATTCAGCTTAAGTTGTTCTTTCCAGAGAAAGCTTTTCAATCTTCCATGTGTCAGGGCACCCGGAAACATCACAAGCAGACAAATGCCCATGGGCAGTCCTTCCCCCTAATGCCTGTAGACTCTACCCTGGGAGAGTCCATCTTCTCCATTTCAGAGAACAGGACAAAAGTACAATTATGTCTTAATGTTTTTGTAACTTATGTCATGAGAAGTGAGGCAGATTTACCCACAACTTTGTACTTCTAATAAATAAGAAAGGTTTTCTCTAAAAATCTAAAGAGAGAAACGGAAAGAAAGCTGCCTGGGATGTAATTGCTGTTAGTCGTTCAGTACTCCCAGGGACCAGCCCCTCCACAGAGCTTATCTGACTGCTGTCTTAGCTTGGACTTTGTTATCCCTGCCCGTGTGTGTGTGTGTGTGTGTGTGTGTGTGTGTGTGTGTGTGTGTGTGTGTGTGTGTGTGTGTGTGTCCCTGTTTTGACTTTTGAAACAGGTGAAGGAACAATCCAGGTACAGCAGGCTAAAAACAGTTGCAAATAGTACAAGAGTGTCAGTTTTTAAAGTCCTTGCTAACAGTAATAACATAATCAGACAAAAAGAGCCTGTGAATGTCATCAGGTTTACGGTAGTCTGTCTTTTATTCCCTGTCTTATAAAAATAAAGTATTAATTAAATTTCTGGCAAAGAGAAGGGAGTATTCCCTGGCCTCTGGTCAAGAATTCCCCTAACCACCAACAACTTTCCCATAATTTCCCCTACTCTCTGACCCACATGCTCTTCATGGCATCTTCGGGTATTTTTCTTTCCCACCCTACCCCCTTTTCAAAACTTAAAATGTCCATTTCTCTGTGTTTGATGTCGGTGTCTGCCAGAGAACTCAGCTCTGGATGGGCTTGTTCACACTCTTCAAACCATCTCCTTGGTGCTTGGAAACCAAATAAACTGAATGAATGCATAAATCAGGTCTTCAGTGAATCGGTGTATGCTCAAGCTCTGTCCCACGTGTGATAGTTGATTAAGGGTGTTGACAAAGAACATGCTTTCTGCCAGGATCTTTGCATCTCCTCAGTGGTCACTGAGTACCTGTCATCAAGTAAGACTCTGGAAATGCCATGTGAGTAGAATGTGATTGATGCCATTGAGGACCTCAGGGACCAACAGAGAGAGAGGGGCGTGTGTGTGTGTGTGAACAATTACAGTTCCTTACAAAAGCATATGAAAGTAGTAGGCAAACAGTGCTCTTGATGAACAGTGAGAAATTTAATTCTGCAAGTCTTTAGAGCTTTCTCTCATGTTGATGCTGGACTCAAAAGGAAGAGGAGACGTTTGTTCAGGGTAATTAGTAGGGAAAAGAGCAACCGTGTCAGGGAAGTGGGAACGAGTGGCATGCTTGGACAGTGTTGTGTGCCTTGTTGGGGTGGATTGCTAATGCTGCACAGGGAACCCTCCCATGTTTAATCTTACAGGGTTGGGGAACCTGCTTAGATAGGAAACACTCTGGTGGTAGGTGTGTACTAGTGTATAGCCGTGTACAGCAGTGAACAGAGTTCTGCCAAGGGCCGTGGATGCTGTGCGTAAAACTATCATTCACTACCATTGCAAAATTTACTGTTTTGGTTCATATGCAACTTCCACAGACATGTATTTGACAATTTTTGCTAGAAATTAGAAGTTGTTTCATTGTTTTCTCTTAGTGACTCTGTCTCTGTGTGGTGTATGTGTATGATCATGTGGTATGCATGTACGCGAACACATGTGTACATGTGTCAAGACCAGAGGTCAACATCAGGTATCTTTTTAGTTGCTCTGCACCATGGTTTTATTTGTTCGTTCATAATTTTATTAGCAGCAAGCCGTACATTTCCACAGCTACTGATAGAAAGTTGTGAAGAGAAGATAAAATTATGCCTTTTAAGTCAGGAATAGAGGCTAGTGTGGTGATACATTTTGTATCTAATAAAACTTTCCTAAAGATCAGAGGACAGAGCCAGCCACAGAGTTAGCCATAGAGGTCGAGGAGTGGTGACACACACCTTTAATCCTAGCACTTGGAGGCAGAAGCAGAGATCTGTCTGGATTTCTGAGTTCAAGGCCTATTAGAGCAAGGACTCTGTGACACACAGACCTTTAATCCCAGCACTGGGAAGTTTGAGAAGGGAAATGATAAACCCGGGCAGAAAAGGGAATATAAGGTAGAAGCAGACTAGCATTGCCCCCTTCCACTTTGGCCTGTGGTTGCCTTCGCTTCCCCTTTTCAGTCTGAGGATTTGTGGACACAGGATCTTCCCTGTTCTGCTGAGGAGTGGCTAGGTGAGAAGTAGCTGCTCCTCTGTCTCTCTGATCTTTTAGCATTTCCCTAAGATCCCCCATTAGGATTCCTGCAATAAGTTAGACCTGAAAAATGTAGAAAGAAGGCAGAGTTGCACCTTTCAGTTAAAACTCAAAAACCAGATGTCCTGAGCAGTGAAGATGTGCAAGCCACTGCCTCCTGCCAGCTTCACCAAACCAGAAGTGTCTATTTGGCTAGGTGGATTGACAAGTACTTTCAGGGATCCTCCTGTCTCTGACCCCACAGCATGGTAGTTATAGATGTGCAGCTACATCAGTGTTATTTGGGGGTCAGGGATCCAAACTCAGGACTCACTTATACACAGTGGGTATTTAACCAACTGAGCCCTCTCTCTGGCCCGTTAACATGTTCTTATTTAGAATTTTAGAACTTTCGGAAGTTTTTAATTTGTATCCAGATAAATGTCATAGTACAAATCATTCTCTATGTAAGATGAAATGAAACGCATAGGCTCTCCCCTCGTCCTTGTTAAAGGCAGGATGTCTTTTCAGGGCCTCATTTTTAAGAAGGGAAACAAACCATCAGCTTCTCTCTTGTAGTTCCACGGCAGCCTTCAAATGACCTGTTCGAAATATTTGAAATCGAAAGAGGAATCAGCGCCGATGATGAAGCAAAAGATGACCCAGGTAGATGTTACATTCCACTATTGCCCTCCATCTTAAGAAAACAACTTTAATTTTCTCTTCAGTTGGGATACAGAATAATGGGTTTCACTAATGTGAGAAAATAAAATTGTAGATCACTGGTCGTATTCAGGGAAGTCAGGTGGTTTCTTCTCTCTTGTTTTTATGAGACTTGGTTGGTTCAGACACTTGAACAGAAATAATTATGAGCCACAACTTTCTCTTGACATCATATCAAAGTGGTATTTGAATTGTGAGATGGAAGCAGTGTTAACAGTGACAAGCCAACAGGATCATGAGTGGGGAACACTCTTGGTTCTGTTTTTGCAGCAGAGAGTCTATCCCGCATGCCATTTTCTTTTAAGCTGGGAGAAGGTGTTGATGGGATACTATGTTTGTGTAGGAGAAAACTCCTGCTGTATGGACACCTCTGGTTTGAACATCACTGACTGCTGTTTGTGACCTTATCTTTCTGGCCACCCCCTCACAGGCGTTCTCATACACAGTTGTAATTTTGACCATGGACTTTGTGGATGGATCAGAGAAAAAGACAGTGACTTGCACTGGGAGCCGGTCAGGGACCCAACAGGTAAAGTCATATTATCTAATACCTTCTGGCGCTGTTTGATCTTTTCCCATAAAACAAACACCATCCCTATTATTTATATTCCGTCTTCTTTAGGAGAGGATCCTTGGTAGTGGTCCATTATACTCATATTATGGGACACAGGTAGTTCTTCAGGAGGCCAGCTAATTTGCCTCAGGAAGCCTGGTAAATAAGCATTTAGACTTGCCATAGCATAAGGTTCCAAGGTACTTAAAGCACCCAATTTCTCTGAGTAAAAGCAGTGACATAGTGTCTGTCCCTCGTGGTGAGAGTCCCTAGGTATTTTTGGTCAGTTTGACTTATCCATGAAGATTTGAGCAGTAGATGATGGAGACGGTTGAAATTTACACAATGCAGTGTCTCTCTGGAAAAAAATGACTAAGTCAGATCCTAGAAGAGCACACATCATCAGCACTTTTTCCAAGAGAGATGCTTAGTATAGAGCTGGACGTAGATACCAGATTTTGGAAAATTAGTACAATTGTAAATTGTACCGTGCTTACTGATGTAGACGTCAGTGTTTATGAAGTATTTTTCCTTATTTCAAGAAGTAAAACTATACATTGGAATCTTTTCCTTCCCTCTGTATTTAAATGGTTTTTTGTTTGTTATTTTAGGGGGGTGTTATCTTTGGGAGGGTTGTTTCTGAGTGAAGCCAGCTTAATTAAAGGGTAAGAATAAAGGGAAAATGTGCTATTTTATGTACTTCTGAAGGCTTCAAATGGCATCCTGTCTTTAGAATGTAATACAGAAAAGTTAGTTTGTGAACACATACAATCTAATACAGTAGCTGTGGTGCCTAGGTCAGTGGGGCTTTGTGACCAGCAGATAGTAGTTGGCTGTCCCTGGGGATACCAATTGTGCTCATAGTGTACTTCTGTAATGTACATTCAGCTTCAACAAGGCTTCAAATAATATTCCAAACTACTTTCATTAGTGTTGTAGGAGGTTTCTGGCCTGGACTTTCTGGCCTAGCCTCAAGGTGTGGACCTGCAATTCCATAGACCATCTTTACCATAAAGACACACAGATGCTTACATTAATTTTATGCAGATTAGCCTAGGGCCCAGGCATATAACTTGCTAGTTCTTTACCCCTAAACTAACCCATGAGTCTTATCCTGTTCAGCCATGCGGCTCAGTACCTTTTTCAAGAGCAGCATAGTTGTCCTCTGCATCTTCTGGCTTCTCTTGTATCTCTGTGGCATCTCTGCCCGGTTCTTCCTGTTCTCAGAGTTTTCTTAGTCTGGTAGCCCCGCCCAGAATTCCTGTCTGCCTTCGGCTAATTAGCATTTTTATTAAACCAGTAGGCAGGACAATTATTTACAATGTAATATAATCCCACTACACATTAGAGCTTCTAAAATTGAATTAAACATAATTGAAAGAATATCGAAATAGAAAGATACTTAAGAATCAATATTTAAGATAATTTAAAAAAAATATAAATATCCAACAAATTGATAGAGTTTTTAAGATTTGCTTTTGTAGCCAGGTGGTGGTGGCTTACACTTTTAATCTTAGTACTTGGAAGGCAGAGGCAGGTGGGTCTCTGAGTTCAAGGCTACACAGAGAAACCCTGTCTTGAAATTTTTAAACAATAAAAATGATGTGTTTTTGTTCTAAAAAAAAACTTGTAATACTTCATAGAGTTCAATGGTTCTCATCTCACTCTGTCTTGAGGTGCTCATACCCATGTAAGGAACCTCTGAGCACAATATTGTTGTCACAAGTGTCTGTCAATACCAGACTCAACAGATGCTAACATCTGCTATAACCCCAGCACATCTTTATTTGATCCTCATATCCATCCAGTGAGCCAGGTGTTATTGTCTCTATTTCACAATTAGCATTGATGTTCAGTGTGCATGAAGCCTCGTCAGGCTGGAAAGCTCAGGTGATGAAATTTAGTGCGTTGTAGGGTCAGCTCAGTGCTGGTTCTGTACCTGATGTAGTTAGTACATCGGGCCTCTAGTGAGACTGGGTCGAACAGCTGACCTGCAGTAGTTTGCAAAAGAGAGATCTACAGGCAAGGGTGATGAGCCTGTCAGTAGTGGTCAAGGCCGTAACGAATAACTCTTGAGTAGATGTACCATGAAGAGTAACTCATTCTAAGTTTAAAAGAATTCAGTGGCTTTGTGGCAAGAGGCTATTTGCAATAGCCCTTGTAAAATAGTTTAAATTGATTTCTAAAACACGTTTTCAGTACTGGGTACTACCTTTCAACACTGTTCATTGTTACCTCATTTGCAAACATTTTGACTTGTGGGTCAAACTCTTCTTGTCCTGTGGTAGAAGATGCATGAACTTTGGGATGGGGGTGTTTTAAGTGAACACTGGACTGTATTAGAACAGAACCAATGGAAAGGATGTGGCAGCAGCTTAGGTGAAGTCCGATCTGGCTCCTGTAGGAAGCTTTTCTAGTTTTTTACTGAAAACCTGGATTAAGTGGATATCAAATATAGATATGGGAGAAAGTGTGGCTTAACTGAAGCTCCGAGCTGGAGACGAGAGTGATTGTGTGCTGACAGAACCAGCATCTAAAGAGGTGAGGTTAAGGGGCCACCCTGCAGGGATAAACTCTGATGCTGGGTCTATCTCGGGGGGCTAGAAACCAACCACAGCTGTGGAAAGATGTAAGCAAACACCAGATGTGAAGCACTTCAGAGTTAGTGTGTGATGAAGTCATTATGGGTGAATCCCATGACCGTTGTTTCCAAAAAGGGGTCTGTCTGTTTCTATAGATCCGATCTGTTTCTAGAATGCAAACCATGCTATATCAAAGTGCTTGTTCCTCTGCTGAGGAGACTTTCTTATCTGAGACTTAGTTGTGCATCACTCTGAAGAGAGTGACCTGGATGCAGAGGTATCTTCCTTTACCTGTGAAGAGTGGGTGAAGGCCCGAGGCAATAGTTTGCACTGCTTTGAATCAGTTGAACCAAGGTTAGAATTGCTCTTTGTGATTTAAAGGGAAGGGAGGTAGGGCTTGTGGCAGAAAACAACACAGACTATTTTGGTTCACTCTGAAAAAGAACTTTAATAGAGCTATGGAATGGGCAGGCCGGTGTGGGGAGAAGGCACATTTGGTGGGATGTCCTCTGGCAAGCTGTGGTTAAAGGGCTGAAGCTTCGAATGAGATGAGATTACCTCCTAATCCAGCTGTGAGGGTCTCTGGTAACCCCAAGGGAACTGGCCAGTAAGTTTTCATCTTGTTGAAAAGGATGGATGGGAAAAACAAAAGATGGCAGAGAGATGGAGGGTGATAGAACAGGTGCATGTCAGGATGCCATCCAGAGCCCAGGACCGTCCTTTGACAGGAATTCCCACCATGCACCACTGACCTCTACACCAATGCTATGGCATGAGGAATCACCATTGCTCCCAACAATTAGTTATTCGGTCAATAAATAACATTTTAAAAATAAAAATAAACCCAAGTCAGAGCAGCTGTATGGAGGAAGAACAGCAGGAAGTTTATCCATCATTATTACAATCTTAGAGTTTTGAATATGTATAGAAAAGGGTTATTTAGTCTTGGGTGCCTTGGCTCATTAGGTGCTCTGTTTGCATGCAGTGTCTCGAAAAAGGGATTAGCATACATTCCACAGAGATTTAAAATAATCCCTGTCTTTAAAACTTGCTGGTTCGATGTAATAATCTTACCTTAGCTTTAACCACAGTACCTGTGAGGGTTCAGAAGCCAATTTAGAGACAGACGTTTAACATGCATATAAAATTTTTGGCCCAGTATTTTGGGGGTGTCAGTGTGAAAGGAATGGAGCCATAATAAGAAGGGAGGAAGCCAACACATTTATGTGTTTTTACTGACTTGGATACACAAGTTAACACTCAATTTTCTGGCAGGGTTTGCTGTTCTGGGAACATTAGTCATTTATCCGACAAATAACCTACATACGCGCTGTGAACTGGATGTTAATGGGGAGGTTTGAGGTGCAGGTTGGATTCAGTTGTTTGCAGCCTGGAGGGAGCACTTAGCACAGAACATGGGTTCATCCCAGTTGTTACCTAGGAGAATGCCAGCCTGAACTTAGTAGACAAAGACACGCTTGCATAAGATGACTCCCAAGTCTCTTGCCATGTCTTGTATAAATAAGGTGTAAGGCGATGTCGATGGTCTGTCTTTGAACTGGAAAGGAAATGAGGTTTCTCCCGCAGCAGACACATGTGTTCAGCATTCCAGCCACATTCTTCCTATGGGCAAATCAGTGTCGAAACTCTCCTGTGTTTTCAGTTGTCTGTGACAAAGCTGCCTGGAGGGATTGTCATCTGTACATGTCCAGACTTTCCACTTATGACTCTGTCTTCAGAAACAGCAGCCCCTCTTTACTGATGCTTAATCTTTTTGTTTTGGGGTTCCCCCCTCCCCAGATGCACTTCTCTAACAAGAGGGATGGGAAATCTACAGACTCAGGGATCTGAGGACAGCCAAAGTGACGTGTCAAACGTGGAGGCTTTTATTTAGTTTTTGTGTTCTCTTGGTTATAACAGGACAGGTAGACATAAACAGACAAACAGATACACAGTTATAGATTTGCCTTAAGGTATATAAGTCTTTTAAATCACTAACCTCCCAAATGAAATTGATACCCTGGAAAGGTACAGAGAGTATTCAGGCTGCCTCGGTGTCTTCCTGGGGTTCACTGTGCTGTGTGTGAGAAAGATAGCAAACTGTTTTAAAAATATCCTTCTGCATTTAAGGACTATGTTTCCAAAGGGAGGGAGGAGAGAATAAGCAGAAATAATTCATTTTTGATTACTTTGTGTTTTATTTGTCCAGAAGTTCGATATCTACGAATAAACTTTGCCCAGGAAATTTTGGGTCATTTCTAATAAACCAGTGTGGGAGGCTTGGCAGTACAGAGTTGGCGAGGATCAGAAGGTAGTGCTTGCGTGTACCCAGGGATATCTGATCATATCGAGGAAACAGTCAGAATTTCTAGGTGTTATTTGCAAACGCCATAGTGTTTGCAATAGGCACAAAACCAAGCTATATTTTTCTTCTTCAAAGAGATCTGGGATTCTTTATGAATGAATGTTACAGTCTGAAGTTTATTAAGAACATCCTGTCCGTGCAGTTTGTGCTGGAAAGAGGCCCTGCTTTTCCCATTCCAGGTGGACAGTACCTCACAGTCTCTGCAGCCAAAGCCCCAGGGGGAAAAGCTGCTCGCTTGGTGCTACCTCTCGGCCACCTCATGCATTCAGGGGACCTGTGCCTGTCCTTCAGGCACAAGGTGACTGGGCTGCACTCCGGCACACTGCAGGTGTTTGTGAGAAAGCATGGTGCCCATGGAGCAGCCCTGTGGGGAAGAAATGGTGGCCATGGCTGGAGGCAAACCCAGATCACCTTGCGAGGGGCTGACGTCAAGAGCGTAAGTAGATCCCCAAATGGAGGCTCTGCCTTTAGCGGAGAGCCCTGGGAATAGGTCTGGAAGAAACCTTGCTCTGAATTCAGGTCCACTTGATTTGTGGCTTTTCCTGAGCACAAAGTCCCCTGTCTACCACCTCTTTCTAAAATCTTTGCTACTTCTTTTTCCTTCTTTGTCACAGCCTTGGCCATCACACTGTCACTCCCCCCCCCCCCCCCATGACAAACCGTTTTCAAGCAGAGAAAATTAGCACTTGAAAAAATATTTTAAAAAATAGGTCAATAGAAGAAGCATCGAGGGTCTTGGGTGTTGTGGTGACCCTTGCCTGCTTTTCTCTACCTTCAGTTCCAGCTTTTACCGTGATAACCTCTGGGGAGGTAGTTCTGCTTTCTATTTTTAAGTGTTCCTTTGAAATTCGTCATTTTTCCCTTTGGCCCAGAGATCAGAGTTAAGCAATTCCAGATGGGACCCCAGATCCAGGATTGAAGAGCATTGTTCTGGATGGGTTAAGGGGGAAGCTTTGAGTGGTAATGCAAACTATATTTAAATTTTAAATTTTATTTTAAATAACCAAGCCTTGCCTAGAGAGAAAATGATCTCTCACATCCCACCAAAATAACGGTGGGTTTTGGGAAATGCCATCTTTATCCTTGCGCATTTTGCCATGAAAACTCCACCTCCATTACAGTTTTTATGGGAATTCTGAGATTTTGTGTACTTTTTGGCTTTGTTTTCTTAATATTTATATTGGAGAATAAGACAGGAAAATGCATTGTTTCAAGTCATAGTACTGAGAGTTTTGTTCGGTCTTAAGGGACCAGGGATACCCTGCAGAGAGTAACGTTAAAGAGCAGTCCTTGGAGATTACGCAGCCAGAGCAACAGTGTGCTTGGACATGGTGTATGCCTCTGTTCGACTGTGTATGCTGAGGGGACGTTATCAAGAGAAAACCAAAACAGGCTGCTCGGCCTGGACTTTTTTTTTTTTTTTTTTTTTTTTTTAATGAGTTTTTATTTACTTAAGAAGGGTTTTTTTGGTTTTTTTTTTTTTTTTTGGTGTGTTTTGTTTTTGTTTTTGTTTTTTACATACCACCCTTCGCCTTCCCATCTCTTCCCCCACTTCCTCCCACCACCCCCATCTACTTTTCAAAGTGGGTAAAGCCTCCCTTGAGGAATCAGCACAGACTAACATACCAAGTTGAGGCAGGACCCAGCCCTTCCTCCATGTATCTAGGCCGAGTAAGGCATCCCACCTTAGGGAGTGGGCTCTAAAAAGCCAGCTCATCTACCTGGGATAATTCCTAAAGAGCTGGATATTTTCTCAGCTTTATGTCCCACCACACGCTTCTAAACCTTGGTAGTCTTTGGCCAACGTCCATTCTATAAGCATCCTGCAGTAAACCAAGTGTTTAGTAAGGACGCAGACTTGACAAGTAGCTGATGCTGAGTGCTGGTGGCCGACTTACTGATCCAAGTGCATGATGAACCGCACAGGACTTGGGAGGATGCTGGTGCCTGCGTCCTGGTGTTTCCAGTCCAGTGTTTGATTTGGGGGAAGGTTGCCTTATTATGCTCCATGAGTGAGCCCTGGGCAGGGGCAGAGGAAGCCTGACCGGTGTGTACATTCTCTCCCTAGGTCATCTTCAAAGGTGAAAAAAGGCGTGGTCACACAGGGGAGATTGGATTGGATGATGTGAGCTTGAGGAAAGGTCACTGCTGAGAAGAACACTGGCAGCCCCAGAGCTAGCAGTGAAGTGTATCATTCTTGCTCTTTTTCCAATCCTTGCCTTCTCATCTCCCCTTATCAGGCCTGGGGCAAGAGTGGGTCGGAAGGAAAGCTGGTTGGTGACTCAGGTCTTGGAGGCCTGCTTTTGTGCAATTCCAATGAACACTCACACCCTCCTTCAAGTGCAGGAGCATCTGGAGACACATCCAGGCCCTTCCGGGGTGGTTCCTTCTACCCCGTATCTCCTTCATGAAAGTCTTTGGTATATGTGACCCATGCCATCCTTCATTCTTGTTACAGAGTTGGCCTGATAGCCAATTATGGGAGACGTTTCTATTCTGTGCAAAAGGCATTCTGTGCTCTGTCCAGTGTTGTACCATAAGTAGTATTGACTTTGCTTACAGTGTGATGTACATTGTGCTTGTGAAACTAGCTGATCCTTGTCACTTGTTCTGGCCTGACCTCGTTCTGACTTTCACTGCCATACACTTTATAATGGAAGGGCATATGACATATTAAGATGCATTTATTCTTGTAAACTGTGTTTTTCTTTTAAAGAGAGTTATGTAGGGGGGCATGGAATTCCTTGTTGGTAGTATTGTGGTTGTGTAAATGTGGTATTAATATAAGTATTTACATGTTTTGAATATTCACAGACTCTAGTTACAAGGTCAAAGGCAGCTTATGATAGCTTGAGTTAAAAAGTACATGGTGAAATGTCATCGTGCCATGATCTTATACTAGCGTCAAGAAAACTGGCAGAGGTGTCCGGCTGCAGTAGTGGAATGACTATTTCATTGTCCTTGAATTTGATCTTCACAGAAGAAAGTAAACCATTAAGAAGGATGTGCAGTTAATATATAAAATCTTATGTTTTGAGTTATACTTTAAGCCAATAGCTTTCACCATTGTAAGATGGCTCCACTGGTGAGAAATTTGGTGAAGATGTGTGAGGAGTGGAAGTGTAAGAGAGGCCTGTGGCACAGGCGTTCACAATGAGCTTTAGGGGTTCGCAAGTGTAGCTGCTGGCTTACATGTTCCCCGAGGCTGGGATGGAAAGCCTGGGCACCAAGGTGCTGCCTGTGAGGGGATGAGGCACACGATACAGGAAATTAAAAACTCCTAACTTTACAAAGTCAACTTTATCCTTACATCTCTCTCATATCTGATTAAGTAATCAAAATATTTTCTGCTGTTTTTGCCAGGAAACACAGAGATGATTAAAGGGTTGAAAAGAAAGATCTATGATGAAAAAGTTAAAGAACTGGGATTATTCAGCCTCGAGAAGAGAAGACTGGGGGGCAAACCAGTGATGGTTTTCCCGTATGTGAAGGGTTGGCACCAAGAGCTTGGAGGGCAGCTGTTCTCCGTGTACACTGAGAATAGAACGAGAGGAAGCAGGCTCGGGCTAGGGTGTGAGGGGGCACTTCCTGACAGGGACAGCTACTAAGCCAAATTCTCTATTAAAAAAAAAAAAAAGAAAGAAAAGTGTGAAAATCGTAATCTCTCTCTCTGTGTCACTCTCTGTCTCCAGTCTCCCCGCTCTCCCTCCACCTCTCGCCCCCTTTCCTGTTTACCTCCTCTATCTCCTCTTTCCCTTCCTTCCCTTAAAAAATACTATATTAATTTTTTACCTATTTAAGGTGTGCTTGCTTAGGTCAAGGTGAAGTACCAGATTATGAACTCTAGAAGATACTCTCATTCTCACAGTAATAATATATACCAATGAGTCTTCAGAAATAAGCAATTTGGATTAAGCTCTGAGCCAGGCATTCTCTTCTTGACCTGTTGGAAAGAGCACATGGGAGATGCTGAGCTCACTAGACTGCCTCATTCAACAGTCAAGAGCAGCATAAAAACAAATCCCCCAAACTATTTTTGAAGAGGTTTAGCAGACAGATGTTGCAGTAACTTAACAATGTCCTAATGTAGCGGTGTTAATGTTTTATTCCTGTCTAAGGGTGTGGCCATGTTGCTTGTTCAGTAACTGCTTATTTAGACTTGTTTTTCAGAGAGACCCCATCAAGAAACTTGGGTCAGAGAGGTTTTTGTCTAGTGCACTGTCTCTGCTTTGCAGGTGACTGAACATGTGTCAACCACAACACCATTAGCCCTTGGCCCTCAACTCCTCCTACCATGGTTCTCTTTCTCAGGAGCTTTCCAATTCCACAAGCTGGGTTTTTTTTGTTGTTGTTTTGTTTTTTTTTTTTTTTTTCTTTTTTAAGCAGGTCCAAGTGAACTTGTCATTTAACTGATAGAGGCTTCTGATCTGAGTCTTGAGCTAACTCCTGATAATATATTCTTAGTCCCATTTTTCATGATTCAGGTCCTTTTTGGTCAGCTGAAGATGAAAGGGGAAAGTAATTGAGAATTTCACTTTTCGGTGCCAATGAGACATTGCACTACACTGAAGAAGTTATCCAAAGTACTGTATAACATCTTGTTTATTATTTAATGTTTTCTAAAGTGAAAAGTGTTTGTGGATTTCAAAATGGCCAAATAAAAGCAATCTTTGTAAATAAAAACACTGTTAATAATGCTGCTTGTCTCTTTCTTGCTTTTTAGCTTCTGATTTTTGTGCCTGGGGTCCTGGGACAATATACTGCTGTTTTATAGGCGTGTCCGAATTTTCTTTACTGCCTGGAAGAGTGGGAACACAGTTAATATTAGACTTTCTGGGTTATAAACATGAAGCCCATTTCATCACATTTGTGGACAGGGGAGGAGGGCCATTGAGACATGCTTGCCTCAGCAAACTAGTTACATTTTGTAGTTTACTGAAAACACTGCTTTGTATGCCAAGATAAGCTGTAAGTAAACACTTAAGTACATGTGCATTATAAAATAGTAAAATCTTTTACCAGTCATTATGTTCATTTTTAACATTTTATTCCCACTCCAGTAACCTTTCCTAGTGGAAAGAAGGAAGAATACAAAAGCATACAAGAATAAAAGTCCTTGCACAGAACTAGGGAGAACACACATATCACTGCCCCAGCGACCACGGGACCTGGGAAGATGGAGCCAATAAATGAGACAGACTAAAGTCTCATGCAATAGCCGGCTTTATTTAGTGCATCAGACAATTTATACTCAGAAGGTTAGGAAAGAAAGATTACATGAGTGAAGTTCTCATGAGTTCAAGGTGTATACGTTCACCACTGCACATGGCAAAAGTCATGTTTCTCTGTAGGCTCATATAGACATTTAATTGAAAATAACAGCAAGCAATAATGAATAATCTGAAGTAAAGTCAACCTTATCTGATATACCTGGGAGGAGAATGAAAACACTTTCCAAAACATGGTTCCATGCTTCAAAGAAACTGAAATCACAAGACTCTTGTTTTCTTGGAGTGTTCTCACAAGCACTCAGAATTCTCACACAACTCTATTCTTGGACAGTGCTCTATCAACACCGAGTGCCTTCTCTCTTCCCAGTACTCAGAGAACTCTCAACTGCTGGGGACCTTCCATAATTGAAGTATGCTTTTCCAGCTCAGGATTCTTTCTAATCCCCTGGGGATCTGGGAAAAAACCCAGCTGAAGCCCTGTGGAGCCCTCAGGCTGGGGAAGCAGATATGGGGAGGATCCAAGGTGTGGTTTAATGATTTGTGGCATAGATGTTTGAGCAGAGTGTGTGGCCCTGAGACTGATCCTGAGCAGACTTACGAATGACATTTCAGCCTAGAGGAGAAAGGGGACATTTAACAAAATCACAAAAGTGGGACTCTGCAAAACATGTGCATTGAGGTTTCTGAGGATGAGGGAACTTTAGGGCCTTCATTGAGCTTTCTGAGTATCACTGCCTGGGATTGCCTGCAGCTGTCTGTAGACTCTCACAGTTCAGCCTGGCAGGGATGGGGCTCAAAATTCTCCATTTCTAACCGGTTCCCAGGTAATACCTTCACTGTTGATGCAGAGGTCACAAAGGCTTTAATGATAGTGAACTGGGCATGGCCTTACTGTCATTAGTGTTCTGTGTTGCATGGACGAAGGTCAACAGTTATAACTACAATATTAATAAAATTTCACTGTTATATTAATAGCACCTTTTTTTTCTGAAAAAGTATTCTTGAGCATAGGATACTCGACCATGCCTCCCTGGTACACAACATTGCCTTGACAGCAGGACTTGAGAATATAGAAATCAGTCTTGAAAACATATAAATACAAAGGAGACAGACTGGTGTTACAGATTTGTGATACTAGTATGGGGGGGGGCACGAAGTGGGATGTGCTGAGGCAGGAGGATCATGAGTTCAAGCTAGCTTAGATTACATAATGAAAGACCCTGTCTCAAAAAAAAAAAAAATAAATAAAAATAAAACAGCCTATACACATACACACAAGGGGAGGGACAGAGAAAGTGATCCAGAAACTACTTTCTAGAGAGATTAATGATGGGGGATAATTAGAGAACCCAAGGAACAGTCACACCAAATTCTACCAGATGTTTCAAAGGTAAGTAGAGGGGATGTTTTGGACAACAGGCTGTTTTTAGATCTTTGGGTAAATTAATTGAAGACAATTTCTATTAATTAGTACTCAAGAAAGTTACAGTCCACAACTCCATAGGCCCTATATTAACTTCAATGAGGGGAACACTCACAAATAAAAATTTAGGAGTTTCATTGCATAATGCCAGCAACTTCACTTTGAAAAACAAAAATCCAAAGAATTACCAGCATTTATTTGAATACTCAAGGCAATTAGATCTTATGTTTTCAAGTTTTGGTGAAGCAACTTGTAAATTTAAAAGACCCATCTACACCTGCAGTGTGACAAACACCCCCTCCCTTTGGCCTTAACACTCATTTATATTAATATTTTTCTCAAAGTCAGTTGTTCATGGTCAGGAGGGCAGCTATGAGTTTCTGCTTCACATGCCCTTGTTCTGTTTGACTGCAGCCTCACACACCCAGTCGCACAGAGCAATCCTGGGGATCTCAGAGAATCTGGCTTTCATTTGCTGCTATACTCAGCTGTAATTCTCAAGCACTGTGACCAGTGACCACATTTGGCTACAGCTCAGCATTTTATAAACGGTTCCTTCATCTTGTACACCACTTTCCTCATATTTCACAGCTCATGCCTTGGTTAAACAGTGTGTGGTGGGAGATAGCTAGGAAGAACATTTAAGAGGCAACCAGGGAAATCCAATATAGACACCAGCATCTGTGTCAAGAATGAACAACTATGCACCGACATCCCCCTAGCCCACTCGTCAGATGCTGTCCTGCTATGGTGAGCTTCAGCTCTTGACTGGCCCTGTGTGGATAACAAGGAAATTGGAAGCTAGCTGTAAGAGATTATTTCATAGTTTGCAAGTGCTTTTCAGTAACACCTTATTTGACCTTATTTAATAAAAATAGGACATCCGCATTTGACTGTAGTGCTTAATGTAGATAGTGTGAAGCCCCTTACATCATAGACAAGAAATCAGCATCATCGGATTAACAGAATCCACAAAAAGGTCAAGTGGGCAGTGGGGAGTAGTAAACCACGATTTAAATCAAGACCTGGTTTTCAATTTCTTCCCCGTGTCAGAGCCAGCAAAGCAAGTCTTTAGAGTCTTGGGAATGCAGAGGCAGGGAGAGACCTCAGAGTCCGACTATACCTATGTTTATAGTCAGGAAACCTAGTATCTATCTTAGCAAATACACAGAAATGTTAAATACTTATTATGGGATGGTGAACAATTCAGAAAGAAGGAAGAAGAGAACTCATACCTCAGCCTGGAAATCTTGGCTGGTACCAGGATGTTTACCCATCTGAGAATGTTTCTTCTCTTAGTTCCTGTGCTATCTAAGTGCACAGATGAAGGCTGCACACACACTTACAGAGTCCCTCTCCTCAACACTGAACCCAGGTCTATTACCTCATGGTAACAGCGGTATACTAATCTCTGGAAAGGATAAAGCAAAAACCATGACTTTTCCCGGGGACTTTGGCCTGTCTCTGTAGGCAAGTCCTGTTGAATTCCAGAAACCTAATGATGCTTTGGAACATGGTTCACAACCTCTTTGTAATTGCTGGCCTCTTTTCTTTCCCTGTCTTGCTCCAATGACCCCGAGCAACATTCCCTGGAGGCCCTGGGATATAGCGCACGCAGTAGGTCAGAGTCTCAGGAAAGCCAGACCTGGACCTGAGCGACCACTGTCCTTTAGGAACAGAAATGGGGAGGGGGAGGCTACTGTCTAACCACAATCTCTCCTTTCCATCCAAAAGCATTTCATTATTACCCCCCCCACACACACACACACAAGAGAAAGACCAACAGTATGTGACTCTGCCTCTCGTCTGCTCAGTGATCCACAGAGGGGAGCTAGGAAAGGGGTCCCAGTGGAGTGGGTTTCATGGCTCCCAGGATACGCTCAGCACCATTCCCTAAGCTGTTGCTAATGAACACATCACAGCATTGAGACTGAAGTCAATGTTTAGATGCCCTTGTTCTGAGCAAAGCTTTGTTCTGAAGATTGACAGCAGAAGGATACCTGGGAGGCTAACCAGGGAAGTCAGCTGCATTTGTGACCCATCCCAATCTTGGAAAATCACTCATTCTTGCACCTCAAATGCCCTGGCATTGTCCCCACAGCCAAAATTGAGCAGACTGAATTAAAACAAAAAGCAAAACACAACAACAACAACAAAAAAACTGGCTCAGAAGCCGATGCTGAGAGAATTCTTTAAAAACATCACGAAAATGGACAGGGCTTGCAGGTTATACCTAAAAACGAACTAGCAAAGACAAACCTTGCCTCATTCTTGGACATGGATTGATTTCTAACTGAGGAGATTTGCATGGGAAGTTAGAGGGGCTCCGGAGGCAGCTGGGCCCCTTCCTGGGGTGCTTCTGTGCACTCTGCAGTAAGCACACCAGCAGGATAAACTGACACCCACAGCCATAAAAGCTGGAGTTGGCCCTTTAGCCTCCACACTATGCTTTAGAGCTGTGGTTCTCACTCTTCCTAAACGTTACAACCCTTTAATGCTTCCCATGCTCCCCCAACCATAAATTATTTTCATTGCTGCTTCAGAACTGTCATCTTACTACGGTTATGAATTGAATCATAAATATTTTTTGGAGGTAGAGGTTTGCTACAAAGATCATGACCCATAGGTTGAGAACCATTGCTCTACAGGGTTCAGTGAACACTATCCACTTTTGCAAAAATACATTTCTCCAAGGTTGGGGGAAAGCCTAGCTATCTTCTCCACAGAGTAATAAGATACTTGGGTCTCCAGAGACCTGAACAACAGTTCCCTCATTTCTCTGTGTGCCTCTTTCACTGTCCTGGGCCAGGCAGAGTACCTTGCAGCATTGCTACTGAATTGTTCTGTGGGGAATTCAACCCAGAGAAGCCACACTGGAGAGAGAACAAATTTGATTTGTAATTAATCAGATCAAATGCTACAAAGGAAGAAAGATAATGAATACTCTTTGAGCATTAGCTGGAAAGAAGCATGTGTTCTGTTTTAGGGAATTCGAACCATATAGATACTGCAGTAAATCTTACTTGTGATATATTATATATAGGATTAATATTTATTAGAGGGTATTTTGACACTCATGGATATAAATTAAACCTTAGGGTGATTTTTGAAGACAGGATGATCTAGGCGATGGATGTTGATCTAATCTCTAAAAAGGCACGAACAAAACAGGCAGCTCAATATCTCAGCAGCCCTTTTTAACAAGACTGACTACACCCCGTTTAGGCTCTCAGAATTTTAGAGACATGCCTTTTAACCTTATCGGCTAACACCTGAATTCTACCACATACAGATACTGCTTTTTTTTTTTCTTCTTTTTTTTTTTTTTCTCTGACACACAGAGAGGACAACTTGTTGGCATCTGTTTTCTTTCCTCAGTATGAATTTCTCAGATGGAGTTCGGGTCTTTAGTCTTGGCAGCAGATGCCTCTACCCACTGAACTATCTCACTGGGCCCAAGTTAACTTTTGGTTTGTTTATTTTGAGACAGTCTCACTCTGTGTCCCTGGCTGGGCTGGAGCTCCATATGTAAAGCGGTCTAGCCTCAAACTCATGGAGCTACACCTGCCTTTGCCTCCTGGGAACCAGTGGGAAAGACAGACAACACCATACTCAGCATAAAGTAAATAAATAAATATATATTTTTTAGCATTTTTGTTTTGGGTTTGGGTTTTTTGAGACAGTCTTACTCACCATGGCCTTGAACTCACACTGGAGACCAGAATATCTTCAAACATAGAGATCCACCTGCCTCTGCCTTCCCATTGCTAGGATTAAAGATGGACAGCATTTCTGCAAATGTCAGCTCCACACAACATATATTTATTTTCTTTCTTTTTCAAAGCCTGATATAATCAGCTTCCCCATTTCAGGGTCTTTTGGTTTTCTTTGTAAGATCTTACAAGGCAGAGGCAGGGATGTGGCCTCATGTAAGACCTCAGTTGTTACAATGAACCTCTTCTATGCTCACAGAGCTGACAGGATTCGGTTCCTTGCTTTAACTGCATTTTCTTTGTCTGGCTGAAAGCTGCCCTTAACTCAGAGCCTCCTAAGTTTCTGCCACATGGTCCCATGCTCATTTCTTTAGTCAGCCAAAGAAGAAAAGACCCAGGAAGATGGGCATGAAAATCTTATGGAACACTGTCACATAGATATAACCAATAATTGTACTTAAACAGGCCTGATTTGTAACACCACGAAGACCTTCCCCAGTTCTGCCCTAAACAAGCTCAAGGGATCCCTCAACTGTGAATCCTCTGTTCCCTTTAGACCATGAGAAACTTTGTATACAGTGAATTTTCAAAGGGCTCTCATAGTCTTGGGAGGAAAACTGCAAGTTACTGTTTCCACTTTGATATGTTAGCTTCCCCCACATTCAAAGGCAAATGTCCCTCATTCATGTTTTATGAAATCACCAAGGAAATGAGCTGCCATAAATGTCTCCTTAAATGGGTCACACTTGTATGCAAGAAGTACAAGGTTATTTTTATTAAAAAAATTTTTTTAATCTCTGGATATTTTTAAAACTGAGACTAATAGTGAATTCTATCCACCATGGCCTGCTGTTCTTAACAAGACTGTATCTTGCAAGTAGATTCTGTCTTGACTAATCCAGGAAGATTAGCCAGCTGTTTTAAACAAGTTCCTTTTTTTGAGACAGTCTTACTCACCATGTTTGTGTGACCTCATCAGAACACCCCTGTGGGGGGAAGACACTGTGTTGAGTTCTGGCCAGATCCCACCCTTCTGTTCACCTACTATAGAAACCCTGTGATTTCCTGGGCACAGAGGATATCCTCACATTGAAGGGAGTGGTTGGCAGCTCCTGATGTGAGGTCAGTGGCTATTTTGTCCCAAGGATAAGACTTCCCGTTGACCCAGCAATGCCATTTCTGAACTCTCAGCATCCTCAAAGGGGATTAAAAGTTCCATATTGGAAGCTGGCTCAGTCTAGTTGTATTTAAAACTCAGGCCTAAGTGAATAATGGAGACACAGTTTTTAGTTTATATTCCATGAAGCTCTTCGCTGCTCCAATAAACAATATTAGTGATTTCTTTCAAAGTCTCCATTTCAGCAGAGCTTCTAAAAGATGTTTGGAGTAATCATCTCTTGTTTAGAAATGTTAGCCACTCTGTTCCTCCTCCTTTTCAGAGTGTGTTTTGGTTCTAGCACATATGTTTGCTCATTTAAAAACCTGTCGAGACAGTGCGCACTTAGTCCTCTACCTTGTCCTGCCCTCTGTTTAGTATTTCTCGAAGCTTGTTTGTGGTGCTGTGGTGCACATGCCTGTGCACATGTGGAAGCTAGAAGACCATATCAGGGGTCCCTCCTCAGACACTGTCCACCTTGCTTTAGAAACAGGGTATCTCCCTGACCTCAAACTCACCCAGTAGGCTAGGATGGCTGCCTGTGAACCTCAAGGTCTGTTTCCTGGCACTGGGATTAGAAGCATATGCCATCACGGCAGGAACAGTGTTTTCTGCTAATGTTACACCCTCCCTTCTCTTCCTACGCATTCTCATTTGCTCATAGTCCTTTTCACACTAAGTCGTTATATGTGTAGGGCTGGGATTGGTTATTCCCTTTGCCTGGGTTCCCATCAGCCTGTGAGTTTAGTAAGTTCCATCTTTTCTAGAGATCTGGCTCTATTCCCCTTCTCCGTCCCTTTGACCCTATAAGGATAGACTAGTGAATGTTAATGTCTCTGTCCACAGTTGTGGTCCATGATTCCCTGCTGCGGGAGACTAATGAAGCCTCTTCTGTCTCCCAGTGCCTCCCTGACGTCCCGAGTGGTTTTGTTTTGTTTTGTTTTTTCCAAACTCTTAAGGGCCCAGTGAAGAGTGCCCATGGAAGAGGACAGTCATGGTGTCTCTAATTGCCTAGATGTTCTGGCCAAGAATATCTCTGAGGGGGAAGCCTTTGTGGTCACAGATCCAAGCTGCATTCTTAAATCACTGAAGAAGCTAGTGAGTTGGGGTCTGATTTAGTCTTCCTCAGTTTATACCTTATACAGAGGAAAGGGGGTGTTATTAACTGAGATCCCCACATCCCCATTAGTGCTATGTACCTAGTTCTACCGTCTCCTTTCCCTTCCAGGGAACCTGATGGAATATAGAAGTTTTGTAGGCAGCAGCACTTGTGACTTCATAGGAGCTGGTCAGGAAGGCAGACAAAAAGCCGGATGTCCTGTGAAATGAGGGTACTCGGGATATAGGCCACCAAGCCAAGATTAATTCTTCCTGCTTCTAGCCAAATCGCAGAAACCCAAGCCAACAGAGCTTTGGGCAGGAAGCCAAGGCTGAGAAGCCTACTAAAAATGTGGCTGGTGAGTACCCAGGGCACAGAAAGTGAACCAAGGCTGACATTTTCAGTGACTCATGCTGACAGGAAAGGTCAGCAGGCCATGACCTGAGAGAAGCTGAGCTGACTCAGCTTCAGTGCTGTGGGCTCCAGGGCCTTGAACGAGGGTCTAAAGAGAGAACCTCAATCTCTGTGAGTGAAATTAAGAATCACAACTTTGATTTTGGCATAGTGGCACATGCCTTAGATTCCAGTACTCAGGAGGCAAAGGCAGGTGAATCTCCGTGAGTTCAAAGCCAGCATGGTCTACATGGTGAATCCCAGGAGAGCCAGAGCTACATAGTGAGACTCTGTCTTGAGAAAAATAAAAAGAAACAACATCAAAATGAATCTCAACTTTGACAAATAGACTCTCTGAAGATGATCACATTCTTCTACACTGGAGTTCAGAAAATCTACTAAAAGGAAGCGGGTAGCTTGTCTGGTGAGGAGATTGGTATGGGGTGATATTGAGACCTGGCATCCCTACACAATCTGAAATACCCTATGCCACTCAAAATGAGCATCTAGAAGGGTACCACTCCAACCTTTTGTTCCATTCAGTAATGAGCTGAGCTCAGTGCATTTAAGGTTTGGGGGCACCCAGGAGAGGAAGCAAGTGGTCATTGTCCCTCCCAGGCAATGGGAACGAGCATATTGAGCAGTCTATCTGTCTTTGGAGGTTTCAGCCTCTACTAGCTCTCGGCAATGGCAAAGTCCATGACCATAGCAACACCAACACCATAACAGCAGTAAATGAGTTGAACCTCTGTTTTGGCTCTTGACAGGCCCTGCCCTTGTAGGTCTGTCTGCTGAACAGGCAGAATATAGGAAGTTAAGTATGACTTCCTAACTCTGCCACTTCATTCTCACCCTGTTGCTCATCCAATTAGATCAGGAACCCAAGATGCCTATTCTTACCAGTCTTTACAGATCAGGAGTCCCTTGCTATAGGACCTGGGCAGCTGACTTGGCTTCTCCATGCTTAGCTTCCTATGACTGTACTTCTCCACAGGGTTCACATGCACATTAGGTTGAAGAATAAAGTGTGTTTGGGGGGGGGGGACACTTAGCACACTACTAGGAAGTCATTCCTCTTAATATTAACACTGTGGTCATCAGCCACTTATATTAGATTGTTAACATATTTTCAGTAAACACATGTGTATATGTCCCGACATTTACATTCCAGTTTCAACTTAAAACACCTAGATCTTCAAAGGACTGACATCAAGAGACAGAGAGCACCTACATGATGACTAGAAAGTACCTGCCATTGTCAGAGCAAGGTCATTATACAGTGACTTTAGTCTGTAAATGAAATCATTTCCTTCCATAGTACAGTCGTATGAGAGCAAGATGAATGGAACCATTCAGCCCTCACTAACCTACAGATCAGTCCAGTGGGGCTTTGGAGATTCTCCAGGGCAGGCGACAGAAGGTTAAATGGGAATATTCCCATTTAGGAAACAGGTACAGGGCAAGGAAATTCACTGGTGGTCATGAGACCATGACTGCTCACACATCTTTGAAGTAAAAGGACCTTGGAATAGCTGTGAGTCAAAAGGCATGGGGAATCTAAAGACCTCTCAGAGTTATGGGGCTAAGATTCCTAAAATGCACAAACCTTTGGTATCTAAACTAGATGAATGATTAATTAACCAATAGGGCAAGATTCTTTAAATGAGTCAGATATTTCTCCAGTTTAAACCTAGGAAGGGTGGCATGGTACAAAGCAAATATACCTATGACTTGTTAAGAGCCAAACGAAATATGAAAACCTGCACTGGTTCAGAAATCATGACTAATTCTAACCACTCATTGAGAGGTCATAATGAGGCAAACTGCTGACCCATATTGTTCCTTTTAAACATCTCATTTTAGGAAGAAATGTTATCTCCTTTATTCTATGGATGAAAAAAAAAATGGAAGTCTTAAAGCTGGCCAAACCACACTGTTGGTAAAATCAGGTGGGTTCTGGTACATGTACTCTCCAGTACATCCCATGCTGGATGCTTTTTACCCCACCCACTTTCCCATGGCTCTGAGCAGGGCAGGCAACTCCATTCAAAAGCAGAGCAGCCAGAGGCAGGATGTAAGGAGGCCTGTGGACAGAGATCCTTATACTCTCCTGAGAGTCTTGCTTGATGGAAATCCTACAATTGAAGCACCTATTTTCTTGAGATCAGTGACCCACTACCCATATTTCAAAGCAACCCTTGAGCTCTTTGACTAGCTGACTTTTAAAAAGCCTCAGTACTAAATCCTTTTCATTTTATTAGGCATTCCATGTTTTAAAAGAAAGTATCATTTGCTGGCACCCACAAATAAAGTTATCATCCACTAGCCTGATGTGCCAAGAATAAAATGCTTCTCACTAAACACAGTCCTGTGCTCACCTGGCACAGAATTAATACCCTCACATCTTTTGTGAGTAAAGAAGCTAACTTGTATGAAGTTGCTTTGGGGGTATGTCTTACAAACAGAGGTCAAATTCAACCCAGAGGTTCCATAGCCCTGACACCGTAAGGATTGTGTAGGTGGCAGTGCATTCACACCTGAAAGCAGCAACTTCCTAGGAGATAACAGGCCTGAATTCCAGGGAGATTTCTCCTGGTCATTGTTTGAAAATGTCCTACCTGCTTTTGCTCCACACAAAAATGCTTCTGACTTTCACACATTAGAAAAAGGGGCTATTCAGGAAGCAGGAAACCTTTAAACCATAGTAGATACCATCAGCTTACTATTGCCAGCTCTGGATGGTGGCCAGCCAGCCTCCAGGGAACAGCAGAGCCTCAAGGTCATATGTAAGGGGAGTTAGCTGTGGGGCTTGGCCCCTGGTTCTTCCCTACATATTAATGTGGTGATATTTTGTTTATGTTCTAATAAATAAAGCTTGCCTGAAGATCAAAGGGCAAAGCCAGCCACTAGTTAGCCATTGAGACCAGGCAGTGGTGGCTCATACCTTTAATCTCAGCACTTGGGAGGCTAAGACAGGAAGTGATATGGCTGGGCAGAGAGAGGAGTATGAGGTGGGAGGAGCCAGGAGTTAAGTCTTCTTGGTCTGGGGATTCAGTAGAGGTAAGAAGTCTCTCTCGTAGCTGGATCCTCTGTCTCTCTGCTCTTTCAGCATTTGCCCCAATATCTGGCTCCAGGTTTTTATTAAGACCAGTTAGGATTCATGCTACAAATTAACAATAAGGATTGCTATGAATATTTTATAGAAAGCAGAAACTGAGACCATAGACATTAGGCCAGGTCACCAACTCACTGAGTTAGTGATGTGTGAAGCGCCTGAATGTTAACTTTGCCATGTCACCATCTAATCTCAGGATTGAGAGTGACTGCCATCTCTTGAAGTTAGTACAATCCTTCCCTCCAGAGGTCTTATTTCACCTCCTAATAAATCTTGCTGCTGATACTACAGGTATGCCACAGTTGTGTGCAGAAGGACCTGGAGCCACTATGTATGCTACAGGACTGAAACTGATGGATTCCAGTTGAGGCAATAGCCTCCAAATTTGATTTTCCTAGATTTCACAGACCTAGATTGTTTTTTACTTCCTTGATTCTTAGAGCAGCGGTTCTTAACTCATGGGTTGTAGCCCCATATATTAGATATCCTGCATATCAGATATTTCCTTTGCAAATTTTAACAGTAGCAAAATTAGAGCTAAAAGTAGCAATGAACTAATCACCACACCATGAAGAACTGTATTGAAGGGTCACAGCACTAGGAAGGTTGAGAACAACTGACTTAGAGTGAAATAGAGCCTGAGTAGCACAGTGGCCTCCCTGCAGAATGAGTGCTCCAATTGGACACTGGGTCTGTCAAAAGTCAATGCCTGCCTTGTGCCATCTGCTGTTCCTGACTGTCCAGTAGAAACGTCATTCTTGAAGAAACACCACCTTTGGCACTTGTCACAGGGACATTTGCTGGTTGCTTCCTTACATTCCATTTCTTTGGGTGCTTTGGGTAGAGCTGTCTCCATTTTTCTTGGCTGGGGGACAAGCTCCTCAGAGCATGCTCCTGGCATGCATTACTGGCACTGATGTGAGCATTTGCTTACCAAGTAGGGCTCCCACTTGCTAAGTAAACTCATAGACTCTCCTTCCCTGGATTGTGGGGTGAAGGTGACTCTTACACTGGTGGCAGCTTCAGAATCTGTTGAAGAGAGAGAGACCTTGGTAATGTAGCTGAACCTTTTGATCAAACCTCACTTAGAGCCCGACATCCCATTCCTTTACCTTATACCAGTCTGAAACATTTACTTAATTATTCTTTATCAATAGTAGGAAGTCAGATATCGGGGTAAGACCCTGTATGATCAGAGAAGCTGCAGAGAAGCCACCAGGGATCTACCTCCTCAGTTCCTCCATCCAAAATGGTCAAGAGCCTCTCTACGCCCACCTTACTACTTCCGGTCTATTTATCTGTCTTCAGTGCTCCAAAACCTCTGTGGTTAATTTTGGTCCCTTAGTAACTAGCTCGGTCCTGTGATTAAAAACAAAACTTATTTCCAGGATCCAATCAAAATATCACACAACACCAGCTAGTTTAGCTTGTGTTTCTAAGCCCATTTTGCTTCCATGGAAGACTGAACCTCACTCAGCCTTGCATGCGGCTTCCACATTTGGCATCCCTATGCTGGGCTCACACTAAGGCTTGGTTAATGTGTTTTCACTCAATAACCCAAACATACTTTGCAAAATAAAAAAAATAACATTTAATTAACTGCGCAGCTGTGAAATCATCCTGTGTTGATATTGCTCATATAATTTCCCTCAGTGCACAACATGTTTCCGTGCTTAGACACATGACAGTAGCCTGCCAGGGTGAAGCTGGGATGCTTGTAATTTTCTTATGCACATTAATTGCTGCAAGTAGAGGCTGCATGATACATGGAATATTTGTTACCTGCATCATGTTGTCCCCCAAAGGAACTTTTGTGGTCCTCCCAGCAAGTACTTCAAGGACCCATGAAGAGAAGGCGTTAAGTGATTCTTAAAATTTAGCTTGTGGATGCTTTTTCCTTTTTTTTGGATGTTGCCTTATTTAAAAAAAAAAAAAACTCTAAGAAATTCTTAAGGTTTTCCATATAATTTGATGAATTAAATGACTATCATTGTGATGAATCGACATCTTATTTTACTGAACAATGCAGTTTATGTGGTATCTGTCACTGAGGAATACTTGTAGCTTTTTATATAAAGGGCTAAAATTTTGATGCATTGAAAAATCTGTGTTACCTTGAATGGCACACAGCGTTTCTGAGACAGAAATTTTCTAAGAGGACAGTTAGTTCCCATAACCCTCTAATTGCCATCATCATAAATCATTGATATTATGAAGATTCTGGTTGTGAATCTAGTCATAGCTTGAAACTTTTGGTACTTGTAATCTGTACTATTCACTGAGAAGCACTCAAAGAATATAGAAGGCAAGAGCTCTTCTTTGTCCTCTGGAGCAGCTCTGCTTCCTTTGTGTATCCATCACTCAGTCAGTATTTATTGAGGTTCCAGGGATCAGCACCAGTGACTGTATAGTCGAGAAATATGCTATTGATGCAGATTTAATGCTAATCTAAAGATCCATTTCTTTTCTACCTGGTTGATGAATAGTAGATTGCTTGGGAAGCTGGACATAGACTGAATGAGAAGATAATAAACAGCCCTTCCTCCTTGGGCACCGCACAGTAGGTCAACAGCTAGGATGGTATCTGCAATCACAGTCACCAGCAAATGTGCATCAAGGCCTAGATGAGTCATGTCTACTCAGCCATACCATAACAGCAACCATTTCTTTCTTTTTTTTCTTCCATCACAAACAACCTGCTGTGCTAAGTGAATGTCACAGATGCTCAGGCTAGAACTCTCCAGCCCTACCTTCTATCAATTCTGCTTCACACGATGATATTTCACATCTACTCTGTGGAAGGGCACCACGAACACCCAGGGAGAGGATGAGAATGGCAGAGTGTCACACACGGTGTATGTTATATATCATCAATGGTGTTTTCTTCCTTATTCAGAGGCCTCAGTGGTGACACAACACCCCCCCCCCCCACACACACACAGAGTGACTAGTCTGCAGCACAGATCATGAGAAAGGGCAATTCAGTCCTGTTCGGAAATTTTCTGGAGATCCAGTCGATCTATGCCTTACTTGAGCTGAGTTTTCTGGAGGCAGAACTGTAGATAGCCCTAACCTCAGAAAGCTCACCTGTTCAGAGTTGCTAACTAAATGGACATGAAGTAGCAGTAGACAAAGCCAGGTCACAGCTAAGTGTAAAAGTTTATGCTACAACAATTTGACTTGAGCATTGAGACAATAAGAGGTCAAATGCCATGTTCTTCACAGCTCTGGAATTACCCTGACTGTAGTGATGGAGAAATGAAGAAATGCCAGACAAATGCACAGAAAACCAGAGATTGAATTGGCTGCATGCTCTGACGGAGACATACCAGAAGCCCAGGAATCTTGTCACATGTATTCTATACAGCTGGCTGAGGAGATGGGTCTGTTATATACAACAGAGCTAAGAGGCAGGTTAACTAGTTGGTGGGGGGTCTTTGTAGGAGACAATCTCAGGTTGCAGTCACCAGGGAGGAGAAAGTTGTGACTGATACTTTCTGCATATAATGCTAATATCTGTACTCTGAAGTGTCATTCCAATGGGTCTGAGGCATTGGGCTCTTAACATGGCTCTATGCTCATGCTATACACATTCACTCAGGACTTCATTGCTCCCATGGACAAGGGAGATTTGCAAACGATGGAGGATATGAGGTGTCTTTTAAAAGATGACCATTGAAAAGCATGTGTGGGAGGTTAGTGAAGGTGAACTCTCATGTTGAAGGCTTTGGCCTGCCCCCCTTGCTGGCAGAATGATAAGATTCCTGTCCTTGTTACATCTTCAAAGCTTTTTGCCACTGTGGAAAAATTACCACCGAATATAATCATAGTACCAGGTCCCAACTTAAGCCCCAGCTCCACAATGTGTGCATTTCCTGCATGGCAAGACATCATCACCACTGGTAAAATAACCCTCCCACTAGGAAGCTTGTAAATAAATAAACCCTTACATTCCAGATCAATCTATCCAGCCCCTGACAAACTATGGCTTGTACTGCAAGGTTAAAAATTATCCAAGTGAGCTTGCCTGATGGAACTTCTGCAGGGAAAGAGCACCAGCCATGAGCATGGTCTGTAGACAGCCTGAGCCCAGGGAAGGACTCTTAGACCCCAAAACTAGAAAGTCTGGAAAGAAACAAAATGATAAGGATGTTTGTAAGTCACAGGAACCTGCTCAAATGGGGCTCAGTTCATCTCGGTCTGCTATGAACATGGGGAACAATAGGTTCTAGAGGAATCTCTGTTTCCATTTGCATTCTGGGTAACTGCTCCTAGGCAAACAATCATCATAAGCCTGCCTCCTTGTTTGTTACATTGTCTCAATGATATCAAGTCCATGGTACTTGGGGGGTAATGCCCTATTTCCTTTTAAAATGAGCAAAACAAATTTTTAGAGAAGTGTTCTCTATTCAGTTGTACAGATGAATGAACACATCCCTTATTCACTCAGTGAGATTGAAGAACACGCCTGAGAACCCGTCATCTATACAGCCATCAACAAGATTCTGTTCATCGTAACAGAATGCTTCCTGTGCCTGGGGCTTTCTGAAATGCATCACAGTAAGTCACAGAGTGCAGTGATCTATAATATCAGAACCTATGAGGAAATGTATCTGTGGATAAGAAATCCATGCTGCATTGTGTAGGTGGGAAAGCAGTTACCTGGGAGAATTCCAGAACCTTCTCATTAGTGTAGGATTTTCTTTGTATTCTTTTTGTTTTTCAAGACAGGGTTTCTCTGTGTAGTTCTGGGTATACTGGAACTTGCATTGTAGACCAGACTGTAAATCAAACTGGCCTTGAACTCACAGAGATCCTTCTGCATCTGCCTCCCAAGTGCTGGGATTAAAGGCCTGTGCCACCATACTGGGCCTTGAAAGCTGAGTTTTACTTTCCTGTTTTTGTTTTGTTTTGTTTTAAATTTGGGGGTCTTTCACTTTTTCCTCTTTGAAATTTTTTGTTTGATCAGCTAAGAAAACACACACACACGTACACAAGAAAAAGAAACTTTACCAAAACAGTTGTATATTTTTTTTTTTTTTGCTAAAATGCTGTTAATTAATCTCCCCGAGATATCTCAGTGACCAAATTTTTTACTTTTATCAATTTTCCAAATGAAAACTATGCTAAAAGCTGTGCGCTCCAAAGAAACCCTACTAACTTACATCCCTGCAGCTTAGAAGCTCAGACTATCTGGCTCCCACGTCAGGACTTTAGAAAAGCATCCAGCCAGAAATTGATGGGAACTATGGAGAGAGTCAGGAGCTAGCCAGGACAGGTTGTCCCAGATGAGACCTGAGAAGCAGAGGATCTGAGCAAAGGAGGATCTGGGCAAAAGAAGGCAGACCCAACAAAGGGACTCTGACATTATTAGGGCTGGCTCCCAGTGCCTGGAGGGAGGAAACTAGATAGGCAGAATGGCAGCTTCAAAGGGCCTCACAGTCTCAGCCACTCTCTGATCAGATCTGAGTGTTACACTGTAAATGGCAGTAGTTTGGGTATGTAAAAAAACCTTTTCTGGCTTCTGGTAACAACATCAGATTTTGGATTAAAGACTGGAAGCATTCAGAGGATGTTGGGAGGAAACTAAACTTGGTGTGTGGGATTGGGGAGGGGGAATCACGGAGTAGGAGGTGTCAAGATGGAGCCATAGGAACTAACACTGAATTTACTGTGGAGTCCCGAGCACTGTCTCCCTGACCTACAGAGGACTTGCTGCTATAAAGTGTGTTGGCATTGAATCAAAATTTCCACTGGCAACAAAAGCATCATGGGGGATCCACCCACATTTAATGAGCTTAAGCATGTGCCAGATGGGGCGACTCTGTGCATGTTACTTCATCTAGTCCTCACACAACCCCAGACAGACATCCCATTGTCACATCTGATTGCAAAATGAGGCTCAGAGGCCAGGGAAGATAGAAAAACCTGCCCAGGTTACATATATGTATGTTTGTAAGAAGGTAGACCTTCTGACTCCAGGGTAGCTCCTTACATGTTTTAGTGTGAAATCAGGTAACATGTATGATTGCTTGGAAGATACATTTGTCTAAGAAATGAGAAGTCTTACTAAACACTGTGGGGGAAGATAGACAACAATGACCTCGTCCACTGCTGCTGTCGATGGAAATTGCTAGACCCATTCTGGAAAATGGACTGCCTTACAGAGGATGCACACCTGTGTACACCCCAGCAGCTCTACTCTTAGAGAAGCATAAGTGTGAAGGAGACAAGGGGCCCAGGACAGCAGCATGTGTGGATGTCCACTGTAGGGTTTCTCCAAGTCACTGAAGCAGCCAGGTAGTCCTCCAAAAGAATGGACCGACTGTGCTACATTCACTATGCATAGTTCATACTGACACTAGACAGTAACGAGAAAAAGTCATTAGGCTATAGCCAGTGTTATGGATTTCTCACTCTACTATACAAAGTGGGCCAAGTTCAAAGAGACATACTGTGTGTGACTTAATTCATGCAAAGTTCAAAATCAAGTAAAGTTACTTTAGAGATGTGTGCCCAGACAGTGGAAGTCTAATGAATAGAAAGAGGTGAGTCAGGATGCTGAGGAGGGATCCCTGGAATCTTCTAGAGCCTCTCACCATTCTATGGCTTGACCTGAGAGATGTTGCCTGTGTGTTCTGTAAAATATTATTTGTTCGTTTAAATTTTCCTCACATTCTCAGTATGTGATTTTACAAAAACAAATGTGCTGTAAATCTTTGGACAAGTGGTTGCTGGTAGAGCAGATCATTAATAAGATTGTCTAGTGAGAAAATGTTTCTTAGTGTCTCTCTGGCAGATGCCTAATTTATTTCTAATCCAAGTCCTCTGGCCCCCACTGGTTTTACTATAGCCAGGAATAACTTCCACATAGGCTAGCTCTGTTCCCTGGTACATATTGCATGACATGGGAAGAAAGATTTTTCCCTCTGAGATAACCTGTTGCTTATGTACAGATAGCTGGCATGATCTGCTGTGGCTGGGAAAGCCACCAGGTTTTTGGAATCAAGGTACTTATTTCTAGAGAAACCAGAAACATTAACCAGACTTCTCAGGGACTTTTACACCTTTACAGATTAGAGATAAACTCTGAGACGCCTGCAGATGTTTATTCTCTTCTATCTTTAAAAATATGTTAGATAAAATCAAACTAAAAGCTGAACTAGACAGATGTTCATTGCTTTTAGCACTATACTGCAGGTGGATCTTGTGCTTATTAGCATTCTATGGGAAAAAATAATAAACGCTATGGAGATATCTCAGAAGGTAAAGGAGCTTGCTGGGCAAGCAGAAGAACCTGGGTTCAGACCCTCAGCACTTGTGTAAAAAGCCTGGCATCTCGATGAGTACCTATAACTCCAGTGTTGTGGGGGGACTGAGACAGGAGAATTTATTAGCATTCAGCCCCACTTCCTAGAATCCTGGCCAATAAGTGAGTGACACTCTAGCCTGCCCAGCATCTGACATCATCCTATGTAAAGCCCACTTTAAGAGGAAAATCCCTCCCTGCCCTCTCTCTCTTCCTTCTTGCTAGAGGTCTCTGGCATCTCCTATCCCTTCTCTCTTTTCTCTCTTTTCCCCTTATCTTTTTTCTTTTCTTATCTTTCTTCTTTTTCCCTTCTCCCTCTCTCATCTTTAATAAAGCCTTCACGAGAGCATTGCCTGCAAGTGAGTCTTTCCCACTCACACTGACTACTACCTGGCCATTTCTGCATGGCATGTCTTCCTCTCATGCCATGGGACCCCTGCCTTACACATGTCAAGGTCTCTCTCTCTTGCCATATCACAACAGGATTGCTAGGGCAGGCTGACCATCCAGCCCAAATTAAAAACACAAAAACAAAAACCATGAGTTTGATTCAGTGTGAGATCCTGTCTCAAGGTAATAAGACAGAGTGATGGACGAGGACAGGCAGTGTCTCCTTTTGGCCTCTGTGCATGAGGGTGCTTGTTGCTGTGGGATAATGCTCTTATATACTGTAAATATTTGTTGCTAGAATTGGTTTAATGAAATGCTGATTGGCCAGTAGCCAGGCAGAAAGTATAGTCAGGGACCAGACTAGAAAAATTCTGGAAAAAGAAAAGGTGGAATCAGGAGCTGGGAGCCAGATGCAGAGGGAGCAAGATGAGAATATGTACCAAACCACATGGCTAAACATAGATAAGAATTATATGTAGTGGGATTGTGTTCTGTTCCATTGTAAATAATTGTCCCACCTACTGTTTTAATAAAAATGCTGATTGGCTGAAGGCAGACAGGAAGTGTGGGTGGAGCTACTAGGCTAAGAAAACTCTGGGAAGTGGAAGAACAGAGCAGAGATGCCAGAGACACATCACAATGAGATGCCAGTAGATTCACAGGAAAAAAGTTGAACTGCTTCTCGGAGAAAAGATACTGAGCTGCATGGCTGAACAAGATGGGTTAGTTTAAGAGCAAGATCTAGCTAGCAATATTCCAGAGCCATAGGCTGATCAGCATAAAATTAAGACAAGTGTCTGTGTGCTTCTGTGGGACAGTGGGTCAGAACCTCAGGGCCTGGTTAGAAAGGCCAGGCCAGAAACTTATTACTACAAGTATGGGTTAATTTAAGTGTAAGAGCTGGTTAGTAGTGAGCCTGAGATGATGACCAAACAGATTATAATTAATATAAGCCTCTCTGTATTTAAAATAATGATCTTTAAACATATACATCACTAAATATACTATACTTTAAAATTGATTTGTTTATGTACACATATATTGCCAAGGACAAAAAGCAAAGAATGGCAGTCACACCGAGTGCATGATGAGTGCCATCAATAGAGTCTGTCCCACCCTCTCCCTTCCTGTCATGAAAGGCAGTCGAGATGAATTCTCACAGGGAGACTTTTAGAAGTTTCTGTGAAGTTCCTTATACCTCTTGGTTCTACAGAAATAATGGACTCCATCATGGTATTATGTAGGGGTATTGTGTTGTTTCATGGTAAATAATTGTCCCACCCACTGGTTTAATAAAAAGCACTGATTGGCCAAAGGCAGGCAGGAAGTGTGGGCGGGGCTACCAGACTAAGAAAACTCTTGAGAACAGGAAGCACAGAGCAGAATGCCAGAGAGAAGCTGGAAGAAGCAGAGGACACCCATGCTGCTCTAAAGAAAGGTACCGAGCCGCATGGCTGAACAGGAAGAATCATAGGTTAGATGAAGGGTAGAGAGCTAGCAAGTTATATGCCTGGTCCTGAGGCTGATCAGCCTAAAACAATTGTAAACATCTGTGTGTCTCTGCGGGTCTGCGGGCCTAAACCTTGAGATTAGGCCCAAAAGTCAGGGCCAGAAACCACTTACTACAGTATTATCCATCACAAAATATCCCCACTCCTATGATATTCATACTCAATAAACTGGAGTCGAATGGTATCAACTAGGTCATGAGGGCATGTGGAGAACAATTAAAAAGGACTCTAGGAATGAAGCAGGGCTATGAGGAAGCATTTGGCTCATGTCTGACTGAGCACTCAATGTTATTGGTGTGGACCTGCAGAGGGGAGAACAGTAGCTAGATATCTGTTTAGAGCATCTCCAGCATAACAGGAAGGCTCTGGGTCTGGAATGTACTTGGTAACTTTGAGACATGACCAAGAATGCTGTGTCAGTTGGAACCCAGTTAGTCTTGAAGAGAGCCAGTACAAATGAGGACTATTTGCTGTAAGTTTGATTTTTACTGTGAGTCAACTAGGGAGCTGTTTGGAATGTGCTCCTTTGCCTGTGGTTCTGGGAGGACTGAGGAAATGAGAAAATCTACTAGGAACGGTGGTAGATGGTCCAGGGAGATGAACATGATGACGTTAGTAGTCTGCAGATGTGCATGGTTTGTGGGTGCTGATGAGAGTGGAGACAACAGGATCTGCTGGCTGACTGCGTATAGACACACAGAACATATCTAAGGTTCCTGAGCAGTAGAGAGAACTCTCCATTGCTGCTGGTTTTGATGGGAAGCGGGTTTGTTATGGGAAGATCAGCACCTTTTTCTGATTCTGTCATTTGAGATATCCACTAGACATCTAGCTGAGAAGCCACTAGGATCATATGATACATTGGATTTGGTGTTACGAGGAGTGGTCTGGCTTGGAAATACAGTTAGAAGCCAGGTACCACAGTTGGAAAAAAAAAATAATTACCATCAAATTTAGGAAGGATTCCAACCCTCTCCTAACTTGAGGGGTTATGTGGAAAATCTTCCTAATCACTACGTGTCCTGCCTGTACATTGTTCATTGATAAAGCTGGAATTTAGATAACAGAGCAAAGAACTGAATCATATAGAACAGATAAATAGACTGGCATAAAGCCCAAGACAGGAAATGGCTGGTGAATGTCTGAAATTTAATGCAAATTAGGTGATCAAAGCCTCACAAGATGGCTATTATTGCCTCTACTTTAGGGATAGGAAAGTAGTGACTTTCAAAGCCCAGTCAGTAAGCTGTGGTACCAGGAATGAAGGCCAGACCTCTGGGATTCCAGAGCCCAGGTGCTTTCTATCAAACAATAGCAGTCATAGAAACTTCTGGGATGGAAGTGTACAAAGTCAATCTTCACATCCCAAGCGCTAGCCTAGACTAGTTTCTGTAAAATGGAGTGCAAGACCTGGACAGGAAATGCCTGTCACTTGAGAGCTACATTAGGCCAAAAGCAGAGGATGCTGTGTGTCCCAGTATCAGGTTACCTGATATCACAAATGAGCAAAATATGGTTCTGACTAATAAAAGAAGCATAGACAGGGAGCCCAGCTCATTACCTCATATTATCGTTTTTGGTATCAGGCCAAAAGACCTTTGAGTTAAGGGGCACTATGTTAGCCAATGTGCACAGTGTCCCAAAAGGACTCACTTATCCTCACCTCTACCCTTTCCTGTAGGTAATGAAGAACATCATGACGTTAGGTCACTTTTCTAGGAGGCACCTACAGACACTGTCAACAATGACTCTGTGTATTTCCATTATCTTTTCTTCCTAGGAAAGATTTCCCCCATCTCTCTCTCTCTGTTTATGTGTGTCTTTAAAAAAAAAAAAAATCACCATTTCCCCCACCCCTCTCTCTCTGTTTATGTGTCTTTAAAAAAAAAATCACCGTTGGAATAGTTCAGAATCGAATGTCAGTGACATGGATACGGGAATAAGAGAGCGCATTCAAGGTGAAACGGAAGATGCTTCGTGGTCCATTTATCACACAGTACAAGAGAAGGAAGGAAGGAAGGAGAGACAAGATGGAGCAGTGTCCCTCAGTAGGGAGATAGGCAAGCCATGCCAAGAGCTTTCCTTTCCAGAACACCAAAGAAGCCTTTGTTACTCTGTATTTTGGCCTACACAGGAAACATCTGATCCTAGTTTAAAGGCTTGAGAACTAAAGTAATCTGTCCCTAGGTGAAAGGACCTTCAGGCCCACACATTTTGCCAGCCCACGGGGGAGTGGGCTGTGTTTGTAAGTGGTACAGGCTGCCTGGGCAGGGGCCTCCTCAGCACACTGTCTTTGGTGCTGGCTCAGCTGCACATAGAATCCCCTTTCCATCACCATTCACCAGCCTCTGAGAGATAGACCCAAAGATTCCCTTCTGTGAAAGATCAGCCTTTCAGACCACGGCCCTATGGGATAGTGATGCAGGCAGGCAGATCCTGACACTGGGAAATATTTTTGTCTTTTGACTTTCTTCTTCCCCGTCACAGGAAACTCAGCTACAAAAGATTAGCAAGCAAGACAAGGTTTGTCTTACAGGAGCTGGTGGCACAAAGCCACACTGGACAAGGAAGAGTGGGCACCGAGCCATTGACAAGGATTGTGGCGTCCTTGTCTCACAAGGGCTGATCTCTTGATGCCCTGGGTAAGTGATACTTTCCAGAGGAACCTGTGCCAATGGGTGCTTTCATACTAATTGTGCCAGTGGTGAATTAGTATAAGACCATCCTAAGTAAATTCAGAAATAATGTTAATTTTAATTAACTTATCAAAAGTTATTTTTAGAAAATGCCAGGTACCCAGCAGTTTAAATAGTCACCACATGAGAGCTGACTTGTCATCTCAAGGAGACGGCTTTACAGAGGAGCAAATGTTGATGTGGGCACCAGCCACAGCAGCCAAGTCAGCATAAAACCTTCTTCCTGGAAGCCCTCCCAAGTTCAGTCCAACTCATTGTTCAGAAGCTCAAGAGGGCAACTTGTATCTATGTCTTGGACTAAGTTCCTGGAGCTGAATGAGAAAAGAAAATGGAGATGCCAGTGTTCAGAAATTACCATCTTCAAAGCGAGGGACTAACCCAACCACAGGAAGGGTGGTCTGAAATGTGATCTCTTTCTGCGATAGCACAGGGAAACCCCAAATTACCAGACCACTGTATTTGAGGTGGTTCTGGCTAGGAAGGCTGCTTCTAGAAGCCTTTGCGTGGCTTGTTTATTTTCCTGGAGCTGAAGCTGATGGGATAATTGGGGGGGGGGGGACGACGGCTGTGGGTTTGATTGATGCTTGGACAGCAGGCTTTCATTGCCAGCCAGGAAGCCTTCAGCATTGTCCACAACAATGTGCCAAGGAAGACTGGGGGTGGGGATGGGGGCTGTAGCTCTCTTGCTTTTAAGTACAGGCCAAAACATTTCTCTGCATGGTGTAGACACCACAGGGTCATCAAGGACATGAAGGCATCGGCATTTTCTTTGCTAAACCCACACTAAGATGCCTTTTCTTTCCTCCCGGCACTCGGGCTTCCTCAGACTAACAGGATTACACACAAATGGCAGAAGCCTGAATCTCCCCAGCTCCTGTCCTGCTGCTGGCAAGGGAAAGTCCAGTTCCAACAGTGCTCCATCCATCGTTGCCTACTTCCTTGATGAGATCTCATGGGACAGAAAGAATAGATTTTTTTTTTTTATGCTATTCTTTTTAGGATTCCTAGCAGGGGACCAGGAGGCCACATGACTGCTCTTCTACCCTCCTTACTGTAAGGCTCCAGTCTTACAGTCTACATGTCTAGGCCATAGTCTTGGCATTTGTAGTGGTGTTTGATCACCAACAGAGAAGGTACCAGGGAACTGTCGCTCTTTCCGGACTCACACTATCTCCTCCACGGTGTGACCTTTGTCCTCAAGCCACAGTCACGCTGCCAGATTCTGAGCAATCTGTGAAAACATGCCCCCTCTCCCTCCTGCCTCTCTTTCTGTGACATACAGATAAAATTCCAGGCCAGACAGCAAGTCAATGTTCTTTAACAACGTTTATCAGCCCGTCACTTCATACAGTCATGTCAAACACAGAAGTTTAGGGTTCCACCGTCAAACCTCCTGATTTAGTAAATTGGGTAGAATTCAAGATACTTACAAAATATACTACAACTACTGTTCTGGGAACCACATTCTCAGAACTAGAGTTAGGGACTTATATTATGCTGCCCTATGGTGTCTGTCCCATGGCTTAGTGCTTTTGCCCACCTATTGGACAGACATAGCTAGGTGCATTCAGAGCTTAGCAGAGGGCTCAGGCTATGTGTCTGATAGTGGCTCAGTCACTGCCTATATGATCATGAAAACATACTGGGATCCCTGGGCTTGGCTTTCAAGGCAGATGGTTCTTACCAGTATTAAGACAATGGAGACTTTAATTCATGAACTACAAACTACGTTCTATATATGAATTATTAACAAAGAATATTATAGGCTCAAGGGTGGGTTTTCCTCAAATGCTGAAGAATGACCATTTGTGAGCCTTCTCTCTGGTTGCAAATATATTTTAGACATCTAACATTCTCTCTCTTCTAGGGGGATAGCTGACTGGTGTTTTGAATAAGGTTGACAGATAACATCCAGGATGTCCAACCAAATTCAAATATCAGGTAAGCAACAAATAATTTTAAAATCTAAAATAGGTCTTATGTAATCTTTTAAATGTATATTTAAAATATCTCACAGAATGCAAGCAATGCACATACATTATAAAAGAAGATATAAAGTTAATTGTTTTCTAGTTCTAACTCTGTTGTGGACTTTTTGTTTTGAGTAGTGAATAAATACATAAAGTATAGTCTATGTTTTTTTTAAAAAGTAGAAATCCAAAGTGAAGCTCCACAGAATCAGAGTGGCCATCAGTATAGAAGTTCACTGAGGTATACATACATTCTTTGGGTATGGTTAATTTCAGGGTTTGATGTTTATATCTGCTAGTTATTTTTATAATAAGGCTCAGAATTCATAGTTTATCTGAAGTCAAAGTTTAACTAGGAAGACTGTATTTTTCTTTGTAAGATCTGATATTGCTTAGCTATGGGATCCTGCAGTACATCTGACCTGGATATTTGAGCAGGAAATGACATGAAGAGCCTTTGATGCCAGGTGGCTTGGCCTCTGCACAAGGACCAGTATTATGTCCAACAGTCGCTGAGCAAGCAGAGAGCCTGGGTATCTACATACAAGGTGAGGTGCTCAAGCAGGAAAGGCTGCTGCCATTGCTTTGGAAAACCACAGGCCTTAGTTGTGACCACTGAGAACTTTTATTGTCTCTTTACTGGACAGAAATGCCAAACAGTCTGTTAGGTGTGGGTCGGTTCACAGATCTCTACCCTACCTTCTTTTTGGGGTTTCTCACCTGAATGTTCATGTATTAGCACCACAGTTCTGCCAGTGCTAGGGTGTTCTGGGAGCAGCCTCGGGCAGCTAGTTCTGTAATATCCCCCACTGGCCAAGCAAAAGCACACTGAAACATGGCTGTATGATGATTTGCTTTTTAAAATTCATCACCTTCACTACTGCTAAAATAATATGTGTGCTTAGTTATCCATGTTGATAGAATATGTGAATTTTATCTTAGGAAAATCAGATACATGTTACAAAACGTTCATAATAGGAGCAGAAAATGTGTTTGGTAGAAATAGAAACTCTGACTCAGGCACACTGTTTTCCTTGGCTATTCTAAAAATCATGAGTTCTGCTTGCTTCCTCTTCATTGGTCATGGTAGTCAGGCTTAGGTCTGCATGGGATAGAGAAACAAGGGTTGACAGAAACATGGCTTCAACTACACAAGTCACTCCTTTCCAGAAGTCAGCTTCTGTCCTGAGGAGGCAAAGCAGCTTCATGAAGAGGCCTTGCTTCGAGAACTTAGGGACCCAGCCAGCGGGCTCAGATGAGTTCTCAAGTACAGTTGAGGAGGCTGTTTCAGCTCCACATTTCAGAACATCCCAGTATCCCAACTTCTACTAGAAAAGCAATCTGGTCTATTTATTTAACTATCTGGTCACACACAGGAGTGTGATAATCACTATGTCCCCCCCCTTTTTTTTTTTTAAATTTCTTCCTTTCCTCCCACTGCATTTTTGCACTGGGTCCACCATTATGCAGCACAGAACATTCCATTCCTTTCTACATTCATAATGAGTCAGGTGCTAAGCTGAGGCTGAAGATTCCAGAGAGAAACAGCCCCTCCCTCAAGCCTGCCTTCAAGTCATTCCATGTCAGAAAATCCAAAACTTCCTTGTTCCCTTGAAGCCAGCCTCAGCTTCCTTCCTTCTCAAGTTACAGAGAAAACAGAGGCCAGTATGTATTCCTCACCTTGTCTTCCTACCATTGGCCAGGTCCCGGTCAGTCCTTCCTCCCACCCCTTATGAGCTTCACTTTCCTGCTACAAACACATACACATCTCTTCATTTCCACAAGCTAGCAAATCCCACAGGCCTTCTTCACTCCTACATGCTCTCTCTGTCTCTAGGTCCTCTTTCGACCCTCATAGAAGTTAGGTTGTGTTTTCTAACTTTCAACTTAGGCCTCAACCCTCTGCAACCAGGCTTGACTCCAGTGAACTCATCCAGGACAGTGAAAAATCTCAGTCCCTACCTTTGTACCAGCGCCACACACCGAGCCAAGCACTTAAGATATGGAGGGACCGTGGCTCTCCCAGCACCCTTGTAGCTTACAGTGTATTTAGAAAGGCAGCTCTGAAACAAATTGGAGACAGATAAACACTTAAGAGATGAAGCTGTTTTGAAATAAGATGGAAAGAGGGATGTTGACTCTAGTTGGCCCCAGCGAAGGAGCCTCTCAAGAGTAGGTGATGTTCAAGTTTAAAATAACCACTTCTTAGTTCCTTATATGGCGTGGACTTTCTGCAGTTTGCTACTTCCAGGCTCTTTGCAGTACACTCTGGGATCTTGTTACCCTGGCTTGTTAGTTCATCATCTCCTCACTGCTATCTTCACTTGCTGCTGTTTGGGACTCACTGGCTTCTCGTCTCACTCTTGTTCTCTGCAGCCAGCCTCACACCGCGCACAGACGCATTCTTCCCGGGGGACTGACTCCTCCAGGTCCTCTGCCTTTACCTAGCTGCCTTCTAGGCAGTTCCACATAGGTTTCCACCAATCAATTGGAACCACGGTATAACAGAGTCGGTGTACCTCTTCCTTCTGCACATCACAGTCATTCAAGCTTCCTGTGTTAGTTTAGAACAAGGACCAACCAGAGTCTACTCTTTCCCATTCTGTGTCCTCAGCCATGCACATAGCTTGTTAAAGATACTGCTGAGTGTGGTGTTGTGGATTCTATGTCCTGAAGATCTTGTCTCCTCTGCTTTGTTCGTCTGACGGCCCAACTGAGGGTGAAAGCCACCCACTGCCCTCTTCTCCCCAACCCTCCCCTGCCAGCTCCTCTAGCCCACTGTCACACTGACAAAACTGCTCTTCACATTTCTCTAATGCCTTCTGTTTAAGTCCTGCTCAATCTGTCCCTGACACTTGTCCAGTCTTCACTTGGCCATGACTCGGGCAGCATGGTATGCTGAGTCTGAGCCTTGACTCTTGCCTCTACCCAAATCCAGATATGTATAAGCTCAGGTTGCTGTCCTGTGCTCACAGGCAGAAGGGCTACCATGTCCTAGGAGTGTGCAGCTCCTTGGTGTATTTCTTCACATCTTCATATCTGTGGCTGCTGGGGTTTTTGCCGAAATCTACAGTGTCTTCCTCTTATATAGATCCTAAGTAGGTCTCAGTGAAAGTCTCCCACACTTGTTGCAGTAGCCCAGGCATGTTTTCTGGTGACTTACTTGTCTAGCATCTGTTTCCTAATCCATCATGGGCGTCGGCTGGCACCCTCTCCATTTTCCTTGAATTTCCTAGCCCATCCTACCATTTACACACCAGACAAAGGAAGTCACCTCTACAAGACAAGACGTGCATCTTGCTTGCCACTTTTACCATGGCATGGCTCACACTTTGACAGCAGGAGAATCTAGAAGGAACTCAGAACAGGCATGTGGGTGCATGGATTTATCAGACTTGCCCACTAATTCTTCCCTCTGTGACAAGTACTCTGGTCTTCTCTGTAACCTGTGGAATAAAATCATTGAACATCACCACAGAAGTGGGCACCAAGGTTGAATTACATGCCTCAGGTCACATAACCAGGAAGGCACAAGCCAAAGTCCTTCATGACTGGCATATGGTGTTTTCAACTGCGTGCTACAGTAGAGTTACCTATGTGGGAAGAAAGGAAGGAAGGGAGGAAGGGAGGGAGGGAGGAAGAGAGGGAGGGAGGGAGGGAGGGAAGGAGGGAGGGAGGGAAGGAGGGAGGAAGGGAGGGAGGAAGGGAGGGAGGGAGGGAGGAACCCAAATGTGCTTTTGGGGAAGCAAATGCAATTAGTACTTAACTTTAAGAAAAGGTCTGAAGCCTGAAGACACATTATAAACAAACCATTATCCTGCTAGGTTTAAATTCTAATTTTATTTAGCATAAGCATTTGTAATAATATAAATGTTTAAAGTAGCTTTAAAATTGAAGGTTCAAGTAGAAAACTTGTTCTAAGTAACTGACATTTGTCGTTTTTGTTTTAGTTTTTTTTTTGTCGTTGTTGTTATGGTTCCTTCCAAGTAAGGAAGAATTTCTACTATTATAATGTAGAACAATATAAAAATCTCTTACTTAAGCTCATGAATCCTCAGGTAGTTAAAATAACTAATTAATTAGTAGCAATAATTAGCTAGCAAGGGATAGATTTATTTGTGCCCACAATCATTTTCTAATTTTTTATTAGGATGGATCTGGTGCTGAGCCTTAGATCCTGGAAGACAGACCTTTGCCACCACTGGAGGGGGTGGGGCTGAGGGGGGGGCGGCTGCGGCTTAGGAAACAGATACGGGAAAAGGACAAAATGCCCTCTGAGACAGTGCAAGAGAAGGTGCTAATAACTGGCCTGTGCCGAAAGAGAATTTGACTGGCAACTCCAGAAAGTGAACTTAAAACTGGACCTTTGAAAAGTAAGCTGTGAGGACCAGCGCTCACCCTTTGCAGCAGAATCACTTGGCACTTAGCAGAAGTCGGGTAGACTGCTTCCTACAGACAGTGGAGCAGCAGCAGCTGGCCAGAGCCTGGCAGCTGTCAGGATATCTGGCAAATAACCCCAGCAATGAGGTGTTATTTCCTAAGTGTTCAGCAAGAATCACACAGGATTGCACAGTGCCCACCCCGCTAGTGTTTCCCGTGCCCAGTGGCCTGGAGTTGGAGCCAGCACTGGAAAGGAAGGGCCCTGTTTCCTTCCACCCGGCTCTGTCACATGTCTGTTGCAAGCCTGTGCCTTTCTACTTTAGTTGGTTAACGCCTACTTAATGGGTGGAAAAAGACCTGAAGCGTGGAGAAGTTATGAGATTTACTGTGCTTTTAAGGGTGAGCCAATAATTAGGTGAAAAGCTCTCCTCTGGGAGGTTAGTTAGACACAGCACGAAAATAGCTCTCTTTAGTGTCACTCCCGTGGGTTCCGTGGTTTGCTTCCCAACCATTTTGTTTCCCATCGTCCTCGTACAAAGGCACAGAACAGGCATTGATCAACCCCATTCAAGGGTCAAGAAAACTGAGGCTGAAGGGGACAGAGCAACTTGCCTACCCCCTTGAGAAGTGGTTCCATTAGAAACAGCCTTGGTCCATAGCTCTGTTCATCTGTGTGGAGTTAAATACCATCCACGTTCATCTCCATCCTTCTGAGCCATCCAGTCTAAAAGCCTACTAAGTTCAAATTCAAATAACTCAGGGGCCTGTTGGACATCAGTTCCAATTAAAGTAACAGCAGAGGTAGGTTTTGTTTTGAAATATGATCACACTTCATAACATTTTTACTTTATACATTAAATATTAGTACTATTGTAAGCTAATGATTAACATATTTGTATCTTGATGTTTCCCCCCTTAAAATAGATATCCCTGTTTCTGGCTTATGCATTCATACATAATTGTGTTGCAATGAAGTTTCTGGTCCCGGGCGCCCAGGGGTCCAGACCCACAGACCTGCAGCCCTAGACCCCTTAGCTGCCCACCCCCAAAAATGATTCAGACGCTTAAATTAAGTTCATTTGGTCTATGGCTCAGGCACATTGCTAGCTTGCTCTTTCATCTTAACTCTACCCATTCTCATTAATCTGTCTGCCACGTGGCCCGTGGCTCACCTGTGCTCCTCACATATTTCTTCTTTGGGCATCTGGCTCAGTCTGTCTCTGACTCCGCCCTTCCTTTCCTACCTATTCTGATTCCCCATCTACTTCTTCTATGGTGTCTGTCATAGGCCAAAACAGCTCCTTTATTTAAAGATTGATATTCACAGCATACAGAAAGACATTCCCACATCATAGTTGATTCTCTATCGCACTCTCTCCAGTTCAAACTTACCTCCTGCTCTAGTCTAACATACCCCGCCTCATTCTTCCCCTGCTCTAACTCACCCCATTCTGCTCTCACCCCACTCCGATCTTCAGCTCTAGCCCACACCCTACTGTAAGCCCCTCTTTCTAACTCTCCTTCTTCCTGTACTAATTCCCCTCCCCCACCTGTTCTGTGCAGTGGGCAGAGTGACCTTCAGCAGGTGGAAATGAACAACGGCGTTTCATCTCCCACCATTGATTTCTCCAAAGCTGCTCTGAAGTGCAGGAGGGAGCACCTAGGGAAGAGGGAGGAAGATGAAGGAAAGAGTGGGTTTGAAACAGTTCATCTCTGTCATCTAGGTCTTTCCTGGAAAAAGTAAAAAGGGCAGATTTTATTAGGGAATTAGGTGTTGTAGAGAGAGCCTGTTTTAAGTTGGGAACTTGGGTTTGGGATGGTGGTGGTATGCATGCACATTGCAGCAAGCAGGGGAAGCAGTCTCAGCTCCACACAGAAAGTCTGCCCTTGGGTTTATGTTGCAGAATATCACCCAGTACATGAACTGTAAGAGTAATTAGCTGGGGTGTATGAATTTCATGTTTAGAACTTATGCAGTGGGTCAGACAATTTGGTGTTATAGTTTAACAAAACAGCAACCATATCTGCATAAAGCCTAAGTGTATGCGAGCAGTTCTTTTCCATTTATGGAATGCTTTCTATGAGTTTCCACACATCCGGAGATAGGTTGGATAAATGCCATCACCCACTTCTGGGCCAGAAGGACCCCATGCAAACTGCCCAGGAACACTGAGCAGAGCAGAACTGAGGCCCGTGGAGAAATTTGGGCTCTCGTGGGTGTCCCCCTTTCCCTGCAGAAACTCCCTTCTGTCCCTCTCTCTTTCCTGAGGCATGCTCTGTTTTTGCAAGGGTGGCAGTTTTCACTTTAGTCTAGTAGCATTGGGATTAGACTAAATAAACATTCCTCATTTGCAGGTATCTGGAAGGAAATTTAGTGCTAACTGGCAGCCTGGAGCCCTGGCTCTGCATTGAGGACCTTACTTAGTTTAAGGAGAGTTTTGCCACAGTTCCTGAGAGCTTTCCGGGTGCTTAGTGCCATGAAATGAAAGATCTTTGAGGAAGTTCAGCCCCTCTCCCATGAATGAGAGCTAAACAAATGTCAGCCAGCCCGGAACCCCAGAGGAGGGTCCTAATTGTGGGCTCCACAGAGCTGCGTGAACAGAAGTTTCACAGGCCACCATGGGGCAGTGGTCTCAGGAGAGAAGCCTTCCCCTGCCTTGCAGTGCCTCGATGAGTGCCATCCCAGAGAGCAATGTAAATGTCTTGACCTGGAGCCAAGACCTGTCATGAAGAGGGTCCCTTTTTCATTTTTTTGATTTTCATGCCCCCCCCCCCAATATGTACCAGGTATATTTAATTTAGCCTTTAGTTCAGATCTTTAAAACGATCATTTTGTTTTAGATGGTGATGGTATTCACCCAGTGTTACATGCTTTTACAAATTCAGCCGGGTTCACAATGAATGTCTAACGGCCTCTCTTTTCATTTTGTGAAGGTTCAGCTAATGAGAGTGCTATGTAGGGGATGGCAAGGAGGCTCTGTGGGAAAAGACACTTGCTGCCAAGTCTCACAACTTGACTTGAATCTATAGAACCCACATGGTGGGACTGAGAGAACTAACTCCTCCTACAAGTGGCCTTCTGACATCCACAGGCCCAAGGAGGCCTGTTCACTGTCAACCCCCATACAATAAATAAATGGAATTCTTAAAGGGGCTAAATAATTACAGTAATTAATATCCTCATTAATTAATTCTTTATAAAACAGATTTTGGTTGGTAATTAACTTTAATTTTGATATTGTTTCATTTAATCAAGAAGGACCAATTTAAATGTATTTCAGGAAGTCATGTGGTCGATTATAGGAAATAACCTCTGCCTTGAGCTGGTGCTGCATTACAAGATGCCTTCTGTCTGAAGACTTCTTACTAAGTCCCACAATTAGTCAGACTGAAATGCTACAGTTACTACTACTGTAAAATATACAGGTTGAAAGGACATGCCCAGATTTGTTCAAGATTGGCTTATTTTGCTTAACATGGTTATTTCCATTTCTATCATTCTCCTGCAAACGATGAACTTCATTCTTTTTGTGTGTGTATGGCTGATCATATTGTCTTTATCTTCATCTGTTGATGGACACCTAGGTTCATTCTATAATATGGGATTTTTGTGAATAATACCATAATAAGCATAGGTATCCAGGCATTACAAAGATAGTTAGAATCCTTTGGGTATATACACAGGAGTGGCATAGTTGGGCTACATGCACTTCTACTTTAGCTTCTTGAGGACTCTTCATGCTGATTTCATAGTGGCTGTGCCAATGCACAGTCCTTACCCTGTCAAGTTGTCATGCTTAAGAATAACTCATAACTACAAAGAATTTTACAAACAAACCCCTATTACCCATTTATAGTGATTTGAATGAGAAATGGTCCCCTTAGATTCCATATGCTAGAATACTTTGTCCTTGCTTGGTATCACTATTTAGGGAGATTTTGGAGCCTTGAAATGAAAGAATATTGCTGGGGAAGAATGTCACTGGGGGAGGTTGTTGAGAATTTATAGCCTTACCCTGGATGTAGTTCACTCTCTGTTGTGTATGTGGTCATAATCTTTTGATGTTTTGCTCTGGCTGCTGGCTGCCATGCTTTCTTCACCATTGTGGACTCTTCTTCTGGAACCATAAGCCAAAGCGAACTCTTTGTTCTTAAGTTGCTTTTGGCCATGCTGCTCCATCACAACAGAAAAGTAACCAGTACACCACTGAAAGAAGATTTGCTTCTTGACGAGCATCACTCTACAAACTGTCCTCTTGACATTTGGCTTTGAGACAGTACCATATATATTTCTTTCTAATAAGTGTACTCTATATGGGCTTATTAATGATCTTAAAATAATTTCAGAAGAAATATGCTATACAACAAGTAATAAATTGTTGAGATAGTAAATCTCTGAGCACAAAAACATCTTTAAGCTATCAAATGACCAAGACTATGTCTATTTCTTCTCTTTCATGATTAATAGACCCAGTAACTAGCCTTCCTCCCTACCAGTCTCTGATGTGAGATGTCTTTCTGTATGCTGTGAATACCATTGTTAATAAAGGGACTGTTTTGGCCTATAGCAATGTGTCTTAAAAGCAGACAATAAATCCAAGCATAGATAAAAGGGAAAGAGGGCTGAGTCACACAGAGACACTGTGAGCTAACATCCAAGAAAGCAAGATGTAAAGAAACACAGGTAAACCATGAATCACATGGCAATTCACAGATTAATAAAAATGGGTTAAGTTGAAAGAATAATGAGCCATAATTCAAAAAGCTTGTAATTAACATAAGCCTTTGTGTGTTTCGTTGGGGGCTAAGCAGCTGTGTGACTGCAGGTCTGGACCTTGGGCTGGACCAGAAACCTCTGGCTCCGAGTTTCCTTTCATATCTGACTGGGGATGTTCTAGTCTCTTGAGCCTGATTCATGGATAAGACGAAAAAAGAAAGCTAAGGCCCAACTTTAGTCCTGGGCACTAAGGATTTTACTGTTCTCAGTTTTCTGTGCAATTTTGTCCTTAAGTTGAAGCAAGAGATCCAAGAACAGTGGATCTCCTCTTAGACTGGCCTACCAGTTACGCTCCTCACATATTTTGTCTTATGTCTCCACTTTAATTATGTATGTTGGAGGACAACACAGATACTCTTCTACAAGGTGATAACGAATGGCATTTCCATGTCAAAGAGTGATGAGTCACATCAATTTTTAGTGTTTCAATTTTGTATCCAATAGCATATGGCATTGATATTGGTCCTAAGTTGACCTTAAAGAATGTTTAATGGGTTGAATTTGGTGTTATTTTCTTTCTCTAGCTGTATGTAATGAACAGAGACTAGGATAGGGTTCAAGGAGACAGGAAACTATGGTTCTGCCCCCACTAGCTTTATGATCTCTCCTTATAATCCTTTTGCTTTTATTGCTTTAAACAGTGATATCTAAAATTCCCCTCTATTTTACTTTCATGATTTAGAATTCATTTTTGACTGAAGGATAGTTGAAATCAGCGGTGTGCTGATAAATGTTACTGACTAGCTCTCAAAATAAAAAGGACCCAAACTGTAACAACTGTTCATTTACATGATATAAATACTCATGACATGTCTGATTATGGTTATCATAATGTGATGTCACTACCAAGGGACTTTGGAAGAGATTGGCACAGGTATTATTTGCTAGGAGCCAGTTCCAGCACCACGTAGAACCTAAGTTCCTAAGTTATTATTCGCCAAAGGACTGAGATGTATGTTAATATAATTCAAACCTTGACTACCTTGGTGTGAGGAATAATATTTAGAATCTGACCTAATGCTTTAAATGCTTTTGTTGTAGTTCCAGTTTTAAGCCAAGATAGGGCAGTGTTTTAACTCTAACACCCAGAGGATTAATGTATAAGTCCTGGAAAGTTGGCAGCAGAGAGCCTGGTACCCATCCATGCTGATTGTTGACTACAGTGAACATTAGAACAGGAAAGTATTATTGAAATGCTGTAGAAAGTGTCAGACAAAAATATACTGTCTGAAAGGAATTTGAAATTAAGCAATTAATCCAGGAGACATTAGGCCTGATTGCCACAGTAGTTTTGTATGCCATGGTCTACTGACAGAACCCATAATTTACCAAGGTCTAAGTTTAACTTTCATGTGACAAATACCAAACATAAGGTTTCAGCAAGGAAAATATTCAGGAACATAAAAAATATTAAAAATTTTACAGTTCACATGTGTTGCATTTGTAATATATGAGACAAATCTGTATTATAGGCAGTTGTGAGATGAAAGATGACCAACTGCATATGTTGTGAGATGGCAACCATGAGACAGGAAGGTTTGTGCCTCTTCCACACAAACCCAAGGACTTACTAAGGGTTTTTGGTCTAAAGAGTGAACATTCAAACAGAAATATATAGTAAGTACCACTGTTCATTCCCTTTATAGTAATATTTACCAATAAAAATGGCAGGGCTTGATTAATGATAGGTGTATTTAGAGGCTACATATATAGCCATGGAATTGCTGCTCATGACTGACAGAAGCACACAGCTAGTCTTGAGGCGACAATGTAGTAGTCTTCTTGCCTTGGTGAGTTTTAGTGAAGAAGACAACTGTGGACTGTAATATGAAGTTTCTGGCCAGGCTTTTCCGGCCTAGCCCCAAGGTTCAGGCCCACTGGCAGCCCTGCTGCCACTTAGCCCCAAATAATCATACAAAATCTTACATTATTTTTATGCTGATTGGCTTATGGCTCAGACATACTGTCTAGCTCTTAATTCTTAAGCTAACCCATGATTAGCCAAGGGGCTTAGTACCTTCCCTCAGAGCAGCATTTCACCTTCTTTGCTCTTTGTCTGCTGGCATCTCTTCCTCTTCCTCTTCCCAGAGTTTAGGCTGGTAGTCCCACCCACACTTCCTATCTGCTTTCTGGCCAATCAGCATTTTATTAACCCAGTAGGAGGGACAAATATATACAGTGTACCAGAACATAATCCACAGCAGTAGACATTTCTCTGGGGTGTTAAAGAATACTTAGTACAAATAAATCTCTAACAAGATATCATTTTATCATGATTTGAAAGAGGAAAAGGGAGGGTCATACAAATGTATAGAACTGTATTTTTTTTAGGTTTTATATAATTTACAATTCTCCATTTTAAACAGTCAATAAATGCATGCCCCAATGCCTGTTCCAAATCCATCTGTCTACAATGGGTTTATCTCTCTACACTAAGAACTTTAATCTAATGTCTTCTGTAGCCTCTCTCTTTGGCATTCAGTTCTTTCTATAAAGATCATGGGGCAGAATTCTATGAGGCTGTTCTCCTTATAAAGTTTTACCATGAACTTCCTTTCAAGAGGATCCGTGTTACACTTCATGTGCTACAACTCAGTTCCTGTTTTCTCTGCTGGAACCTGCTATACCAGTGACCTCTTAGATCTTTTCCTAGTTCTTTCTTTCTTTCCTTCCTTCTTTCTTTTCTTTTCTTTTTTGTATGAAACTGCATCTTCTTTATTTTGCATACTTTAATAATAAAATAAACGAAAACCCCCACAATACACGATACCCAACCCTGTTATTTCATGGGAGGGGATTTTCCTACCTTAAGGCACAAGAACAGGATAAAAGACTCTTTAGACAGGAGCAGAACCTGTTGATCTCTTCCACAAAAACCCAAGGACTTGTAAAGGGTTGGGTCAGTCAGAGCTGCTGGAAGTGCCATGGGGAAGCTATGTAGAAGGCATGGGCTTCCTAGGGGTCTCTAATCTACTACTTACATGCAAAGGTAATCCTCTCAAGTAGGGGAAGGAACAGCAGCACTGGGCTCCTCTGCTGTCACCTCATCTTCACCAGCTTGCTCATGCAGTAGATATAGTTAGAGTGGGTTTGAGGATCCTTAGCCAAGAAACCAGAGACCAGAGCAGGTTCAAATATCAGCACCAGGTCCTTGACAGCTTTGTCATTCTGTTTGCCTTAGCCTTCTGATACAGTGTTTCCACAAAGGGGTGGCCAGGTGCTCTTTTTAGACTCATGTTGCCCATTGTAGAGTTGTCTTGAACATGATCGGATCCATGTTGGCTGTCCAGCCATAGGCGCTTGTTACACTGCAGCAGAGTGATGACACAAGCCTATTGGAGATGGTCCCTTCTCAATCTTCTTATCCAAGATCTCTTTTCATGGGCTTTGCCTTGCTCTCTCTATTCCCTTCTCTCCTGCATCCTCTGTAGCACCAGGTCCTCCTTAGTCACCAAGGCCAGGCTCTTTCTATCAAACTCCCTGAGTTGCTGCACACAGTTCTCATCAGTAGGCTCAGTCATAAACACCACATCAAAGCCCCACTTCTGTTCACATTCTATAAAGGCAGAGTTGGCCACCTGCTCTCACCTGTGATACAGTAGATGGACATCTGTGCCTCCTTCATTTGAGACACATACTCTGACAGGGAGGTCACACAGAGAGGTGTGATAGAGGAGCTCAGAGAGGCACTGATGGTTAGTGGTCTTCATGGATTCAAAGCTTTAAATCATTGGAGAACATATAACATTTCTTAAAATTTCTTGTAAGTTCTGTCTTCAGCCAGCTCAGAGAAGAGCTCAAAGCACTTCTTCACAGTGCTTTTGCAGATGACTTTCAGGATCTTGTTCTGCTGGAGAATTTCTTGGGAGATGTTCAGGGACAGGTTCTTAGAGTTAACCATGACATGGATAAAGCTGAGGAACTCAAGTATCGGCTCATTACAGCTGTCCATGATGAATGCATGATAGACATAGTTTGATGTTGTTTTGATATCTAAAAGGTTAAAAGGAGCTTGATGAGGAATGAAGAGCAATGCCTTGACCTTTTACAGAGAAGTTCTTGATTGCCAACTGGTCTTACCAGTCATTGGTGAGGCTCTTATAGAGTTCCCTATATTCCTCTTGAATGATGTCATCAGAGTTTCTGGTCCAAATAGTTTAGTCTTATTCAGCTCTTCCTGATCATTTTCTCCTTAAATTTCATTTTCTTTTTCTTATTTTTGCCACTGACATCTTCCTCATTTGATCCCGCATCCTCATCTTGGGTTTCTTTTCATTCTTATCTTTTCCCTCTTCCTCAAATTTCTCTTCCTCTGCCTCATCATCTCTGATTCTCTCATTATCCCTGATTCTCACCTTCTCCAGACAGAGGGCTATGGGATAGCCTATGAACTATCAGTGTTTCGTCACATTTCCTTCACCCACCCCCCTAAGTATTCTGTCTGCTCTTCTTTGAGGTGAAGAATCATTTTGGTACCATAGCCAATGGGTTTACCATGGTCTGCACGAACTATCCAGGACCCACCAGCAGAAGAATCCCAGGCATACTGCTCATCATCATGCTTTGTGATCACAACCACTTTGTCTGCCACTAGCTAGGCCAAACAGCACCAAACTGCCCAATCATGGAGATGTCTGCCCTAGCCTGAAAAGCCTCCTTTGTGACAGTCAATGGTTTCCATGTTAATTATGAAGTCAGCGTTTCTCATGCCAATGCTTGTGTCCACCAAAGACAGCATGAACTTCTGAGGGTTGAGGATGTTCAATTTTCAGCTTTTTACGGCTGCCCAACTTGAGTCTGTCGGGTTCTCATACTAAATCTTGTCCAAAGCATCAGAAGCTTTAGAGATCAACTCCTGAAGGGAAATTTCATTTGAATAGAAACTATTAATGATGAGGGACATTAACTGAATGATCTCTGAAAGCCAAAGGTCTCCACTTCTTTCTCTCCATAGTGTACTTCTTCATGCATCCTAACAGGAAATCCAAATAGTACTATAGAGAAGCATGGGCTTTGACTGCATCTGATTCACATGCATAGTCTGTGTAAGGTGGCTCAAGATCTCTTTTTCATTTCTGACCTGAACATTTGTCAATCTTAAATATTAAGTACGTTATATATTTAAAATGTCATATCATATTTGTTTTGGAAAGTGAATGTAACTCATTTAACTCACTATGTCAGGTTATCTGTTCCAACTTACAGAATTAACAAATTTTAGAGCTAGGTAGAACCTCGTGTTTTTACTTAGTAAGCTGAGATGCTAATTTATATATATGCCATTGGGTTCTAGATAAGTTTGGAAGGAGAAAAAGAAACTTACTATGGGATGGGTTTTCCCTTTTATATACATTTAAAAACACCTAGAGATTCAGCTCACTTCTATACTACCTGGGCATGTCAAATGAGTTGTGCTTCTGAAGGAGTTCATGGTCCCTGACTGGGAAGTAGCTTTTATTTTAATATGGGACCCAAATGTGAATAGATAATAGCAAAATGATGTAATATCTGTTTTTAAAGGTATAATTGGAATATCTTGTCTGACCTGAGGCTATTAAGGAAACATGGATAAATCAGAGAGGATTGATGAGATGCCACTATCGTTGGATCATTGTATGTGTGTGTGTTGCTAATGATGGTAGTAAGGGGATTCTAGTTAGAAAGGACTACAAGAGCAAGAAATAGTTTTAATAGTGGCAGAGTAGGGATCAATAACATACCATAAAGGACTCCTATAAACCAGGAGTTTACTTTAGGAAACAATTGCTAAGGTCAACTTTATTGATATGACCTGCCATAGATTACTTTTCTTCCTATATTACTTTTCTTGTTTCTGGGGCCCTGAAAGGAACAGCATAGGGTTATTTTTGCTTGCACTTTGTGAATACCTTGTATCATAGAAGGGAAGTCATGGTAACAGAAGCGTGAGGTGGCTGGTCACATTACACCTTCAGTCAGGAAACAGAGACAGATGAATGATAGTGCTCAGCTTTCTCTACTTTATTTAGTCCTGAACCCCAGCCTACTAGTACCATCCAGCTATGGTGGGTCTTCCCACTTCAGTTAACCTAACTGGAAACTCCCTCACAGATATGCTAGATGTTTGTCTTCTGGTTGAGTGCAGAATCTGTTCACAACATTGACTACTACAAATGCCCTGAATATTGTTAAGAATATTAAATATTACTTAAAATTTAACCATCTTTTAGAAGAAGCCTAAGTGTATTATGTTTTAGGAAAAATCACATGAAAGATCCTGACAGAGGTGGGCCACTACCCACATGAGTTTCTTCACAACACTCATGCCTTTGTCCGCTCTCATCCTTTACTCTACCAAGTCAAACCTAAGCCACTCCACTCCCCTCTTTCCTGCCTTATTTGTAAGACAGAGTTAAGGCCTGCAACAGCTCCTCTGATTTGATTATCAGTGCTGCATTCTCACTGTAGAGACAAGTTAAACCACCAAAGACTGAAGAAAACCAGTAGCAATTGACAAGATACATTTTGATCCAAAAATAGTGTTAGAGAATATTGGTTAGTTTTTTCTAAGCCTATTTTTTTCTTTAGGATTGATATAAGGATCACAAAATGATAGTTATTGGTCATATTAGTGTCTTACCTAGCAGATATTCAAAAGATATTTGGTGAATAACCAAGTATAACTTTATTTGTGTGATATGGGATGTCTTTGTGTATGTTGTGAATACCATTGGATAATAAAGTTAGTCTAGACAACCTGTGAGCTCTAGGTTCAGCCAGTGACCTCATCTTAAAAACAAAACAAACAAAAATACCTGCTGTGGGATGAACCTTCTGTATGCTGTTAATATATTATTTTTTTCATTAATAATAAAGCTATTGGATCTATTTCAAGGAAGGATAAGCTTATTCAGAACAAACAAAGATCTGGGATGAAGAGCAGAGTCAAGAGAGATCTGAGCAAGCCACCCAAGAAGAAAGATCTGAGAGTACCAGGAAAGTATCAGTAAAGTCACAGCCACATAGCAATATATAGATAAATAGAAATGGGTTAATTTAAACATAAGAGCTAGTTAGTAATAAGCCTAAACAATTGACCAAACATGTATAATTAATATATGCCTTTGTGTGGTGATTTGGGAAGTGGTTTTCAGGCATTTGGGAACAGGCAGACAGAACAAAAAACTCCACCTCTTGCTTACATATGGCACTCCAATGTGGCATATGTATATCCAAATAAAGCCTAAGAAAGCTTAAAAAAAGGGTTCTAGACACACAAAAATGAACTCAAGACCAGTTCCATAGTTCATGTCTCTCATGTGGGCCACAGTACAGAGATGTGTTTCCTATGTGTGAGCTTGAGCTGCAGTATGGTGGATTCCCACAGACTCTGCAGTACAATCATGCACTGCATGGTGGGTTTAGAGTTTTTGCCATACAGACAAAAAGAGTTAAAGATAAACAGTACAGATCCAGACAAAAGGCCTTTAAACAGGTCACAGTATGTTTAGAAAATGTGTGTAGGCTTGAGAGAAGAGAAAGAATAGAAGCAGTCATAGTTTAAAAATGATTTAAAAATAATAGTAAAGTACTTAGAAGGGGATAGAGTAATAAAAGTATGCTAAGCCACATAAAGATGAAAAATATACAGGATTTGAATTTTATATTTGATTGTGTTATCTTTGAATTTTTTGACTATTAATGGACAAATAATAACTGCTGAGACATTTGATTGTAAAAGCTACTAAGTTAAACCAATCTATATATTTTAAGCTTATCTCAACTTCAAAATTTAAGTCAAAAGATATGTTACTTTGGGGGAGAGGGTATGTTTTTTATTTCCACAAGAAATGAGAGATTAGGGTCATTCTGGGTTAAGAAAAACCAGGTTTGAATGAGGAAGATCCCCTGAAAATCTTGACTACAGACATGGGAAAATAAACCTAGAATAAAGTTACAAGACACATGACATATTTTACCTACTCATACATAAAACGAAAAATTTGACTGGCTTGTGTATAATACATAATTTATATTAATACAAATATGTATGTTATCTTTTAAAGTTTATATATTTTCAGAGCAAGGGGACCAGACACCAATGAAAACAATGGCCCAGATGATTCCATGTCCAGAAAAGCTTCCAGGCTACTGAGATGATCTAGCCTCACTGAATTCTACAGCCAAGGCTTAACGACTATTCTGATTTTCTCAGGATCCCTCAAAGATTAGCAGTACCTACTGATCAGCAGGAAGTAGTCTAGAACACTATGTCCACATTCCTAAAATATTGTTTATAAATGCCTGTTTTCATTTAAAGGGGTTGGTTATAAAATGTTATTGGTCAGAGTCAATCTCTTTCTAAAAGAAAGGGTGATAATGATATAAAAATGATGGAAAGAGTATATTATTATGATAGAAAAAGGGTAGATTATTAAATCTACTTTAATCCAAAAAAACACTCCTGTTAATCCCACATATTTTACATTGGTATGAATTTTACTTTATTGATATAAATGTAAAGTTACTCCTATTATACTAAATGTATATTTCTACTCTTATTTAAGGTACTGTGTTTATGCACCTCAATTAAAAATGTAATGTATAATTAAAAATACAGATTAATAGTCATACATAATAGTCAAACTTATAGTCATGTTAGATATGTTTTCAAGTTCACACACAGATATATTTAGATAGATGGTTTTTAAATACTTCAAAGACTTACAGACTATAATGTTTAATATATTTAATAATCAAAGATTTTTCATGATAGTAAGATATGTCTGCTCTTGACAGCACCAATCTTATTCAGAGATTATATACATTAAAGAAATGCCATATGGAGTTTGCTTTCTTTATGGCAAAAGCTAGCTTTGTTGGCAAAGAAGTGCCGTTGCTTCAATTCCTGACAGTTACTGTCCAAACTGGACAGCAAGACATAAGAAAAGTGACTATCAAACTTTGCCAAGATGAGGTAAGGCAGTCCTTAAAAACTTCCTGCTTCTGAGAAAAGTCTGTCAGATATACTAGGCCTATGGGCCAAAATCTTACAGAGAAATGCTGGGTAACTGTCCAGACAGCTTGATGTCCCTGTCATTAGGTAACATTTTATCCTTTGGGAGTCTCTGATGAAGTTGAAGGCTAGACAGTAATAGTTATAATTTTTTATTAGTTATGAGAAAGGGTAAATTAAATATAGAACTTTGGATTCATCAAAATATGATAGATAATTGAATGTTTCTCTAAGTTTTGTCAAATACAAATAGACTGGATATTAGAACTGTAATTCTTGCTTGATAAATGTTTTGTTGCATGTAATCTTACTATTTTAAAGTTAAAATCTTCCTTTTTGCTAGTCAGTGGTGGCATACACCTTTAATTGCAGCATTTGGGAGGCAGGTGGATCTCTGTGAATTTGAGGCCAGCCTGGTCTACAAAGTGAGTTTCAGGGCAGGCTTGAAAGCTACAGAAAGTCTATCTTGAAAAACAAAACCAAGCAAACAACCAAGCAAACAACCCTTCCCAAACAAAACAAAAAAGCCCAACAACCCCCCCCCCCCAAGCCATCCTTTTTGATTAGACAAAAAGAGGGAGATGCTGTGGAAAGATCCTTCTGTATGCTTTTAATATGCATTTCTCTCATTGGTTAATAATAAAGCTGTTTGGCCTATGGAAAGGCAGGATCAGGTTAGTCAGAACAATGAATGAATCAGAGCAGAGTTGAAAGAGATGTGAGTGATCTACCCAAGAAGCAAGATGCAAAAGGACTGGTAAAGCCACAGCCATGTAGCAATACACAGATGAATATAAATAGGCTAATTTAAATATAGGAGCTAATTGTTACTAAGCCTAAGCAATCAGTCAAATATGTATAATTAATATAAGCCTTTGTGTGGTAATTTGAGAAGTAGCTTCTGATTGAGAACAGGCAGATGGGATTAAAAAAAAAAAAAACAAACCTCTGCCTCCACTTACAAATACCCAAAAGGGTGAATAAGATGAGACCATATATACAGGTACCAGCACCCACACACATATGCACACAAAATCAAAATTAGATGTAAAGAAAAATAAAGACAGTAACAGTAAGAATGAAATTATGGCCTAGAAACTTGAGATTCTTGTGCAAATGTTCAGGGTAGACAGTTTTCACACTGAAGAGGAATAGAAGTTATGAGGAGTGAATACTTCAAAGCAAAATTGAAACTAAATAACATAGTTTACTAATTATAAAATATATTTCCATTTCAGAAAGCTGAAAAGTATTCCTCTTTCAAATGATGAAAATGTCTTAGTTTTTCTGGTTACATATTTGTGGTATATACAATTCTGGTCTCTTAGATTTGGTAAAGCTCAGGACTTAATTTTTAAAATAATGTGGCCGACGCAGAGGCTCCTGGCTGCTTCTCAGTACATATTTTCTCTTCCCACAGTGTCATCAGGGTTTCTGAGCTGTGGAGATGGCTCTCAGCCAGAGGCTGCAATCTTAGCTTCCCTTGCCATTCCCTGGCTGCAGCCTTATGTATGCAGCCTAGTCACTGCGGTGACAGCAGCAGAGATGTGCCAGCATCCGGTCTGTGTCTTTGAGGGGAAGGAATACCCTCTTTCTTCCTTGCTCGTGCTCCTTCCCTCTCTCTCCTGTTTCTGCCCTTCCTGTCTTTCCCTCTTCATTTCTTTCTCTCCAGATTGCAAACATCACTATGGGAGTTTTGAAATGTTGAAAATAATTTTTTCTTCATTGACTATATTCTGATCCTTCTTTATCCCTTCCCAGATTGTTCCCACTCTTCCAACTCCATGCCTTAATTTTCTCTATTTAGAAAAAAGGCAAATAAAAGTAAACCAGATTAAAACAAAAGCAGCACAAAGAAACACACATATACCCATACACACCCAAACGAAAACTATCAAATCAGAAACAATATGTAAGAAAAAGACCAAGTTAAAAATGCCCAAACAAAACAACATCAGACAAAATCAAACTGAGCTTCAATAAAAACTAAACTTCAAAAATATAATTGAGTTTGTGTTGTGTTGTCTGACCTTACATATGGTTTGTATCCCCGGTGTGGTTGCTAAGCTGACATGACTTCTTGATTAGGGAAAGGAGCTTGAGTCCATTTCCCCTCTCAGCACCGGGTCCCCACCTGTCTTAGACCTGTGCTTGCCGGCTCTGCGTCATGATGAAGATAAGATTATCGCTTCTGCCTGTGCAGACTAGAAAAGCTGTTTGAGTCACTCTGAGTTCCCTGCTATAGGAAGTGGACAAATGAGTAGCAAACATGGCTGGTTTCTGAAATTCCATTCTCTGAGAGTGCCACCACTTCACAATGGACTAGACACACACACATACATACACACTTTTTATGAGTTACTGATGCCACATTTATTATGAATAGCTTCCTAATTTCTGTAGTCATGAAGAGGTGATGATTTCACACTGTATTTTCTGAACCCCTTTGTTAGGACAGTCTGCTCAGTTTGGCAGATACAGTTTCTCAGTGCATTTTGGATTCTTGATAACGCTAAACCTGCCCTGTCAGCTGAATTCCTCTGGCTTTATGTGGCAGTGTGGTAAAAATACATGATCAGATTTCACCATTAAAGAAAATTCCTTCAGTAATACATGTACAGTCAAGTTTCTTGCCTAGACAGGTGAACATTTGACTCACAACAATTTATAAAAGTGTCTCATGACAAAACTTTGTCTCAGTGCAGTGGTCTGCAGGTCTACTTGTGTCTCAGCGTGACAAACTGAAGAGCCTTCTCAGGGGACATCACTCTGTCCTTGTCAGCCATGTACTTGGTCCTTTATATCTGAGGAGAAGGGACAGTGAGAAGGCCTGTTGGCCTAATCTTATTAATGCCACCGTCAAGGATGCAGACTCTTGGGTATTTCATCTTCACAAGGTGAGCTGCGAACTGAAAAGAGGAAAATGTTATAAATCACTCCAGGATTTCTGCAGTAGTCCAGGTTTTATCAGACTGTAAGAAACAAAGGTATTTTTATAGTAATAGTTGCTATTGTGACTTTTGCATAAGTTATTCATCTTCTACTACAAACTAAATCACCTGCTTATTGCTAAACACCTTCTTTATGCTATGGGATAAATGAGGCTCTCTTTTCTTATGTGCTTTAACTGAAGGCAATGTAAAGGTTGTAGAGAGAGTAAGCTGCTCCTAGTATGTTAGCCTCTTGCCAGGGACTTACTGCCACTCCTTTCTGTGGCTACTTTTTGTAACCTTCCACAACAGCTAAAGTAGCTCCAAATCTATTTTGAACAAGTTTTGATATTATGGTAAAATATCACTTAAAACAGTTCTGTGTAGAATGTCTCAGAGAGGGCCACACTCCAGTTACAGCATGTTTTTCAAACAATCAAATGAACATTTTGGGATCCAGGAGACATTCTCGATGCCTGGCCTGCAGGACTCTGACTTGTGCCAGATGTAGTCTCTCCAGGGTCCCCGACTGCCTTTCCCTATTCACTGTTCTCCTAAGTAAGAGGTGCTAGCCCATTTTCCTGTCACTGTCATACTGGCTCTCCACTGTGGGGTTACATTCTCTCTGTTTGGGTCTCTTAGCTCTCAAAGATTCTCTTCAGCCTTCAGTCTCACCAAATTTATTCAAATATCTCATCTCAAGAGTTTCCTTTGCAAAGTTGTAACCTCCTTGAGGAAAGGGCTTAGCCCTTTAGTTCTACATCTTTTCACATGACAGGAAGTCAACACACATTTGCTAAGTTGAACTAAATGATGGTAAAACACCTATTAGAGCTGGGAGGAAGTTATGGAGGGAGGGCTTCCTGTGGCCCCTCAACACTTCAGTCTGTCCTCTCTCCTCCTGGTAGAACCCTTCCTTCTCCCTGGCTGCTAGCAGTCTACACTTCTTTCTCACCACTCCACAAAGTCCTGACCTTAGACACTTCAACAAAGATGATTAATATCTGCTTGTAGGGCTTTTGTTTCCTGAAGATATTTGAGGTTTAATAGTTAGGTCTCAGCACAGTGGTAAAAGCAGGGATCAAAAGAGTCAACTGAGTAGTTTGCTAAGGGTATGTTCCAGGCCTCAGTCCCAGAGGCTGTGTTTTATCGACCTGAGACTCAAGAATGTGGACTTTAAAAAACATCTCTCCTATGGTTCATGAGCCTACAAAGACACACAAAATAAATGGATGGATATAAAAGTTATATATACGTATATTTGACTTCAGGGACAAAATACTGTCTTAAGACAAAAGGACAGAGGTATCAGTGTGTAGGCAGAGTATGCATTCCTGGACTGTGATTGCAGCATTTCTTACAGAAACTCATATAAACAGATGCCAACATTGCTGACCACGCCTCTTTCTCCATCATTCTTTGTAGTCCCTTGAGAGACACATGGCTGTTTACATTTCAAATCCTGCACTCATTTAAAGTAGGCAAGTGGAAATCTGTGGTCAGAAATAATGTTAGAGAAATTGTGCTACCAATGTTGATAGGTGTCACAAGGGCCACGGCGAGCATCTCCCTGCCCCTCTTGCTCACTTGTCTTTGAAGCCGTGTCCTCAAGAACAGTGGCACTACACTCATTCACCTGAATGTACAGGCAGTGCTGTCCCATACCATATGATTACTGACACATCTGCATTTTCCCACATGCAGCAGTACAATTACCACAGAGGCTGAAAATCCTAGATAAACATAGCATTACCAAAAGGGTCTTTATGGGTAAGCATGAAGCTTTCTGAACTTAAAACAAAAACAAAAAACCCCACCACACTTTAGAAGTAAAAAAACGAGTAGGAAAGGACTATTGTACATTTAACTAATCTCTTAACTGATGCTGTAGAGCTGTAAAGAGTTCCTGTTATCAATGGACATAACGACTAGGTTGCTGTAAAGCTAGAAAATTGGAATGGCAAAACAGGCAGAGGGAAGCAATCGGAAACAACCAGCTGCTGCTATGTGGGTGGTCTGAAAAGGGAAGCAGAACAGGAACACAAGGAGATAGAAAAAGTTCAGACTGCCTTGAGAGGATCCAAACTGCATTTTGTTACAGAAAAAAGAAAGCGATGGTTGGACTGCACTTTAGGTTCTGCTCTGACCCTTGTGGTTCTAGTTATCCACACTAAATACTGGACCATCTTTTCATCCCCCACTCCAGCCCTTGTCCTCTTCCAGTAGCTCATTTCCTGAGTGTCTAGTCAGCTTTAGACACAGTTCCAGGTTTTGAGGTATTTATGAATGGAGATGGTAATCAAACAACTAACAAAGCAACATAGGATTACAAAAGCAGTTGTTGGGCACTTAGTAACCCTTCTGATTTAACACGTTGGGGAAGCCACCCCCCCCATTTCCACTCCATTACTCTATCATTACTGATTTCTCAAGTGAATAGGAATTCAAATTTGATGAAGGAAGTTGCTACATTGATCAGACAGTATTTGATGAGAGCCTGATATAGTAGAGAGGAAAGAAATGGCTTTGAATATGCTGGGTGTGGCTTTCGGTGTGATAGAAAGTAAGTTACATATGGAATCAGTAGTGGGACAGGGGTAAGCAAACTTGTAGGCATTTGTTGGTTCCATCCTTCCCTATTCAGGGGGCAGACCTTCAGCAGCCTCAGCAAATGATCGAGGGACCAGGCATAGGAGGAAAGGTCTAGAGACTGCAAACTCCACAGGGAAACCACACAGCTGGACATACTAAGCTAGTACCCTTCGTAGATGTTCAAGGTGCTCCAGTGGGCTGGGGATAAAGCCAGAAGAACTGTCTGGGTGCTTTTAGTAAGCAGTACTATCAAGGTCTATTCCAGACTAGTAATGAATTTCTGAGGCTGTGCTCCAGCATCAGTTGTTTGCTTAAAGTAACTCTAGCTGATTCAATGTCAGCCAATACTGGATAATGAAATTAATTGTAAGTTGGTCTGAGACCCAAAGCTACAATTCTTACAGTGTAGTGCAATGGGGAAGAATGAGGTTGAACAGCCAAGGTCTATAGTGAAAAATCCCTTATAGATCTGGACATTGCTGGGAGGTTTAGGGTTGCTTAGACTACATTTCATGTGGGCAGTAAGCCCATGTGTAGCTGGAATTTTCCTGTGCCGCACAGCCACTCCATTCCAAATAAACACACGGAAGCTTATATTAATTATAAACTAACTCTTACTCTTACATTAGCCCATAATTCTTACCTATTTTTAGCCACATTGCTTGGTACCTTTTCTTACTGTGGCATTCTCATCCTTCTCTGTGTCTGGCTGTTGACTGCTGCTCTGCCTTTCCCCTTCCCAGAATTCTAGTCTGGTCGCTCCACCTCTACTTCCTGCCTACCTTCTGGCCAATCAACGTTTTATTAAACCAATACGAGTAACAAATCTTTACAGTGTATAAGAGCAAAGAGGATGGTGGTCTTGTGTTTGACCATAACTCTGGTCAGTACTCTCTGCTGCTGGTATGCATGTCTACAGTTGGGTAAGCACATTCTCAAATTACAGCACACGGCAGGGTTTTGTACACGCCATTCCTGTTTGTTTTTCTTATCCTGTATCTTAGCTTGGGCTAAGAGGCAGGTATGTTTGTCCAAAGGAAATCAAGATCTGTGTAGCAGGGGAATGAGTGAAGTGGAATTTTTGGGTAGCCATAGAAAACTTGAGGTTAAATAAGGCCAAGATATGATAAGCTGAGGGTAGATAAGGCGTAAGAAGAACACTCAATAGGATCATGCAGAAAGACAAGTGAGTGAACAAGCAGAGCTGGCAAGCAGAAGGCCCAAAGTTCAGCAAGCTTTCAAGGAGGTACAGAGGGGGCCATTCTCATTCAGCCACCAGAGAGGGACAAGTTGCCTTTGGCTTTCTGGGTTTGGAGTTCATACTAGAGATAGGACAACTAACAAATACACTGCTCAACACAGAGAAGCCTTGTTTTCCTAACTTCCCCAAAAATGCTGGATTTGGGGGGTGGCAGGGCTATTTCTGGATGGGCATGCTACTGTGTAAGGGAACTTGAAAGAACACTGTAATGAGTAGCTAGAGCTATGCACTTATTTAAATTGAGACCATGGTGCATTAGTAATGCTTATAAGTTATTTAACCAGTTTGTAAGAATTTGGCGAGACCCTGAGTCATACAAGTTTGAGATAACAAAGAGATTTTTCTGTTGACTTAAAACAACATGCTGTGATCATGAATCCTGTTTGTGATCCTGATAAGATTGAAAATGCTTAGGTTAAGCACATTTCTACCTGTGTCTATGAGGGTGCCTCCATAGATGGCCAAGAAGGGTGGATCTGCCCTGAAAGTGGCCAGCATCCCACAGGCTGAGGGTCCAGAGTAAAAGAGGAAATGGACATTCCTTTTCTCTGCGTCCTGGGCTCTATGCTGAGTGGCTCTGCTCAGTCAATGCTCTCATCACACAGCTCTACATCTATGAGCTCAGATAAGGAATTCATCCTTTGGTGTTCTTTTTCTCAAGCCTCTGTCACAGCAAACTAGTCTAACTAGCACAATGTTGTCTTCCTTGGATTACCAAAGACATTTCTGTCAGAAGCACTGGACATCTTACTAACAGCAATGGAAAACATGTATGATCTGAGAGTGACCAGAGAAAGAGACTGGAACGGCATATCTAATACTCTGATCTCTTCCCATCACTGCCTACGCAGGTGTAATCCTGAATGCTGCCCTTTGTTTTCATTCTTAGTGTTCTTCCCAGAATCGAGGAAAGTGTTTACCCCTGTTATTTTTGTATTTGTGTACTTCATTTTATGTATAGGCGTTTATTTGTACGTCCTAAGATGTGAAGTGAGTGACACCTTTTTCCTTCCCCTGTAATTTCACTCAAAGATGAAAACAGCAACACTTCAAAGCCAAGAAGGGGAGGCCATCGTCCTTCATCATGGGCAGTTGTGTAAAGCACAGACCATGTCAGGCAACTACAGGAATGGTACACACTCGTTTTCCAGCATATTTTCTGCTGCATGAACAGAATATCACAGACTAGGTAACTCATAATGAAAGCTTTTTTATACAGTTCTGGAATAGGGGAAGTTAAATACTGAGAGGCCACATCAGGGGAGAGCCTCTCACACATCTTAATATGGCAGAAGTTCAAGTGAGTACACATGACAGAAGGTCCAGCTTCCCTTTTATCAGGAGCCTGCTGTCATGGTAACCAACTCATTTCTGGCCCACTTTCTTCATAAGGGTAGTACGCTGACCTAGTAGTATTAAAGGTTCTATATGTCATGTTAGTAGCAAGTAAATTTCAACATGAATTTTGGCAAGAATACTGAAACCACAACAAAAATAAAATGCTAATTATTCAATAAAAAGATAAGTCTACCAAAAAAGTCATTACATAATCCAGGATCTTGAGACACAATTGTTATATAGACAACAATTCTAATAGTTTCTATGAGATCTGAAATCCATAACGTGGTATACATTAGGGTTACAACAAGCTTATAAACATTGTTTCTGTGTTTGAACAACCTAGTTCTGGGATTAGAAAATTTGATAGTGTAACATCTGTCTTATATATTTTAAACAGTTTGTGTTATACAAAGAGCGACATGACTGACTATAGTGAAGAATCTACTTCTGTGTTTTAACTTTCTGTTGTCTATAGTTGCTGCTCTTCCTTTTTTATTAAGAAACATGCTAAAACATAAAGACAGATCAGAATAGTATATGAGCCCACAGCTCAGCATAATGATCATAAATTGCAGTGATTTATCTCATTATTATTCTCATATAACCAGCCACCCTTTTATTTTTTGATGCGAATTCTGGAAACTGAAAAATTTAACAGAGAGTTATTTAAAATGAAAATTATTTAACATAATGCCAGTGGTATCACATTTAGAAAATAACAATAGTCAGGTTTGGAGGTACACTGCTGAAGGGTGCAGCTGTTAACAAGTCCGAGGCCAGCTTGAGCTACAGAGACAGGTTATCTTTAAAAGAGTCTTCCATCTGCCTCTATCTACACATCTACCTCGCCTTCAATATTTGCTTACTTATTTGAATTGGAATCCAAACAAGGTCCTGTTGTGGAACATTAAGATGCATAAAATGATGCAAATATGTAATGCATTCTTGTATATTGTATTTAACTCTGGGAAGCTGGTTATTTTTCCTGTCTAAAACACTTGATAGTCTAATAAAGAGCTGAACTAATAGTGAGGCAGGAGAAAGGTTAGGTAAAGCTGGTAGGCAGAGAGAATGAGTAGGAGAAATCTGGGAAGAAATCTAGAACTCAAAGGGCCAGCTGCCCAGCTACACAGCCAGCCACGGAGTAAGAAGTAAAGAAAGGTATAAAAGCCCAGATATTCTCTCACCTGTGCCCCCCCTATAGATTTTAACCCTCAAAATATATTCAGAATGTGATCATTCCTTACCAACTACTACACTGGATTAGCCCAAGTGACCTATTATTTGATCCCTAGATTATAGCCATTCAATTCTTAACTGTTTTTCCTGTTTCTATCCCTGAGTCCCATGGTCTAATTCCCATACAACACGAGTAAGCCTTTTCCCCCAAAACTGTTTGCATTGCTTGGGTCTGTAAAACTTTCAAAACCAAATAGTTTCCTTCATTATCCCTTTCCTTATAAGAATTTTCTAAATATAAGAATTTATAGTTACAACAATCAGCAATTCTATACATTCAGATTCAAAAAGCAAGAAAATAAGGTATATGGTAGCACCCAGTGAACATCTGGATGCCTCCAGATATAGGTCCGCCCCCAGATGTAGGTCCGCCCCCAGATGTAGGTCCACCCCCAGTGAGTCTTAATAGTACTAAGTCATATATCCCTTTGCCAACCATGGGATAACTGTCTTTCTCTTAAAAATAGCATACATGTATAGATTTACACATTCTTTCAACAGGTTCAAAGACCTCCACAAACACACAGTGCACTGTAGATAAAAACTTTATATTGACTAATTTCATTTAAAGTTTAATATACTCATTTGGCATTTAGGGTTTGTTTTGGTATGATAGTCCTCTATAGAACCCTAAGTTATTGTTTAAAAATGGTTTATACAAAGAACTCCCAGCAGTCTTTTCTATAATGAAAAAAATAAAAGTAAATATGATAACAATGTTATTTGAAATAGTTCTTATTCCTTAAAAAATGTATACTGGCTCATGTTAAAGAATACCATTTCTGATAAAATTCCATCATCTAATAACACTGTGTCAGGAGACCTAAATAGTATATTTCCTTTTGATACGCGTATTTGGAAAGTGAATTTTAGCAATAATCATCTATCATCTTTTGTTTACACTAGACAACTGAGAACTATAAGCCCACACTGTGTGCTAACCCCTGGTCATGTTGACTATTCTCTGAAAATAATGTATATGATAAAAACTCAGATTCAAAGCATTTAGAGCTTGATGGATCACAGCCAAGTTCCAACCTCTGCAGGTCAGGAAAGAGGGCTCCTGGGCTTAGTTTCCTCTTTAACCACACACATTCCTGTGGCTAGAAGTAATTAAGTGGTGGGAGGGCAGGGTAGGTAGGTAGAATAACACAGACTGGGACAAGATAACTTTTCTTCTTAGCAGGGCATGAAAGTAAGTGCCCAGAGGATGACTTGGCAGTTGCTCTGGAAAATGGAAAGTGGAAACGAGCTGGCTCTAGGGGCTGGCCATACCTTAGACTGAATACTTTTAGTAAACATGATAAGTAAAATGGTTGAAGCCTGGACTTGGGGTTATGGCTTCATTTACTACATTCCTATAGAGATGATGAAGATTATTTGTGATTACTTACTCATAAAGCTTCTGGAAAGTTATGAGGATAGCAGCTTCTGAATAGCTCCAGGGCAGTTTTCAGTTCACAGGTCTATCAATGTAAATTACTGCCCATCATTCGGTGAACCAGAACTATGTAGTAAAGTTTTTACTGTTTTATCTTAACTTTTATACAGTGTTCAACATGTTCAAGCTGCATTAATATTTAAAACTTTCCTTCTTATCTGATATAAACCCACAGGCTGAGATAGTTAGTGACAAGCGTGGCATGGAAAAACTCAGGGAGAAGTCCACAGCTAATGTATATAGGTTGAAAAGTGGGAAGGAATTACTACCTGGTACTGACAAATGAAATTTCCTTCCCACTCTTTAGATAGAGACTTGAGAACAGCTATAAAGATATGTATTACATTTCCCCAAAACATAAAAGACACCAAAGAGATTATGTTAAGATACATGAAATATAGTAAGCAGGCCCTCATTAGACACTGGATCTGCAGGATCTTGGACTTTTCAACTTTGGGAACTATTTAATTTGGCAAGCCAAATCAGAACCCAGACAGTTCTCTCTATCTCTATATCTCCCAAGACAGAGTTTCTTTGTGTAGCTCTGGATGTCCTGGAACTCACTTTATAGATCAGGCTAGCCTCAAATCTGGAGATCTGCCAGCCTCTGCCTCCCAAGAGCTGGGATTGAAGGCTGCACCACCAATATTTTGTTATGATAGACTGAGTACGATTATGTGACTTTTCTTGTTTAATGCTCTGATTGGTCGTTTAAACCTGGGAGAGTGAGGTTTTAAAATGAGGTGGACTAATGTCTTATGCAATAGCCGATTTCATTCAGAGCATCAGACAATTTCTACTCTGAAGGTTCATCTCAGAGTCACCTCAGCAAAATATACTATCACAAGGACAAGTTATCTGTGGCCTAAACATGTTTTTCCATAGAGGCACATGAATTAACAACAGCTGAAGTACACTCACTTCCATCTGCTACACCTGGGAAGAGCATGGAAACATATTCCAAGAACAATTCCATGTTTTGAAGAAACGAATGTCACAAAACTATTGCCCTTTTTTTGAGTTTTCTCATAAGCATTCAGAATTTTCAAAGGACTAAATTCTTGGACTGTGTTCTGATGTTTCCTTAAACTAGAATAATTTTGTTCATAGATCAACAGCAATATTATTCTTACATGTTTTCTTAAATACTTACTACAGTTGAGTAGAATTCATATGGGAGCTTTCATTTTCTTCTCTGTGCTGTTGGTCAGTTTTCCAGTCTGAGACCCATTTCTATCTCTAGAGTTATATCCCACATTATTCTCACACAGGGGAAAAAGGACCCCAAAGAAGGTTCACATTATACTAGGTTGTCAATCTCATTAAGCAACAGCTTTTCCTAGGAAAGATGGATTCACTATGGGGCCTGTCATGAGATTTATGAGACTTAGGTTGAGAGAATGGTATTATGAGTAAATAGTTGCTAAGGGCATTGAAGAACAATTTCCTTTTAGAAGTGTTTACTGTCAAAAATAAATTCCTTTGAGCAATTTGGATCAAAGATGTAAGACCTTCCTTTTAAAACATTTGGTTATTTACAAATTATATAGATGATAGACTGTATTAGCTATTGCTGTATCCAATGTACACTTGTCTGGAATTAATTGAACACTTTCAGTTTTGTAGGAGATACCTTTATGCTTTTTAAAATGAATTTTATTTTCATTTTTTTTAGTGTGTGTGTGTGTGTGTGTGTGTGTGTGTGTGTGTGTGTGTGTGTGTGCGCACGCATATGCAAGTATCAGGCTTTCTTTATGTCCAAGGGATGGATTTAGTTTAGCAACTACAGATTGAGTTTTTATCATTTGAGTTTTGGAAAATTTGATTATCTTTTCAATGACACAAAGTGAAACTTTGCCATGACTTTTGTTTTAAATATGATACCATTAGGTTTGGGTTGACTTTAATCCTTTTGGTACAAAGATCTTCCTAATATTATACTTTTGACCAATAAAGATGCAATCTACACTGAATACATTTGGTCATCATATAGTAATATTGATATCATATATCTATATTACAAGACACAGGTGTCCTACTTTGAATGTCAGACGGGCAGTTTTAATGCTCTCAAACACTATGTAGCTGGTTCAAGTACTCTTCCTTGAAGTATTTAAAAATATTGAGTTACTTGTTAAATTCAAGTCAGTGACCAATACTCTTTCTGTATGGAAGGTGTGTTTTATACTGCTTTGATTTCCAAAAGGATAGCAGTAAGTTCTCAAGCCAGGAGATGCACATCTTCTGATTCTGTCAGATTTTTCTAGATTTTTGGCCATTCTGGTATCTAGAAATTCCATATAAATTATAGGATGATTATTTTCTACTTCCAAGAAACAAGAGGCTATCAGAATCGTGACAATTTCATGCTAGCATTTCATCAAAGCAATAGTAGATCTTCTAGTCCTTGAACACTAGACAATCTTACATTTACTTATGTCACAACTTCTTTTTCTTTACATTTTATTTTTTATTAGTTTAAAAAATTTTACATACCAGTTTCCCCTTTCCCCTTTATTCTGTCCCCTTCCCCACCTCTCTTCTACCCTTCCACCTACTCCTCCATCTCCATTCAGAAGGGGCAGACCTCCCATGTGAGTCAACAAAGACAGGACCAAACTCCTTTCAACTGCATCAAGGCTGAGCAAGGCATCCACAGGGAATAGGTTCCAAAAAGCCAGCTCATGCATCAAGGATAGGTCCTAGTCCCACTGCTAGAGGCCCCCCCAAACAGACCAAGCTACACAACTGTCACCCGAGGTCCTAGGTCACTCCCATGCAGGCTCCCTTGCGAGTCGGTCTAGAGTCTATGAGTTCCCATGAGCTTCGGTCAGCTGTCTCTGTGGGTTTCTTCATCATGATACTGACCCCCCCCCCCCCCCCCGGTCATATAATCCCTCCTCCCTCTCTTCAGTTAGATTCCTGGAGCTTAGTCCAGTGCTTGCCTATGAATCTCTGCTTCTGCTTCTGTAAGTTACTGGATGAAGGTTCTATGATGACAGGGTGGTCATCAATCTGACTACAGGAGGAAGCCAGTTCCGGTATCCTCTCCACTATTGCTGAGTCTCAGTTGGAGTCATCCTTGTGGATTCCTGGGAGTTTCTCTGGCACCAGGATTCTCCTTAACCTCATAATAGTCCCTTCTATCAAGTTATCTCTTTCACTGAGCTCCCTCTCCATCATCTCTCCCACAACTGGACCATCTTGATCCTTCATGATCTCACCTATTTACCCTTTCCATGGTGGTCTATGTCCCTCTTAGGGTCTTCCTTGTTACTTAGATTCTCTGGGGCTGTGGATTGTAGTAGTCTGGTTACCTTTTGCTTTACATCTAATATCTACTTATGAGTGTGTAATACCATGTTTGTCTTTCTGGGTCTGGGTTACCTCACTCAGGACGATTTTTTTTTTTTTTTTTTGGTTTCATCCATTTGCAAATTTCAGGTCATCTTTATATATGTATGTGTGTGTGTATATATATATATATAATAAACACTGCTGAGTAATACTCCATCTTGTAAATGTACCACATTTTCTTGCTTGCAGGTTCTGGTATATAATGCTGATATGAACATAGTTGAGTAAGTGTCCTTGTGGTATGATTGAGCATCTCTTGGGTATATGCCCAAGAGGAGTATTGCTAGGTGTTGAGGTAGATTGATTCCCAGTTTCCTGAGAAACTGCCATACTGATTTCCAAACAGTGTGTACAAGTTTGCATGCATTCCAGCAATGGAAGAGTGTTACCCTCGCTCCACACCCTCTCCAACATAAGTTTATACTAGTGTTTTTGATCTTAGCTATTCTTCCAGGTATAAGACGGTATCTCAGAGTTGTTTTAATTTTAATTTGTATTTTCCTGATGGGCAAGGATGTTGAGCAATTCTTAAATGTATCTCAGATTCATTCATTGGTTGAGAATTCTGTTTAAATCTGTAACTCACTTGTTATTGGATTATTTAGTATTCTGATGTCTAGCTTCTTGAGTTCTTTGTATATTTTGGAGATCAGCCCTCTGTCACATGTGGAGTTGATGAAGATATTTTCCCATTCTGTAGACTGCTGTTTTGTATTATTGAGCGTGTCTTTTGCCTTAAGATTTTCAGTTCATTAATGTCAGACTGACAATTTCTTTCAACGATACTTTGTAGTTGCAATATACAAATTTCACTATTCCTAAATTAATTAATTCCTATTCATCATTTTCTAGAATATATATTTTTAAATGAGTTTTCATCCACATATAAAAACAAAGTATGCATACATTAATGAGCAGTATTTTGATGTCTGTAAAGACTGTGTAGTGTTTAATTCAGATTAAAATATATTTCATTACACCATCTCTTTATGATGAAACCTTCAAAATCCTTTCTTCTAGCTTTTGAACTGTACATGATAGCTATCTTAAACTTATATAACTGTAACACTACATTCACTTCAACCTCTGGCAACCACTATTCTACTACTGCAATTTCCCAAAAAGACTAAGGTTTTAGTTTCCAATATGAGGAAGATGATAGGATATTTGGCTTCCTATGCCGAGCATATTACACTTAATATAATGATCTCCAGTTCATCCATATTGTCAGCAATGACATAATTTCATTGTTCTTGTGGCTAACTAGTATTCTGCTGCAGGCACTTAGCGTATTGGGTCATCCATTCGTCAGTTGGTGAGCACTCAAGCTGTTTCCATTTCTTGGCTATAATAAACAGGAATGTCTACTTGGCATTGATTTCCTTTCTCTTGATATGTACATTGTGCAGCTACATGTGTCCTTGTGTGCAGAGGCCAGAATTTCACAGAGGATGTATTCCTGTCACCCTTTGCCTTATTTTTTAAGACGGGGCCTCCCATTGAACCTGGAGATCACTGATTAGGTTACACTGGCTGGTAAGCAAGAACCAAGGACTTTTCTGTCTCTGTATCCTTAGTTCTGGGATTACAGGACATCATTGCATACAGCTTTCTTTACATGTGATCTGTGGGAAATCAAATGTAAGTCCTCATACTTCAGAAGCAAGTGCTAACCCAATTCAGCTATCTCCTCAGCCGTGATTTCATTTCTTCAGCTATAACAGCTAGAGGTAGAGAATGCACTATTGATTTCTATTTCATAATATTTGCTATTCACAAATAGCATTGCTACTGATTTCTTTCTCTTGCAGCCGATAATTTCATTAGTCTTGGTAGTTTGTTTTGGAGCTTGAGTGTTTTCTGTATGAAATCATGCCAATGTCAAGCTGTGATAATTTGGTTTCTTTCTGTTCTGATTTTGACAAGTTTTATTTATTTTTTTCTCTTGGTTGATTTTGCTGATCAGGACTTCCTGTATAACGCTGAATAAAAGAGGGCACTGTTGTTTTGTTCCAGGTCATAAGAGAGAGCTCTCATGTATATACTGCTCTGTATACTGCTAGCTCACTTCTTATAATGACCTTTATTATTTTTATACCTAGATTGCTTAGCAGTTGCTAAGCAATTGCTTCTGCACCAGTTGAAATGATCATCTGGTTTTGTACTTCTTTCTGTTGGTGTAGTATATCATATTTGTTGATTTGTATGCACTCAGCCATTCCTGAATCACTGGGATGAATTTCACTTAATCTTATGCTTTGGTACATTGTGTTTCCACTATTTTATTATTATTTTTTTTTAAATTTAGGCTGGGTCTGGTGGTGCACGGCTTTATTTCCAGCACTTGGGAGGCATAGTAGGTGGATCTTAGTGAGTTTGAGGACAGCCTGGTCTATAAAGTGAGTTCCAGGACATCCAGGGCTACACAGAGATAGCCTGCATTGAAAAACCAAAAACCCAAACCAACCAACCAAACAAACAAAAAAAAGAATTACAAAGATTCTTTCTTGATTGTTTTTATGGGTCCATTGATTGTCAAAAATAACTTACTTGTATTTGTAGTTTATAAAGAGTTTCCTATTATTGATCTTCAGCTTTCCTTAAACTGTGATTAGAAAATATATGTAATATTTCACTTTTTAAAATCTTATTAAGAATAATTTGTTCCTTATTACATACTCTATGTTGGAGAATGTTCATGTAGTCTAGGGTGCCATTTAATTCTGCTGTTTATTTCTTAACATTATTTGGTGCTCTGATACTGGACACCCTACATACATACAATTGTCATTTTGTTTTTGAGTTGATTACTTTACTGTCTATTGACTGTGATTATGTCCTTAGACTGGTCTGATAAGAGTATGTGGAGGAACAGGTTAGGGTTGCCTCATCAGTCTATGACTGTAGAAGCTGACTATAACGAATCTTGTCTGAGCTCTGGTGCTGGGTAGGGCTGAGCTGGTCAGCACTTCTTGTCTGCTATGCCCCTAAACACATATTTCAGAGTGTTTACAGTACTTATATATAAACATAGAGTAGTGAGCACTGTTACTAGGTTCCTCAAGAAACTTTACATATCTTGTCTGAAGGCTTTAAATTAATGCCGAGGCTGATGTGTTATTTTCAATTTATAATTGAACGATGGTGACTTGAAGAGGCCAAATATTTGACCAAATTAATTCAGCTAATAAGAAACCGAGCATAGCACAGAAGCTAAGATTTAAAACTTCACAGATTGTAAATGCTGTCCTGTGACAGCTGGGATCCTACCCTGACCTTAGCATGAACTAAGGTGGTGGTTAGTTATGGAGGAGTAGGGGATGCAGGAAAACTTTAATGGAGTGCTAAGCAAGACTACTCCCGGAGCTAAAGGAGCCAGGGCTTCATGTGAGAGCAGTGGTGAGGGGCCTTCCAGATACAACTGCTGTTTTCAGTAGGTGACACAGCTGGCCTGGGGACAAACGTCCTGCTTCCTTTCCAACCCATAACTTACAGAGTGCCTCACTTGATGGACAACTAGGATTAAGAACTCGCTGGCATTTTCCTCTGTGGGTTGGAAAAAAGTGTGAAGAGCAGGGGACTGACTTGCAATGGGCAGTAGAGTGAAGAGAAGACATTCAGCACAGGCACAGACACACAGCGGAACTCTAAGCTGGCATGCATTTAATAAGGGAAGCATCTCCACTACTGTACAGATCTGGGCAGCATCTGAAGCTGTCTTTTGACCTCTGATGAGAAACGTTATTAAAGATAGATCTTTATCCTAATCTAAAACTATCACAAATTAGTCGCTGTTATTGGATTGAAGCACTAGGTGCTATGTATATAATTTGTTTAGTTATTATTGTCTATAAATGAGTCAGCAAGAAGCGTGTAAATAAAAGAAGTAACCAATAATACCTGACTTCTAATAAGCATGACACTCATTTAGAATATGATGGTTTAGTACTGTTAAATATCCTATACTGCACGTAAGTACTCATTCTTATATATTTATTTCATATTTGAATTCATATTTATTGACTTGCACATAAGCAATTTTTAAGTTAATGACTCAATGAAAGAAACAATCTATGTACTGACAGATATATTTTACCTGGATGGTAAAATTATATAAAAATAGAGATTAATATGATTAGGATGTTTGGAAGCAGTTGTCATATTATAGAGTTTTAAACCTATAAGGTCTACTTTTTAGAAACTTTCTTCATGTGGTAAATGTTTTATGAAAATAGAACCACAACTCAGTAAAGTTTATTTCAGGTTTTGGTTTCATACACTGTGTTGTGTGTGAAGTCAAGCTTGTTTTAAAGCCAGGATACATGGCAGCATTCAGACTTAAAGGCCTCCTGAACTGAACTAATTAATGGCAGAGCTACAGAGTGATACAGTGTATCTTCTTATCCTGGCTATGGACAGGCACATTAAGTAAACGGAACTCATTTTTTTCTCATGTTTGACATGGGTAGAATGATTCTACCTTGTTTTACCTACTTTTCCCATTGCTGTGATAAAAACCTTAACAAAGGCAATGAAGAAAGAAAGATTTTTATTTTGACTCACCACAGATCAAGGGTGTATAGTGTATCATGTCAAGGTGGCAGAAGATGTCTGTAGCCAGGAAATAGACACCAGTGAATGCAGGATGCTCAGCTTCCTTTCTCCACTTACATAATCCAAGAGTTGCACATCCAGTATGTAGGCCTTTAGCCTCAGTGCAGACAAGATGATGCCCCCACACCCCTGCTTACCCAGTCATGTCTGGAGGCCTGTCTTCCAGGTGAATTTAGATTCTGTCAGGCTGACAGTTAACTCTAACCATCACACTCCTTTACAGAACAGTTATGAAAAACCAAATAAGATAACACATGTAATGTACTTCCCACAGCACCTCTCATATAGACTAGTCCATAATTTGGACTATTGTCACTACTGGGATTTATTCCTAAGGCTGTATATTACTTGGAACCTAGAAGTATGTGACTCGCAATAGTAATATGGATGTATGGAATGACATGGCATTACTGACTAATGTAACAGCAGGCATAAAATGACATCTTATGCCAAGACAGCTACCATAGCTGTAATTAGATGTTGTCACTGATTTGGGATTATGGATTTAAGTGACCAACTACTTACTATACTTTCTTGAAAAGGGTACACTTAGATATTTTTACATATTATACTGACACAGTTTATAATAAAGGTGTGACTCATGACATAATTAGCTGGTCTTCATTCAATGTTAAAAGTAAGTACTGTCCTTAGCCCTGTACTTATAAAACAATTTTTAGATATTTTAAATATTTTTGTTTACTCATTCACTTGTGCGTGCATGCGAGCAGGAGAACCACTTGTGAAAGTGGTATTTCTCCACCCACCATGTGGGCCCAGGGATTGGACTCAGCTTGTCAGGCTTGGAGAAAGTGCCTTTACCCACTGAGACATCTTGCCCACTAAGCTTTGGAAACTTTACATAGTCTATTACCAAAATTCTTCAAGTTCTCATGTCACCACATTTTAAATAACCATATTTATGCTATCTATGTCCCTTTTATAGAGGCACAAAGGAAAATGGACGGAATATTTTAACTTCCATTCCTAATTTTCTCAATAGAGAAAATTTTCAAGCACATCACTGACCCTTCTTTGACCTCCCTTTCACTGTGCCTACGTGCCATGGGATTCATTTGATTGGTAAATCTCGGAAAGCTCACACTGTTTTCTCCTGGGAAGCTAGTATATGCTACCTTCCTTAGGAAAGACTTGTTGTCACTTTAGAAAAGGGACTGGGCTTGGATGGGATGGGCTCTGCAGTCCCTTGACAGGAATGTTCTCTACTACCTGACTCTGCGGATGAAGTTTGTAACCCTGCTTGGCTCTCATATGCTGCAATCTCTTACACTTTTCTTTCTCTTTCTTTGAGACACAATTTCTCTACATAGCCTTGATTCTTGCTACACTTGCTATGTAGACCCAGCTTTGCCTTGAACTCAGAGATTCATCTGCCCATTTCCTGAGTGCTGGGACTAAAGGTGTAAAGGTATATGCTGCTACAGCGGGCTCCGTTTCTTCCCCTCTTTCCTTCCTTCCTCCTTCCTTCTCTTTCCTTTCCTCCTTCCCCTCTTCCTTCCTTCCTTTCTCTCTCTTTCATGGTGGTAATTTCTAGCAGTTCTATCAACTTTTACTGATTTTTCAGTTTGCTTAGGATAGAGTCAATCCTCCCTCAACTTGGAGAACGACTCCAACTTTTTTCTCATATCTGAAACAGACACCCAATCCTTGAGTTTCTAGGTAAACAAATCTCATCAAAGTCCAATAAATGCCACCTAGGCAGTTTCCAGAGCTATTCTCTGGACCCAGTTCTCTGACAGAAAAGTTCAGTCTGTATTTTTGAAATTTCAAAAAGCAGCTAAGAAAAAAAAAATCCCTGGAAACCTATGTTGTCATATTAATTTATCTTTCATTATAACAAAATGTTGGAGGTAGCTAACTTTCTTTTATAAAGAAAGGATGCTTTGTGTTGTCTATTCAAGGGCAGGCAGCCTTACCCTCTGCGGAGATGATGGGAAGTGGGGTGGGGTGGAGGTGGGGGTGTGGGAGAAGGAAGGAGAAACAGTGGATGGTATGTAAAAGTAAAAAAATAAACTTCTTAAATAAAAAAAAATTTAAAAAAAATCAAGGAGGCTTAATTAGTTCACAGTTAGGTGCAAAGGGAAGAAGGCCAAAGGCCACAGTCAGTGCCCACTGTGGACAATGGGAATGTATGTGGAGGCATCAGAAGTCGGTGACTAGGTCCTTCAGTCCTTACAGAGGCAAACCTCCACTGACCAGAGGACTGCCCACTAGGACCCTCCTCTTAAAGGTCCTACCTTTCAATACCCTCAAACATTAGACTAAGCTCTTAACACAGACTTTTGACAAAGAACATCAGCAGCTACCATCTGGATTTTCCTAAGCCTCCTACTATTCATCCTGATGCTGAAAACTGGAAGTGGGGGAGGGGGAGGAAGGGAGGCTCCCATAAGGAAGGAATACACACAGCTATCTGGGTTTATCTATGACTGACTCTGAAGAAACATATTTTTGACAATCTGGACGTAGGCAAGAACAGTTCAGAACATGTGCAGGACATTTCCGAGAACACTTACCTCAGCTGTGTGCTTTGCCACGTGTCCCACTACCACAATGACCTTTCCCTTGAAGTTCTGGAGCATCGTGGTGTAAGGGCCCTGGCTGAGCTCTCCCTCTGCCGTGAAAGCAGCGCTGAACGGGATGTTGATGCTGCCTGCAATGTGACCCCGAAGAAAGCTGACAAGGAGTTAAGGAAAGCTGCTTTTTGGTTGTTACTGTTGGTTTTTGGAGTCTTGAGTGTCTAAGAGAGGTAATTCATTCCTAATTCACCTGAGTATTTTAACTAAAAAAAAGTAAGGTCCTCTAAGGAAGAAGAAAATAAAATATGAAAATGAGAGAAAGGAAGAGCAGCAGTAATTATCAGTGCCATCAAGGGCAGGAGCACAACCAGGGGTTCTTTAAAGTAAATGCACTGGCAAGGGGATACTGGCAAAGCAGATGCTAAGTCAGACTCTGCTCAGAGCTGTTAGAGGTCATCAGCCCCCAGCTGGAAACTGTTCTGCTGCAGGTTAATGTGTCCAGCAAACTCAGCTGACATATCCATTATTCTTATTTTATAACCTCCAATAGGGGCCGTGTCTGATGGTTCTTATACTTTAGAGGAATTCTGATGGTCTAATGGACTGTTCCTGTTAGTTTACAAAATAAAGGCATCCATTAATCTATAAGATTTAGAAACGACATAAGATCTTAACATACATATACTTTACTAAGTAAATAAAAGTATAACTGGATGAACAAAAATAAAACTTTGGAAATTAAAATGATATGGCTACACACAGAGAACCATAAGAGATGTGTATGAGCTGTTGTAATAGACTACATCACCTCGGGAAGGGTTTTCACTGATGAAGTGATGGCCAAATTCTGAGGAAGAGAAGCGAAGACAAAGGAATAGAATGGAGGAGGGGATGAGAAGTTCAGGCAGTGGGGAAACATATGCCCAATTGGGGCGAGGAAGGACAATGTTGTGAGATTCAGAGCATGAGATAAAGAGGGAGGTGGAGGCTGGACTGTGCCTGGTGTTGCTCACGATAACGATCTTTACTCTGCTAGTGAGGAAAGTTGAAGCATTTTAAGCAGAAAAGCAGCACAGTGGGTCTGCATCTGCACACCTCTGTGGGGAAAAGCTCAAAGAAAAGTGAATGGTCATCTAGTTAAGCTCAGGTTTTATCTCCGCTTTCTTAATTATCACCGATGAAGACCACCGAGGTCAATAGGCCCCTCCCCAAACTCCCACTAGACAGACTTGTGAAAAGTGGTATTTTAAAGGCAATGATGCCAGTACCTTCTGTTCTCACTCTCAGCTTCTCAGCAACGAGGAAATATTCTAATTCCACACTGAAATGGCAGTTGCCACCTCTCATTCGTTGGCTCATCCTCTATTCTACTTCCTCCTCAGTGGAAAGAGGAGCGATCCCAGGCTCCTACTTTCTAGAACACATGGGTAGCAGGAGGAAGAAGACATCCACCACTGATAACACAATAATCAAGTATATTCTGGAAAAATAATGAGAGATAAAATTCACATGGGAACGTCGGTGGACACTGTTTAGAGAATTCTAGAATGGGGACATTCTTTATAAACCCAGGTAAATTCCCTTAAACTTTAGGATGTGCCATCAACACCCACTGACCTTAGCTTCTGCATCATAACTAGTCAATAGTCTCAATCGTAGTCTTCATGAACAATGGGTACTTTAAGGAGAAGAACCCTGAAAATACTTAAAAATATTTAAGCAATTTTGTTTTCAGTAATGATACCTTAAAAGTGACATTATTTAATGCCAATGAAGGGTCCAACTGCTCATTACTTTTAGTGGTTTTACAGCAGCAAAAATAATGCAAACGTGTCCAAGGCAAGTGCTGGGACGGGCATGTCCATACAGCTCACCTGCTCCTTCTTTCTTGTTTGTCAACCTCAGATGCTGCCCTTGGTGAAAGTGTGACCCCTGGCCACAGTGTTTGCATTTAGATAACCCTACTACACCATGTTATGGTTGGTGGAGAGGAAGGTATGGAAGGAGAGACAGGTATCTGATGCAAGCAGGGCCAATCTTATTTTCTCCCTCAGAAATGAGAAACAAAAAATAATGCTTGCACATGTTGTCTTTGAACATAAAATCCATCTGAATTTCACTATATAGAATATTAATCACAGAAAATCTAGAAGAAAAACTGCTTAAAGTTATGTACTGTGAATACTTGGCTGGCTTTAAAAAGTATGTCATTTGCATATACATACATACATACATACATACATACATACATACATACATACATACATACATATATATATATATATATATATATATATATATATATATATATATATACCCAACACTACCTAAAATCACAGATACAGATGGGTAATTTAAAAAAAAATTGACTTTTTAAAAAAATTTTTTTTAATATACCAACTATAGTTCCCCTTTCCTCCCCTCCTCCTGCTCAACCCCCAGCTTCCCCTCACCCTACCCTACCATTCACTCGTCAAAGAGGATACTCCCCCCTCCCCATGGGGAGTCAACAAAGTCTGGGATATCAGATTGAGGCAGGACCAAACCCCTCCCCACGGCATCAAGGCTGAGCAAGGTATCTCTCTATAGGGAACGGGCTCCAAAAAGCCAGTTCATGCACTAGAGAAAAATCTGGGACTTTTATATGCTACTTAGTATGTACTTTTAAAGGAGACTTTTCTATACTGCCTTTTATCATTAAAAGCATGTTTTTAAATTGTTATTTTTACAGAATATTTTGTTAGTTATGCTTTATGGTTTAATTTTTAAAAATAGAGGTTAAAAGTCAAAATGCTTGACAAAATATGATAAAAAGATGTATTTTGGAGAGGAGGAAAGTTCTTTCCAAACCTCCAAGTACTTCAAGTCTTCCCAGTGTACTCTGGAAGACAAAGCATCATGGAGCAGAGCCTCAGACCACAGCTCTCCCATGCCGTGTGGTTCTGGAAACCATCGAAAAACACCCTTCCCAGACTCTGTCAAGAGGCGGAGACTGAGTAAGCACAGATGTCTGGACACACAGGCTCAAGACCTACATCTTCCACTAGTTATAGATCACTACATTTACAACAAGCAGCTTCTTTTGTCTTAGTACATCTGACGATGAAGAAGACAATTCTAGTTACCGAAGGGCCTGGTAATTATGTTTCATTGCTCACAGCGCAAATCCGTCTATGGCTGACATTAAGATGAAGTAGAAGGACTCTATCTGTTTCCTCAGGCAGACACCCTGCCCAACCACAGGCCACACCTGCCAGAAAGACCAGATAGGCGGCCCACCTGTGTACTTTCTCTGCTTGATGCCCTCCATCCTCATCCTCAACTCCAGTGGTGACTCCTGCCTGACCAGAGGCCTCACCTGTAGCCAGAACTCCAGGTAGGCCTTGTGCCCTCCAACTCCTTCACTCTCTTGAGGACCCACATACTCCACTATCCCAGGCCTGTTTCCCTTCTTGTCCCTGTGTCCCAGCTGTTAGATGAAGGACCACAGGCCACCAGAACTCCAGGTCGTCTGCGCATCCACAGACTCCTCCACTCTCAGTGCCCCCTCCATCTGACACGATTCCCACTATTCCTGCTTGTTGCTGTGTTCCAGCCCCCAATGCAGGCATACAACCCCTGCTCAGTCACAGGCCACATAGGACAGAGAGGAAACAAAAGCTAAGGAATAAAATACCCATCGAACAAAGACAAACTCAGAAACCAGTACACAGACACAAAATCACCCAAATCACGATGCCAGAGTAAGAACACAATCAACAGCCAGGGCAATGTGGCACCACCAGAGTCTAGCTGTTTGAGTACAGCAGGCCCTGAAGAGTCAGCACAGCTGATGCACAGGATAAAGACCTCAATCAACTTTATGAGTTAGATAGAGGTCCTTAAAAAAGAAATAACTAAGGCCCTTAAAGTAGTTAAGAAAAATACAAACAAAAATTTGGAGGAAAGAAAGCCAAGAAAGATGAGAAAAAAAAAAAAAAAACCCAAACAGTTGAAGGAAAATGGATAAAACAGCTCAAGACCTGAAAATGCAAACAGAAACATGAAAGAAGGCACAAACCAAGGGAATTCTGGGAATGAAAAATGTAGGTAAGCGAACAGGAACTGCAGAGGCAAGTTTTACCAAGAGAATACAGGAGACGGAAGGGAGTATCTCAGGCACTGAAGATACGAAAGAAGAAATAGATACATGGATCAAAGTAAATGTTAAATTTAAAAACTTCTTGACACCAAATACCCAGGAAATCAGGGCTACTACGCAAAGATCAAACCTAAGAGTAACAGGAATAGAACAGCAAGAATCCCAGATCAAAGGCTCAGAAAATATTTTCAACAAAATCAAAGAAGAAAATTTCCCTAACCTAAAGTAGAGATGCCCATAAAGGTATAAGAAGGATACAGAATCCCAAGAAAACTGAAGCAGAAAAGAAAGTCCCCTTGCTACATAATAATCAAAACACCGAACATACAGAACAAGAAAGAATATGAAAAGCTTCAAAGGCAAGTAACATATAAAAGTCCACCTATTAGAATTACACCAGACTTTTCAATGGAGACTCTATAAGAGCCAGAAGGGCCAGGAGGATGTTCTGTAGACTCTAAGATAACAAAGATGCCAGCCTATATTACTATATCCAGAAAAGCTTTCAGTCACTATAGATACATACAACAAGATATTCCATGATAAAGTCAAATTTAAACAGCATCTATTAAATTTGGCCCTACAGAAGATACTAGAAGAAAAAAATTCAACCCAGGTAGGTAAACTACATCTATGAAAGCACAGGAAATAAATATCATACCAGCAAAACCAAAAGAAGGGAAGTGTGTATACACACACCACCACCATTACCACCAACAAGATATTATTGGTTAATGATATCTCTCAACAAAAATGGACTCAATTCCTCAATAAAGACACAGATTAATAGAATGGATTAAAAGATTCACCTTTCTGCTGCATCCAAAAAGTATACCGCAACATCAAAGATAGACATAACTACAGAGTTAAGGGTTGGAGACCTCAGAAGTAAGCTGATATAGCTATCCTAATATCTAATGAAATAGATTTCAAACTAAAATTAATCAAAAGAGACAGGGAAGGACACTTTGCACTCACCAAAGGAAAAATCCACCAAAATGATGTTTCAATTCTTAACATGACTTCTCTGAATGCAGGGGCACTCATATTTGTAAAAGAAACATTACTAAAGTTTAAATTCCATATCGACACTCACACACTGACAGTGGGGGGCAGCAATACCACACTAACCAATGCACAGGTCATCTAGACAGAAAATTAATTAGAGACATACTGGTGCTAACATACATTATAAGCCAAATGGATCGAACAGATATCTATAGAACATTTCACCCAAGCACAAAAGAATATACCTTCTTCTAAGCACCTCATGGAACGTTCTCCAAAACTGAACACATACTAGGTCAAAAAGCAAGTGTTAACAAACACAAGAAAAGTGAAATCTCCCCCTGCATCCTATCAGATAACCATGGATTAAAGCTGGACGTCAACAACAAAAGTAAGAGGTAGCCTACAAACTAACGGAAACTGAACAACTCTCTACTGAGACAGCACTGGGTCAAGACAGAAGGAAAGAAAAAGAAACGAAAGACTCCTTAGAATACAATGATAATGAATTGACAACATGCTCAAACTTATGGCCACAGTGAAAATGGTGCAATAACTGTCTACATAAAGGGCTTACAGCCCTTCAGCAGCTTAATAACTCAGCAGCATGCCTTAACAATGAGTAACTTAACAGCATACCCCAAAGCTCCAGAACAAAAAACAGCGCGCATACCCAAGAGAAAGAGGGGACAGAAAGTAATCAGAGGGCTGACACCAATAAAATATAAACAGAGATAAATATGTAGCTCAATGAGAAGACCAAAAAGACAGACACATCCTTAATCAAGCTAACTAAAAGATAGAGACTATCCAAATTAACAAAGTCAGAAATGAAAAGGGGATATAACAGACACCAACAAAATATAAAACATTATTAGGTCAGACTTAAAAAACCTGCACTCTACAAAATTGGAAAATCTAAAAGAAATGGACAATTTTCTCAATAGAAATCACTTACCAAAGTTAAGTCAAGATAAGAAAAAACAATTTAAATAGACTTATAAGACCTAAGGAAATAGAAGCATTAATTAAAAATCTTCCAACCCCCCCTCAAAAAATTCCATGATCAGATAGCTTTAGCACAGAATTCTACCAGGTTTTCAAAGAAGAGTGAACACCTATACTATTCAAATTATTCCACAAAATATAAATACAAAGGACATTGCCAAATACATTTTAGAAGGCCACAGTCAGTCTGATATCCACAGCACATAAAGATCTAACAAAGAGAATTACAGACCAATTTCCCACATGAACACACAAAAATGCTCAACAAAACATTCATAAACCAAATATAAGAAAACATCAAAAAAATCATCCACCATGATCAAGTAGGTTTCATCCCAGAGATGCAGGGGTGGTTCAACACATGAAAATTTGTCAATGTCATCCAACACATAAACAAATTGAAAGAAAAAAAAACCCCACATGATCATCTCATTAGATTCCAAAAATGTCTTTGACACAATCAACACTCCTTCATGACAAAAGTCTTAGAGAGATTAGGGATACAAGAGACATACCTATACATAATAAATGCAATTTACAGGAAGCCTATATAGCCAACATTAAATTAAATGAAAGGAACTCAAAGAAATTCCAATAATCTCAGGAACAAAACAAGGCTGCTCACTCTCTTCTCTAGTCTCTGACTCTTTTAGCTGTTCTTGAGACCCTTTTCCTTCTACTGGGTTGCCTCATGAAGCCTTGCTATGAGGATTAGTGCCTATTGCATCTTGTTATGCTGTGTTCAGTTGATATCCCTGGGAGGCCTGCTCTTTTCAGAAAGAAAAGGAGTGTATCTGGGGGAGGGAGAAGGGGAGACCTGTTGAGTTCTTCAAAATCACAAATACTGAGTATCTTCGTATTTTCCTTCTTGCTGTGGTAAAATACCTTGAACAAAAGCAACACAGGGAGAAAGGATTTATTTAGCTCGTAATCCAGTCTACCATGATGGAAAGTCAAGGCAGCAAGAAGTCAAAACAACTGGTTACACTGCATCATCCAAAATCAGGAAAGGGAGTGTGAGCAACGTCTGTGCTCAGCAAACACTTTGCTTTATATACAGCCCTGGACCAAGCCCAGGGAATGGTACCACATGCTTCTTTCCCCTCAGTTACCTTCATCAATGTAATCCCACACTGATATGCCTAGAAACTAAATCATCTCCTGGAGATGAGTCTGGAACTTTGTCTCTGAGGTGATTCTGGATAAGTCGACAATACTTTCATACTGTGCATATTTTATTTGTGAAGAATAAATAGTGTCAAATAGAAGGAGGTATCTGACATTTGGTGACTTCAGGTTACCAAAGCCAACTCTGATCACCCAAACTAAATCTGGCAAGGAGAGGAAAAATTATGGTGAGTGTGCTGAGGCAAACTCTTTATGCTTCAGAAACTCTCATTTTACTTTACTGTTCTGCTGTGAAAGATGCATTTCACAGGATCCTCCTAGAAAGGTGGTCCTGGAGACAGATTCAACAATACAGACTTCTGTACATACATAAGGGATTATGAGATGCCACTGCTTTCCTCATATAGGCAAAACCCTAAATTTTATGGATTCAGTTTATAAGTTTAAAAATGCCACTGCAGGAGAGAGCAACCTCAGATATGAGGTAAGTGATTTTCACAATTAAAGTCATGTTACACTGAGTGTCCTATTCCACAGTCGGGCTACACTGAGCGTCCTACCCCACAGTTGGGCTACACTGAGTGTCCTACCCCACAGTCGGGCTACACTGAGTGTCCTACCCCACAGTTGGGCTACTCTGAGTGTCCTACCCCACAGTTGGGTTACACTGAGTGTCCTACCCCACAGTCAGGCTACAGTGAGTGTCCTACCCCACAGTCAGGCTACAGCGAGTGTCCTACCCCACAGTCAGGCTACACTGAGTGTCCTACCCCATGGCCAGGTGTTCTTTAAGTTGCTTCTTGTCAAATACTGGGTCATAGTGACAAAGAGTGCAGCTAAAACACAACCATATACTAAGTAGTTAAAGTGAATAGAAAAATTAAAAAATGAGTACTGAGCACAATGCAATTATATCACATCGGTAAATCAAATGGGAGTGCTTATATCACAGAAATGCTCACATTATATGTCTTTTGCTTAAAAAATTACTTTTTAAAAATGCATTGTCAAAAATTCAACTCAGAATCTCTTATTTCTGAATCTGGATTAAATCCAGTTTTGTTTTTCTTTTTTTTTTTCTTTTTTCTTTTTTTGTGCGTATTGTGGTTTAAAGCCTCTTTATCAGACCACACCAACCTCACCAAGAATAAAAATCAGACATATTTCTGTGCTTGCCTGCTTTCTGTGTTAACTAGTTTAAACAATGAAGCAATATCCCTTTAAACGCATTTGAAGGCTGGACCTTTACCCACAGCCCAACAGGGAAACAGAACTAAGCCTGTGGTTTCTCCACATCTATAACTGAATAGAATTAATGAAATAAAGAATGTTCAGTCACCATTTTCCTTACAGCTCTCTCACTACATACTTGAACTGGTATCAGCAACACCCCCATCATCCAAGTTTAAAATCTCAGCTTTAACACCTCATCAGTGGTCCCTGCTAACAATTTCTACTCCTCTGAATTCCATCCTACCACCCCCATGCCTCTGCCAATATAAGACAGCATTTATCTTGAGCTCAGAGTCCTGCAAAAGCAGGTGTCTAAAACTTTTGCCTTTTTCCTCCTAAGAAATCCATTTTATTCACAATTTTTTCAAATTAAAATTTTATAACAAAGTGGCCAGATGGCAACATTCCTGCTAAGAAACCTTCCATTGTCCAGATCTCTCAGTTCAGCCCTCATGAACCAGGATCAAATAACTCCCATTTCAAATGGAATTATTTTGCTGCCCTTATGCCTGGTTCATGTAAATTTTCTCTGTCTAAACACCTTATTTATTTAGACAGGGCCTCTACACTCATGTCCTCCTGTGCCAGCTTCCCAAGTGAGCACCAAGGTTACAAGCTTGAGCTGATGGTTTCTTTGTAATCTCTTAAATATGTCCTTAGCCTCTCTGGACCTGATCCTTAAGGATCATATTCTCACTCTCAAATGTTCTTTATACTTCTGCTCACCAAATCCATTTGTTCTTAAGTAGTCGTCATCTGGTTCCGGTACCCATCCTTGTATTTCTATGACAGTTTGAGTGTAACTCATATCACACTATGATGCAATTATCTATTTATAAAGTCCATTCTAACTATACAACTGAAGAACAGGGGCTTTGATTTAGCTTTGTATCCTCGTTGCCTAGCAAATATCTTTAAACAGGAACAACTGGTTTGAATCGAAGACTAAAACAGCATATGGCATCAACTACTAATGTCACTCTGACAACTATTAATCCAAGCAGTGGAGATATTCCTTAGCAGTAGCCACCATACACCCCACATTAAGGAAGCTCCATCTAGACATGAACGGTATGTTTTAGATAGACCAAATATAAATTTACATAGGATGAGCAAGATCTACGCAGAACCTCCTTCTCTCCTATCTTCCTTTGAGCACAGGTATCTCCACAGTACTTTAGAAATATTTTCAGAAATAAATTCTTAAGGAATAGTGAAGGAATCATAGTAGCAGTCACTGAAAACAGGTGGAGTTGGTTTTAGAATAAGTGTAAGCCTTCAATTGTATTTCTTGTTTTTTCTTTTCTTCCATCTCTCCCTCCCTCCTTCCTTCCCCCTTTCCTAAGAACTTTAGAAATAAAGCTGTAAAACTCAATCTGTACTGGAAGCAAATGCGATTAACATTCCTTCCAAGTCTTTGTTTACAGATAACATCAGTTGGACTCACATTTGCATGACTATGGCCACCTTTAGTATGAACTCCAGAAAATTTGAAGCTTTAAATATTTATAGCTACCAAATCAACAGCTGGAATGGGCATTACCTTTGAAACCAATAACATTACTTATAAAGTCTATGCCACTACACAACAAACATTTTCTATTGCCTTTCTTCAAAATTCCCATGGATATATTGAAAAAAAGCTTTACCTAGAAACATTTCATGCTTCTTTCTTATAGAAACAGAAGTAAAATAGTATTTCAGCAAAACATGCTGCTGTTTGCCTCTCTGGAGTCCCTGGCAGTGATGTCAAGGCTTGCGTGGGTATTTCTAAGTGTTTGGGATTTTACTGTGGGAAGTGCTTTACTGCTCAGTGTGAGCATGCAGTCTGGCTATAGCTTTTAGCTTTCTTTGTATCGCACTCTCTAGTGCTTTGCTTTATCATCCTCAGGCAGGGGAAGCTGATGCTAATGTACCTCTCTTTACCTATAACCAAAACACAGACAATAGATAAGTGACCACAGCATCCATTGAATTCCAGACAGCAGTCCTAAGTGATCTGAGAAGGCAGCTCCCTACATTTATTGGCACATAGTTTATTTGCTTCAGAGTGCCTCCCTCCCTTCACAGCCTAGTGTCTCAATTATTTTACATGGAAAAAAAAGATGAGATTAAAATGTAATTTTAGAAATTTACTGTTCCTAAAACACAAATGAGGAAAAATGTTTACCCATATGGAGACATAGACTTTCGTTAGTTACTCTCTCATTAATGGGCTTATAAAACAAAGCAGAAAGCACACACTGTGGGATACAGCACAGGAAGGTAGAGGCAGTTTTAGTTGTAGGTCAGCCTGATGCTACACAGCCAGTTAAAGCGAGCATAGGAGGTCTTGTCCCTCTCCCAAACAAAACAGAAGCAGAGGGTAGAACAAGATGTGGAAAAACAGCAGTATTTCACAAATACCCTCTTTAGAAAAGGAAAATTACTACAGCGTGTTCTTTTTTTCTCTGTTTTGTGGCACGGAAGAAATGGAATTATTTTAAAGGTACACCAAAACATTTAGCCATGTCTCAAAACAACTGGTAGAGTGATAGAGGACGTATATTAACTATAAAGTATACTTTGATGAGGACTGAGTTACCCTACCATACACTTCACAGGTGCTATAAGGATTTCAATAGCTTTAAGTCTTATTCTTTACTTTAAGTGCATCATGTTTTGTTTGTATTATAGAAGCAGTGGAGTATTATGTTTCTGGCCTGGACTTTCTGGCCTAGCCTCGAGGTTTGGATCCACAGACCCGCAGTCCCACAGAAACACACAGATGCTTACATTAATTGTACACTGATGGAACTGGAGCCCAGGCATATAACTTGTTAACTCTTTACTCTTAACCTAACCCATGACTCTTATCCTGTTCAGCCATGCACCTCAGTACCTTTTCTCAGAGCAGCACAGGTGTCCTCTGCATCTGCTTCTCTGGTGTGTCTGTGTCATCTCTGCTCTGTTCTTCCTGTTCCCAGAGTTTTCCCAGTCTGGTAGCCCAGTCCACACTTCCTGTCTGCCTTCAGCCAATCAGCGTTTTTATTAGACTAGTTGGTGGGACAATTATTTACAATGTAACATAATCCCACTATAGTATACTACCTGTATTCCTGGTATTCAAGGAGGCCAGAAGTGGTATCAGATCCTAGCCCATGTCTTTAAGTTTTAAACTATCAGCACTGGGGCTGCTTAGATGGTTCTGCCATCAAGCAGAGGGTCCGAGTTTAGTTCCCAGGACCCACATGGTGAAAGAAGAACACAGGCTCTACAAGCTGTCCCCTGACCTGCACATGCACACTGTGGTCTGTTCACATGCAGACAGTACATGAAAACATAATAAAGATCTAAAACAATAAAGCACTACCTTTTCAGCAGCTTTCAGAAAAATTTGATGTCTGAATGGGTTGTCTTAGCAATTAAGTCATAAAGGAAAAGACTTTTCTAATACTCCCCTTTTCAAAGTATATTATTACATTTCAACACTTAAAATACTTTTCATTGATTTTTATAGCTGCATTTGTTTACAGGAAGCCATACAGGCAGAGTTGTTCTGCTGGTGACTAGGTCATGTATACATATGAGTACTGAAAGTAGCAGCTAGGGTTTGAAGGGTTGTGGATCTCTTTGAGCTTAATCAATACACATTTTGGTCATTAATTTTATTAACTGGCTCATCTCAGTTGTGTATACACTTAACAGTCTATGTAGAGACTAATATGGAGCTGGCAAATACCATAAAGATTGGCAGCTTGAGGTTGCCTCTACCAGCTACTCATTATATCGTTAGTGCAAGATGCCAATAGCAGTATTATTAGATCTTAGCTCGCTGGGATGTACTTATTCAGAGCATACCTGTTCTAAAGTAAGCACAACTGTGCATTTACATCTTCTATAAAATGTCTTAAGCCAAATGGGGGAATCTCCAATAGTGGATTCAGGAGTTAGTATTACTTGGGGGAAGTAAAGGCATGCTAATAAATACTAAACTATACTGTAGATTTCTGACTATCCCATCACTTTCGATAATGTCAATAACTTATGTCTTGTAATTTTGCTGGCAAAATGCTAAGCGTGTTGATACATTAAGGTCTTTACCCTTGTTCTTTGTTGTGCTTTGAATGTTCTCTCTAGGCTGGGTCTGGTGGCACACATATTTGGAAGGAGGAGCTCTGAGCCGGAGACCAGTCTGGTCAGTTTCAGGAGCCAACTCAGGCGACATAGTTAGGCCCAGTCTAAAAAAAAAAAAAGTGTTGCTACTTCTTCACATCCTAGTAGTCTATCAAAACCCTATATGCCCTATTCACTCACAGTAGCACTAACTGCTATATAAAACTCACTTTCTAGATCTGTTCGTATTTCTAATTGAAATGTAACTGCCATAAGTGCAGGGAGTTGCCACTGAAGGAATGACTGTTAGGTGAAGAAACATGTTTAATTTGAAATATTCATTGTCTTTTATTCTTCAGAGTACTAGTTTGCTTCAAAGCTTAAATGAGAAGGTAGTGAATCAACTTTAGAATGTACAAAGCTCACACATTGCCAACTGATACCCAGTAAATCTGGGAACAGAGTTTAGCTTGTATTTTCTTTCAAAGCACTATGTCGTGGTCAACATTTGGTATTTGGAGGTAGAAAAGGGATAGGTGATAAAATAAGAGGGAACAGAAAGGAAATACAAATTTTGTAAGGATAAATAGATCAACTTTGAAAATACCTCACAGACAGGATGGTGCACAATTATAATCCCAACACTTGGGAGGCTTGGAAGGAGAAAGATCATGAGTTTTAGGCCAGCCTTTGCTATACAAGACCCTGCTCTATAAAAACTAAACAGAATTTTTTTTAAAGAAATCTTTCAAAAAAGGGTTTAAAATAATTCACAAGAGGGAGAGAGATGGCTCAGCAGTTAAAAGCCCACACTGTTGTTGCAGAAAACCTGTTTGGTTCCCAGCATCCACATTGTGCAGATCACAAGTACTTTTAACTCCAACTCCAAGAAATCCAATATCTCTGGTCTCTGTGGGCATCTGCAATCAAGTGCAAATACCCATCGCCCCTTGGCATACCACATACATATAATTCAAAATAATAATCAATCTTCAAAACCACTGACAAATGCCACCACGTTTGGCAAGATTAGGTAAAGTATAAAAAGTAATTCACAACCTGAGTCCTTCAAGACGGTCAAGAGAGGCGGGTGATTTTACGTTCCTGTCCTCACTTCCTTGGCCTTTTCCCTTAGTTAGCAATTGTAGACAGTGAATACGTTAAGTCAGGTCAGTAAGTCGAGATCAGCTTCAGACTGAGTACTCCGGGACAGCAGAGATGCCATCAGACAACCCATCCTACTTATCAGGACGGTGCTCCGGTCCCGTCCTCTACTTTCTAACTCTCTGCCCGCACACAGCATACAGGAAATAAAGGACAGTGACAGTGAAAGCAACTGGAGAGCTTGGAAGACCTGGACTGAGAGCCATTTCTATACTATGTGTGCTTTGAATTTCAAGTAATTAATGAAGGAAACTATCTGAGATACGGTGTTTACTTAAAATTGTAAATGGTTATGAGCCCTTGCCTGCATATCTGTATGTGCACACAGTGCTATATATTAGCACATACAAGCTAATAATAGTTTTGAAAATTAGTGCCATAATGTGACACATTTTTAGAATGTGTGTGGGGGTGTGTGCGTGTGTGTACGCATGTGTGCACATGAACCTGTAGAGGTCAGAAGTTGATGTTGAGTGTCTTCTGTCAGTCTCCACATTATTTTTGAGAGAGGGTCTTTGGAGAACCTGAAGTTCACAGACTTGGTGGTCTGGACAACAGGAAGCTCTGTCTGTGTCTCTCTCAGTTTTATATCTGGTTCCAGGGATCCAAACTCATCCTCAGGTTTGTGTATCAAGCATTTTACTACACCATGTTCCCAGACTCTTTTCTGGATTAAGAGACAATGATTTTAATTAAAGGCTCAGTCAAAATACAAAATAAAATGTTAAAAAGAGTAAAATAATTTCAAATTCTGAAGCATCAGATCAGAACTTCTAAAAACGGGGCCCTTGGATAGTCAACTGGGATTTATTCCTTGTTTGAGATTCTACACACTACTCTCCTAAGGATCTTTCCACAACCCAGAAGCCTAAAAACGAGGTGCATCATGTTCCCTAAACTCAGGGTTCCTATAGCCTGGAGAAAATAAAAAGAGATATTTTGAAAAAAATATTGAGTTATGGGCTAGGTGTGTTGGCCCATCCTAGCACTTAGGATGAAGGCAGATCTCTGTGAGTCAGGGCCAGCCTGGTCTACATAGTGAGTTCCAGGACAGTCAAGGATAACAAGTGAGTGTAATAAGAGGTTTTTGGCCTGGCCTAGGCTTAAGATTTGGACTAGCAGTCTTAGGTAATCACAGAAAGTTTTATATTAACTATGTATTGTATGGCTCAGGCATATTGTTAGCCAGTTTTTGTATCTTAACCTATTTTTATTATGTGGTTTGTGGCTTATCTATTTTTTTATATCTTACTTTTTGGGCGGCTGGATTGCATCTCTTGACTCTGCCCTCCTTCCCCTTAATCTATGCTCAGATTTTTCATCTGCTTCCCTGCCATAGGCCAAAACAGTCCTTTTATTAAGCAACGATATTCACAGCATACAGAAGGACATGCTACATCAAGTGAAACTCTGTTTTAAAAAAATGAAATAAAAAAATTTTAAAAATTGACTTATACTTGAAATTGTGACTTTCAGATTGTACTCTAAGACTCCTAATGTTTTTCACATTGTTTTTTAAATTCTGGGAAAGCATGGTTTGAATTTCATTAAAAAAAACTGAGACTAAAAATATGCATATTAAAATATGCAGATTTTGGCATGTAAGACTCCATCAGTAGGCTATCCCTACTTTAATGCTTTGATACTTACTGTACATCATAAATGTAAAATTTTAAAGTTATACAATTCTTCATTCATATTTAATACACTTTTTCTTAAAAGAAAAATTCTGTTTAAGAAGAGATTGCTCTGTTGAGAAAAAGTATGGAGCTGAAGGGATACCTCAACAGTTAAGAACATTGGGTACTCTTTCAGTAGACCCAGGTTTGGTTCTCTAAACCTACATGACAGCTCACAAGTGTCTGTAGCTGCAGTTCTACTTATATATATTTGGGCAAATATTAAAAATAATGGTATGAGGGTTATATATGTAGATCAGTGGAGGAGAGCATCATAGGACAGTCAATGTCCTGGCTTTGGTCCCCAACATATTTTTTTATAAGATTGTAGGATAACCATTTATCTAGACACTAGAGAATAATCAATGTATGCATCATGGGATTTTGACAAGATAAAAACACACACAGAGAAAGGTGAATGGTTCCTATTCATAATGGCTCATACCTTTAATGCCAAATAAAATCACAGAGTAAGTTATACTTAATAGTGAAATCTTTTAAAAAACATTTTGTATTCCATTTAAGCTTATTCTCTATAAGCTAATGTTTTTGTCATTTTAGTATATATATATGAGTTCAATATTGAGATCTGGCCCTTTTGGTTCTGAGGTAGGCAAATATATAAAAGAATTACTTTGTCTTTGCTCAAATTCCAACCTAAGTCCTCATATACACAAAAGGAAAGATAAATGAATATGAAAAGAAAAAAGTGTGGTGTTTACAGAAGTAGATCAGAGTCTTAAGACAGTCAGTGCCCTGGCTTCGATCCCTTGAATTGCTTTTAAGAATTCAAATGATATCCATAACCACAATGTGTAACACACACACACACACACACACACACACACACACACACACACACACACCCCATATCTTAATGTTTGGAAAACATTTCAATAACTTTGGTCTGTTTCTTAATGTGCAAGGCCATTGCATGCAGTTTCAGAGTTACTTAGCTGTTCACATCTAGAGGCATCCCAGAAATGTTCATTGCTCTTACCACACACCCTATATAAAGAAAGGAAGAAGTAGGGGTAGGGCAAATCCACTGTTTCAACCCACTCGGCAAGGATACTCTTCATTGTTTCGGATGTCGACAACTAGGAGCTTTGGCTTACTAGACTTTGTTTTCTTGGTAGGGGTCTTGAAGTGACCTGTCACTGTGAGCTCACACAAATCAATCAAGTCCTCTGCTGAAATCCGCGGTGATACTTCAGATTTTAGGTCATTTAAAGTGATAGATTCTCTTGACTGAAAAAAAAGTACAAGAAATAAAAATGTTGATAATTTTGTAGAGACAAACTACAGGCATTTTATAGCATCCTCACCATACCTGGGCATACTGCCCAAGGAGAAGAGGAGTCAAGCTCATTTTGGCAATCTATACTGTAACTGTGCTCCTTATTGGACAGACACCCGACTGTAAAACAAGGAAACTGGCTCATCTTTGCATCTGTTATATGACTGACACCAAGGATATTAGCAGTCACTCTCTGTGTTATTTGGTAGACAGAATTATTCCCTCCCTGCCCCCACAATAAGCAATGTGATAAATTTAACTCAACAAAAAGATTAATCGAGCATCGCTATTGCTTTTGAAAACTTAGACGATGTAACTTAAGAATTTAAGAGCTTTCGAGGGCTAGGGATGTAGCCCAGTGGAAAAGCTTCTGCCCTGTATGCATGAGTCTCTATTTTCCATTCCCAGTAAAACAACCACAACCAAACCCCCAATAGCTTTCTGAATTCACTCGATTGAATGTATGGAAATCCAAAAAGAAATTACTTATATGCTTAATCATTATCAAAATTGAGCCTAATTATTATCTCATTTTCTCAGTTTCATTTTTTGATTCTACTTGGAATCTGCAATTTAGTATTTGTAGAACAAGGAATATATCACATAAACAATTCACTAGACAAATTTATTTTGAAAAACGAAGTGTTCAATTGGAGCTTGATGCCAGCTTTTATCTCAGGGTTCCTCCGGCTGTGTCCTCAACTCTTTAGTGGTAAACACTTGTTTATTTCCTCCATTAACTTTTAGACAGAAATGAAACTGCTGAGCTTCTGCATTTATGACTTTTAATAAAAACAAACAATAAGAATGTCAGCTTTTAAATATAAAGAATCAAAGCTATTTAAACATTTTGGAATTATCAGCAGATACACACCATGGCCTCCCTACCCTTTTGGGGTAGATTGCAATCTTTGCAGGTATTTCTTGCGGTCTCCATATGAAGCTATGTACATCTTTGGATCGGCCTTTGATTGGCCTAGTTCTGCCTTCAGTAACTTAGTGATGAATGTGGCATTTTTAAATGGAAGCTTGGTCTGAGAGAAGGTTGTTCGCTGACTGATGAAGAGTACTCTATAGTTCTCTCTGAGCACTTTTCTAACCAAATGTGAGGGTGAGCGGTTATTAGGAAAGAGCATTGCTGGAATTTTAAGAGCAAGAAAGCAATCACTGAGAAATTGTGACTTTCAAGCCTTCTATGGACATAAAAAAGAATTTTAATATGACACACACTCAACTGCCTCTGCAAACTAATTTTAGGAGTTATATAAACTAAGTTCTTAGGATAAATTACACTACTCCATGAAGAGAACAATAATGTTATTATTATAAAATACATATTCTAGTAGTTCTAGTTTCCTACGAAATCTTATTATTTATTAAAAGTTTTTATACTAAAAGACATAACGAAGCCCTCCTGCACCACCTCTGTCTCACTGCACCTACAGCATATACATCAGTGTTTTCCTAGTGTGACTGGAGTCTCTAGCTCACAGGCCTCTGCTATAGACAGTGTACAGGAATTTAGAACAGCTACAGAATGGTTCTGCATGCTGACTAGTTTATCATCTCAGCCCAAGAACATATATAAACAAACTCATATCACGCTTAGGTTTTATCCCAAGAAAGTTTTGTCTATGTAATAGTACATAAGCCTTAAGAACACAGAATTATGTTACTTGGTATTTTTAGATATGAAATCTTAACAAACTTTTCATGAATGTGTGGATGTACATGTGTATGTGGGTTCAAATTTGTGTGCAGGTATGTGCATGTATGTGTGTGTGAGGTGCATGCGTGTGAGTGTGACATCCAGAGGGCAACCTCAAAGCGTCACCCCTCAAGAGTCCTTCACTTTGTTCTCTGAAACAGTGTCTCTCATTTTTCTTGAGTATGTAAGGCTAGTTGACCAGTGAGCTCTACGGAACCCATCTGCCTCTGCCACCTCAGAGCTGGGATTACAAGGGCACAATAGCAGGTCTGGCTCTTAACTTGCATCCTGAGAATTGAGTTTAGGTCCTCATGCTTGCACAATATCCACTTTGTGGACCAGGGTATTTTTATCAGCCTCTCTTCATTCTGTAACATGCTATTGTTAATGTTGGTCAGATCCTCCCGCCTTAGCCTTTTAAGTGCTGGGATCGGGTGCATATCACCATATCCAGGAGACAGCAAGTGAGACAGTAAAATTTCAACATGTCCATCTGAGAATTTAACAAATCATATTGTTTTGTTTACCCAGAGTAGAACTTATTTAGCAGAGTATTAGTGAAATGGCTAACTGTACAGCTTTATAGTAATTCTTGCCAAGTACCAAACACCTAAATGAAGTAACAGGCAGGCATTTTGTTTGTGTTTGTATGCACAACATTCTGACATGCCAGGAAAGGCTTGGGCTTCTATTTCGAATGCTTTAGTGTGTGTGTGTGTGTGTGTGTGTGTGTGTGTGTGTGTGTGTGTGTAGAACAATGAAAGGAAGAGAGGCCATGGGTTTGATGGAGAGCAAAGTGAACACATGGGAAGAGCTGGAGAGAGGAAAGGAAAGGGGGAAAGGATGTAACTACACAATAATTTTAAAAAAATTAGTTAATAAAACAAATTTTCTAAAAAAACTTTCTCCCTACTCAACTTTGAGGCTGGTATGAATGAAACAGGGATTTTAGTTAGAATCTTATTTATAATTGTTACCCCAAGTTTAATTCACAAAGGTCTAATCAGTGTCGTGGACCCCAGTCCCTGCTGTGCAACTCACTTACACAGAGAAGCTCTCTCCCATGAGTCTGTCCACTTGCTTTGGTGTCTCATAAACTACCAGAAGGGGAAGGGAGAGAGAGGGGGAGGGAGGGAGGGAGGGAGGGAGGGAGGGAGGGAGGGAGAGAGAGAGAGAGAGAGAGAGAGAGAGAGAGAGAGAGAGAGAGGGAGGGAGAGGGAGAGGGAGAGGGAGAGGGAGAGGGAGAGGGAGAGAGAGAGAGAGAGAGAGAGAGAGAGAGAGAGAGAGAGAGAGAGAGAGAGAGAGAGAGAGAGATCGAGCTGCTACCAAGGAAAACTGGGTGAATTAATGAACAAGTTAAAGAAGACATGAGAAAAAACTAAGAAAACAGGCGGATGAACACACCGTGGCTGAGGGTTTTAAACACGAGGCTTAGGAAAAGATAGATACAGACAGTAAGTAAGAAATGGGTACATTCAGATTTAGACATGTGAAAATGAGTTCACAGAATATATCACACTGAGAATATTAAGAACAGAGCTAGAGATGAAATCAGAAATTTGTGAGAAGCCACAGATAAAGGGTCCTATTAGGTTTCAGCATAGAATTATGGTTAAATTCATAAGAAAAGGTAAACTAATTAAAAAACAAAGAAAAATTGGCAAAAATATTGACTTTGGCAGTCATGTTCTATACAATTGGAGACAATATTAAAATGTTGTACTAGAAGAAACAGAACTGAAATGTTCTTAGAAAAATTCAATCAACTCTTATTTTTATCTATGTAATTACTAAGTAGCCTCTGAAGTGTTCTGTATTTCAGGTGCATGTATGAAGGATAGCCTTTTACAAAAGCTACAGACATAAACTACTACTATGTTCAAGCTTTCAGAGAAAAGTCAGTTTAAAAACATCACTATAAAAAACCCACCATCTACAAAGATATTTTTTCTGTAATTTAAAACAATATATTGCTCCAGTACCACTTTTTAAACTTATCTTTCTTATTTTTAGAGGAATAGAGGTTACTGTTTCTAAGATTCAGAAACAGCATCTGCAACTGAGTTTGAAATAGCTGTTCTGCTCTGAAGGCTGCATAATGCGTTTCTCACACTGGAGAGGTTTTGTTCCTCTAAAGAGAAGAGAGATAATGTACGTGAGTACAAAATATGAAGAGGAGAGCAGATTTTTTTTTCAGTGATTGAGGATTTTATGCTAAAAATTTCATAGATGTACTCTATAAGAACTGTGTGCGAACTAAATTTCTTCAAAGACGGTAATTTTCCCTTTGATTTACAATACCAACTTGGGGATATTTCATCCTTTGGGCCTCAGTTATTTCTTCAATTATGAATAATTGAAGAAAAGAAGACAAAATGATATTTTTATTTTGACGCTAGTGTTCTGTGACTTCATTTCTGATAAACAGGAATACACTCCCAAATTCCCTTGAACAAATGAGAAACTTGTTTATTTCTCTATGTTATTTGATACCTTGCTTTAAAAGGCTCAGGGGTGATCCCTGCAGGCCTCCTCATAAGCAGGACACACACATACAAACAGCGCAGTAAAAACTTAGTATCTAAAACCAAGTTTCTGGGTCATACCCCACCCAATTAAAGTTTTCAGTAATGATGTGAGATGGAGCTTTGGCAAATGAACAACTTTAGTGTCAGTGATTTCTGAGGCAAAGACAAGGGCAAGGTGACAGTGGGGGTGGTACCAGATTCAGAAGCTAGGCAAATAATAATTGAATCTCTAGATTATAAAGATGTAACTCACAATGCAAAAGGATAATTAAGTCATTAAAGGCAAGATCAGCACCCTTGGAGGTTTGGATCTGGGATACAATTAATATGGAATCTTATAACTATGATTATAATTGGGTAGAAGTTATTTCTAGAGGTTTAAAGAAAAATCAAAATATCAAATGTTACAACTGTGGAAAGCAAGGTCACCAAAGAAGGGACTCTAAACAAAGAATTCCCAAAAACAATGTCTTTGCTAAGAATAATCTCAAGAGAATGATCCACCCTTCTGAGTATGCAGAAGGTGTGGCAAAGGAAGGCATTGGACCAATGAGTGCATGTCAATAAGGGACAGACAAGGTAACTGCCTTTGGGAGATGCCCTGAGGAGGCTTTTGTGAGCCCTCCCCATCAAATCCAGTTCAGTCTTATAAAAAGTATCAAATAAGTGGTCAAAGCAGTCTCTGATGAGAAGTTTTGGTATATGTTTGAGAAGAAAGTCTGTATTCTGCCTATTCCTTCTTATGATCACACCAAGAACAAGGTGGTAAGTGAGGTCATAAAGGACTGGCACTGTTATTAACACATTTCATTTCTGATGAAACATTTGATGGCTAGCTTTCTGCCATCTGGGAAGAGGGAACCTCATTTGAGAATGCCTCTGTTAGATTGGTCTCTAGACAAGTCTGTGGGTACTGTGGGAAAATGCTTTTGTACATTATAAATATTTGTCACTCAAATTTTTTTTAATAAAATGCTGATTGGCTACTAGCCAGGCAGGAAGTACAGGCTGCGTGACCAAACTAAGAGAATTCTAGGAAGAAAAAGGATGGAGTCAGGAGTTGCCAGCCAGACCCAGAGGAAGTAAGAAGAGAATGCTGTCCTGAGAAAAGGCACGAAGCCATGTGGCTAAATGTAGATAAAAATTATGGGTTAATTTAAGTATAAGAGCTAGTAGGTAATAGCCTGAGCTACTGACTGAGAGTTTATAAGTAATGTTAAGCCTCCAAGTAATTATTTGAGAAGCAACTGCCAGGTATTGGGAACTGCTGGTGGGACAGAAACTTCTGCCTACTCGTGGGCATTCTCTTGACTAAAGGCTGTTTGAGGGCTCATCCCATTGTGGGCGGTGTTACCCCTGGGTTAGTGGGCCTTGGTTGTATGAGAAAGCAGGCTAAATCACGGGGAACAAGCCAGGGAGCAACATTCCTTCACGGCCTCTGCTTTAGTTTCTGCTCCAGTTCTTGTGCTGTGATGAATTGTAATAAACCCTGTCCTTTTCACATCACTTTTGGTGTTTACTACAACAACGGAAAGTGAAGCAGGACACAATTTTTACGTCATGTCAGTCAGCTGACCACCGCCAGCTGCATAGATCAGGACATCTGCAGTGAAAAGAACAAGGTTCCATCAGAGAACATGGAAGCAAACAAAGGAAGGGACTCAGCTGTTTCTAATAACTAATTGCTTATTTGCATGCAATATAAAAAATCTAGACAATTCTCATGAGGACATTGGGTATGGAAGCATCAAAGTCCATAATGTATACAGCTGTATTTCAAACTTATTTCAAATATGTGAATGCATTTTGATTTTAATGAGCTCACCAAGGACACAGATATCACACTCAACTCTAAATCCAGAGAACATGGAGATGTACCTGGAGCTTGTAATTTTGTAACAAACAAGGCCTATGATGGAATGTAGGCTGCCAAATCTAAAGGCTTCCTTTCAATGAAGCTAAATTGGCCCTTATGTTTCATATTTTCTTATTAAAGATAAAAGAACCTAAGAGGTAAACTAATTTTACAATTCATTTAATCTCTGAATCGCAAACTGAGAATAAACAAATATAATAGCATTTTCAGAAGAGAAAGTAGACAAAGGATAGACAGAATGGTGAAACAGAGCAGCTTGGTGTGGAATGAAGGAGAATCTGTAGTTTGAAGAGTGGCACAGCTCCACATAAGAGACAAAGCACACTCCACAACAGACTACTCAGTCTCCTCTCAAAGACCAGCCTCAGTTTCAGTTTCCTGAGACTGAACAAGTGAACAAGCAGTTCTGAAAGAACCACAAAGAACAATCCATCTCCAACAACCACAGAAGAACAAGGAGACCTGGTACATGCAGGCCAGGCCCAAGCCACAGTCAGCAGCAAGCGCAAGGTGATAACCAACTAAGGACAAAGCCTAGTTCAGGCCCCCAAAGTAAGACTATAGCCTTAACCAGCCTCTGACTAGCCCTGACCAATTAGAGTGTACTGATAAGATTGCCACTTGCTTAAGACAATCATATCTAAAGTGGCTTAACTGCTCTAGGGCCTCCCTGTGCTCAAAAGGAGCTCACAAGCTCCTCTCGGGTCTTTGCCATCTTGCCTTTGTGTGCTTTGGCAGGCTCCAGGGGCATGTTGTATTAACATGCTCTTGCTGAGTGCACACATGGATGGTGGTCTTTTGTAGGACTTCTCCAGGACACAAACACTACACAGCACTGAGTCAGAAAGGCAACCCCGAGAACAGAACAATAAAAACTGCAACACCCACCACCTCCCTGGAGAGGACCCTTCACTGCTAAGGAAGGGTATGCAGGAAATTGCAGCTCTCACACTCAGCATCAGTTCCATGGTCCAGCACAGAAGTCTACAGTTTTTAGAAGCGCATTAAGTGCAGTATGGGAACTGGCTTGTCTGAGTGGTACTGCTTGGTGCCACCTTGTCTGACTCTACCAGCACCTTTGGGCCTCATTGGCCCCTCATCATCTTGCAATTCAGTACAATAGGATGCCCTGCTGCATGTCAAAGTCCAATATGAGCTAGACCTGCAGGTGTCAGGGAAGATCTCTTCCATACTTCAAGACTGAGCTCCTAGGGCAAAGCCCCAGCTTCACCTACAATGGTCATTTCAGATCAGGAAAAGGTACATCTGCATTCTGCAACTATAGTGATTTGGCTATTGGAGGCCCAAGTCAGTCCTTGGCACCTTCAGAACCCACTCAGGGGGGATGGGGAAGGTTTTTCTCCTACTCTGCAGCCTGAAGATTAAAGCTAGTACAGAAAGGCTTGTCTGTCTCCAAAGTGGGGAGATGACAGACATATACCACGATGGTGGGCGACCAACATACCGAGTGAAAAAGCTTTGGGTTTTGAAAAGGCAAATGAGATGACTAAATATTCCTCTAGACTAACAGGAAAGAAAAGGAAGGCTGAGGTCAGAGTTGAACACAAGGGTTTACACAGCACAGATATTCAAAGAGCCATGAGAAACCACTATTAGAACTATTAGTAAAAATGTGGAGTGCCTAGAAGAAATGGATAAATTTCTAATACATGCTATCAAAAGTGAATTGAAATTAAATGAAAATCTAAATATACAAATCATGAACTACAACACTGAAATGATAAATTAAAATATTCCATCTGAAAAGAACATGAGCTTTGTTGCTGAACTATATAAATATTGAAATGACTTAATCCCCTTCCTCTTAAAGTTCTCTACTGAGATGGGAAGGATACTGCCAAACTGTTCTTCTGTAGTCAATATTACCTGAGTATCAGGACCACAAAAAGGTCCCACAAAAAGAAAAACCAAAAACATATACTCCTAATAAGTAAATAAATGCAAATATTCTTCACAAAATATTAGAAAACTAAATTCAGCAGCAACTTACATAGGTCAAACAGCAAGCTTATGTGTGACTCATCACAGAGATGGAATAAAATATACACATATACAATATAAAATATTATATATTATATACAATAAAATATAAAAATATACAAATGGACTAATGATACAACACCCCTCAGAATGGAGGATCATCTCAGTGGATGTAGAAAAGGCACTCAAGAAGATTTAGCATTTCTTTATGATAAAATTGTCAGTGAGGTGTGGGGGTGCACACCTTTAATCCCAGCACTCAAGAGGCAGAGGTGGGCAGATCTCTGACTTTGACACCAGCCTGATCTACAAAGTGAGTTTTAGGCTACATATTGCTTCCAAAATAAAACACAACAAACCAAAGCATAACGCTACCAAGAAATTATGACTAAAAAGAGTGCACCTCCAAACATTAAAGTTAAAGATGAAAAAACCTACAGTTATTCCTGTAAGATCCTAAAAGACAGATACTCATTCTCATTTTTCTTAAGCTAGAACTGTCTTTAAAAGCTCAAATTACCAAAAGAAAGAAATATAGGTCATCAAAATTGTAAAGCACATTAATTTATTCATGTTTGAAGCTGACATGAAGTTATAAATAAAAACCAAAATCCTTGTCAAAAAGTTATTTGAATTGATGAATTAATTTAGCAAAGTTGGACAGAAAAATCATTTTTCAAAACCAGTACTTTAAAAATGTATGAACAATGCAATTATTTTGAAAAAAGATATCAGAAATACAATGCCTCTTATGACAGTTATAAAGTAGATAAAACATAAGTAAGAAACTTAAAAATCTGTAAAATAAAAATTAGAATGCACTAATGAGAGGCACTGAAAGGGCTAAAAAGAGAAAGACATCCAATGTTCATGCTGTCCAGTGTTTACTGAGTAGAAAAATTAGCATTGCTCAGGTTACCATACTCCTCTATTGTTTAATGCAATTCTCATAAAAATACTGACATCTTTTCCCAATGAAATAGGAAACAGCCTTAATATTACACAGAAGCAGAAAGAACCAAGACAAGTTGTAAAAATCTCGGAGGTGGGAGAAGGAAGCACCTTTTAAAACATATTACAAAACGATTGCAACCAAACAGTATGGTAGTATTATATACACATATAAATGGAAAAAAAAAACAGAAAAAAATAATTAATTTACAATCAATAGCCAAATACTTTTTAACAAAGACACCAAGAATATACAATAAGTGCTCAGTCTCACAATGGCCAAAGAAAAGCAAATCAAAAGCTGAGAAAGGTGGAACATATTTGTATTTTCAGTACTGGTGAGGTTTAGGCAGGCAGGGTGTGAGTTCAAGAGGACCTTGGGTTACATAGACAGACTATTTACCTCAAAAACAGCAATGACAGTAACCAATAACGTATGTCATCCAATCCCAATTAGAAAAACTGTTATCAAAAAGGTAAAAATAGGCAATGACAATACAGATGTGGAGAAAGGGTAGTGGGATATACTTTAGTATAGATATTATAAAATACCATATAGTATACCCCAGAAAACTAAAAATAGTTGTGATACAATGTTAAGGCGATTTTACCACTGTGAATATATTCAAAGGAGATAAAATTTTGGTGCCAAAAAGATGTATGCATTTCCATGTTTACTATAGTACTGCTTACAATGGCTAAGACATGGAATCTATCTAAACATTCTGAGTAGATGAGTCCGTAAACAAAGAGTGTATATGAGCACCATAAAGCATGACTGAGCCATGAAGAGTGAAAGTGTCATTTGGGATAACATGGACAGAACAGCTCTATGATGCTAAGTGAAGAAAATAAGACAGAGTTAGCCCTCACATGTTCTTGTTCCTGACACTGGTAAGTCAGTGTCATAGAGAAATGGAGTGGGGCTGTGGCCACTAGAGACTTGAAAGGGCATTAGAGAAATTAGAGAAAGTGAACCAAAAGAAGTTATGTAAAGAGATTCTAAACCACAGCTAGGGAGGAAGAATTAGTTCTGGGTTCTCTATTACACAGAAGGGTAAGTATAGGTTCAAACAATCATGATATATTTCAAAATGACCAAAAGAGTTTGAAATTCCAACATATGAAGATGATTAGTGCTTGAAGGGATGGAAATTCTTATTACTCTGATTGCATTACTATACACTATATACATGTATTTAACTACTAAGATGTACTGCATAAACACTATAAACACTGCACCAATACAGAGAAAACTCAATAAACTATTTCATAAGCAAAAGTCTATCAAACACAACAGAAATTCTAACTAATTAAAATTACCAATTATAATGTAATGAGTGAATTAAATCAGTACTTAGTTTATACATTCAATTTAAAAGCTGTTAAAGATTTCCACATCCCCTTTTATTTTAATACAGCTTAAAAAACAATAACACACAATCCAAGATGAGAAAACATTTGCTAAAAGATACAGGTAATTGGTGTTCTTTGTAATTAAGTAAATTTTTAAGATACTACATTGTCTATAAAATATAAACATATATTTTGAAACACATATCCCATTAATTTAAAAATTTTGCCAAATTATGAGATGTATGTGTTCCTATTTTAGACATAGAAATAAAAGAGCTATTATATTTTAAAAGCAGGCACTAATTCATTTGGTAAAAATGTGCAAGGCAACACAGAAATCATATAATGACCTATATCAGCAGATGCAGAAAAGGCACTTGACAAACCCCAACATCCCTTTATGATGAAGGCCCTCAAGAACTAGGGATTAAGAGAACATATTCAACACAATGAAGGCTGCACATGATAAACCTGGGTTCTGTAAGAAAGCAAGCAGGGCAAGCCATGGAGAGTAATCCAGTAAGCAGCCCCTCCCCCTGACTTCTGCATCAGCTCCTGCCTCTAGGCTCCTGCTCTGAGTTCATTTTATGATTGCCTGTGATGTGCAACTGTAGGAAAAATAAACCTTTTCCTCCTACCCCCAAAACAAAGAAAAAGCCTGCCCAGACTGGCACAGAACCAAATACACATATCAGTGAAACAGAGGCCTAAGATATAAGTCCAAGTAACTATAGCCACCTAATTTTTGACAAAACCCCCCAAAAATGTACATTGGAGAAAAACCTCTTCAACAAGTTTTGCTGGGAAACTGAACATGCACATGTAGACGCAAAGTTGAAATCTGAAACACTGCTATAAACATCTCAAGATACGGGCATAGGCAGGCTGGTGAGATGATGTAGTGGATAAAGGTGGTTGTTGCCAAGCCTGCCATCCATGATACCTGGGACCCATCATGAGCCTTTTCAGATTGCTCTCTGATCTCAACATGTGCATCGTGGCATGTATGCTTACAAATATATGCTCCACAGACACAAAACAAATACATGCAATGAAAAAGTTTTACACTGTAAAATGCTACAATTAATTTAAAAAGAATGTTAAGAAACAAAAAGCATACTTTATTTTCCTAACAGTAAATTTACTTGAGTTGAGGCATCACATATGTAGCCTAATTATGATTTAAATAACTTCTTAGTATGGGAAAGGGAACAACAAAAATGATGTAATTGAAAATAACACAAATATGTATATGAATCTAGTTTGCTATAAAGGGATATTTAGAATCAACAAGAAAAATTTAGTTTGTCCAAGTTAATAAACAACTTCATATTAAACTATCCATTTGCTAAATAAGAAAGTTGAATAGCTAAGACTGTCCCTTGCTAAGTGCTCATTTTGTTTGATTCCTGTAGGAATTCTGAGTAACTCATCTCTCTCTCTCTCTCTCTCTCTCTCTCTCTCTCTCTTTCTCTCTCTCTCTCTCACACACACACACACACACACACACACACACACACACACATCAGATGAACTGTAAACTCTATTTGGGCTTAGAAGAAGGAGAAAGGCCTCTTAGCAGGAAGTCCCTCACAGGTGTGAGAGCTGCAGATGAAGCTCTAATTCTCATTATGGCCTCGTAGTCTGTGTTAGTATGTGGACAAAATAGGCTAAAAAAATATCAAATGTAAAACTTTACATATCGACTTAAATGTGACTTTTGAACTCATTTCACAGAACTTATTTGCTTTGCATATCTTCTAGGAAGTGTTGAGGGGCCTGAATAAATGGGACACTTATGTCCTAAAATTTGAAAATCATCAAGCTTCCTGGATCCCAAGAATAACTGTGTGTCTTGTAGCCACACTGTTTGTAGAATTATATCAGGATCCATTTCTCTTTAAATGTCACAGAATGCCAGTGATTCATGAAATGACATCCCTGAACTTTGAGGTTGAATAAGGAACACCTCTGTGCAAGCCCCAGATAGTCATTAGCTAGCTGGAGTCAGGCTGCCCATCACTCCCCATGAAGAAAATGTATTCTGTAGAGTCGGTGCTGGAAAAACATTGCGAGACGATCTGTGTCAAATCGATACTGAATTAAATCAGGCTGCACAGGAAAACTGTCACCACTGTGGCCTTCCTACAGCTTCATGTGGATATGCTAATTACACTCTGTGAGAGCAGCCCTGCTGCCCTGGCAAATTGTGCCCCTGTCTCCCATCAGCTCAGCTGCCAGTCTGGACCAACCCTATTTCGGATACTCTACCCTATATCATGCCACTGTTACTTTCAACAGAAAGAAAATAATTTATATTTCTATTAGAACTGTATCCTAACTCTGCATCTACTCCCCCTCCCCCACGCCAGTCTTCATTAACACAATTTATTCTCATAACCCTCTCGTACAGTTTTGTCTGTCTGTGGGCATATGTTCATGCACATTTCACATGTATTTACAGGACAAAGCTCTATACAGAGGATACTTGCATAAAGTGGGAACAGAGGTGGTGTTTACAATGGTGTTTACACTGAATGGGCTCAATGTCAGAATGTAGAAGCTCAAGGGCTTCTATAATCTAGAGAGGAGACATTTGGTATGCCGCTACACATTCTGATTTTTCCAAGATAATTTCACAAAAGGATAAAAGTAAATGTTTAAAAAGATAGTGGCAAAATAGCAACTATAGTATCTAAGCCTTCGATGGATGTGAGGAAACCATTAGCTCTATTAAAAATGAGAAGTATGAAGGTTCACTGGAAAAGCAGGGATGAACAAAGCTCACTAATTTACAGTTTCTTGACCTGGAAAGAGGCTCACTGTTATTTGGTTACAATATTTACTTAAACTTGTCTCATTTCACAAAGGACCTGCGATAACTTTTAGTTCTACTTACAATCTAATGCGTTTTTATTTTTACCCCTTCCTGATACATTATTTCCATCTGCCAAAATAGTTTTCTGTTGTACTGAATTAAGTGATATCCCAAATATGAAACTGACACTGGGAGAAGGAAGTTTATATAAAATGATAAAAATCTTGCTAACTCTAGACTTTGAGGAGCTCCGTTTTAAATAACAACTGGGTTCAAAAAATGCAGAACACAGCTGTAAATGAGGCATGGCAGGCACTGCAGGATTTCATCTCCTTTGTCTGCGCTGACACCATATTCCAAACCACTTTCCTTCATGTCCCTGTATTTACCAAGGTTGCTGGAATAGATACAGTACACATTGGTATGAAATGAATCAAGTAGCACGTGTGTTGCACAAATGAAGGAAACTCAGAGCCAGATCTCAGGGAAAGGCTGAGATATCAGAGATGAAACACCACAGTCAGGTCTCACCCAGCTGTCTTCCAGCTTCCTCAGCCTCACTCCTCCTGGCTTCTTCTGCCTGCTCTGTCTTTCTATGCCTGCCTTAAATACCCTCTTCACCCAGTTGTTTCACATCCAGGTTAAGATTAAAGGCGCTGCATCACCACTGCCTGCCTGGGGGCCTGGAACTTCCTCTGTAAACTAAACTGGCCTCAAACTCAGATTGATGGGATTAAGGGCGTAGGTCACAACCACTGTCTGATCCTCCTAACCTGCTCTTAGCAAGTGTCTGTTTTGCAGTCATGGCTACTCTCTTTAGTCAGAGTGGACTAACTACTGGTAGTGACTGTTGCTGAGAAAGAAGTGCTCACCCCACAGGGACAGACTGGAGGCAGAGCCCTCAGACTGGAATACCAGTCTACCAGACAAAAATGTGACCACAGCTGAATGACTGTAACCCAGTCTCTCCTGAACGCTGTAAACACATCCACTGAAAGAAGACAGACAATCTGAATGAAAAGAACAGCAGCAATAAACCTTAGGCAATGATAGAACCCAGATCTCAGAGCAAAAAGACAGGTAACACTAAAACCAAGAGTGCCTGTCTCCTCCAAAGCTATCAACCAGGTGCTAATGAGCACTGATCAAATAACACATACAAGATCTAGGTGAACTCAAAAGAATAACTATAAATATGATAAAACGATCCAGAGTACTCTAATGTTTAACCACAGAAAATTAACAGCTGAATGAAATAAAAAAGCCAATCCACATCATGAAAATAAATTAAATAAAGAAATAGGAATACTGAAGATGGCCCAAGCTAAGATGATGATAGAGATGGAAAACACAATAGCGCAGGTAAGACACTCGGTGGAAAGCCCCCCCCCCCCCCCCAATGGATCATGTGGAAGATAGACTGTTGGGTTATGAAGACAAAATAGAAGAATTGATCCTTTAGTCAAGGTCAATCATAAACTTTTAAAAACGTATGAGTATGAGACACAAGAAGCCCTGAACTCCAGGAAAAGACAAAATCTTTATATGACAGGCATACAAGAAGAACTTCAGGCAAAAACTCATAAAAAAATATTTTTTGTAAGGTCATAGAAGAAAGTTCCCTAACTCTAGGGGCCACATCCCTTATAGATACAAGAGGCACATGAACACAACAGAAGCTCCTCGATCATACTATACTTACAGCACTAAATAAACACTGCACTGAAAACTGTAGAAAACATGGTCAGCCAGAGGCAAACACAAGCCCATCAGAATAGCAGTAGACTTTCGATCTGCCAGTGAAAGCAACGGCTTGGACTGATACATTTCAAACTGTGAAAGATCAAAATTGTCAAGCCACTCTAATATACCCAGCAAAACTCATAACTGATGTAAAAGCAGATACAGGAATTTATGGCCAATGAGCTAGATCTGTATAGGATACTTCCCTGGGAGGAGTACTTTAGTCAGAAAGAGAGAGAAACACACCCAAGAGACTGTAGAATCCAGAGAGAAAAATAAATGATGCTAGGACACTCATTAAACAAAAGAAAACTACAATGTTCCAAATACTACAAAACTAACAACAATAGCAAACGGAGCAATATACACATTTCAGTAATTACTCTGAATAGCAATAGCCTCAGTTTACCAAAAAGATGCAGACTGTTAGACTGCATTAGGTTCCTTCCTACTTCTGGCTGTTTCTGAGAAACACATCCTAGTGAAATGATGCAAACGTATTCCAAGTAAAGAAATAAGAAGACATTGTTATTATAATACTTACAAAAATAATTCAAATTAATTTTTGTTAAAAGAAATAAAGGCAGTCAGTTCTTGTTGTCCCATTTTCACTGTACCACTCTCTCAAGTGACTGTTATAGAACAGGTGGAGAGAGAATTCTGTAGTTTCTACTGATGCCTAATTTACAGAGCCTTGGGTAGGACCTTGAACAACTCTAGACCCAATATCCTACAGTAGTAAACATTGCTACTAAAGGGGTTGAGGGGACACTACCCAGATCCAGATGCCACACCAACCCTGGGTGCACATGGAAATCTGCTCATACCAGTCAAGATCATTCAAGACAGGATCCTTTACAAGTGCTGCTGCCAGCAAAGAGTAACCCAATGGTTTCCATTTTCTATCTCATCTATACAGCTCCCATCTGTATACGAGATCTAACAATCCACTGAAGTTAGGACTAGGTATGAGTGACACAAGGTAGGGCTATAATTTCTACCAAAGACTCTTTAGTGGCAGCATCTGGACCAAGCCACTGGCTGACTGAAGGGCAAGTGCTTCAGGACTCTCTTCACTGCTGGGGCTGCCAGTGCCACAGGGCCATGCTAGAAGCACAGTTAGAACCAACAGGGCTTGATGAAATTCAGATTACCTGATAGGGCCCACCATTCCTATTGCATGAGTAAATGTACAGGGAGTAGCATACAGCCCATGACTATCAGTACCATTATCTGCAGGAACTGAGTCTGCATTTCTGTGTGGCTCATAGGATAGTGGGTTTCTGATTCAATCTCAATCTGTACTGTGCCCAGAGTCATTAATCATAGCCAAAGAAGCTATAGGGAAACTACACTATGATGCCAGTTTAAAATACAGCCAGAATTATATTTAGATTGATCCAACTGATAGAAAAAATCTCAATGCAGGAGCATAAGAAATATAAAAACTCAAGGCAACACACCTCTAAAATTTCCAGCAAAAACTATTTTGTAACAGATTTTACATCGGTACAGGTAAAATGCACCACAGAGAATATTTCTAAAGGGTTATTTAAAAGTTCAGTAAAATCCAAGAGAAAACAAACTACTAATTAAATTATAAAGATAATTGAAATATGAACTAGAAGTTCGGGAAAAAGACAAAGGCTTTAAAATTGTTGGAAATGAAAAGATAAATACATCACCTAAAATAAATATTGTTAAAACCCCTATAATAGATTAGATCATGTAAAATAAAAAAAAAGTATCCTCACTGAATCCAGGTCCTCTGAAAAAAACTAGATGCCTCTTATCCCCAAACAAAGAATGAAGTATGTATTCAATACCTTTAAGACACCATTAAACAAAACAACTCCATATTTTTGGAATAGAAAGGTGAAGAGAACAAAGTATATGGCAAAGAAAAACTATTTAATAAAATAGAGTAGACTATTCTCCCAATGTTGGGAAAGATATAATAGCCACATACACAGAACATCAAATAGACAAGACCAGAAAAGGTCTCTACATGGCATGTTATATTAAAAAAAGTTCAGAGGGAAAAAAGTCTAAAACTTGTAAGAGAAAGACACCAAATCATATTCATGAGTTTCTCTATAAAACAGGTACACCGAACCAAAAAAAACCTATACCAAAAACTTTATTTCAGGAAGAAATGGAAAATTATATTTCTAGTTCTGAAAATGAAAAAAAAAATCATCAAGAATACTACACCTGGCAAGGATATCTTTTAGAACTGAAGGAGAAGTACAGCCTTTCTAAGAACAATGAACCAGATTTGTGACTTCCTGACCATTCTTACAAAAGATACTTAAATAAGAGGTGGGTAACACTGCTTCTCTGTCTTTTGGCTAAGATCACTGTAAAACAGGTTGTAGTAGTGGGTTTTCTTGGTCCCAGGCGGCCAGAGGCCCAGACCCTGCCACGCCAGACCCTTAGCCGCCCACCGCTGCTGCTCAGGCCCCCAGAAATGAGTCAGACACTTATATTAACTTCATGCTGTTTGGCCTATGGATCAGGCACATTGCTAGCTTGCTCTTATATCTTAAATCAATCCATTTCTATTAATATTTCTGCCACATGGCCCGTGGCTCACTTGTGTTCCTTACATGTTGCTCCTTTGGGCTTCAGCTCGGTCTGTCTGACTCTGCCCTACTTCTCCTACCTATGCTCTGATTTCTCTTCCTACTTTTTCTATGGTGCCTGTCATAGGCCAAAACAGCTCCTTTATTTAAAGATTGATATTCACAGCATACAGAAAGACATTCCCACATCAAAAGATACCATCATGCAAGAATACAAAACTATGAGAAAAGCCGACACACAGAAAAACAATAAATCACCACTATCAAACCACAAAGATGAACAGGGAAGGGATAAAAAACGAAAAAGAACCTCAAAAAAAGACAGTAACAGACAGGAGTAAGCCTTTATGTACCAGTAATAATGAAAATGGACTGAGTTCTTCAACTAAAAGACATAGACTGGTTGAATATATTTAAAAATATAACAAACCTAACAACACACATTCAAGAAATTTATATCACCTCTATAGGCACATAGATGGAAAGGAAGAAACAAATGATATCCCAAGCAAATGGAAGCCTGAAGCAAACAGGAGTAGCTGTACTATACTCACACTATGTACAACAGATTTTAGGATTAAAAAGTTAATATTGAGGGAAAAAGTGCACCATCCAGTGATCAAGGCATCAACTCACCAGGAAGACATGGTGACTTACATCTCTAATCTGAGCAGCAGGGTAAAGACAGCTTACAGAATGGTAGGAAACATTTCCCACTTGACAAAGGGCTGATAGCTAGAATATCTAGAGAACCTGCACAGTAGAGAGAACAGATGAAAAGCTAAATGCTCTGTCCTCCTGATCTGAACAGCCAAATCAAGTAATGTTTGGTTGAACTTAGGGTCAATATTTTACTCTTGATACTACGTTAGTAAAAAATCACATATCTGTGTTTTTCCATGCACTTTACTGTGAAGCATCCATCTTATTTAAAAGTATACAAGTGACTATATATATGACAATGCACACTAGAGAAACTGAAAAAACAGTGAAATATTGACAAACTATGACTTTAGAGTTCTAGTGAGACAGATTAATATACATGTATATATATATGTATATATATGTATATATATATATACACACACACACACATTTGAATTATCAAGGGTACAAAACATTTTCACTACTGATAAAATATCAGTTTTTAAGTTATAGTGCATTAATTAGCTTGTTTCAACTCTCAAATGTGGAGTAAAAACACTTTAGAGATTAGTTTAGGGGAATAAAATATACTCAAATACCTGCAAACTATAAAGCCCTGTGAGACAATTTTTAAAATTGTTCAAATTATATAAAGTTTATTATTGAGATTAACTTTTATACAGTAGTATTTATAATTGACTTTTAAAAGCTATTCTATCATAAAGAATAAATATGTTTGAAAGACTCTAAGCTCATTTAATTACTATGTAAAGTATTCGTTATAAAGTTGAAGACCATTCAGTGAATATTCTACTTTACTCATGACAATAGTATCTTCAAATGGTTACCACTATGTGAATAAAATAAAACTTAGTTTTTAGATTTTGGATTACTACATGTGTTCTTAATTGGGTTATTATGAAAAGAATAATTTTTGCTTTTTCACAGATTGAATATCATTAGCTTGTACTATTCATACACAAATTCAAATGCTGCTCAAATTTGTCAAAGAGACACAAAAATATCCAAAGTTAATCACCATCTTTTCTTAAAAAGCACAGTTTAAAAAATCCATTTTGACCTTGTGGCTGGGAGAGTGCAGTTGGTAAACATTTCCACTCCACAAACTGAGGGTCCATCACTGGCACCTCAAGAGCTAGTCCTGGGCTGTGCACCAGTGACTCCTGCACTGGGTTTGTGGATGCAGGAGGACATCTGACCAGCTAGCCTGAGCTAAAACTGGTGAACTCCAGGACCCATCAGAAGATTCTGTCTCAAAACTAAGATGGAGCAGCAGCCAAGGTTGCTGTTGACCTATGATTTCTATGTTCACACTATCTCCACCATGAAAATGTGCTCTTTCATCTTATTCACCAAAAGTTCTTACCTTTACTCACTGTTTTCTTCAATTAGTAATCTATGACCCAAATTCTCAAGCAGACTTTTTTTTTTTCTATTTAAGAATAAAACTGGATGGGAGTGATCTTGGCAGGAGATGAAATAATTCTTTTGGCAACTCTTTAGTGACTTGAAAATCAAAAATGGTATTAAAACTAAAAAGTAAAGGTCAAAGTGAAATTTTAAACTGAAATTACTAGGGTAGAGC